>JAKSZT010053830.1:26013432-26424985 GCA_026826555.1 Tolypeutes matacus | reverse complement strand
CTGCCTGTGGCCCGCTCTCCGTGGCCTGCTGCCCGCTGTCCGCTGCCTGCTGTCTGTGGCCTGCTGCCCTCTGCCCGCTGCCTGCTGCCTGCTGCTCCTGTGGGGTGGCCTGACTGTGTTCTCAGCTGCCTAGCTTCACCTGGTTCCCACAGATCTTCTGAATATGGCTCCCCAGGCTTGTGATTGGCTCTTGTAAATAGATTTCTAAATGAAATCGTCTTCTACTTCAATTAGCCAGAGTTAATTTATTTTGTTTGCAACCAAGCACCTTGCTGATATAATCTTCCCTCAAATTGAAAGATCTCCAACGACCAAGCCAGGACCTTTAAATTCCAGAGAATTCTATGTGGAGGAGAGATCACCCAAGAAAGCCTAAACCTAGACAAAAGGTCAAAATCGGAAGAAAGTTTTCCCCCAAGTACAGTTGCTGTAAGTCAGGGGCCTGCCTGGGGTGCTGACCTCTGCTATAACTGTGACCTTGAAATTCTTGAGTGTGGTGCTCAGCTTTGCTGCCTTATAGCTCCCCAAACTCCCACCACGTGGCCGTGGCTCGTGGCCAGGCCGACAACAAGCCTCGAACCCTCATGACCCAGGCACGCCCGGACCAATCCACGTCAGGAAGAATTGTGGCGCTCATTTTCCAGAGCATGAAACTGAAATTAGTTTAGCAGCTTAACAGAGTTAGCAGCGAGGAACTAAAAGCCTGTGGCCTAGACATTTACAATTAACATTGCCTTTGGTTCAAAGGATTTATTTCATAGAACTCTTATTCATCTCTCTAGCAATTACAGCGGGCCCAGCCCTGTGCCCGGAGCTCAGGCAGAGATTAGAACGAGTGGTCTGCTGCCAGAGGTGAGCCTGAGGTCAGAAGATATTAATTTGATCGCCGGCTTGTCCAATTACAGTGTGTGAATTCAGACAAATCTCTTAATGCTCTAAATCTTATTTTCCTCATCTGTAATTTGGGGGAGATACTCAGCTGCTTAACAGGCTGTTAGGAAGATCGAATAGTAACTGTTGTAAGTAAAGTAGCACAGTCTTCTTTGAGCACTTGGGAAGAAGAAAATTAAGATCATTCTCTAAGAATTAAATTATGGAATCAAGACACAAAGAATCAGAATCAAGCTAGGTAAAGTGTCCCCAAGGAGACAGAATGAATCACAGGTCGGTAAGAAGGAGCAATAATCTCATTAACCATCTTAGAAGGCTGAATAATTGAAATGGCAGAAGTAAAATGGGCTGGTCAACTTCAAGCAGCAAAAGAAAGTCGGAGAAACAAACGGTGGGAACGTGCCAAACAGCCGTCACTGAAGGACCTCATCTAATGGGTGCAAGACCACCCGCACTGCAGAGAGGAAACATCAGCTTTAGCACTTCCTCGGCTTCCCTACTGCCAAGTGGTCATCTAGGCATTTTTAGACTTCCGAAGCAGGTCTGCCTACAGGGTGGGACTGAAATGAGCATTCTTGGCCGTGAGACTGTTGTAGTTTACATTTAAAATGAGTCTTCTGAGCCTGGTTTCAGTGAGTCCATGACAGAAAATGGTTTGGTGACAAAATCAAATTTTGAGCCTACCAGCTTGAGGACCCAACCCCAAACTCATCATGTTGGATACCATCCAGGAAGATTCAGGAAAGGCAGCTGATGCTCTGAGTTAGAAATCCCAGGGCCCACTCATTCCCTATGGGACAACACTTTGCAACCCCTCCTCTGAGCAAGAGGTAGTTACAAGCAATTCGTATTTGGATAAGAGGAGAACTGTGGCGAGGGCAAGGGTATGCCATGAGCAAATAAATGGAAATGGGAAAGGGCTAGACCAGCTTGACGTTTGTAGTTGGAATTTATCTTATAGGTAATAAAGATAACTGAAAGTTTTGCACAAACGACGTTATGACGTAATAGGCTTGGAGAGATTATTAGTCTGGCTGTGATGCACCAAAGACGGGAATAACTAAAGGACAGAACCGCAGTGAAGAAGTACGTCACAGTAGGAATCCAGCCATTCAGGGTGTAACCAGCGGTGAGGGGTTTCTGCCCTTCCCATCCTCTGGGGAAAGTGCCCCCTTCATGGGCAGAATATTTCTCCTCCTCCAACCCACAGTCTAGCAGAGGAGGATTTCAAGGTGCCCCACCCCTGGCTTCTGCTCCGTGGTCAAGAATTGGGCACTGGGCCTCAACCTAGCCGCAGCCCTCTGTGGGATATATTAATCAGTTCTTGCCTGAAAAGGAAGCCAGTCGTGTTCGGGTCACACTTGACTTGGGCAGTTTAAACACAGGACAAAGTTTTCTCGATAGTGTTGCTAAATTCTCTTCCGCCATCCATTGCATGCGCTGTTCTCGCTCCATCGGCTGCTTTGCTCCTGTCACTCTACAACGTGGAGGAATTCCAATTATTTCCCTCCCCTGCATCACCCCCATCTCCAAGCAACTCCAATTATTTCTCATTCTCAACTACCAGGTCACAACTTCCAAAATGTTCACCCATGTTCATTTGTGACATTCTAGATCAAATCATTATTTTTCAATGTTAATTAAATCTGATACAAATGAGTATTTCACCCTAAAATCTTTGTAGCGCCGAAATATTCTAATTGCTGCACCAAAGGAAAGCATTTAACAAAGCCATGAAGTAGTGTAAAGTTGTTTTTGTTGTTGTTGTTGTTTTTAAAGATTTTATTTATTTATTCATTTATCCCCCCTTGCTGCTTGTGCTCACTGGGTCAGCTAACCACGCCATGTGGGCAGGCTTGCCTTCACCAGGAGGCCCCGGGAACCGAACCCGGGGCCTCCCATATGGTAAACGGGAGCCCTACTGATTGAGCCACAGCTGCTTCCCGTAAAGTTGTTTTTGACACCTTCAAATTCCTTCTTTTTAATTTTCATATTTCCTAGCTATTCCCTACCTCACCACCAATCACAAGCATTTTTCTTAAACTGTTTCTCTACTCAGTGAGAAAAAGTTGTTCTACCCCATTTTTTCTCCCCAACCACATTTGGAGAAGTAAATAAATAAAGATATTCCCAAGACATCAATATCCTAAGTGCCAGCATCCCACACAGGAAAGTCTTGAACGGAAGACACACTACAGTGCAGGAGCCTAGTCATTGCCTGGAGGTCTCAGGACCCCACTGCAGCCTTTAAAACGATTAAGGACTCAAAGAGCTTTGGTTTATCTGATTTTTTTTTTACCATAATAAAAGCAAAACTAAGAATTTTTAAATATTTATGAATTCATTTTTAAATAACAAAAGTAAATCAATTACATGTTAACATAAATATTTTGTGAAAATATCTATTTTCTAAAACAAAGAGAATGTAGTATGAAAAGCCCAGAAATAAAAAAAAAAGAATGACAAAATAAAGAAATAAAAAAAGAATATCAAAAAAGTCCACTATTTTCGCATTTTTAAATTTTCATTAATATCCTGATTAATAGAAAACAACCTGAAACCACCTATCAGCTTTTCTGTACCGTCTCTTGCAAGATCACTTCACTGTATATTCAGAGTGAAAAGGCTAATGGAATTTGATGTTTCTGTGAAATAGTTTTGACCTCTTTGGCCTCTCACAAGGGTCTCAGGGACCTCGGCAGTTCTCCTAACAACACTTTGAGAATAGCTAACCTCTAGCGTGTGTGGACAACTGAAGCCCAAATTCTAAAGGGGGTACGGTTTGCTGTCCACTCGCCTAATTCCTGCCTCTTACTTCTACACCTCAGATACCCGGTCAACAGGGTTCTCCCACTGAGAGCCTTTTGCCCAGAATCCCTTATGGCAGGAGGAAACCAAGCTGGGACTACCCTTTCCGTGTGCCTTGTGTTCTCATCTTGCTTCTTTCTCTGAATCAAGATATATTCATTCTCTACTTTATTCCCTCAGGTCCAGGTAGGTAACATGCTGGTTTAATGAAATGAGATGCTAACTGGAGGTAACCATGTCCTGGCTCATCTGTCCTTCATACAATATTACATTTTAACTCACATCTTGGATGCCTTCAACAAGTAAATTACATGTAAATATATCCAGTGAGGGGGCTTTTACACCACGTTCCTCAAGTTACATCATCTTCTCTTTTGGCCTAATATGGCCCTGTGCACAAGTGTGCTGTCAGTACTGTCAGATACATGCACAAGACATTGAGTAAATACTAGATTACTAGCCCCAAATAAATGCTACTTTCAACCATGAGAAGTAGACAAAACCTAAGCCCCAAGCAAATGATATCAGACGAAAAGTTAACCAAAAGTAAAAATACAAACTCAGATGCAGGCAGAAATTCTGTACCACTGATATTCAAAGAGGGAAAATGAAAGTATCCATTCCTTAAAAACATAGCAATTAACGTTTTCAAGAATAAAAATCTGTATCATTTTTTACAGTATCTACCATGTAAGAGCTCCTAAAATAATGAGCAAGATCGAGCTATTGAGAACATACCATTTTGGCACCTCTCCAGTCCAAAAAAGAGCAGAAAAATGGATCTTGGGCTGGTTTCACTGAGCCCATTGGAAACCTGCACAAAGATCAAACTGAGCTATTGAGTTTTGGGGTTAATGAGCATCAATTCACACATTGCCTCAAGATAAGGAGGCCACATTCCCATAACGCAGGAGGGGTAATGAATGTTTCCAATTATCCTGAGTTTTCAGAAGAGACAATGGTTGGGAACTGCCACAAGCTATGTTTTACAGATTGGAGTAGTGCAGGAAGAGAAACTCTCAGATATTTTATGTCTCTTTGTGTGCTGGAACACACAAGCCAATGTCCTTAGAAAGATATTTTTATTACATAGGAAACAAAATACTTCTTCTAAAGCACCAAACTTGCATCCGTCCAGGTGGAACCAAAGGTTTCACAAACTCTGCAGCCTTACACATCATGGCAAGTCTGCTCTCCAGTAACTTGACTCATTTCTAACTCCAGACTCTTTCCACGGATTGGCTTCTAATTTTGTAAAATCCAAATGGATAGCCATAGGAAAATTCAAAACAGGCACACAAGTTTTTGCACTTCGGTTATTGAAAGGAAGGCTGCCTTGTTAATCTCAAAGGATTGGCAAAGCAATTTTGTCACATTTTCTGGGGAAAAAAATCTATGCAGATTTAAGGTCGCTTTCTGGATTTAATTGAAGTAACCTTTTGTACAATCTAGCTTTAATGAAGTGCAATGAAGTTAAACTCCATGGGGGCATTAATCTGAAGCACTCCATTTAAAAACTACAAGGGGAGTTTCTAATAAGCAGTGTGAACTAATGCCCATGTGGAAAGGTAATTGAGAGGGAGCTGGTGTCTGGGTCAGACTGCTATTAAACGGTTATCACAGGAAAAGCTGAAACCCCCAATGGCAAGCTCCTCTGTTATTTACAGTGCCCTTCTCATCCCAACTTTAAAGGAAAGGCTACTTTAATAATGAAAAAATCCTGTGACTAAGCTATAAAATAACTGAGCAATTACTTAGAATAATTTATACAGTGCAATACATTGACCTTGCTTTAAGCATAAAATCTACAAAATAACTTTGGCAATAAAACTATGAACTACTAAGAGGACTAAAGGTTTTAACCATTTTTATTGTGCAGCACCTAGGGGGACCATAAATGCATATTACACTCTAATTGCAGGGCTTAAGAAAATTCATAATTTTTTTTATCTTAAAATGGCTTTTCAGAGAAAAGTTTGCTCAGTTTTGCCAACTGCAGAGCAAGAATTCCAATACCTTTGCTTTAAAAGGATAACATATCATTTCTACAGTACTTTTCTCCCACATGTGGGTTCTGCCTCACTCTTTAACTCCAAGCCATGGCCTACTGGAGAAAAATGGCAATGATTTTTTGTATTAGCCATTTAAATATTTACTCTTTTGAAATTAAAACAAGAAGATCATCAGTCTCAATGGCAATACTAAAGGTCGGTGCCACCTCCCAGCCCACAGAGGCAAGGAAGCTTCTATTTCTGCGTGAATACATAATGCTCCGCTCAGCAATCTGCAGTCGATGTTTCCACCTTCCATGGTGTTTCACCAAAGTTCAACTTCTGCTCCCAGCTGGCATTGGAGCAGCACATAACCGAGCATGATGTATCATTCCAGCTCCCTTCAGTTGCTCAGTCATCATGGCTGGGCAAACACTATTTGTCCGAATGCCTTCTATTTATGAAATGGTGCCAACAGACTAGCTTTCAATTGACTCAAATCCCATGAAATTGAGTCCATTGTGGCAGGATTGGTATATCAGTACATTTAAACCCCATAGAAACAAATTTTTGAGGCAGCATCTGCTCTTTCAACCACAAAAACTGTATACACTTAAGATATATCTTGCCTCTCCCCCAACAATATTAGCAAATATAGCTTGTAAACTGAGAATAAAATCACAAAAAAAGTTGCTGGGGTAGATTTACAGACATGATTCTACAAGAAAACCTACCAGTCAAAAGTACTACCTGGATATTTCATCTTTATCACTCCTTGAGCTACAGACATTAGAAAGCTAGTGCTCTAAACCAACTTGACCACACACACACATATAGAACACTTCACAACAAAACAAAAACGGAATACACATTCTTCTCTAGTGCACATACATCATTCTCCAGGATAGGCCATATGTTAGGTCATAAAACAAGTCTCAATAAATTCAAAAATATTGAAAACATACAATGTATTTTCTCTGACTACCAAATGAAGCTATAAATCAATAACAGAGGGAGAAGTAGAAAATTCACAATTATGTGGAAATTAAGCAACATATTATAAAACAATGGGTTAAAGAGGAAATCAGAAGTGAAATTAGGAAAAAATGAAAAATCTAAAAAAAAAAAAACAAGGGATGCAGTAAAGACTGTTGAGAGGGAAATTTATAGCTTTAAGTGCCAACATTAAAAAAGAAGAAAGATTTCTAATCAAAAACTTAACCTTAAAACTAGAAGAACTAGAGAAAGAAGAACAAACTAAACCCCAATAAATAACAAAGATTAGAGAGGACGTAAATGAAATAGAAAACAAACTCACAAAAACAATAGAGATAAACAGCAAAACCCAAAGTTGGTTCTTTGAAAAAACCAATAAAATTGAGAAACCTTTAGCTAGACTGAAAAAGAAAAAAGAGAGAGGAACAAATAACAAAAATCAGAAATAAAAGGGGGGACATTACTATCCAATCCACTGAAATGAAAAGGACTGTAAGAGGATAGATACTAGGAATAACTATACATCAATAAATTAGGTAACTAGAAGAAATGGAAAAATTCTTAGAAACACACAAACTACCTACATTCGCTCAAGAAAAATAGATCTCAACAAACCAATTATAATAATGAGATTGAATCAGTTATCCAAAACCTCCCAACCAAAACAAAGCCCAGGACTAGATGGCAACACAGAGGAATTTTATCAAACATTCCAAGAAGATATAATTCCAATTCTGATCAAAATATTCCCAAAAAAAAAGTTGAAGAGAGGGAACACACCCAGCTCATTTTAGAAGGCCAATATCACCCTCATAGCAAAGCCAGATAAAGACACCACATGAAAGAAAACTATATTACTTTAAAAGGAGAGAACAGCCATGAAACCTAACTTTATTTTATTAAAGGAAATAATCAAGGAACCATAGGATAACTATATTTTGTTGGGTGCAATAAAAGCAATATTAAACCCCCACCAAAAAGAAAAGAAAAGAAAACTACAGACCACTATCTTTTACGAATATAGATGCAAAAATCATTAACAAAATACTAGAAAAATGAAGCCAAGAGCATATTAAAAGAATTACACACCATGATCACATGAGATTTGTCCCTCATATGCAAGGTTGATGCAACATAAGAAAGTCAGTTAAAGTAATACACCACATTAACCAAATGAAAAGGGAAAAACACATGATTATTCTCAATCAATACAGAAAAGGCATTTGACAAAATGAGCACTCCTTCTTGGTGAAACATTTAGAATACAAGGAATAGCAGGAAACTCTCTCAACATGATAAAGGGCATTTTTGAAAAGCCCACAGCTCACATTTTACTTAATGGTAAAAGACTGAAAGCTTTCCCTCTAAGATCAGTAACAAGACAAGGATGCCCAATGTCACCACTGTTATTCAATAATGTACTGGAACATCTTTCCAAAGCAATGAGGCAAGAAAAAGAAATATAAGGCATCCAAATTGGAAAGGAAGAAGTAAAATTTTCCCTATTGCAGATGACACGCTCCTATAGACAGAAAAGTCCACAACGCTACTAGATCTAAGACATGAATTATTCAACAAAGGGGTGAAGCAGAAGATAAACACCCAATTAGAATGACTGCTATTAAAAAAAAAAAAAAAAAAAAAAAAAAAAAAACAGAAAGTAAGGAGTGTTGGACAGGATACGGAGAACTAGCAACATTCATCCATTGATGGCGGCAATGTAAAATGGTGCGGCCACTGCAGAAGACAGTTTGGCGGTTCCTCAGAAAGTTAAGTTTAGAACTACCATATGACCCAGCAATCCCACCACTAGGTACATAACCAAAAGAATTGAAAGCAGGAGCTTGAACAGATATTTTCACACCAATGTTCATAGAGGCATTGTTCATAATTACCAAGAGATGGAAGCAGCTCAAGTGTCCGTCATTGAAGAACAGGTGAATAAAATGTGGTCTATACATACAATGGAGTACTACTCAGCCACGAAAAGGAATGGAGTCCTGATACATGTGACAACATGGATGAACCTTGAAGACATCATGTTGAGTGAAACAAGCCGGACACAAAAGGACAAATGTTGTATGATCTCACTGATTTGAAACAATCAGAATAAGCAAACTGGTAGACTCAGAATCTAGAGTACAGGTTGCCAGGGGGTGGGAAGTCAGGGTTTAAAATGCACGTGGCTCCTATTTGCAACTGCAGAAATGCTTTGGTAATGGCTGGTGGTGATGGCGGCACAGCACCGTGAGCGCAAACAGCAGCGCTGAAATGTATACTGAACGCGACCACAGGGGAAACCTTATATTGTATATATGGTAACAAAATCATCTTTTTTTAGATCCAAGCAAGTACACTACACAAATAGTGAACTTTAAGTCACATTACGGACTATTGTTAATAGTACAACTATAAAAATGTGCTATCATCGATTGTAACAAATGTTCCACTCCAGGACAAGATGTTGGTTGTGGGATGGTATACAGTAATCCTGTAGTTTACACATGATTGTTTTGTAAACTCACAAGTTCTCTAATAATTAAAGTGAATAAAGAAAAAATATATAAAAAAGAAAAAAACAAAGAATTAAAGTTACGGCTGGAAAGCAAATAGTTGATACTGTATGTCTTAGTTTGTCAGGTTGCTGTGACAAGCGCCATATCATGTGTTGGCTTCAACTCCAAGCATGTCTTATCTCCTGGTTTCTGAGGCCGGAAGTCTAAATTCCAGGGGCTGGCAAGGCCATGCTTTCTTCCCAGACATCTGCAGTGGGGTTCTAGGCTTGCATTCCTGCCTCCTGTTACAAGGCAGTTTCTTTCTCCTTGTGTCTGTCCTTCCCATGTCCACTGACTTCTGGCTTCTGGCTGTGTGGCCTTCTCTGATTATTCTTTTTAAGGCACCCATTAATATAGATTAAGGCCTATCTTAATTCAGTTGAGCCACGCCTGAACTAAAAATAGCATCTTCCAAAAGTCCTATTTATACATGAACCCACAGGAACACAGATTAAGAACTTGTCCTTTGCGGGAGTGTCGAGTTCAACCCACCACAAGGTATAATACTTTAAGCCTCTATGAGCCTTCACTACATCTAGCATGTTAGCTGAGCCATCACCTGGAGAGGCACGGAAAGAACAGGGTATGAGTCAGGGCGTAGGAAAGGTTCTGGGAGCTCTAGCCCAAGTGAGGCAGAAAGTGAGCCTCAGCAAGGCAGAGTCCACTCGGGTCCCCTGAGAGAGAAGAGGGGGTGCACATGGCCACACACTGGAGGATGGAGTGCCCAAAGGAAAGAGAGGTCAAGGTACAGGCTGGGCCCCGCTGCCGGCCTCTGTCTCGTGTCCAGAAGGTAGACGGAGCTTCAGGGGAACATCTCAGCCATGACAAGAGCCCGATTCTCCACCAGCCCAAAGGCCACCACACCGCAGGGGCACCCACACCCTTCAGGAGAAAGCGGCCGTTCTGGGTGGGAGAACACGCAGCCCCCTTTTTTCCATGACTGGAGGGCTTAGGAAGGTGACTAAGACTTCCAACACATCTCATTTCGCCTCCTCACCAAATGCCACTAGAGCGTCAGGGAAGGAAATTTTAGTAATTGGCTCGGGGGACCTAGGAACGATGTCTCCTCAGCCAACAGTTAGGAAAGCCAGCAACCAGCTTGATTTACACTCCAAGAACCCCAAAGCCTCAGGGAACCATAGACTTCTGGAAGCGGGGTGTGGAACTCAAATAAAGAAAAGCCTTTGGAAGCCTCTTCAAAGGACACAGAGTTCTAGGTGTCCAAACTTGCAGGAAGCTGGAGTTTCAGTCTCTTGAGAAGGGGCCAGCAGTCGGGTTAGGTAGGTGGCATATTAAAAACGGGAAGGTTGCGTGAGCATGTGCGCCCTGGGTGCCCTCCCCCGTCCTCATGTCTCTTGGTTCCCAGACCACCGTCCTGCCAGCCCTTCACCCCCATAGACGATTGGGAGGCTCTCCTCTGAGAAGTCTGATCTGCCCAAGAGCGAGGGAAGAGACAAAAGTTACCGACAGCAAGGTCTCCACTACACAACTCTCGGCGGGATCACCCTGTGAAGCTGGCATCAGCAAGCCGCAGGCACACACCCAGGGCTTCCAGCAGGTTTTGAATCTTCCACTTTTACATTTGACCAGACAACCAAGGAAATCCAAGCATGAGAGGAAAACCACTAACAAAAAAGGCAAAACCAACAAACCAAAAATAAAGGGTAGACGGGACAACTTGGAGCATACTACAGAGAAACTATGTAGAGAGAAGATGTCCCCATTCAAAAGAGGAATCATTGTTAGTCCCCTGAAAAAAATATGAGAAAATACCGCAAGAACGAGACAAGAACCAGCTGCTATTGAAACGATAACTCAGAGAATGAAAATAAGCTCTCAGAAACTTAAAATACTACAGCAAAAATTTACCCCTCTCCTGAAAGAAAATTCCATGGAAAGGCTAGGAGATAAAGCTGAGGAAATCTGACTGAACACAGGGCAAAGGGTCCAAATGAAAATAAAGAAGAAAAGGTCATCAGTACAAGAGTTCCAGAAAGAGGAAAAGGCAGATCCCTGCGGGGCCAGCGAGGAGAGACGCCCTGCCCCTCCTGGCCCTGGGCTGCAGCCTCTGGCAGGTGTAAGCAGCCCTCTGTTGGACACTCCCTGCCTTTCTAACTTGAGTCAGCCATCGAATCCCCCTGACAGACCTCTCATGCTTCTACATCGGCAAGCTCCTGGAGATGTAGTCACCAAACCAGCGACTAAGTGGGAAAAGGAGGAAGACCCAGATAGAGGAAACACAAGAAGAGAGCAAGGGCAAAGGGTTGACGCCCCTCTGTGCTGGTGAAGGAGATCTCAGGGTAACAGGCCGAGCAGGGGGTCTGAGGGCAAAAGTCTGGGCTGGATGCGTCCCAAGGCTCTGGAAAGGACTTACTCAGGAAGTGGAAAGTCTCAGAACAACTGATGTATGAGAACTTTTCACGAGGAGATTTGGACACTTGGCCAGGAGCCTGGGGTTGAATTAGTGACAAAAATGTGGAGAAAGCAAACGAGAAAATAAAACAGTTATTAATCCAGGAAAAACAAAAGGTCATATAGGAAAAGTGATCATAGTTTGCCACACGCCCAGCACAGAATGGCAGGTGCACAGCCAAATAATGAAAAGAATGGATATTGATCCAAGCAGAATTATAACTTAATGGGAAGGATGCTCGCGAAGGGGCAGGGAGGTGAGGTAGAAAGAAAGCAAAAGCCTCACCTTCTATGAACAATGCTTACAAGTGAAACGTGTTAGGTAGTAATAAAAGCACACTATTTTTATATATAGTGGTAAAAACACACAAAAAAGGCAGTAAAAGTTTAAAGCCATTGCCTCTGAGTAAAAGGTAATGGGAGGAGAGCAATAGCAAATTATTTTTCATAACAGATTTTATGAATTACTCTATTCTTTAAACTAAGTGTGTTTCGATTAAAAACAAAATGAAAAGGCAAGAAGAGAGAGAAGGAAAAGGGAAGGAGGAAAGGAAGACAGATGAGGGAGACTTGTTTTTTTTTAAAAAAAAAAAAACAGGATCAAAAAAAAAAAAAAAAAAAACTGGATGGAATGAAAAAGGCAGGGCTCAGAGACCAGGAGGCCTGCTGGGAGCTCCCCGGGCTCCCCAGCCGCTGGCATCCAGCCTGTCCTAGCCGCTTGCCCTGACCTTCCCTTCCACTGGTGGACTTTCGGGCTGGCCACATCCTGCCAAAATCCTCTCGCCTTTGCAAGCTGCCCAGTCTCTGTCTGACCAAACCCCTCAGTGAGGCCCAGTCCTGGCAACTCCCGGCCCAGCCCCAGGGCACAGGACTAAAATTCTCAAACACCTCATCCCTGCCTCGTTTGTAGATCCCCCTTAACCCTGCAGAAAGGAGACTCGTGGCACCTTGAGATGGGTGGAGATGGTCCCAGAATTTCATACTGCAGTTCTCTGCCTTAACCCCTCCCTCCTCTTAGACCAGTGGTTAGTTGTGTGTGTTTGCTTTGAGGTTCCGGGGCCGGGGATTGAATCTGGGACCTCATATGCGGGAAGCCAGCACTCAACCACCGAGCCACATCGGCTCCCCTGAGTTTTTTCATTTGTTTGCTTGTTGTTTGGTTTTTTGTTTGTTTGTTTGTTTCTAGGAAGCTCCGGGAACCGAACCCGGGACCTCCCACGCAAGAAGCAGGCGCTGAACCGCTTGAGCCCTATCCGCTCCCCCAGGGGTTGGTTTTTATCATTATGCCAGTCGCTCTACTAAGCCTAGATTTTGCCGATTTAAAGACACAAACCCCTTGCTTAACTCGAAGTCTTGATCTCCTCAAACCTACCATGACGTCACTGTGGAGGAAGAAGCCTCCCACGAGGCAAGGTGGGCAATCTCACCCCAGCCAGCGAGCGATCGGCCAGCTGTGCCCACTTTGTTCTATTGGATGGCAGCGGCCTTCCCAGTTTCACCTCACTTTCGGTCTCTGCTGGAGGTGGAAGCAGCAGCATCCACTCACGCACCTCTCCTGGAAGAGTCTTCCCCAGCTCTCCAGATCTCGCCCGACGCCCCATCGAGGCTGGTGGCCAGGCTTTGGTCTCTGCTAAGAAAACCCTCCCTCCCCAGCGCCGTGCTTGCGGCAGGGTGAGCCCTGCTCATTTCGCCCTCCGAACCCTACACGGGAGAATCGGATTTGTGAGGCCAGTTGGTGCACAGAAGCCCACACAGGAAGGCGCCAGCAAGATAGAGCCCTGGGCCGTCCAGCCTGGGCCGGGCGTGGAGGTGTCGTGGAAGGAGGGGCGGCCACCGGCCCCAGCCGAGCGCGTTTGCCACGGAGACCCACGCAGGGCCTTTCACGGCAGCCTCGAGGGGCAGCCGCAGTGCCCGGAGCCTCGACTCAGCGCTGCTCCCACAGCTACAGCCGCAGGCAGCAGAGGAGCTGTGACTAAGCCACACTCACCAGGCGGATCCCCAGTGTAAAGTCGAGGAAGCTGAGAAACAGAGCGTTCTGGGACTTTCCAAGACCACAGACTTAGGAAGGGGCGGGGCAGCCTGGCTCCAGACCTGTGGTCGTCATCTCTGGAAGCCGGGGGAAAAGCTGCGGCCCAGACTCCCCCGGCCATCCCTGCGCCCCTGGAGTGGGCACCTGCACAGAGGGAGGAGTGAGAACCTCCTGTCACCTCCCCTCTCCTTCTTCCCAGAAAGTGCTGGGCCGTAGAGGGAGAGGGATTGCTAGAGGACAAGGCGCAGACCTTGATTCTCAGCCCCTAGGAAGGGAGCCTGGTTTTCCTGAAGTGTGGCCCTTCCCCTCCGCATGGACAACAACCGACGCGCCATTCCTAGGGACCCGGACTCTAACTGGCGTTCACATCCTACCTTGTCAGGGGCTCCACCTCAGAGACAGAGGGGTTGGGGAAGATGTGAGCATCCCTGAAAATCCAGCAGCAGGCGCCCACTCCTCACTGACCGCAGCCCTCGGCTCCCAGAGCCTGCCCACAGCTGCCCTTGGCCTCTGCCCTTGGTCTGCAGACGTGCAGGCTCCAGGCTCTGCTAAAACCACTTTACGCTTTCCTCCACCCAGCAATCTGCCCTGATCCAAACTCTTCTCATTGAAGTCCTGCCTGGGCCAGACCCCACCCTGACACCAGGCTATTTGATTAAGCTGTGCTCAAACTCTTGTCTTCCCACACTCGCCCCTCAAGAACAGGAGACAGATGTGAACTGTAGAGTTTTCTCCTGCCACACAATTTTCAAAGGGTTTTATTTTTCTTTCAGCTTCCATAATTGCAAAGATGGCCATGCATGCCTTTTTGTGAGTAAAGCGTAAAGTTCCCCCCAAATTTTGGTCTTCAAGTGTTAAAGTTAGTTTTAGTCAAAAAATGTAATTTTACCATTTTAAGAAAAGAAGTTAAGACTTTTCAAAGGTTCATTGGACATCAAATAGTCCTTATAAAACTGGCTATAGTGAAAATTAATCAAAATTACATATCCCTAATGTCCCTTAAAAATCCAGCATTTTATATTTTGGGGGGCTCATTGACCTTTCAGAGCAATCAGAGGCAGAGAAAGGGGAAATGAGAAGGCAAAAGATGAAGGGATAGGATTTGGGAAGAAGTCAAGAAGGCAGTAGATAAAAGGCAATTTATGAGGAGAGAAGGATAGAGGGAGAGAATGAAACAACTGAGCAGGGAAGATAAGATGAAAATGGAAGAGGAGAGTATTGAGAGTGAGGATAGTGGCAGAACGCAATAAGACGGCAGGAAATAAGCTCACCCCCCAAAATACGCACACACCAACGCACACAATCTGCTTTACTTCTTTTCAAACTCGTTTGTGCTTTTCAGCGTGTCCTCCTGGGAAAATAAATACCGTGGAAGACTCTTGCCTGGAATTCGGAGAACCCAAATCCTAGTCCCTGTTCTCTGAATGATGAGTTGTGTGTGACTTTCAGCAAATCATCTAAACCTTCTCCATCTGATCTCTGTACAACAAGACTTCTAGGCATAAGAGGGGGTTCTTTGTCCTTGCAGACAATAATAAAAAGGACTGAAACTGGAGAAATGAGAACCAAAACAGAAAATGTGAACAAAGAAATCTCTCTAATTCACACCCAGGCCACGTGGGTGCCGCAGGCGGAGCGCGTGTGTTTCCATCGGAACGGTCAGGCTGGCACACCAGGTGGAGCGGCCTGGCAAGAGGCCTGCTGCTCTCAAAACCCTTGGCGCCATGGCTGAGGGGGTCCTGCATGTCCTTCCATCCCAAGTCCTGCAAACCGTCCTCGCCGACGTCCCCCCAGCCCTTCCTGCTGGCCAGCAAGTCCCTGACATTGCACAGGCGATGCTGGGTGATGATTGATGATGATGACGGTGGTGGTGGTGGCAACTACAGCCAATAGTTATGATGACTTGGGGGAGAAGAGCGAGGAAAAGTGGAGAGAAGAGAAGGAAAAGGAAGAGGATAAGGGGGAACAAGTAAAGGAGAATTTCTACGTCCCAGCAGCTGTGCTCGGTGCATTTTTCCTTCTTTCTTTCAACAGAAGAAGGGAAGATTGGCTTATCTACAATCTGCTAAGCTTGTTTATAGTGTGTCAAAGCACACATGATGCCCTCACCATCCCCAGAGCTTGCAGTGAGGATTACAAGCAAATACACGTGGAACATAGCATGACGAGTGCTGCGATAAGGCAGTACAGGCCTATGTGGACATGCACAACCAGACGTCACGGGAGTCGCCACGTTTGTGTCATAGATGTCGACCTGTTGCCACGTGAGTGGGTCAGAAGGGGGACAAGGCAGTGGAGGCAGGAAAGCCATTGGCAGACTATTATGGGGAGCGATGCAAGAAGCGTTGATGGGCTGGGAGGGGAGGGGTAGTGTGGGTGGGTTAGGACAGGAGTGAGCGGACTGACAGGACTTAGTGCAGAGGAGCCGGAATCGAGAACAAACCCAGCCCTGCAGTTAACCTCTGGAGTGCAAGGTGACTTCATCTACTGAGATGGGGGACGTAAGAGGAAGAGCAAGTTCAGAACAAGCTCAATTTAGACACACGAGCTTTCTATGTCCGCATATCCTCTAAGTAAGTGAAATATCCAGGGGGCAGGGAAGTATATAAAACTGCTGTAGTGAGTGGAAAAGAGATGCTGTGAATGAAGCAGGATGACTGGGCACTGAGGGCTCCAGATTGGGCCCCAGTCTGTGCAGAAGCGCTTATCATGTCCTCAAATCCTTCTGTAGACCCTGTGTGGTGAGGATCATTATCCTCATTTTTCAGAGGAGAAAGCCAGTGCTGGGAAAAGTTAGGAATTTGCCGACGTTCAGCGTTCAGTCTTAAATCTGTCCAAGTCTGAAGCATACGCTCTGAACCCCACCTTTTTAACCATCACTTTTAACCATCATTTTAGGTTAAGGAAAAAGAATGGCTAATTTAGAAGCATTTGCATTGTCATATTCTGCTGCTTTGCGGTCCCACAACCCATTTCGTGCGTCACAGCTGGGTTTTGCCACATCAGGTTACCTGGATGGTCGTATCCATCAACTGCCTCACACTGGTTTCTGCTGCCCTCAGCACAAACCCTCTGCGCCAGTCAGCTCCATCTCCTCGTCACGCTACACCTGCGCGGCGACGCCAAGCTCCTTCCAACTCCCACCCTTCATCCAAACGGCGTTTTTAACTCCCTACCCCGGGCCAGGCAAAGTGGAGGCCTCCCGGAGGTTTAAGACAAGCTGCCCAGCCTGCAGTGTGGCCCACAGCGCCAACGGGAGGAGACGCCCAGTGCGTAAGGACCAGCGCGTGACGGCTGGCTGCTGGCCCAGGGACGGGGCGGGCAGCCCAGGGGCTAGGCCCACGCCAGCTTGGCGTCTTGAAGGCCTTCACCCTCCCTGGCCCGTGGTGCTCAATTTTCAATTTCCGGTTCAAGTCTCACCCCAGCCGGGAAGTTTTCCTAAACCACAGCTTTTTCCAGCAATCTTTCCCTTCTCCTAATTTTTATTGTACTCCTAATCTGCAATGAGTAAACCTAACTCTAAATGATTGTCTTATACCGCTCTTTGTCCTTTCATGTGGGTTGGCCTGATTTCCCCAGGTATATTGTACACTTAAATGGCAAGGACAGTGTCTTCCAGTTTCTCTGCCTACTTCACTATACTAGAGACATTTGTATTTCATCTAAGCTTAGACCATAATGTACCTATGTCACAAAGATTAGGTTTCAATCATTTTCAAAGAGTAATACACAGTAAATGCACAAAATTAAGATTTTCATAGGAAAATTTTTCAGTTTTTAAGGGGGAAATATGAATCATGTATAATAAAAGAATCTTCCATTGATTTTGTCCTGCTTTTTAAAAAAATAACCACAATTCATTCATTCATTCAACAATTGTGTGCTATAGCCTAGGCATTCCCTTTGTGAGAAGAGCAAAATGTCCTGCTTTGAAGAGCTGCTATTCCAGGAAATCTCCGAGAGGGACAAGGTTGGAGTTGGAGCCATAATGCATGGCAGACAATTTGAAGAACTTCTAAGCTAAGGATGTGCTGTGTAGTCCTTTGCAGTGTTTTCTTCCCGTACTTAATTGGTCTTTGGGATGAAATGTAATGTAACTACCCAAAGTTCAGCTCCTGCCTGGGCCACGGTGAGGAGGATGGTTGCAAAGAATACAAACGAAAATATGGTTAACCACACTATCATTGCCAACATTTGCCATGATTTTCCCCCAAAGAATCTACGTACGTCCATAGCATTTTATTCCAGTTTGGCCAACAAAACAATTTATTGTAGCCCCTGTGTTAAGCAGAAACTTGTTCAATAACACATAGCATTTCTCCCACCCAGACCACCAAGAGAATTCACCGAAGACACCCACCACAGTCCTCTCCTTTCCTTTCCACCCTCTCAGGATTCATTTCTCTTAGAATAAAGAAAATTCTCTGTGTTTTTTACGTAAGCCAAACTGCCCTTCAACTTCCAAGACAAACGTAGGGTGAAAGGATAGGGATGTAGAGAGAAAGAACACAGACTTCTTTCCATCTTATAAAATCCCAATACTCTACTGCTCAAGAGAACATGGAATCTGGAAAGCAGCTGAGACAAAGTATGAAAATGACATAATTCATTTATTGGCAGTCAGGTAAAATCTTATCCTAATGCAATCACAGGGAACACTGCTATTATTCTAATAACATAAAGCAACACCAAAATATTTAGCCCAAGGAGGTCCACAATTTTATGCACAAGATCCTGTTAAGTCAATAGTGATGGACATATCGTCCAGTTCTGCCCTGTCATGCTGAGGGGTCAGCTCCGCGGAGAAGTCTTGACAAAGGATTTCATTGACCTCACAATACATTTTATGTTTCTCTTCAGAAATGTTGAATGTCTGCAATTATGTAGCAGCCGTCTGAGGGCTTCAGAACATATGCACTGCAGTTATCTAAAGGAAACCAGTCAGAAGAGAAACCTGGGGTTTGACTGTCCCCTGCTGGGTAAACAGGCTAAAACTATCTGTGCATTTTCTTTAGAGGACTTGAGAATTAGGTGTAGAGAGGTGCATGTAGCTATAGTCAAGAGACGCTTGGGATTGCTTGGACAATCCAGTGTACAATTCACGCTACATTGTGCATGACTCTTCTAAGCTAGGTAGAGAAGGGAAAGTCAAGGAAAGAACACAGAGCTTAAACCTGGACTGCCAATGACCCCGTCGTGGCTGGGGTCAAGCATAACCTTTCCAAGCTCAATATCTACATCTGTATAATGGGAACAGTTCAGTCCTACACCTTCTTCACTTTGTAACCATTAAAACAATTGTTTTCACTAGCATATTCTTTTTTTAACAAATCAATTTTATTGATACATATTAATAAAACATAAATCCATCAAAATGTATAATCAGTGGTATTCGGTATAATTACATAGTTGTGCATTCATCACTTCAACCATTATCAGAGCATTTTCATTATTCCAGTAATAATAATAAACAAAAAACAGACAAACAAAAACTCGTCACCTCTCAATCTCTATGCTTTCCCTGCTGTACAGAGCTGCTATTCTGTTTCCATCTCTCTAGTTTATTTGTGCTTATATTTTGTAAAAACAGTCTTATATATCAATATTACCCATATTTGTATTTCACATAAAGTTTCACTATGCTTTATAGTCCCATGTTACTTTTTTTTAGCTTTCCTTCTAGTTAAATACATGTCCTTAGACTTCCCTTTCAACCACTCTCATACCCATATAATAGCTCTGCTTAGTTACAAACACTATGATGTGCTTTCACCATTTCTATTCATTTCCAAAGATTTACAAACAACCTTTTGACCAATTCTGCACAAATTAACCCTCATCTTACCATTCTCTACCCTCATTCTATTTTCTGGTGACCTATATTCTAATTATTAACTCCATGAGTTTATGCAATATATTTAGTTCATAATAGCACAATCATACACTATTTGTCCTTTTGTGTCTGGCTTGATTCATCCAACATAATGTCCTCCAGGTTCATCCATGTTGTCATATGCTTCACGACTTCATTTCTTGTTATAGCTGCAAAATATTCCACCACGTGTATACATCACAAATTGTTTATCCATTCGTCTGTTGATGGACACCTGGGTTGTTTCCATCTTTTGGCAATCGTGAATAACACTGGTGTGCAGATGTCTGTTCGTGTCACTGCTCTCAGTTCTTCCGGGTTTATACTCAGTAGTGGTATTGCCACGTCATGTGGCAAGTCTGTATTCAAATTCCTTAGGAACTGCCAAACAGTCCTCCACAGTGGTTGTGCCATCCTGCATTCCCACCAACAGTGAAGAAGTGTTCCTGTCTCTCCACATCCTCTCCAACACTTGCAGTTTTCTGTCTTTTTAATAGTGGCCATTCTGATAGGTGTGAAATGATATCTCATTGTAGTTTTCATTTGCATTTCCCTAATCACTAGTGATATTGAACACTTTTTCATGTGTTTTTTCCACCATTTGTATTTCTTCTTTGGACAAATGTTGATTCAAGTCTTTTGTCCATTTTTTAATCAGGTAGTTGTCTTTTTATTGTTGCATTGTAGTATTTCAGATCTCTTCTAGCATATTCTCAGTACTGAGAACGGATTTAGATTACTATTTTTTAAGAGCCTCTTTGGAATGGGGCAGGAAGCTCTAGCTCCAGAAGGAGACGGAGCTGGGAGAATCCAGGCCCGGCTCGCGAGTGGCTCGGAACCCTGTGCAGCTGCAAGCCTACCTTCCCACACAGTCAAAGGGAGCCCCAGAAATACTCGTCCAGCATTGTTCTGGGGATCACACTAGTCTGTCCCATGGTAAATGCTCAACAAGCGTTCATTCGCTTCTATCTTTCCAATTACCTTAAAGTTGTATGTGTTCTTCATCTATCTGAGTTTAAATCTACCTGGGAAAAGGAACAACATTCCTCACAGGGTCACTTCCAGTCCTTTCTTTTTAAAACCATTATTATACAAACTTTTGCTATACATTTAGGGAAACAGAGGAAAATGAGTAAAGGGTCCCATCTGTGATCCCAACGTGATTAAAGAGACACACTCAGCTCCCCTGCTGTACAGATGGCAAACCTTGGACCAGAGACTTGCACCCAGAAAGAGCTGACACTTGAGCCCTATCTCTTACCCATGCAGCTTTGACCCTGCCATGGCCCGAATCTTCCCAGAGGACACCAGCGCCGGGAATGCTAAGCCAACCCTCAAATAGCAAGATGGGGGATAAAAATCAGGGGTACCACTGTGGGGAGACCGCTGCAAATGAGCAGCCTGAGAAGGATTTTTATCTAGGTGGAAAGAAACCTACAGTCTTAAATGTGTTTTTAAAAATCTGCAGGATTTATGCTTTGTGTTAGGACTGTGACTACATGGCCAAAAGCTGCTGCGGAGCATATTCATGTAAAACTAAACAAATAAAGCCCCGAGGGCTGAGAGAGAGGGAAGAATTGCCTTTGGCAGAACTGTGGAAGCGAGGCTATTTAACCACAGAAATGCCCCATCTCTTGGTTTCCTTTACTCAGCATTCCCCACCTTTGGCATTTTGAAGCATTACTCATCCAGTCACAATGTGAGTTGCCTTCTACCTCGTTTTATCCTCTCCTGAATTCATTACAGTACTAAAAACCACTGCCTAAGACCTATAATGTACTATTCCTACACATTGCTCCTTGCCAATATTCACCATCCTCAGCAGCCTGCCTCCCAGAATATATTACAAAGATCTTTCACTATAAAACTTAGCTGCCTTTCCGAAATGAATACAAATAGCACCTTGCTGGACATAATTAGGCCGGAATGGAGCTTTGATCTGCCTCCCAGGTTTAATAATGGCTGACCTATCATGTGTCAATTCGGTTTCCCTCACCCCTTCCCAGCAAACAGGGCCCCTCAACTCCCCCCAGATTCCGCAGGTTTCCTAATTACTCTTTGTGGTGTGTCTGTTTATTTTCTTGGGTGATTAGTTTAGTAGAATCCCTGCCTGGAGAATGACTTTGGATTTGCTAGAACTGATTTATTTACTTGCCAATGCCACGGCGGCAGCACCAGGCATTTGCACAGAAAACAGAAATTATTACCATTAAATCCTTGGTATCATATATATAATTATGAATGCCTTTCAAGCACCCTGAGAATGTTTTTGCAGCATCTGTGTGCCCATGTGCTTTCTGAGCAAATGTTAACATCATACATGACTCTTTTTGAGAGTATTGACTTGTCGATACAGCATTGTACAAACCCAGCATTTCAAATACTAACCCAGCATGTTTTAGGAAGAAATTTTCTACCACGGAGAACAATGCATAAACACAAATCTAAACTTATCCTTCACCTACCTGAGCTAACACATATATTAGGCACATTCTCTCCTTAAAGTGTAAAAGCAGAAGCCAGCTCTTCTGGAGAAGCTCCTGAACAGCCAGGCAGCCATCCTGCATGACTTACAGCTTAATGGAATGTGCATTTGTATATTTATCTGCATTAGACAAAGACTTGTTTTCAAGCTCTGTTAGTCCCTAGAGGTAGGAAAACACAGGTGTGCCCATCCAGCCTTTCATAGAGAGATTCACAATGCCCCTTGTCCCCGGATCCGCCCAAAAGACCTCCTTAGAGAGGAAGGCCTTTAGTAAAATAGTCACTCCACGCCTCTACATGGGCCCCCAGGGGATATCTTTCACATACTAAATTTCACTGTGCAGCAAATTTGCAAAATTGGAGTACATTTACATCTTGTATCTTTCCTTGGTAAAATGGAAAAGAGGATGGGAAGTGGACTTTTGACTAGTCTTCAGCTGTAAAGAAAGCCATCCTTTTTCTTCACTTATTTTAACCCACTAAACTTTTATTTGTAGTAGAAATATGGAAATACTCTGAGAGGTCTGCCTGAATCATTGTTTAACACTCACCTGAAGAGTGTGAGTTCTCCATCCCTGAAAACTAGGTTGCAGTACCCTGAACTCAGGCCTATGCAAAGGAGACTCTTACCAGGGAGGCACGGGGTGGCTGATAACACTGGTTACACAGGCAGGTCCCCAACACTCCACCCGAGGGCGAGGGGAAATCTGGGGGAGGAGCCGAGCCTGAGGACCAGACATTTCACTGAGCTCTGTCTATAGAAAGCAAGTTCTGAGTTTGAAATAGCAGCACATATCACATGGATTAAATGCTAACCACTTGCAGTTTTCCATTATCTTATAATTAATATAACTTGAAAGATTTTGATTTGTTAGCGATGGATGCTTATAGTTATGCGTCTCTACTTATTCTCAAACCTCGGCTTACTTCTCACCCTCTTCATAGAATTCCTTGGTATATAAGCTATGAAAAGCTATGTTTTCCAGTGATAGCAAAATAACACCCAGAATTGCAGGAGCTTAACGCAACAAAGCCTTGCTTCTCACTCAAGTCCAAGGTGGGTCAGCGAGGAGCTCTGCTCCACGTAGGCATTCAGGGACCCAGCGATGGACGCTGTGGCATCGCAACACATGGCCCCACTTCCAAGACAAGGGAAGAGTGAGCATGGAGAACTCACAGCTGCTACCCTACGTTTCAGCCCAAACTCACACAAGTCACCCGCACACTCAGGCTTGGCCAGCACGAGTGACATGGCTCCAACCCAGATGCAAGGAAGCAGAGGCGTGAGTGAGCACAAGGCTGTCGGAGAGCACGCGTGCCTCCACAGCACCTGGAGTCCTCTTCCTGAGGACCAGAGATCCACACCATACCCATTCGAAACCCAGCTTGGGACTCGCCAGCTTCAGAGCACGCCTGCCATAACAGCTCTTCCCCTTTCTCTCTGCTTCCTGACTTTAGAGTCAAAAGCCATTGATGAAAGTGATTCTTGTTTTTGAAACAAAATGAAGATAAAATAAAAGTAAGATTTGATTCCTTTTGAAAGAGGCATTGGTGTGAATAGACAGGGCTTTTGCTTGAGAATAGACAGAATGATCTGAACCTAGCTCTACGCTTCCTTAGCCACGAAACTTCACCTCTTGATACTTCAGGCGTTAATAGCAAGTCGGCTTGTTATCGGGATTTTCCTAACTAGATTACAGCCTCGTCCAAAGCAGCAGCCACTTCCTACACACGTGCCCGCCCCCTGCAGTACCGTACAGCACCCTGCACGGGAGTTAGGCTCATCCACAGCTGCATTAGCCGTCCTTTCTCTGCTGTGCACAGCACATATTTGTCCTCATCAGGGAGAGGAGAGAGCATCTGTCTAGTACTGACTCTCATATGAAACAGCAAGTTTCTAGCATATTTTTGACATTTGGAGTTCAGCATTTTTTATTCTGTCAAGTGAGCTTCTGGCTCCGGTACTCTCACTTAGATGAGGGCTAATGGACTTGCATGCTGCTCTGAAAGCCCCACACACACATTAACACTCTCAGAGTATGACTTTGGCTGGTGTATTTCATTTTCTCTTTCTTAAAAAGACCATAAAACGTACCAGTCATTGCACGTCACATATCATTTCTGAAAATCTAGTCTTCATTTTCTTCTCTGATCATGTCTAACTTTCTCCACTTTGCTTTTAGACAGTCTTTCGTCTGATCTTACCCTATTCCTCTAACCTCATATGGACCTAGGCTTGAAAAGACTTACATTAAGGGGTGTTATGTGCTGAATTGTATCCACCCAAAAGATATGCTGAAGTCCTAACCCCTAGTACCTCACAATGGGAACTTCTTTGGAAATAAGGCCATTGCAGGTGGAATCACTTAAGATTAAAACATGCTGGAGTAGGGTGGATCCTTGATCCAATATGACTGGAGTCCTCAGAGGAGGAGGACGAGAGACCAGAGAAGGAGACACAGCGAGAGAAGATGGCTTGTGAAGAAGGGGCAGAGACTGGAGTGGGGCTGCTACAGGCCAAGAAGCTGGACGAGGCCGGGAAGGACGCTCCCCTGGCGCCCCAGAGGAGCACGGCCCTGCCAGCACCTTGACTTTGGACGTCTTGTTTCCAGAACCGTGAGAGAACAAATTGTTGTTGTGTTAAGCCACCCAGTTTGTGGTACTTTGCAGCCCTAGGAAACTAGGACAAGGGGTAAACTGTTTTGAACTAAACATGTCTGCCTGCCCATGGAAGTAATTTAGAGAAGTTTGGGAGGTTTTTACACATCACCCTAAAAGTCATCATCACTATTCCCATTAAGTGGTGAGGTCTAGGTCCACCCCAAACCCCTCCCCTGGAATCTGGACAGACTTGTGACTTCTTACACCAATCGAGTAAGGAGAATTGACGCTGGATGAGTCTTCACTTCAGGGGTGTCACAGAAGGTGATGCAACTTCTGCTCGTTCTCAGGAACATTCATGCTTTGAGCTGCCCACTAAGAGGTCCAGGCAGAGGCCACATGGAGGCACACCTGTCAGCAGCCCTAGTCCTTGAGCCATCCCAGCCCAAGCACCGGGCCTAGGAGAGAAAGAATCTTCAGAGGATTCTAGCCCAGCTGTTGAGTCAACCCATCCTTTGGTTCTTTCCAGCTGAGGACCCAGGTACACAGAGTAGAACAAGCATGCTCACTGTGTCTGGTCCCAGTACAGATTGAATGGGCACAGTAGAACGGTCGGGCCAGGCTCAGAGTTTGGGGGTAATCTGTCAAACAGCAGTAGAACCTGGAACCAGATGTCTATGCCTCTGGGCTCCAAGACAATTTGCATATGGAACTGTATCTCTGGGATAGTGAAAGAAACTGCTTTAAAATATCTGGGGGCCCAGTTCCACCTTTCAAATGTGCACAAACATTTTCAAGCATATATAGACTACGTGCCTTGAAGACATCATGAATATACCCTTCTGCTAACAGTAGCTATGGAGAGAGGCCACCCTGAGCCCCGTGGGGATGAGCTCGCCTGTGGGCTCCTCCCCCTCAGGCTTAGGGACAAGGAGAGTCAGAGTTAAGGAGCCTAGGCTTGAGGACGCATCATGCCCAGCTGGGCTCCATCAGCCAGCCATTCCGGAAGGCGTTCGGGCCATGTTCCCTTACAGGGGCCGTGAAAGTCTGTAACACGGAGCCCACCTTATGGTTCCATATGGCTCCTTATGAAGCCCACCAAGTAAGGTTGGGAAAACTGTCAGAATCACCTAAGCAGGGTTAGTCCTAGAGTACTTAGCAATAAAGCTCAGTTTGCCTCTTGAGATAAAGAAAGGGAAGCACTGGGAGATCCATAAAGGAACTCCTTCTCTTGGCACCCTTCCTCCAAGCAGCAACCAGGAACAGAGTTCTCCAAGGTGGTGGGAGTGACGGAGAAGCTCTTTAGGGTGTAGTTAAGGTGAGATCTGCTATCAATGCATTTGTGGTATTTTAGGGGCTAAGAATTTCAAAAAGCATTTTTCACATGTGATGAGAGCAAAATGGGTTCCTGGGGCCAAGAAGCTATGTGGCCTGAACAGACTGACTGCAATGGCAGCATCAGGACTTGGAGGGAAGGGGCTCGGCCAGGACTTGGTGGGGAGGGCAACACCTCCCATCAGACCTGGACCGGTTTCCCTCCTCCCAGCCCTCCACTCCTCGCAGCTGGCACACCCTAAACTCGCCTGCATGCCACCCCCGCTGCAGCCTCTCCTGTGCCCACCCTAGAGAGGTGTTTAAGGAGCTTTAGACTAAAACTCTTGGGCTCAGCATTATCACCTTGGCGTTAGTCCAGTACTGATCTTGTGATTCGGGCTTCACCGCTGGGCTTATGCCTCACTCCCAAGACTCACTATCCAGGACGCACATCAGTTGTGCTACCCAGATTCTATTCCCAAGCCCCTAACTTGGAAACCTGTCTCTGCCACCTATCCTGGCAAGGCCCTGCCTGCCTCTTGCCAGTTCCCTCAGAGCGTAAGTACTTGCCCCTGGTGCCCAGGGAGACAAAGCCCCGGGAAGTGCTAAACATCCTCTGCCTGGAGGTGTTTCTGCACAGAGTCCTTCCTGAGCTCCGTGAATCTTCCAGGTCAGCCTGCTGTTCTGACAGGCCACATCCACTCACCACCCCCGCCTGCCTGCCTGAATTCCCACCTGCTCTTTTCCTGTGTTCCAGATGGCAGAGTCTTCCTGCCCAACAGCCTTCTGATAGGAACCCAGAACCAGGATATTCCCATCTCGATGGGGATCCATTACTGTTGGGGGGCAGTTTTCCACGGGCCCCTCATGTTTCTGAATGTCTTGTAAAGTGAGGCACTGGTTTCTCTTTGTCCCAAACTATCATTTCAAGCATGTTTGTGCATAACCCAGCCTTCAAAGATAGATACAGTGTCTGTCTCCGAAGCAAAGGTCAGCTTGCTTATGTACGCAGAAGCATCTCTCTCTAGGACGGAGGGCAGGTGTGCTTACTGCTCATTAGGAAAGATTTGGGATCCCCAAGCTCAGGGTTCCCCTCCTATAACACGAGCCACCTGGGCCCATTGGCACCGGCCCCGTGGGACTTGGGGGATGGAGGGACTGATGGAAATATGCTGGTGTTCCAGTGCTTTGCTTCTGCCAGCTTCTATGAAACTGAGGCAGGCTAGCTTATCACCTTGCAAGTAGAGCAAAATCTCGGTCCTTCTGCAGTTGTTACTAATTATATTAGAAAACCAAGGATAAAATTACAGTAGATTTCTTAGCAGAAACTATGTGTTTAGTTTGCTAGGCTGCTGAAAGCAATATCCCATGAATGGGCTGGTTTAAACAATGGGAATGCATTTGCTCACAGTTTTGAGGCCAGAAAAATGTCCAAATGAAGGCATCATCAAGGCAACGCTTTCTTCCCAAAGTCCAGCTGCTGGTGGCCCTGGACTCCTCTGTCACGCGGCAAGGCACACGGCAGCATCTGCAGGCCTCTCCCTTCCTTTCTGGGTTTCGTTGCTTTCAATTTCTTGCTTCTCTAGCTTTCCCTTTGTCTGAATTTTATTCTCTGTATAAAGGACTCCAGGAAGAGGATTAAGACCCACCCTGGGTCCTGCCTTAACTGAAGTAGCCTCAGCAAAGGGTCCTACTGACAACAGGCTCACACCCCCAGGAGTGGATTCAGCCTAAGAACACGATTTTCCGGGGTGCACACAGTTTTCTGGTCTTCCACACCATGCAAGACAGAATTCAATGAAGTTATATCTTTACTGTGCTGGGAAAAAATAACTGCAGCCTAGTATTTTCTATCCTGAAAAAAACACGTTTCAAAAAATAAAGGAGAAATAAAGACTTTCTCAGTCAAACAAAAACTGAGAGAATTCATTGCCAATAGGCCTATACTACAATGAATGATGAAAGACGTCCAAGGAGAAGTAATACGACACCTGGATTTGCACCCGAAGAGTGTTAGAATTGGACTAAAAGAAGACTGGCCCCCTTATACACTGCTATCTGCCCCAACTGCCCTAAGTTTGCCATTTCCTTTGGCCACTAGGTAGCCAGCCGCCCGAGCACTGTAGGGACAGAGGATCCTTCTGCAACCAGGTCAGGCAGCCCAGAGTGTGTGCATCAGTGGACTTGAGGGCGATTGCATCATAAGGCTGAACATGGAAGGGGCCTTGACAGGAGGGAATGGGAGACCTGGAGCTGAAGCAATTCACATCGGCAGGTGGTGATAAGCACAACAGTGGGGGGGGGGCTACAGCTACTACAAAAGAAGGCCAGATTCTACCCAGGGACTTGAGAACACTCTTCTGGTGGAAACAAACATAATGAGAGGAAAATGGAAGAGAGAAGAAATTCTGTGGGAAAGGAGATTTATTTTGGGAGCCTTAAACGCTTTACAGAAACAAGAAGTGGACTTGGCAGGGGTTTCACTTTGTTGAGTTTTGTGGGTGGCGGCGACCTTGTGGAGTTTGTGAACATGGGACATGCTGGCTTCCAGTAAGCTTGACCGGACAGCATGGCTGCGGCAGACATTGCCATTGTCCCCAGCACCCGGCTATCCTCTTCCTGCTGCACACGAGGGAGACTCGGCTTCCCACGCAGGGCCAGGTGACTGCCACTGGCCAGTGAAACGTGAGCAGAGGTGGTGCATGTCCCTGCCAGGCTGAAACCGTGAAAAGCTTCAGCACAGCACTTTAGCTTCTCTTTCTCTTTATCAAAGAACATTGTGTAAGTCAGCCAAAGGGGTGCTGATGCAAAATACCAGAAATGGGCCGGTTTTATTTGCAGTAGAAGCTTACAGTCAAAAGGCCCTAAAGAGTCCAACTCAAGGTACCACAAGAGGAACTTTCTCACCCAGGGTCTGTGGCCAAGCGTTGACGCAAGGCGGCAGGCAATGTCTGAGAGGGCTCAGGCTCCCTCCTCCTCCCAAGGCTCCGTGGTCCCAGCTCCTTCCCTTCTCAGCCACAGGCTGGGACAAGTCTTGTCTCTCTCCTGGGGCTTGTTTGTCTCTGGGCTCAGCTGATCTGCTCTCTCCCCAAGGCCGGCTGTAAACTGTCAGGCAAACGGCCCGTCTCTCTTCCCGGGGCCTCTGACACGGTCTAATGGAGCCTTCTCGCTTTCCTCACGTATCTGCTTCTCTGTGTGCTTACTTCCCGGGCTCCAGGATCAAAACCCTAACTTTCTCCTCTGCCCTGTTGTTTTCTCAGTGAGTCCACACTCACCAAGGGGGCGGGGACTCAACGTCCTACTGTGTGATCCAATCAAAGCCTTCATCATTACAGTTCACAAACATAATCCAAGATCCACTTTCGGAATTCATAAACAATGCCAAACCGCTACAAATGTGGAGGCCTTGAATTGACTTGGTAGAACAGCAAAATTAAAGCAGCCTGACTTGCTGAGTCATCACATGGAGGACGGATGCCGCAAAAGTTGTCCAAACCCAAAGAATATTCATACAAAATTTTTCATGTTATGCCACTGGGAAGAAAATTAACAGCTTTCTAGAGTTTTGTTTTCTCTAAAGTTTTCTCATCATACCTTCAGAATATCCCTTTGAAACAAAAGACAAAAAGTTAGGAGGCAATGGTTTAAAAATAATAACAATAATAATAAACAAGAGAGGAAATATAAAAAAGTCTTGCTCAATATTTCACCTCGACTCTGTCAGCAAGTACGAGCCCACCTTCGGTTCGATTTTGACTGGGTTTAACCACGTCCAGGAGCGCCGCCGTGACACCTGGCCAACCCGCTAACCTCCCTCGTTTTCCTGTCTCTGAAGAAGACAGCACTGAAAAGCTTCGTCCCTAAAGTGATGACAATCTGTCCGGTTCCCTCGGTTGAAAATGTGGTGGGCCCCCATCCAGAGCGCATTCTTACATTGGGTCTTTTTTCAACGCCCTAAATTAACCAGCTGGAATTTCCTTTTAAGTGGTTTAGGTGCCAACCTAGTCAGCCTTTCAAAGCGCAGAGTTTTCTTTTGATGGGAGATCTGCCTCTCATCAGATCTAGAGGTAGAGCAATGCATTCCTGACTCTACCAAAAGCAGCCTCTCTGAAACAACATGCCCCGAGGAGGGTAAAGCAGACTCAGAGCCCTCACCCGGGAAAGCGTGTGTGCACTCCACAGGCAGCTCACGGCAGCCCCGGAACACTGACGCCCGGGACAAAGCCCTCGGCAGCAGTGCCAGGCCTGCCTCCCCAGGTTTCTCCAGGGCAGAGTAAGTCGAGAGAGAGGGAGCTGCTGTAAAGGAGCAATCCAGCTCATGAGATTGGTTGACAGAGAGGGCCTACATGGTCCAGAAGCAAAAGATGCAGCCCGATCTCTCAAATCTGAAGCGTGCCAGTTCTTCTGGTGTTTCTCAAATTCTTATTTGGGAAAACTTCATGCACCACAGAAAGATGATCTTAATTCCGAAACACACAAGATTAAAAAGCAAGACAGACGTATAATGCCATAAAACTCTCATTTCTAAAAGATTCAGTGATGTGAGAGGTTGTTCACTTATTTAGCCGAAGATCACTTGTTGCACCTCTATTATATGCCGAACTCTGGCCTGGCCTGAATTATACGGGTGGATAACATCTTGTCCACGAGCATTTGGTTGGTAGCTTGAAATTGGCCTTGATGGGAGTATTTACAAAATGCTACAAATCAGAGAGCTTTTTGCTTTCCCCAGAGAGGCAGTTCACCAGCATAACGCTGTGTTGACCTCAGATCTAAAAGCACAGAGTTCACCCATCTTTCTTGTCCCCACAGAGGATTTAGTATAGAACAGAATCCTGGCTTGTCGCTTAGTTGGGAGGAAAGATGAGATAATATTCTCCTAAATCCGCCTCTCACGTAACTCCAGTTTCTTCTCCACGCTGCTGCCAATGTTATCTTTCTAAAACACAAAGCTGATCCAATATGCAAAGTTTCAACTTTCACATGACATTCAAAGTCCTTCAACGTTGGCCCCAATTTCTTTTCTTCCTGCTTGTATCTCAATGAATATTCATGGTCTCATTTCCTTCCATCTCCAACTCGATCCCAAATATCCTAGACCACTGTTAATCCCCTGCACTTCCACGTCTCCACACTGTCCTCTGACTCACTCCCTCGGATCAGAATGTCCTCCCTCAACTCGACTACCACCTTTTCCCTGAAGCCTTCCTTGTACCCATGGTCAGAATGACCCTGCCATGCCCACTCCTCCGAAAGAGCCCCAGATCGTCCCAGTTCAGGGGGCTTGCCCCATGGTTCGTCTTCCCTCCCAGAGGGGATGACTGGGCCTTTCTCGTCTGCACATCCTAGTAGACAAGAAGTGCCTACCAAAATAGAGATGGTCAAGGAGCATCCTGAGTGAAGACATGGAAGCCACATTGACGGAGAGCACTGAGAGCAGAAAGGCACGTCCTCCTGCCCCCCAGAACCATCCGGCTCCTACGTGGGCGAGGGAGGAAAGCAGCTGCGCCGCCGATGGAAGCCTGGGAGCTGGCGCCGAGGTGGCCCAGGCGGAGTGTCAGAGACCGAGCGGGAAAGGAGGGCCTGGGGTGAAGGGAGGACAGAAGGCTGATGCGGGGTGTCCGAGCCCCAGTAGGAGGAGGAGAGCATCTGCACAGAGACGGGGGAAGAGACAAAAAGCCAACTTAAAGGGCTCCCACTGGAAAAGCGAGAAGAAAACTGAGCACCAAAATAAGAGTGTCAGGTATAACCCACTGAATAAAAGAGAAAACCAGGAAGCCATATTGATATAAATAAATATTATGTTGAATTAATCAAATGACTAGGATGATAATATTTCCATTGTCTCAAAGTACCTCTCCACAAAATACTCATTAATTATAAAGGAAAAATGAGTAACCTTAGTGGAGATACTACCTTATCTTACATATTCCAGTGATCAAAGTCAACCTTATCAGTAATGTGACAAGTTGAAATCCTAGCTCACCTGATAAGATGCAAGGAGAAGATCACGATGTCACTTATGTGATACACTTGCCAAGCATAAACATCTTAAATGTCATCCTGAGTACAGGACACTACATACCCTGCCATAACCTACAGAATTGAGTGGGAGAGAGTGTAAACTACAATGTAAACTAAAATCCACGCTCAGTGGCAATGCTCCAAAATGTTTTCATCAATTGTAACAAATGTACCCCACTAAAGGAGGATATTGTTAATGTGGAAAAATGTGCGAGATGTAGGGAGTGGGGCATATGGGAATTCCCTATATTTTTTATGTAACATTTATGCAATCTAAATATCTTTTAAAAAATAAAAATAAAAAATATATATTTTTTAAATGTCATCATGAGGAAACATCAGACAAATCCAAATTGATGGACAATCTATAAAAATTTTTTTAAATTAGCCTGTAATCTTCAAAGCTGTCAAGATGATGAAGGTCAAAGAAAGAATGAGGAACTCTTCCAGACTGAACAAAACTAAAAGGGCATGACATCTAAAGGGAACATATGATTCTGAACTGGATCTTTTTCCTATGAAGAATATTATTGGGACAATTAACAAAACTTGAGCAGTGTCTGCAAATTAAATGGTAATGTGGCAGTGTTAATTTTCTGGTTTTGATAATTATATTGAGGTCATGTAGAAAAACATTCTAGTTTATAGAAAATGCTGTATAAAGTATTCAGAGATGACGGAGAATCCTATCAGTAATTTGCTGTCAAACAGATCAGGTGAAAAAGGTTCTTTGCATTGTACTTATTATTTAAATCTCAAACTTAAAGAAAAGTTATAAGAATTGTGTTTATACATAAATTCATTCCAGACACTAATAATCATTGCTAGAGAACCAAACACACTGGTTCTATGTACACACTATTTTTACCAATTATCAGAAATAAGACCTTTTGACTTTTTTTCCTTTTGGTATATTTTAAGTTTACTATTGGGTGTAAAATATACTTTTTACTTAACAAATATTGCATTTTTTAACTTCTGAGTGTGAATATTGAATTTTTCTGGTCAGGAAAGAATTGTGTTTGGGCTTGGATTTCATACTATTTTTTTAAAGTACTGGTGGTAGTCAAAAAAAATAAATTCTTTAAAATCTGACTTTCTTGCTAGAGCTACATCTGGCTTTCTGTGTTTTTTGAACAACTGATCAAATTGGGTTAGTCGCTCTAGGTTTGAGGCATTTTGAAATTAAAATGGAATATACCAAAGCAGGCAGACATGCACGCACACGCGCATGCCCTCGGAGGATCAACTGTAGCGCAGGGGTAGCCAGCGGCCCCCAGGCAGGTCCAGCGTGGGCCTGCAGCTTCTTTGCCCAGTTCATCATCCTGCCAGGCAGCAACACTGTCACCTATTCCAAATGTCCTATTTCCTTGATTCCAAGATCACTGTTTTTCATATTCTAACATTTCTGAAATAAAGAATAATTTTGCTATCTGTGTCAAAAGAATTTGCCATCTGCAAGGGACTGTTGTACCCTGTGGCCTATTTGTCATTGCCCATACAGGCACTATGGCTGAGTCTCTTAGAATAGATGCTACAATTTCCAGAGCTCGGAGCTAGGAACGGTTATTGAATCCATGAAGGATCAGCGCTCAGGCTCCCAACACCTACCTATCAAAAGCCCCGAGCTATTTACCTTTCAGGGATCCATGAATCAAATAAGGAAAAGTGACACAGCAAATTCAGACATGGTATCTTCAATGTGTCTCAAAGTTACAGCAGCCAGGAACTCTCCCGGTGTTAAGGGAGTGTGGGTTGCAGGAAGCCATGTGTCAGGATGATATTGTGCATCACAGCAGATATTAAAAAAGATATTAGGAAACTTTATACTGTAAATGTGACAAAGGTTTCGGCCCAAACTTCATGACACAAAAGGAATTTGTATTAACAAACATGATCTTGGCAGCTTTAAAATTGTCTACATTTAATGTATTTTTAATCTATAAAAGCTATATGTCTTATACATAATGGTATCATAAAATTAAAAAACACAATAGTTCCATAGACAGTTTCCACTGACTTCGTAACAAGCTACTAATAGGTCTTCCTTGCTTTCAAACTACAGTAACTAGAGCAAGGATTGAGAAATATAGGGTCTAAGTCTCTAAGTTCTTTATAACTCTTGAATTATGGTCTTAAATATCCAAAATTAAAACCTAGTTTGAAACACCTGTGAGAAATAATGGGAAAAAGGATGTGTCTCTAACGATTAGGCTCCCATCTACCATATAGGAGGTCCAGGGTTCGATTCCTGGGCCTCCTGTAAAAGGCGAGCTGGCCCGCACAGGAGAGCTGACCCACATGGAGTGCTGGCCCATGCAGGAGCGCCACCCCGAGCAGAGAGCTGGCACAGCAAGATGACACAACAAAAAGAGACACAGAGGAGACAGAATAAGAGACGCAGCAGACCAGGGAGCTGAGGTGGTGCAAGGGGTTGAGGGACTTTCTCCCACTCTGGAAGGTCCCAGGATTGGGTCCCCGTGCCACCTAAAGAGAAGACAAGCAGAGAAGAACATGCAAAGAGCAGACAGAGAACGCAAAACATCAAGGGGTGGGGAGGAGAAATAAATAAAAATAAATCTTTAAAAAAAAAAAGAAAAGTGGGCCTGAGAACACAATATTATGCAAATAACTTAAAGCAATCATTCAATGGGTTTCTTTTGCGGTTCATAATTACTCTTTCATTTCCTAATTATTTTCCCCACTTGTGGCAGTAAAGGACCAGATAAGGTACAAGATCTAAAAATGTGCTTGACACATAGTCAACACTTAATAAATATTTGCTGATTATATGAATAAACAAATTGAATTGAATTAGTTCATCCACACAAAAATAATGTATATTGGTGCCTAAGAAAGTTAATATTAGCTCTGCCCTACACTGCTGGTAACTGAAAAGATTTTCCAAGCCTTATTTTTATGCTAATTATGTGAACTTTAAGTGCCTTACTATAAGACTTCTTGAAGCTCTGTTAAAAAAAAAAAAAAAAAAAAAAGCATCTTACAGATCATATTAAACGACAAAAGAAGCACATCAGTTAGAGAATTTAATTCCTTAAAATAACAAAACACCTGTCTGTTTTGAAAGCTAACCTATAAACCTATTCCTTTTTAGATCATATTTCACTATGCTGTTTTGATTAGATCTCTGATTCACTACACCCTAGGGTGCCAGCATGAGGAGTTAGGTTAAAATAAAACTCTGATTCACGGACAAATGAAAGTCTTGCTGCTTCACTTCCAACATGATCTTTATCTTCACTCTGGAGCTTTCATTCAAGGAGCCAAAGGTCAAACCAGGCTCAGTACTCTGTCTTCTCTCCTTCTCCCACCCTCTAGATAACAAAGTTTATAGGTGTAAACGAATCTGAAGTTAAACACATGGGGTCATCCTTGGCCTCTCCAACTGGACCTACTCCTTCATCATCAACAGTGAGCATGGCTAACGTCAGCAGACACTCACCAGTTGTCCATCACCCTTCTCTCTGGCTTAGGCTTCTTCTCTGATGAGTGTGACAGGAAATTGAATCCAACAAGAAAGGTTTTGACTTTTATTCTTTCCTTCTGATAAAATTTTTACAACCTTGAAAAAAAATGGTTTGACCATGTGTATATGATACACAGACACAGACTTCTCTTCTAAAGGGGGCTCGATCTGCCCCAAGTCCACAGGGCTGTCTAACTCAACCCTCAGACTAAAGAAGGCCTAAGACCCATGTGGGCTCTCAGCATCACAGCCTCACATAAAGTAAATAAGCAGTAAGGCAGAAACAATGGACACATAATGTAATATACTAAATGAAGAGGTGAAAAGAGCACAGAATGTGGAATCAGAGTTCTGTTCTTGAATTTCAGTATGACTTCAAGTTGATCAGTTGTGTGACTTTTGGCAAGGTATTTGACCTCTTAAGATGGGGAAGATGTAGTTACAACTAATAATAAATAGCAACATAATTATTCTACTTATATAACAGAGTTATTTGAGAATGCAAAGAAGATAGCAATATTTGTATAATAATTTTGTAAACTAAAGTACTACATACATGTAACTATCATTTACGGCAACGCTGAATAATAAACAAGAAGCCATCATATTTGCCAACTCCAGAAATATACTGCATCTTCCAAGAATTCTAAATACCAGGAAACTTTTCCATTACATTATCTCCAGTGTCCAAAATTACGGGATTATATTGCAGGGAATGATAAGAGCCAAGAAAACATTCTAATAGAAAACTCATCATTCTAGGAGGTGAAGTCACAGATTTCAACATATTCGTGCCTAACATGTCATCATGAGACGACATGAAGAGGACCAGTATGTGTGTCCCATGCACACCTTGTAGGAAACGTAAAACAAATGGTACATTTGCTAAGAAGTCTTCTCGATCAGCTTCAAGGGCCCAAACAGGAAGGAGAACCCAAAAGCCTGATCTCCATAAGTGAAGACTAAGTTTGAGGGTTGCCTGGTGGAGAAGTGAATTCCTAGTCTCTGGAAATGGTTAAGCAGAAACTAAATGAGCCTTATTAAGAATAGTAACAGGAGGGATTCCTTATCCTGGTAGAAGATCGGTATCTTAGTTTCTCAGCTGCTAAAATAAATACCATGCAATGGGCTGACTTAACAATAGGAATTTATTGGCTCACAGGTTTGAGGTTAAGACCAGCCCGCAACTGAGGTATCAACAAGGTGACACCTTCTCCCCAAAGACTGGGACATCCTGGGGCTGCCTGCTGGCGGTCCTTGGTCCTCGGTTTCCCATCACGTGGCAGCACACATTGCGACGTCCTCTCCTTTCTCTTCCCCTTCGCCTTCCAGCTTCCTCTCCCCATGAGGCCTTCTCTCCACAAAGCCTCCAGCGAGAAGATGAAGGCCACACTTTAGAAACAGCGTCTTCAGAAGACCCTGTCTACAGTGAGGTCACGGAAACCCACAGGAGTTGTTTGAGATGAAGAACGTGCTTTTTCCTGGGATATATAATTCAACCTACCACAACTGGCCACATGATCTGACTTTGTATGAGTACACACTGCAATGTGTCAAGTGAGTAGCACTTACGCCAATATAACTGAACTTTCTTTCAAGATTCAGATGTCAAATTTTATACTGTAGAAACCCTCTCGGACCAATTATGTTCACTGTTCCACAATCTCAAATACAATATCTGCTTAAATCTTTCCAAAAGACAATAATTTTAAAATGTGATATCCAAAGTTAAAAAAGATGTAGCGTACAATTATTTTCACCATTGCTTATTGAAATATAGTGGAGAGAAATTATGAAAATTAAAAAATATTCATCTCTTTTGGCTCAGTAAATCCAGTAATTTTTCTTCTAGGAATTTATCCTAGAAATAACTAAAAACATACACAAATATTTATACCAGGGATCTAAGATAGTGGAGTAGGGAACAGTGGGCTGCACTCCACCTCCAGAAACTGGGAAGCACCAGACCCATTAAATATGTGTCCCTGAGACTTGAATCTTTGGTCTATTCAAATGCAGGTTGAGCCCCGAGTCTTAGCTGAGTTGCAGCCAACTCCTACTTTCTTATGCATCAGACTCACCCAGGACGACTAACAAAAGGGTGATGATGGACAATGCCCATCCCAAAAAACGGAGAGTATCTACAACTGCAAGTAAGACAGTCCCATCCATCTGCCCCATGGGATCTAAGCCCCCTCTCACTCGGAAACAAAGTAGGCATCACCATCCCAAAATCCTCAAGATTGAGGAATGAACAAACATAAGGGGGGAATGCAGCTATGGACTAAAGTAGACTTATTATTATTCTAGCAATGGAAGCTGTTATAACTCTGATATAAGGGCAGTGGTCACCAGAGGTTCTGAGGGGAGGGAGAGGGGACAATAGGTGTAACATGGGGCATTGTCAGGACATTGGAATTGTGCTGAATGACATTGCAAAGACAGATACACACCACATACATTTTGTCAAAACCTAAAAAGAAAGAAAGAAAATCTGGTTTAGTGTAGCCACCTTCATGACTGAGCTCAGCTTGATCTTCTGATAACTGCAGCTTCCACATCAGGACCTGCCGTTCCGTGTTGCACTTCTATGTTATGGAAGCGGCTTCTTTCCTTAAACCTCGTGAAACAACCTCTGCTAGCTTCACACTTTTCTTCTGCAGCTTCCTCAACTCTTTCCTCTTCCCAGAATTGCAGAGTTAGGGCCTTGCTCTGAATTTGTTGTGGCTGATTTGATCTCCTAGCCAGACCACTAAAACTTTCTCCCCATCAGCAGTAAGGTTGTTTTGCTTTCTTATCAGCCACGTGTTCAAGGGGGGGCACTTTTAACTCCTTCAAGAACTTTCCCTCGGCATTCACAACTTGGAGCAGAAGACTACCTTTCGGCCTATCTCGGCTTTTGACACTCCTTCCTCAGTACATTTGATCATTTCTGGGTTTTTTTTTTCATTTAAAGCAGATTTGCCACTTTTCCTTTTACTTGAACACTTAGAGGCCATTGTAGGGTAAATCACTGGCCTAATTTCAATATTTTTGTGCCTCAGGGAATAAAGAGGCCCCTGGAGAGCAGGAGACAGAGAAAGGCCGTCGGTGGAACAGCCGGAGTGCACAACTCTCAGGGACTCAGCTCGCCGTCTGTCACATCTGCGTGTGGCTGGTGGCATCCCAACACTATTACAACTGTGACATCAAAAATCACTGACCACAGACCACCAGAGCAGGCGTAGGAACAATGTAAAAGTTCCAGATAGTGTGGGAATTACCAAAACGTGACACAGACTCATGAAGTGAGCACTTGCTGTTGGAAAACCGGGGCCAGTAAACTTGCCTGATGCAGGTTGCCACAGACCTACAGTCTGCTCCATGACATTTCTGATATGTATGTATTTGTGTTGAGTCTCACTGTTGGGGCTGAGCTTAAAAACCATCTTAGTCTTTACTATCAAAATAAGGCAAGATTTAAAAAAAAAAAAAAAAGGCAAGACTTTCATGCACTACTTAATTAGGTTGCCCTGCAAGTGTTTTTCCAGGCTCTCACTCCATCTGAAAGAAACAGGTAATGCATCTTGGTCAGTGCTCCACGGAAGGAAGACGATCAGGATTCCAGCCAGCATACCAACAGTCATCAGAGCAATCAATCAAAAAGCTCAGTGGAAATAAAATACTGGTTTGAGTGATGGTTTGGGAGAAAATAAATGAGCAATTAACACATTTTATCTTAGCATGGTTTAACTAAGTGATCTGAATACTTTAAGAGGCAGAAGCAACTTAATATGTGACCCATTTTTTTAAGGAGGAGGATTGGTTTCTATCAGGGTGGTAGTAGTTAATGGGATGAAGACAGCATCGAAGATAGGAGAAGTTGGCTTCCTCCTGGATACACCATTGAAAGTGAAGAGTCCTGCTGCCCTAGGCAGCCGGCTTTGAAATCCTCATGAGTGGAAGTCAGAAATGTTAGAAGTTAATATGCCACTCAAGGATAAAGGGCCCTCCTTATGCTCAAAGATGTTCTCAATGGGAAACCAAAGCTTATAAACCAGCAAAAAAGCCACATCAGCTGTATTAGAGATCTTACCCACATAGATTCTTCATTGCTTAAATTGACAGACTGGAAGCAAAGCCACATGTTGCTTGCTTCAGTGCCGGTTATGGAAGCTTTTAAATGCCTGCCTTCCTGGGAAGTGACCTCATAAGAGAATCTTATCACGCTGTCACGTGTGGAAGTGCTTGCAGCATCCAGGTCAGTGCCCTTGTGCTTAGGAGAGGCCTCCAAGGGCACCGGACAATCTGAAGGTGGTTCGGTGGTCGCTGCTCTCGGGAGGGTTTCCTTCCAAGCACATCTGGGATGTTTTTGACACATTCTGTAGCATGCCACGTGGCTTAATAGTTAAAATATAGGGAGGAGTCTCACGAGAGTTTGGGGATCATGTGGCAACTGAGCTATTGACCGATGAGCTGCCCCCGGACAAGTCACGACCTCGTGGCACTTTGGTCAGCTTAGCTGTAAAATTGGGCACAAAGGCCAGACTAAGCTAAAACAAGGTGCTGTCCAGGCTCGGTTCTTCTCCTAATATCCTGCCTTAAAGTGGCTGCCAAGCCTCAGTTCCTTCCAGCCACGGAATGGCAATGGCTCACTGTAGTCTTTCTCCCAGTAAGACTTGGACAGGACGATTAAGGCCTAAAAACGTGGCCCCTGACCCGGTCTGCATCCAGTGCTCCCCCCAGGAAAAGCTGCAGCAGCTTGTGTGTGCCCGAGGCCTCGTGTTCGGAGTAAGCTGTAATGAGGGCACTTCTATGTGTCGCTAGAGACCCCTGAGAGGGTGTGGAGAGCACCTGGAGTCGCACTGCTGCCTAGCACACCCCTTTTCTAACGGTGGCTTCCACTGCAGAGATTCCACCCCCTGCTCGTCACTTTAGCTCCCTTTCCCGTAACCCAGATCCCTCAGCAGCCGATGCTCTCCACTGCCTCTCCAAGCAACGCCACTCCTGCCTGTGGACATGCTAAAATCCTCTCCCTCCTTCTCCCAGCACATGTGCTGGCTGGTTACCCTGAGCCAGTTGACTTTGTACCCAAACCTGTGTATGCTTGTTGCAATTCTAATTATCAGAATTAAGGAACCAGTGTTGAAATTGTGGTACTGAAATAACTACAAAAAGAGAATTATTGTTTCTAGGAAAACTGAGGTGATTGTTTTGGAAACACTCAAGAGGGGTGAGTGATTTTTAAAAATAGCTTTATCGAATTAGGTAAAATCTATAAATATTCTGCAAGTGTTTCTAAGCTCTCACTCCATTTTAAAGCCATGGATAATGCATTTCAGTGGGGCCTTAGATAGGAAAGACAACCCGGAGGCCAATCAGCATTCCATCAATCCCAGTCCTTGAACCTAGATCAACACAGTGTCAAAGACGTGTGCATGCATAATTTTTATCTCAAATACTCTGTATAACATGTACTGATATGTGTAAATAGGTATAAATACACATACATTTTCCATATCAAATATCTTTAATCCACTTTCTTGATTAACCAACAAGCGATCAGTCCTAATCTTGTCAGATACCTTCTGAAATACTTCATCACCTCCTAATTATTATTCTCAAGGGGATGCAGGAGTGGGGGGTGCTTTCTGACTCCCCTCCCAGTCAGGTGTCATGACCTGCCGGTGGCCCCGGACGTTCTCACCTGGGCCGGGGCGGGGTCCCAGCAGCAGCGGCACTTCCCTCTCCAGCCTCCCTGGAGCCAGACGGCAGAGGGTTTCCGTGGGCCCCCAGCCAGGGAGGGGGCCGCCCTGCAGGGCTGTAACACAGCAGCACCCTCTGCTCAACACTCACACTGCCCTGGTACCTGGAGGCCCAGGCCCAGCCGTGCCAGCAGTCCTGCTGCGGGGAAAGAAGACACAACCTGCTCCAGCTGGGCGAGCGCCCACCATCTCCCCTGCATTGACTCAAAGCAGTCAAAGGCGACCTCTGAAATTCAAAGCTGGTGGCTAACTCTCCTATTCCTGGAGCTTGGAATGACAGATTTCATTTAAAAATGCAAATATGACTCCAAAATTCAAGAGTTATCCATCTGCACTCTAAACCAGAAATACAAATAAACAAAGGAACCGTGCCTGTTACGAAGCTCCTTGAAAACTGCTGACCCTTGGCTGCTGGTGGGTAAATGGTCCTGTTTTGTCAGCAGTGGCAAAAATCAAAAGGCTAACAATATCTGTGCAAACAGCCCGGCCTGGTGGCATTCAGACGAACGAGAGCACCTCCCCAACTCTGGTGACTCCGCGGGAATTTCTAAGGCGGTGGGACTCGGCAGGCAGCAGCCACCCCTCAAGATGGCCCACGAACGAAACAGGACCCACTAGTGGGGTGAGTCACCCTGTTCCTGGGCACCTGCCGCTGCTTTGGGAGGAAGCACTGTAGAAATTTAGAACGAATGGCTGCCGAGTGCTCTCATCAGACACGATTATGCCAACTCCCAAGTGACTTTCATGTGCAGCCCAGAATCTGGAACTAAAGGAAAAGCATTTCTTGAAAGGCATTGCCACTTACAGGCGGTCACAGTTTCAGCAGCTCTCTGAGGCTCTGGACATCTGCCAGCTGCCTCGAGCAGTTGCTACTCCCTGGGGAAATCTAGACCCAGAGGCCAAAGATGTCATGACACAAGCCACGAGGACACCGTCAGAGGGCAGCAGCAAGGTGGGGCGGCAGGAACAAATGCACCCGAGGAACTCAAATCCTCCTTGAAAGCAGCTCATTTGTTCCTCTTTGGAACGTAACCATTGACTCTTTCCAGCTTATCTCCAGGTGTGAATTTAGCCCAGGTATTTCTCACGAAGCAGGATCGTTTCGCCAGAACCTGAAGCATTTGCCCAGAAGACATTGTCTCACAGTACATGGCAATAAATGGACTCCTGTCATGTTATTTACAGGGAAGAATTGTGTTTGGTACGTTTGACTGTGCTCTATGTGAATCCAAGTACACCTTTTAAACTGCCTGGGAGTTTGGGCTATTACACATATGGGCAGGTCAAACTCTCTCCGTCCATGGTAAAAAAACAAACCCAAAACTCCCCAGGGCTGGGATCTAAATGCAGATAATTTAAGGACACAACATAAACTGTATGAAGAGTTTGGGTGCTCTGGGCATCAAGTCACAGCAAAATAGATTTCCTGCCCACTGCCTGCAGACTGAGATTCCAGGGCGAGTTCACGGAGGCAGCTCGTTCGAGCACGGCCTGCCCGTGTGCTGGCAATCCACCTTATCCCAGGTAATCGAGGGACCGCGCTGCACACTTGAAAACCCCAGAACTGCTGGGAACCACACTTAGGACACAAAGGTCGATGGCGCCCGAGCTCCTGGAGACACCTGGTTCTCAGGGTCTAACGTGCCCGTCTCTAACATGGAGTGTCCAGCCTGCAAGCCCAGGAATATCTTCTCATGTCAGGGCAAATGAGCTAAGGGGACACACTTTCTGCCAATCCTCACCATCAGTGCTGTCTACATGATTACAGCATTTATTCAGCAGCCTAATCACATTCGCAGCTGTGGAGGTCACAGGGCTACTGTTTAAATTTAGGGAAATATAAGATATTTGGAATCATTTCTTTTAAGGAGTAAAATTTTGTCAAAACAATTTACAGTACGTTTCACCCTGCGTGTCTTATACAATCCTACCTACAGGATTATCCGGGGCCAACTCGCCACAGCAGTGCCGACTCTCATTTACTGCATTCTCCTCCTCATTAAGCTGTCCTGGGTGGAGTTCTACTGCTGATTGTCTAGTGCCGTACCCAGTAACAAATAATATGTATATCATAGGACGTCCAGACCAGCGTGAGCTCAGAAGGTACCTGTGCAAAGTTTTTCAAAAGAACAGTCATAAGTTTTACTAGATGTGACAACCCTTATAAAAGTTAAATAATGTCACACTTTATAAGCATGTCATTTAATACAGCTGAACACATGGAGGGCATTGAGGATGATATGTAATTTTTTCCGCATGTGGATTTAATACCACACAAAAGTTTCTGTTCCAGATAGCTAATTTTCCACCATGTGGTAGCCATTCAGTTGTATTTTTTAAAACACTTACCAAATTACAGAGCAGGGTCTCAGAGGGAGCAGCTTTAGGTAGGTTTAGGGCACCCAGGGTCCGCAGCTTAAGTGCTGGGTCCTGTGCAGCGGCAGTAAATCTTGACAATATTTTTACGGCAGCACTCACTGGTTTCCATAGGAATGAAAGGGCGAGTTTGCAAAGCCACATGCTAAAGTATTTCTAAAAATAGGTTTATTTAACGTGACTTCTTCCAGTTTCAGCCACTTTTTACCACATATGAAAATACAGGCCAGCACCCGAGAGCCAGCCCTTTTAGAAACAAATACGGATCCTAAGGCTTTCAAGGAAATCCTTACCGGGAATTTGATAAAGTGAGCGGGACCCAAAGTCCTAATTGTTCATTCTTGAAAAATGGCCTCAGACACATCTTTCCTTGTGTATACTTACGTGTTTAATTAGGACAATAATATTTGCCTTTGTTTTCATGCCTTAGAAAAGAACTGAGTTAGAAAATCAGGTTAGAGGGAAAACACCTTGCATATCAGCTAGTTTTCCCTCTGTAATCACAAATCAGGCACTTGGATCTCCTACAGCAGCACAGGCCAAGAGCCCCTCTATTTATTCTTTTTTTTTTTTTTTTTTTTTATGTATCTCATGAGTAACAACATCCACCACGTGAAGAAATTTTTAAAAAGAGACAAAAGCCCACTGGTGGGGTGTCTGGGCCAACAGGAGAAGACACGAATCAGTCACTACCAGAGCTCCTCTAAAGTGATAAATGCACATGGAGGTGCTGGGAAGCTTTAAAGCGAGCCCAGGGAGACTGGTCAGAGCCTACATCTGCATGCTGTGGTCAGAAACAAGGAGGCCGCCCCGTGCACCTAGCTGACGATTCGTTCTACCTGGCCCAGGATGAAACTGTCCTTTCAAAATCATCAGCTCCTGAGGAAACACATTTTATCTCCCAGAACCAATTACAGTTAATTCCCCTGAGTTCAACTGGTCTGGGACCAAAGCTGTTTCATACATAACTGGATACTCTGGACAACTGACCCAGGAAAACTCAAAACATGTAAATGGGACACTCCAAAGGGCCTCAACACAGCATGGACAATAGGCATAACGGTTCAATTTTCAGGCTCACAGAATTAGCGGGAGCCCCCGAAAGAGCAGTCCTTCCCAGGGGAGAGAGGTTGCCAGAACTCGGGAACAATCTCTGCCATCTCTCTGCCAAAGGACACATAATGGAATCAAAAGTCCTCCCCACTTCTCCTCAAGAGTGCAAGGACATGCATCTTTCCCAAGGCCAGCTCCAGGAGAAGCTGGGTGAAATCTTACACTTGCCTTTTGAAGGCATCCTGTCTCTTCTCAGCTGACTCCTGTCTCCCTGGGTCAGTGGTTAGGCTCAGGCTCATGTGCAGAGTGGAGAAGGGCCTTTGGGTCTGCAAGGCTCACACGGAGACTTTGCCGATTTCTGCTGCAAAGCCACCAGCCTGCCGGGCTCCCCGGCCCCTCGCCCTGGCTTCGCTAAGGCGTCCCTGGTCAGGCTGGGCTTTGCTGCCTTCCCGACAGTGCTGGGGGGGCTGCCAGACCCTCCATCCCGGCAGTGCAGAGACGGACTGCCGCACCCTCGAGTCTCACCCGTGGCCACCAGTCTTCTGGAGACTTGTGCCCGATGGTCTCTGCAGTGGGGTCGCCCCCACTCTCTGCAGTGACCCCCGGAAGCAGGCCCCGCTACCAGCGGCATGAGCTAGGCTTTCACTTCCCCAGGATGCGCAGGCCCCCTCTGCCCACCACGCCACCTGTTCTCTGAGGTCTCACGTGGTTGCCGTGCACCTCAGTCTCCCCACCGAAGGTCAGAACAGGAAGCAGGGGGCTCATTCTGCCTCTGCTTTCCCCTTAGCCTAGCTGAGCAGGCCCCTGGGGGCTTCCAGTCCAGAGCGGGACGCCAGGAGGCTTATGCTCAGAGCTGCTTCCCCTGCTTCCCCCAAAACCCTCTGTGACTCTGAGGCCATGGGATAAGGCTCTCCACTTCTACAGCAGGGACTTCTCTGGCAACATATTCTGAGTCTCTCCACCCCACAGCTTACAACAAAACTCTGTGATCAAGTCAGATGACAGATATGTTCATGGAAGCTAAAGAAATTTAGGAAACACATTTATACCTCCCCACACTGGCTTTTGGTCTTGTTGTAGAGTTATAAATCATGCTTCTGTTATCCAAAGCAGACCATTGCTCCTATAACAATCCTAATGCTTACTGAAGCACATCGATTGACCTGAGTGGAAAAGAAATATATTTCTAAATATTATCCCCAATACAGATAAAAAGCCAAAAGTTCCAAAAGAGGAGATGACAGTCCACTCCATCCCCACAAGCAAACACATGTGGTCTTCGCAAATTGCCTCCTGAGATCACAACCCCTCACACACACACACACACACACACACACACACTCAGCTACTCTGTGTACCTGCTCTACAGAAGTGGAAGATTGCATCTGTTCTCCATCCAATATCACTGGTAACTAGGCTGTGACATGTGTCTCTAATAACCAATTTCATGACACATCATCTGGTGATACATTCAATTCCGATTCAATTCCAATTTTGATTTCTTATGGTCCTAAACTCTTTACACTCTAATTTTGAACTGTTACATTCCCATTAATGTCAAGACTTTATCGTTTTCTTCTCTTTCTTTTTTCTTAATACTGCAAATGCTCTGAATCTCAGAATTTTTTCAAAACAAACAGCATAAACACAAGCATATAGTTTTTGACATGAAGTGAAATTACAGGACTTTATAGTCAAACCACTCGGGATATCTAAAATATCAATTAGGAACACAGTCATAATTTTATTTATACCCAGTAATTCAGCCTGTAGTCTTAGAATAACATAGCAAGTTCATTCATAATCCTTAATTATAATTTATTTTTTACTACAAACAGTAATAATAAAAGATTGCAAAGAGAAAAAAATGAAAATTGTGTCCTCAAGAGCAGATTTGGGGATTTAATTATGCAGATGCTTTCTCAAATATTTACCTCATTCTGATATAGGCAGTGACCTGAGTTTATGGACAACCTTAGAATAAGGCAGAAGATCAGCTGTATGTTTTTTGTAAAAGTAGAGAGACATTTATGCTTTTGGCCACAGCTCTTAAATAAAATTTGGAGTGAAAGGCATTCTAACCCCAGTTTAACGCCATCAAAAATCCCCCTCCTAGTACACATAGTGTCCCGACTTTGGTCTCTGGTACCATTCCCCACTCAAAGAAACCGGGAATCCTGAAAGAAATGACTGGTTTCAGGGCTGGGATTGAGTGCATACAAGAAGAGCCTGGAGCTTCCTGCTGTGCTATAATGTAAGAAAGTGCTCAGAAAATGATGGAGGAAAATCACAAGGACACACGAGGAGCTTGAAGGCGTTCCCGCGGCCTAACCTGGGATAATCTGAGCACCAAAATAATCAAGCACAGCAACAAACAGACCGAAATAGCTAGATGGACTAATCGAAGGGGGAGAACAGAACTCTCCTGAGTAAAGTGGAATGCCGATGTCGGTTGGTAAATGTGGAGAGAGAGCTGGCGGTAGGAAACCATCATTTTGCAGCCATCAAAGTAGAGTTTAGCTCTGGCTTGAATCATCATAGATGTCAAACTAGAGGGAAATTTTCATGACCATCAGAATATTTGCCTGGTCTTACAGTTATCCCCAGAGATTGCTTGTTAGCTGCAAAAGGAAGAAATAAACAGTATAGGGAGAAGACCGTCAACACCTTAACCAGGTGACCAAAATGGGCACCAGCACTGAGGGGCAGGTGGACAGCATGTGCTGCGGATGTGATGCCTTGAGAAGGACACAGCGTCGCCTCCGCATGTTCTGACCTGGAATGCGTAACCTGAATCTAACTGGAGGAGCCGTCAAACAAATCAAAAAGGAGAAACATTCCTTTTTTAAAAAACAAAGAAGTTGTAATTTTCAAAATCATCTCTGTCATAGAAGCAAAAATCCAGGTAAAAGGAAACTGAAGAGACCTGATAGTCTGTTCCTAAACTGGATCATCTCCTGGGGGGGGGGGATAAATGCTAAGAAGGCCATTATGGGTGGGTTACCAAAGCTGGGCTACACAGGGTAGATCAGCTACATTATCGTCACAATGTAAACTGCACTGTGGTTAAGAGAATAGCCTTATTCTTTGGAAATACACACGGAAGTTTTGAGGGCCGTGAATGCAATTTACTTTCAAATGGTACAGGAAAACAGAGGAGAAAAAAACAAATAATATACACAAAGGAAGGAAGAAAGGAAGCAAGCAAGTGAGCAAAACAGAGAGAGAAGGCAAATGGAAAAGCAAATGAAACAAAACGTTAACAATAGGCTAATCTGGATAAAAGATAAGTGAGAGTCCTATGTGCTATTCTTATTTTTGTGAGTTTTCTGTATGTTTGAAATTATTTTCAAATAAAAGGTTTTTTATACTTCCCTCCTTCCTTTGCATGAATTGTATGATTCAATAGCTTTATCACAGCCTACACTTCCCAGGGGAAAAGCAGACTTACCCAAGGCTAAATAAGATAACTTCAAATGCCTTTAAATAATCTTGAACTTGAACAAGAAAAAACAACAACAACAACAAAAAAAGAAAAAAAACAGCGTTAAAGCAGAAATGAAACTTTTGAAAAATGAACCACAGATTTACGCATAAAAGCACAAGCCCTGATTTGATCGGGGGGAAAAAAGTTAAAGCGTGACCTAAACATGTACCGTGGATACCTAACACAAAGCACAAACATGTAACAAGCCTGGACAAAAGCTTGCCTTCCTCTGCCACATGGATTACAAAGTGACCGCTACGTTCCCACTTAAATGATCCCGGTTCCTGTAGAGTCTGACAAAACCTCATGAGACTTTTCCGATTAAAAAGTCAGCATTCATATATTGTTATAATTTCTTGCATTGCTAGAATCACCATATATATATATAAATAACATTTTTGTAAGCAAATACACATATATGCATATATATTTATATATCATTTTGCAAATGTTAAAAAAAAAAAAAGAAAAAAGGGAAAAAAAAAAGGCAGCATCCAGCCACTGGCACTTCCTCAACCAGCATCACTCTCGAATCGAGGAGGTGCCTCCCTGCCCGTCTCCCCCAGGTGACCCTCTGTCCAGAGCACTGCAGTGGGCCGTTCAAGTGCAAGCTCTCGGCTCCCCCGGAGCGGGGAGTCGGGCACCGGCTCTCGGCAGGGAGGTGACCGCAGTTCCGCAGCCTCCGCCTGCTGGCCCCGCTGCTGGCAGGATTCGCTGGAAGGCGCAGGGCCATGCCAGCCTGTGGGGACCCCTCTGGGAGTGGAAAAGCTGTCCCTACTGGGGTTGCAGTCCTGCAGCAGCTTTCGTGCATCTGCGGGCTCCGCTCACACGGGGGCAGGCGGGGCGCCCACCGGAGCCTCCCAGGCCTCCTCCACGCGGCCCCGCGGGGAGCTGGGGTTCTCCGAGCGGAGCTCTCCAGCAACCGTTGCAAGAGGAAGGAAGCAGAAGCCTGCCGAGGCCGAGCTCGGGACCTCAGAAAGCCACCTGGGCCGGCCTAGGGCTTGCGTCCGAGCCGAGGGACTGTCCTGCCTTTTGATGTGAGCGGCAGCAAGCAGCCCAGAGAGAGGAGGGGTCTCTGGGGCTGCCCCGGGACCGGCAGCACACTGTCAGCCTGGCCACACCTAATTCCCGGGGCGGCCCATCCGTCCTTGCTGCACCCCTAGTACAGTCAGATCAAGTCGAAATTCTCCCGCATCACCCGACCTTGCCCTCACTGTTCCGGCCGGCCTGGGATTCCGCATCCAGAGCCCTCAAGAGCCACGGTCTGCTTCCTCACACTTGGAACACATTTTTCAAAAACAATTCTTTCCTGCCACCTGGTCTTTAGTCCATCACTCTCCCCTCACTCCGGTTGCCTGGGTCCCAGTCTTAGCTTTCCTCTATGGTCGTCACCTGTCGGTCATCACACACTATCGTGTCAAAAGTTCACGTGGACGTACCACAACATCACATCTGTAGCATAATTTGTGCCTTCAATGAAAGATTTATGCTTCAAAGGTCGATGCGAATGGTGGCGTTTCATTACATGGTTAAGGAAATACTCACTAGTAACACTTCAGAGCTAGTCTTAACCTCTTATAAAATACAAAGGATAAAGCATAAAAGGAGAAAAAGATGCTTCTACTCTGCGCTAAACCTATTAGATTTACAAGAGTTTTCCTATAACTACCTGGCACTGCCTTTGAGTAATTGTCACCTAATAAATAGCTCTAACGGTCTCCATTTCTTATCAGTGAGGGACAAAACGCTCCCCAGGTTCATCTGGAGATGGCAGTCGGTGAATGCGTGAGGGCACCGCTCAGTGCCAGGTCAGGACTACAGCGGTGTGGGGGCACTCAGCAGGCCGAGCCTCTGGCTCTAAAGGATGCTCCGGGGAAAATGAAGCATTCTCTTCCACTGGGCCAGTTAGTCCCCCAGTACGGCTAGGCCAGTCACCTTGGGTGCTCAGGCGCCAAGAAAATTTTTGTCGTCTACAACTTTAAACATAACCGGCCAAAATGACCAGCTTTAAAGATGATTTCAAAATCCCCTAGGTGAAAGGAGGTGATGATGGACAGCCACCATGCCAAGAACTAAGAGAGCCTACAAATGCCTCCATCGGCCCTCTGGGATCACAGCCCCTCTCAGTTAGAGGTGCGGTGGGCATCACCATCCCAGAATCCTCAGGATTGGGGAATGAACAATGGACTAGAGTGGACTTCCTGGTATTCTACTATAGACATTGTGATTCTAGCAATGGAAGAACTTATATCATTGATGTGGAGCCAGTGGCCACTGGAGGGTCTGAGGGCAGGGAGAGGGAAAACAGGTGTAATATGGGGGCATTCTGGGGGCTTGGGAATTGTCCTGAATGACATTGCAATGACAGATACAGGCCATTATATATCCTGCAATAGCCTACAGAACTGGGTGGGAGAGAGTGTAAACTACAATGTAAACTATAATCCATGCTTAGTGGCAATGCCCCAAAATATGTTCATCGATTGCAATGAATGTACCACACTAATGAAGGATGTTGTTAATGGGGACAAATGTGGGTGGTGTGGGGAGAAGGGCATATGAAAATCCCCTATATTTTTTATGTAACATTCATGTAATCTAAATATCTTTTTAAAAATTTAAAATTAAAATTAAAAAAAAAAAAACACACAACACCTTAAATGGCAAAAAAAAAAAAAAACCCTAGTTAAGAGGGCAATAGGTAGAAAAACAAATTCCAGAGGAATTTTCTTATATAGAGACCAAATGCAGAAAGAGTTACAGGGAAAAAAAGGCTATGGTTGAAGTTTAGAAAACATTGGTAAAAGTATGATTAACATTCTTATAATATCGTTAACAACCTGACTGACATGACAGTTAAGTTCATGTGTCAACTTGGCCAGGTTATGGTGTCCAAGTACTGGCCTAATTGTTAGTGTAAGGATATTCCATGGATTTAAGTCATCAGCGAGTTGGTTGCATCCATGGCTGATGACACCTACAATCAATGGAGGAGCCTGCCTTCAGCAATGAGAGACTCTCACCCAATCAGGTGAAGGCTTTAAAAGGGGAAGTGATGATTCCAGCAGTCAGAAGAGAGAATGTCCATCTCTACTTTGACCAGGGAGATCCTCTTGGGGAATTTATTCGAAACCTCGGAGTTCCCACCTTGTGGCCTGTCCTGTGGAATTTGGATTTGCCAATCCCTACAGTCCTACGAAACAATTCTTATAAAAAATCTCATAATATTTACATTATCTCATAATATTACATCTTCTGTCCCATTTTCCTAGAGAACTTTGACTAATACAACTGGACTTGGTGTTTATCGGCATGTACACTGTCTTGTTTAAGCCTCATATACCACATTCTCTTTACAGTAAGTCTGAGTTTTTTCCTAACTTTATTTTTAAAGCAATTTCACATTTTCCTCACACAGCCCTGAAAGGACATTAGGGCTGGGTTTATTAATCCCATTTTACAAAAGAGAAAGCTGAAACCAAAAGTCTTCTCAGAATCAGACATCTAAAATTAGCTGCTGTTGGAACATTCTCTTAAAGAACCAAGCCTTAGCAATTTTGGCAAGAAAGTGAATTTGCACATATACTGAGTTTGCTTTTCACTATGTTTTATTATACACTGTCCATATAAATACTCAAAACAGAATGGAAAAAGACATCTTGGAACAAATTAAAATATACATGCTTCATGGGGATGCTAGGAAATAGACCTCCTTGCAAGTTGAAAGGAAATCATTTCATTTAAGAAGAAAATAATGTCCTTTAAAATGAATGTAATAATCATTGAAAAGTACAGGGTGTCATCATCACCATTAAAATCCTATTGTGAGATAAAATGTCTTAACTGGCATCAAGAAAGGATTCATTGCGTACTTCTCAGTAGCAGCAAACAACTGCAATTTGTGATAAGATGGAGGTAACTTGATCATTTTATTTTATTAAAAATACTGGCATCACAATCTGAATAATGTACTTTTAGAGGAGGATAATGCACTTTTAATTTCTAAATTAATCTTACCACAAATTCAGAGCCCCCTGTGGCGCGCAGCTTAGATTTGTAATAACGAGCTAAAGGACAGCTGCCACCCGTCCAAATGAGGGCAACCATCGAGAGGGAGAGTGCTAGAAATGAGTGTGATGCATCCACAGGGTGCCAAAACTGATTAATTTTGCTTGAATCGAGGCAGTCTGAATATGCCAGCAGGATCCAAAATGGCATCTCACTAAAATGATCCGGCTTTGCCAGCAAGATGGAAATGAGCTCCCCGAGCTCGTGCCACGGTGGCCCCACACTGCCAAAGTCTTCTCCACAGCGCCAGCACTCCTGTGAACCTGCTTCATCTCAGGGACTTAACTTTTGTGTTTTCAAGCCCAACCTCTATATCCTCTATATAGGCATTTTAAATTTTACTTGTCACTCCCTATTCTCTAAAAGCAGGGAAGCAATTTTGTAAGAAGTAGTAAAATTATGAGAAGAAACTGGAAGAAATGTTTTGGATAAAGAGCTGGTAGCATTTAAGCAAATTGCTCTGGTATAAATTCAGCCCTGTACAAGTGCCATCGCATAGATCAGAGTGGATGGCTAGTGAAGTTGATGGGATATTGATTCCAGGCGGAAAATAAAGGCTATAAAACAAAAGATGATTAACATGAAATCGTTGAGAGAAGCAAAGCCTTAATAGACTGGGAGTTGTTAAATAAAACAGAGTGGGCAAGAGGACTGAGCTCTCAGATCACAGACCACTGAATTCCTTTTCATTATATATTAAAATTCTCCTGTGGGTTTTTACTTTCCTGTATATTATCAATCCATATTCACCCAATGAAAAACATGTGAAATTCACATGTGGGGAAAAGTTACCAAGTCTGAGACACATCATCAATCAGAGAGAAGGAGACCCGGAAAGCAGTGACAATCAGGGCCTTAAAAAGCATATAAATACTGCCAGAAAATAAAGCTTTTCTTTATTTCTTTCATTTCACAAAGTCCCATTAATATTTTGCTATTACACCACATGCAACTTTTTTAATAAATGCTGCTGCAATATAGTTTTACAGGTTGATTTGTTGCTTAAAATATGCAGACATTATTTCTAAGATGTTCTTCAAGGAAATTTCCAGAGCCAAGTAGTTTATTATTATTTTTGGTCAAAAATCACTGTGAAAGGAAACACACTCCCTCCAATCCTGCACACACACACGCCCCACTGCTGCTGCACACAATTGCTGATATCACAAAAGAAGCTTCCTTTGTCCAGAAACCAAGGCATCCCTAAAGTCTTAAGAGTTTCATGCCATGAAAAAGAAACAGCGTTTCTGAGTCAGAGTCGAGGCTCCTAGGGGAAGGCCACAGAGCTTGCCTAGCCTGCTGACCGCTCAGTATCGTAGATAAAGGACAACCTTACCTCCGCGTGGCAGCTTTCAGAAGCAGAGATGCTGAATGCAAGTGAACAAGTCCCCGTTCCTGCTGTAGTGTGTGGACGGGCTTTTCTTCCAGAAAATCTCAAAGGCCTTGCAGTACATCCTGATAAAAAGTAAAAGTGTGGAAATACTAAAACAAGGTTTACATTGAGGACCTTGCCTTAGTAGAACTTCAACGGAGCAGTTTATAAAGATAAAACAACTCCTTGTTAACCTTCTAATCACTACCACACTACACAAACTATCAATGGATTAAACCCTGTCTGCCATTAGCAAGAGTTTATGAAAAAGACTAATTATACAAGCCAAATAGATCCAAGTATTTAATGTAATTTGCCCCAAGGTTTTTCTCTGACCCCATTTCATATGAGTTTTCCCTTGGTCTCTGACCAAGCAGCAGGAAACAGCAAGCTCAAGGGTCATTCTTTGTACAAAGACCTCTCTAATTTGGGGTGGGCCAATATAGCAAATATAAATAAAGGATGCCCTGTTAAATTTGATTTTCAGATAAACAACGAATAATGTTTTCATATAAGTATATTCCATGCAATACTTGTGTATTAGTCAGGGTTCTCTCGGGAAACAGAATTAGCAGGAGATATCTGTCAATAATATGAAATTTTAAAAGAGTCTCTCACGCGACCGTGGGGACGCACAAGTCCAGGTTCCTCAGGCAGGCTGCAAACCAGTGGCTCCGATGAAAGCCTGATGAAAGGTCGTTGGTGAGTCTCTGGGAGAAGTTGCCTGTCCAACGACGAGCTGGGAAATTCTCTCTGAATGTTGAAATCACTTCCGCTTTTAAGTCATTCAACTGATTGGATAAAAGCACCACCCATTGATAATGTAATCTCCCTGATTGATGCAGATATAATCAGCCATCCACGCAGTAAACTCACCGGTGATCGAAGTCCATAAATGCTCTTGTATTACAATTAGCCCAGTGCTTGCTGGACCTAACACCTGGACACAGTTACCTGGCCTAGTTGACACATTAGTCTAACCATCACAACTTGGTACATACTTAAAATTATTTGCTTACTTGAAATTCAAATTTAACTAGGTGTCATACTTTATCTGGCAACCGTACTCTCACTATATACCCCTTGACGATTTACATAGTATTTTAGAAGTTACCCCATGATTAAAGGAAATGAATAAAAGAGTTGTCAGGGGCAGAAAGGCTGGAAAAGCTCCTCCAGTTTGTGCATGACATAATGTACATTGAAGACCTCTTTAACTTGATAACGTCTAGTACCCTTGGTCCCCAATGGCTCATGGCAAGAAAGTGGGAGAAAGAATTAGAATCATTGAAGAACATTTCCCCTCAGACTGAAGGCCACCACGCTGTACAAACATTATGTGGGACTTTCACCCTTTTATCTTCATCTCGGAAGGCAGTGCTTGTAAGCACAAGCACTGAAGTGCGGCTGACCTAAATTTACGCCATTCTGCTGGACCTTACTAGCTGCTTAATCCTAGACAAGGTACTCAGCCTCCCTCAGCCTCCACGTTTTCATGTTCAACGCTGAAAGAGGCACGTCCTCTACTTAAAGCCCTCTGAGCACTGCTGGCCCAGGAAGGACTTGCTAATTGAACGTTATTATTCTTACCATGTGGTGCGAACAGTTTCTACCGCGCCCAGTAACCAAGTCACAGGAGATTCTCCACCCGGAGTTATCTGCCCACAGGGCTTGCTGGGGTGGAGCTGGGAAGGGCCAGCAGAACATCACCTGTCTGCAGGCCTGGCTTGTGCAAGGGCGCTCTCTGAATCAGCTAGCGCTCTCCTCCGCCTTCCCTATTCCGACTCTCCCAGAACCTCCCCAGGCTGAAACCCTCCCCACGCCATCCGGCCTACGAGTACAGCGCTCTCCCTTAATTCCATTCTTGAGGTTGCTCTGTGTGGTCAGAAACACTCCAAGGGCTGCATTCCTGCAGATCCTAAAATGGCTCACTGCAGACTGGTTCCGAGGTTCAGCGTCAACACTCCCCACACCAGATCCCCCTGTCTCTTTTCCTCCACGTAACCGTAACAGCAGGATTTGCCAGATCCCCCTGCCCAAGAGTGAAGGTGCTGTGAAACTGGGGGAGGGTCCCCGCATTGCTCTGAGGCCTTCCGCCTGGGGGGGCAAGCCTCTGACCGTACACCCTAAAGGCTTACACCACCCTTCCAAGCTTATTTCCTTATTAGAGGAAAGAAGACAGCTGTTTCCCTGGAAGAAAGGCTGGGAAAGCCCCATTTGTGAAATGTGTTTCATTTCAAAGGCTGTGGCTTGCAGGCAACACAGATTAAGCAGGAGCCATTTCAGACTCACCCTAGATCTGGAGATTCTTTCAAGGGTTTCCATCTTCCCAGCATGCTGGAGGGAGGGAAGACTACTTGTAGGATTCATCGCTACCCACAGAGGTAGCAGATGCCGCCTCTGCTAGAATTAGTGCGCGCTGCTGCTGTTTTGGCCCCTGGCACCGCTTGTGTGTTGTACACCTGATCACTATCAAGCTTTTAACACACATCTGGAATTGTACCCTTGAGTAACACTTAGGTAAGGGGACAGCCTCTTGAGTCTCCTACTGGAAGAGAAAATGATTTCCTAGGACCCAGGACGGTTTTTCAAAAGCACTCCCATCTGCTGAACTAGCTGCCACAGCACTCCCCGGTGGGTGGGTGCAGTTCACGCCTTCTGTTCGCATTACATTCCTAAGGGGTTCTTTCAGACAAAACGCTTTCCCCTGACGGCAGAGCAGGCACTAGCTAACGTGAGGCCAGCACCCCGACAAGTCACGTGTGCACCTGAGTGGCGCCTGCCCTCCCATCTGTCCACAGTCCCCGGCAGTCCTTCCCTTAGCCCCATCTGCAGTTGGAAACAGAGCATCTGCCCTCTCAGTTCCATCCTCCTGCCTTTCCTCAATGCTCTCCTTCAAGTACAGGCAAGAGGAAGTGGCTAATAATCAATGCATGACTTCAATAACCGATTATCTACGAAAATCAAGGTCAAAGCTTTTTAATGCAAAAATCCTTTCAGAATGCTAAGCAGGAGGTATATGGCTATAAAGAAGAGTTTACAAACAAGAGTCCCTTCTGACTTGGGCTTATAGTTTAAATGTCTGAATTTTACATGTGTTGAGAGGCACGAACTGATTGTTGCAGGTTCTTTGATTTCCATGTAGTGACGATTCAAGAATGCTTAATGTTTGAGAGTATTTTTTTGCTACTGCCTTATATGTAGCGTCCCGTGCCTTTCAGATCAGTGCCTGAAATTTAAAAGAGCGCTCCTGCCCAGAGGGGAATCGTGAGCCAGCTTAAACGCGACACAACGTCGATGGAGTCGGCTGCACAAGCAAAGACATGACTAGAGCGAGGCCGCCCTTGAAAGACACGGCTGAGAAGCCCTTGCTCTGACCAGACACAGGCCTGGCGAGAAAAGGTGAAAGCCGGTAGGAGCTCAGAGTGAAGGTGGCATCCAGGTGGGGCCTCGCCCCAGCCCCTGACAGAAGCAGCAGCGCAGCTAACCAGGACCACGCAGCCCCTGGGCCTTTCTTTAATGTCTGTGACAGTATTAAAGGGAAAAAACACTTCCAAGGAGCACATTCTCTGCAAAGCAGGTGCTTCAGATTCCCTCCGTAGTTAACTCCCCTTCAAAGCACACGTGTCTACCGAGTCCAGCAGCAGCGACACTAAAGCAGGGAGCCACGATGGCCACGCAACCAGAAGGCGCCCATGGCGCAGAGCCAGACGCCCTCGTCCGGCTTACCGGGATCGAGCAGACTGCATCAGTGATGCGGAGACAACTTATTTGACCGAGACGGGCAAATGGGCACCTGGGGCCTAAGAGGCTAACGTTGGTTTTTACCCCAAATAACACCATTTGATCATTTATTCAAAAGACGTGGACGCCCTGGTCTGGGCTGGCACTGAGAACACAAGAGCGCACAACCCACAAGTGTCGAGGCCCCTGTGCTCCGAGCACCCCCGGTTACAAAGCCTGGGGTGGTGACTTGTAACTTGCTCATAGTTCCAGTGTGTTAGAAAAGTAGTTTCTGGCCATGGAGCCTGCCTTAAACACAGCAGAGCGGGCACGTGCCCGGGTTCACCCATGCACGCATTGCTTTCGCGGTGCAGAGTGCCTACTACGTGCCACACCCAGCGGGCCACCTGAGGGCAGCCTCCCGGGCAGCCTGGCACCAGGGGCTGATGACGCCAGGCCCAGTCCCCGCTGCAGGGAGGCGCCCGCTGCGTTTCCCAACACGGGGCCTGCATCAGCTACCTCCAGCTGCTCGCCCGCGACACTCCGCACCCAGCCACCTGCAAATCGGAAAAACAGTCTCGCCCAGCCCCTACGCTAATTTAAACCCATGAGCATTCGTCTCTAGCGTCAGCCGTAGTGGACTGCAAACAAGGTGGGGTGGGCTCCGTGTTTCCCCTCACCCTGCAGCCTGCCTGGCTCTCAGCCCTCCCTCCTGCCAGGCTGCCGGCCACACCCCACGCGCTAACCTTTTCAACCTCTTCCTCTCACTCATTTCCCTTCTTCCTTCCATTCCCCTGGAAACCTGCCCAGCATAGCAGCGAGTCCATCCAGGCGCGACTAAGGGATTGTGCTTGACTTCTGCAGGCCGCAGACTGGCATCTGTCAAGTGCATCCTCAGGACACCGAGTTTGGGAGGAAGGGGGCTGCTCCGTATCAGGAAGCAAAGCTCACAGGGTTTTCCCTGGGGGTCGGCCCACTTAGCCTCCCACGGGCACGGAGAATTTAGGTGAGGACAAGGAGAGAAGCCAGCAGCGTCAGGGGCTCCAGCCCAGGCCCGGGCGTCAGAATCTCAGCTCAGCCGGCTCCTGGTTCCGCCTGTTGAACCCTGTGCTCCTCCTCATCCCTGATGGCAGAACCCCAACACCGAACTCAGAAGGTTCTTAGAAATACTAAAGAAGCCGATACACACGTTTAAAAAAAAAGACTTAGAGCAATGCCTGGTACAGAGACCCCAATAAATGCCAGCGACATAATTTGAGGAGCCCCTCGTTGAGAAAGCATTGACTTGCAGGACGGCCACGGCAGCGCCCCGAATCCAGAGCTGCCCTTCCATGCCGCGGCACCGGCCCGCAGTGCCTGGCACCAGCCGAGCTGCGCTCACGGCCCGGAGGCCCAGAGGCGTTTCTGGGCAGCCTTGAAGGCAGCCTCATCTTGAGCCCTGGTACTTAGGGCTACTGAGCACAGAGGTGACCTGCAAAGCTCCTCCACAAGGACACCTGGGCCCGCTGACAACAGAGTTATCCATCACGGCGGCACTTTTGAAAAGCACAAGTAATTTATACAAATCCCCAAAAAATCCCAAAGTAGGTTTTGCAAGTGGCAATCACTTGAGCAACTTTTTGATGGAAAATCTGGAGCAGAAAATAACTTCATCCGGTATTTCATTAAAGCTATTCTTCAGTGGCAAAATCTCAGTAAAGTCATATTGGTCACTCACTATCAACTCCTGCAAACAAAAGTTTTCACATATAAAAGGAAAGTTGGAACAACAAAAATATTTATAAGAAGTCCGGATTTCTTCTCAGATTAAAAAAGTGGCTCTTTAAATGCATTTATTTTTAAAGCTATATCCTTTACTGTTCAATTTTGCGGTTTAAATTGCCTGTCAAACCATAAAAAAAGAGAGCCCAGATTCAGAGCTGAATAAGCCAGTTTTATTTTCACATGCAATTACAGTTTTTTTATCTTTTTTACCAGTTCATTTTCAACCTCTTTTTATTTTATCCCTTGTAATCTATTCTCAGCAATTTGCTATACAAATGTTATCAATGCCTTCCATTTATTTTGAAGATCTGGATTCTGATGAAACAAGACTATACGATCAATGCAAATAGCATCCTTAATCCACTGCCAGGTCCCTGGTTGTAAATCATGCTGTGACAGTATCTACCCAGAGGCTGAATCACCATCACCAGTCCACCTTGTTGAGTACCAGATGACAAACTCTTCATAAATCGTGCTCCCTTTTCCTCCACTTCACATCGCAAGTGAAAACATATTCATTTTTCAGATTCATTATTTCTAGCAGTGTTCATTTTCAGCCTTAATTTCCTGGCCAATCTATTCATCCAGCCACCTTCTTTTAGAGGTGGCATTTGAATTCACTGTATTAGAGCCGGAAATTTTCTCTGAGCTCTTCTCATCTGCTATGCAACCTCTGGGGAAAGGTTACTATATCCTTAGATATTCTTAAGTTTCAAATATCTTCCTATTCCATGAGCTTAAAATGATATCAAGGCAATTTCAGATCACTTGAAGCATGGTCTGTGCGGTGTCCCATAGCTCTCTCCTAATTTAGTTGACAACGGTAATGTTAGAGTAACTTTTAGGCACAAGAAATATAAAGTAAACCAAATTCTCTGAATATACTGTTTATAATTTCCAAAAACTTTCTGTTAAAAAGTCTACCTCTGGGAGATTGAACCTGGGACCTGTACATGGGAAGCAGGCACCCGACCACTTGGGCCACACCTGCTCCCCAATCACCTCATGTTTAATGCTGCGCTATTTTGAGGCTACCGGTACTGCTGGAAGCAACTAAGACTCTTTTTTTTTTTTTTAAGCCAACTTGGGCACTTCGGGTCTGCGTAGAATGGCTCTACCTCTAGGGAGAGTTCTAAAAAAAAAAAACGAAAATTGGAAACATTAATCTTTGGTGCCTTTCCAATAACCTGCTTGTCTACCCTCTTTCCCCCGTGGCCCGCAGCAGCCTTCAGACCCTAGCAGTCTCCCACTGTAAGTCCCACCTAGGCATTTCTCACATTTCTACCCCCTGTCACAGCCTTCCTCCTCTGGGTCTCCCCTCATCAGGCACAGCTCTCGTCAAGCTGCCGTCTTCAGCAAGATCAGGGGGTCCATTCAGCCAGTGCCCAGAGCTGTGCTGGGGTGAGGATGAATGCACTTGGCCCCTGTTCTCAGTGAGACGAGAGCATGGCGGGGGTGTCCTGACACCAGCTCTGACCCCAAAGCTGCCCTCTCCCTTCTCTTAAGGTCCCTCTTGCCATTTGGGAAAGGGGAACTTTGTGTGACATAATTACGGAGCTGCTTGGCCGCTGCTCTCCGCGGCGTGTCTGCGCGCCACGTCACCGCGCTCTGAGCTGTGGCCTTGAAGCCAAAGCTGTGCCACTCACAGTCACGGTGAAGCCTTTGCACGAAAGAGGGAGCGGCCACGCGTGAACGGGAGGCGGGTCTCAAGTCTCCTGGCGGCCCCGGCGTCCTGGCCCAGTGCCACCATCAATTAAACTGCATAGATAAACGAGGACTGCAGCGCCCTCGGGAAGATTTAAAAACCAGCTCCCAATTATTAATTTTATTACCCGTAAGTAATAGTGCCCAGTAAGTTAGAAGGGAGAGTCCTCCTAAAAGCATAGGGCTGTTATTAGTCAAAATAGCCAATTAATAAAGACAGTTTTTTAGGAGGATTTTCCAAGGCTGTGGAACTTTAAATTTCTGTTCTAATTGTACTAAAAGTTTGCTTTCAAAAATGAAATTTTAAAATAATTTTCTCCCAGAAGTAGATATTTTTAACAGATAGTTTTAGGAAATTATAAAACGTACATTCAAAAAATTTGGTTTACTTTTTATTTCTGGTGCCTAAAAGTTAATCTAACATTATCACTGTCAACTAAAATAGGAGAAATGATTGCAGACGAGGAGGTATTTAATAGTCAAATATAGGAAGTGCTGGAACCTTTTAGAGTGGGGCATCCTTTTTCAGTTCAGAGTTTTCCTTAACTGCTGAACCTCCCTCTCCAATCAACCATCTCTAAAAGGTGTACAAACACTGTGTCAGTGATTGTTCAGAGCACAGATAAGTGAGAGCCATGGTGCCTTGCAACAGTGAAGCTATTTCCAAGGTAAAATGGTCAACTGGCATTTTGCAGGATGCACTGAATAAAATCAGCCTCCTTAGGGAAGCAGATGTGGCTCAAGTAGTTGGCTGCCTGCCTACCATGTGGGAGGTCCCAAGTTTGGTTCCTGGTGCCTCCTAAGACGACGAGCAAGACAGGGAACTGATGAGACAGACTGGCGCAGCAAGCTGATGTAACAAGATGAAGCAATGAGGAGACACAATGAGGAAACCCAACTAGAGACACAACAAGCAGGGAGCATATGTGTCTCAAGAGAATGGGCGCCTCCCTCCACATGGGAGGTCCTGGGTTCGGTTCCTGGTGCCTCCTAAAAAGAGAACAAGCAGACACAGAGAGCACACAATGAACAGACACAGAGAGCAGAGAGTGAGCCTAAACAACAGGGGTGGGATGGAGAAATAAATAAATTAAATTTACAAAAAAAATAGCCTCCTTAAAAAATATTTGATAAAATATTCCTTTTATGCTGAGCAAAAGGCATCAGTACATATTGTATGATTCGATATATGTGAAGTTCTAGAACAGGCAAAACTAATCTAAGTGACAGAAAGCAGATCAGTGGTTATATAGGGACAAGAGATGACTGGCAAAGGGAGATCGATTGACAAGGGGCACAAGGAAACTTTGAGGGGGTGCTATGGAAGTTCTGTATCTTGACTGCATGGATGCTGTGTTAGTCAATGATCTCCAGTAAAACAGAGCCATTAAGAGATTTATTATAAGGAATTGGCTAATGCCTCGAGTTATACACTCCAATAAAGGTGATGCTGAAGTCCTTAGTGCAAATTCTCCAGGAGAAGCTAGCTGGTGGAAAATCCTGGCAAGAGCCAGTGCTGAAGTTGAGGCTGAATTCCTCTTCTGACCTCTGAAATCCTCAGTTCTGTCTAGTAAGACCTCCGAGTGGCTGAATGAGGAGCTTCCCCACATTGCTGAGGGTAATCCCCTTTGTTGATTGTAGATGCAGTCAACTGATCATGGATGCAAACCCCATATTAACAAGTTGACTGAAATGCTGGACACCGTGACCTAGGCAAGTTGACACATGAAACTACCCATCAGATACAGAGACTTTTCAAAACACATCAAACTCTACTCGTAAAATGTGTGCATAAGTTATATTTCCATTAAGTTAATAACAGAAGCTGCCTTTATTGAAATATAAACTTTGAGAGATTTTAGGAAGTCATAAAATTCTCCACAACTCTTATTCAACACACAGATGCGTGTAGGCAACCAGTCAATATAGCTCAGCACAGTACAAACAGAAAGGTCATCCTGTAATATGCACTCTAGATGACAAAAATTAATAAATTATCAATTTAGGTTCATTTCCTGTACTTAAAGTTTATCTAGTTTTCTTTATATAGCATAAATTCATTCATTCTGCCCCAATTAATCCTTTTATTGCCTTTTTTAAATCCAAAGTTACGGACTCATATTATGTGTATCTAGACAAGACAAACTCAACTGGCAAAGGCGATAATTGTGGTGCCCGCGGTAGGCAGATGTGGCCAGCAGCACCCTATAAAGATGGTGTCTCGGAAGGCTTTGTTCCTAGGAGGATGGGATATCCATTACATTCCAGGACAAATCCAAACAGTCCTAAACCAAACAGCACTGAAGGAACTACTACGGATAGAACCACGTACCTCACAAAGACATGCTCGGGTGCTACAGCCCAGTCCTGTGGATGTAAAATCGTTTGTGCACACATCTCCAGAGATCCCATTAGTTTCGATAAGACCAAACCAATCAGGTGCGCCTTCCTCCACTATGAGTGGAGAGCTCATGAGCAGAGGAAGTCTGGATGCAGACTTAGGGAGGGGGAGGAAGGAGGCGGACATGGGATCGATGGGGGTGGAGCTGATCTGCTGGCAAGCCACCACCAGAATGCTGCGGACTTCAGAGAAAGCGTCATCTTGCCAGTGTCTTGATTTTGGACTTCAACCCTGCAAAACTATGAGAAAATAAATTCCTGTTGTTTAAGCCTGTCTGTGGAATTTGTATTGAAGCTCTGGCAAACTAAGACAAGAACCCCTCTGTCTCTATAGAAAAGCGGTTTTTATTTGTTTGTATTTGTCTTTTATAATGGATCAATTTTGTCCAAACTATAGGCCATTCTCACTGAGCATCTTTCTTTCAGTGCAAAAGCACTGAGCCAATTGATGATTTGGAGGTTTGAGTTCTAATGCTGCCATGACTTCGAGCAATCAAGGAACCACTTTAGCCCTTCTCTATAAGACGAGGGGAAGGGGGTAGATATAATACATAAGATACGACCCTTTGAGCCCTAAAGTTCTATGGATTCCATGCGCCAAAAGCCATCACTGGCCTCCTGAGGGGCCTCCAGATACAGCGGGGATCCAAGCCTACTAAGATGACCTCTGGACTCACAGCAACGGAGCTCAGGCTCCTGGACCTAAGTGACCCCTTCATCAAGCAGGCCATCTGGAAAGAAAAGGCACAACACAAATCATCCCTGCCTGTGTGGAAGGGGGTTTTCTGAATGCTGTACTCCAAGCTATCACTTAGATGGCATCATATCCATTAGCAGGCTTTTGACATAGCCCGCTAAAGGTAGATCTATACCTCTTTTATATTACAACACCCCATTTTCACAGTATAAGCCAAGCCATTTTCATCATTTCAACATTGAAAGCAGTTATCAATTTTGCTCAATGCAAGTTTAGGTCCACAATCTGGAAGAATGCGACATGATTATACCCACAAGCCCCACACAGTTTAAGAGCCATATTCATTAAGGAATATTTCAAGGTGTCATTTTAGCAAAGCGGCATTTCCACACGTGGTGCCCCTGTGTGCTTGCTTACTTTCTTCAACATCATTTCAAAATTTGCCCATGGTAGTGAGTTAAATTGTGCCCCCATGAAGATATGTTCAGTTCTAAGCCCACAGTACCTTGCTTTGAATGTGAATGTGACCTTGTTTTGAAATAGACTCTGCGGATGTAAACACGTTAAGGGGAGGGCATACTGGATTAAGGCAGACCCTAAATCCAATGACTGCTGTCCCTGTAAGAGAAGGGGGGTTAGGTACAGAGACACAGGTGCACACAGAGACAAGATGGCCATGTGAAGACAGAGGCAGAAATGGAGTGATTCAGCAAAAGCCAGGAAAGGCAAGGTAGGGGCCTTCCCTGGGGCCTTCGGAGGGAGCAGGGCCAGGAGACACCTTCATGCCAGACCCCTGCCCCAAACCTGGGAGACAACACATTCCTGTGGCTGAAGCCACCGTGTTTGTGGCCATTTGTTGGGGCAGTCCCAGGAAGCCAGCACACACACTAAATGAGGTGGCCAGGGCGCTCTGCCGGATTGGAATGGAATGTCGGGCGGAATATCGTCACCATCGTCACCGTTCAGTAGGTTCCATTCCCTCGGAGCGTCTTAGTCTTATGGCCACTCTTGTGTGAGACTTACCTGGATTCATAGGGCTGCACCTTTCATGATTTAGCTGTCTCAGGGCACAGACACAGGGAAGGCAGTCAGGAAATGCACGAAACTTGAAACCTGAGCTTGCAGCCCACTCCATGGGCCAGCAAGCTGAGCCTCTGCCAGACAAACTCAGATGGGGAGCTCATGACGTGGCCTGAGGAGCCACTTTCTAAGAAGAAATCTAAGAGTTTTTATCAAGAAAGTCCCGGATGACTGGGGAATAAACTAGGGACTAGAGTGGACTCACTGGTGTTCTACTATAGACTTATTGTGATTCTAGCAATGGAAGAAATTATATCATGGATGTGGAGGCAGTGGCCACTGGAGGTGCTGAAGTCAGGAAGTGGGAAAAAAAGGTGTAATATGGGGGCGTTTTCAGGACTTGGAATTGTCCTGAATGACATTGCAACAACAGATACAAGCCATTATATATCCTGCCATAACCTACAGAATTGAGTGGGAGAGAGTGTAAACTACAATGTAAACTATAGTCCATGCATAGTGACAATGCTCCAAAATGTGTTCATCAATTGCAATGAATGTACCACACTAATGAAAGAATTTGTTAATGTAGGGAAAAGTGGGAGGTGTGGGGAGTGGGGCATATAGGAATCCCTTAAATTTTTTTATGTAGCATGTTATGTAATATAAGTATCTTTTAAAAATAAATTTAAAATATATTTTTAAAAAAAGAAAGTTGCGGATGATCTTAAATGTTTTCTGAAAATAAGCACAAAATGGCAAATTCATATTAATTTTCTAAAGAAAGTATATGTTTTTTAATATCTTTGCTGAATGTTTCTGCTATCTTGGTATAAAACAGAGTACTGCATTTTAACATTGAACCAACTTATTCATTAAATACCTAAATAATACCTGTTATAACCAACTGGTGAAAGAATAGATATTGAGCTAATCTATGGCTTTTCAAATGTATGTCAAAATGTAGCTCTGAATGAAGGAAGGGTGGTTGCTCTTTCCAAACTGCAACATTTATGATTACCCTGTCAGAAGAATGACTTAAGTAAAAATGACTGAAACAATTTGCTTAATATTCTGTCTCTAATATTTTTAAAAATTTGAAATATGAGTATTTTTCTTTTTGTGACCACCCTTCAGACGTCAAGCCTAAAAATATGTCATTCAAAAAATATTTTCCACATACTCCTCACTGTGCTGGTCACCAGGAAAATAGAGAAGTGCAAATCAGACATGGTAGCTGCCTAATGGAGCATTCAGTCTAGTGGGAGAGAGAGACATAAAAAATAATCATACAAGTAACATACTCTAGTCACAATCTGACATAAATGTTACAAGAGAAAAAAGAAAGCATGTGAGAAGATATAACTGGGGGACCTAACTTAGAGATGTGCTGAGGAAAACACTATGGAAGGGCTCTTGGAGGAAGTGACATTTTACCAGCGATGAAGGATAAATAGTAGTTATCCAAGCAAAACCTATAAGAAAAAGCTTCCCAGGCAGAGGAATCAGCATACACAAAACATCAGAGTCAAGCAAGAGCTTGGCTTGTTCAAGGAACCAAAATAGGGCCCTTGAAAGCTATGGTAACAGGCCCTTGATGTTGATGATTGTACTTATGAATCTTTTCTTTTGATTTTGAAACTTAGCCTAGTATTATATGTTGCCTAAGAGGTTCCTAAAGGCTCCTGGTTGCTCAAATTTGGCCTCTCTCTAAGCCAAACTCAGCATATAAACATACTACCTTGCCCCTGGCATGGGTCATGACTCCCGGGAATGAGCCTCCCTGGCACCAAAGGATTATTACCAAGCACCAACTAGCAATGCATCTGGAAGAAGACCTTGACCAAAAGGGGGAAAGGGTAAAGGCAAATGATTTCTTATGGTTAAGAGACTTCAAAGTGAGTAAGGAGGTCACTGTGAGTCCAGAGGTTACGCTTATGCATGTCTCAGCAGGATCTGGTCAGAGTGAGTCCAGAGGTTACGCTTATGCATGTCTCAGCAGGATCTCATTGACTGCCACAGTAAATATCTCCTCAAATAGCAGGGCTCCTGAGGGTTCTGGAGACACCCAGACACTATAGGCAGGACAGACAATTTGGTGCCCTGCCAGTAGGTCTTACTTTGGAATTTATGCTCCCTGGTGTGATAGAGTTGGATTCATTTGTGGTTTCCCTGCACATAGCTCTTCTGCCCCTTCTATTTGAACCTATAGTTAGTACTATCCTTGATAGGTGTATGTCCAAGAGACTTAAATCTTCGGTCTGTCCATGTGCCAGTTGGGACCTGAATCTCAGCAGTGTTGCAATGCCTACTCTCCAGTTCATTAGACATACTCAGGACAACTAACAAGGAGATGGTGATGGACAACACCCATCCCAAGGAATAGAGAGAGTCTGCAAATGCAAGCAAGATAGTCCCATCCATCTGCCCCATGGGATCTAGTCCCCTTTCAGTTAGAGGCAGAGTGGGCATCACCATCCCCAAATTCTCAAGATTGGGGAATGAACAATGAACTAAAGTAGTCTTACTATTATTCTACTATAGATTTATCATTATTCTAGCAATGGAAGAACTTTTATCATTGATATGGAGGCAATGGCCACGGGAGTTTCTGAGAGGAGGGAGAGGGAAATGTAGGTATAATATTATTAACATAGTAGCTTCTTTGACATAATATGGGGGGCATTTTGGGGACATTGGAATTGTCCTGCGTGATGTTAAATGATGGGTACAGGCCATTATATATTTTGCCATAACTTACAAAATTGCATGGAACAGAATGTAAACTGTAATGTAAATTATAATCCACAGTTAGTGGTAATGCTTCAATATGTGTTCATCAATTGTGACAAATGTGCCACACTAATGAAAGATGTTGTTAATGTGGGAAAGTGTGGGAGGGGTAGGGAGTGGGGCGTATGGGAATCCGCTATGTTTTCTATGTAACATTTATGTAATCTAAAGTATCTTTAAAAAATAAATAAAAATGTAATTAAAAAAAAAAAAAAAAAGCAATGTAAGCAACATGAAGCTAGAAAAGTAAACAGTGGCAAGCTCAAAAAGGCCAGGCTAAGGACCCTTTGTTTTATACTCATTATGAGGGGAAGCTATTGAAGGGTTTTAACCAAGGGAGTGACATAATCATATTTTTATTTTAAGATGACTTTGCTCCATGGAGAATAGGTTGAAAGGTACTAAAGTGGGAGGGAGAAACCATTTAAGAGTGTCTTGTGTGCTTCTTTTTTATAATATAGGAGAATAAGTGTGCTGAAAAAATCTCATTATATAAAATATATAGAATACTGAATAAAATATTAAAAATTATTTTAAATATTTAGCCAAGCTATCAATAATAAAAATAAAAATAAACAATGTTTAAGGTAGCAGGAATTTTCAGGGGCCAAAAAATGGCCTTTCAATGTTCTGGATAAAGTTGTATGCATGGGAGATTAGAGCTGACCCTAGAACGTGCCTCGACAAGTTTGATGTGTTTGTTTTATTTGGGGGGATTTCAATCCAGAATGGTAAGCTGGCACTGCAGCTTTGGGTGTGTTCAAGCATTGCCCACCTCTGGGCCTGGAGGCTTGGGTGTGATGTGCTACAGAGAGAACAGGAGGCAAGGCATGATGGCAGCACAAGAGAGAGTTAGAACTGAGATCCACACAAAAAGCCAGGGCCCACAGACTTACTCAACAAATGTAGATTACAAAGAGGTAACACATTCTAGTGAGTAGAATGAACACAGCTGGTCTATAAATGGGATTGCAGCTGAAAGGGGTAGTCTAGGGATGTAAATGTCATTTGAAAGAAAGCTAGGGAATAATCTGGGAACTGAATAACACAGTGAACCCAGAGGTGGATGAGAATTGTGGTTAATAGTGCAAATGCAAGAATGTCATTCTATGAACTAGAACAAATGAACATCAGTATTACAAGGTGGTAAAAATGTGGAGAAGCATGGGAAAAGTACAATTAATGTAACTTATGGACTATAGCTAACAGCAATATTGTAATATTCTTGCATCAATGTCAAAGAAGCTACTGTGTTAATAATAGGAGGGGCATGGAAAAAAATATACTCAATGTAAGCTATAGACCATAGTTAGTGGTAATAGTCCAATAACATTCTCTCATAATCTGTAACAAATGTTCCACAACAATGTAAGATGTTGGTGGAGGGGTTGTATGGGAATTATGCACATTATGCATGATTGTTTTATAAGTTCACAACTTATCTACTTTTAAAAAGTTTAAAAAAAGAGATTATAAAGAAAGTTTATTATTGGCCTGGACTCAGGGTAAAAAAAAAATTAATGATGTTTCTCACGAGAATGCATAGTCACACTCTGAGTTTAAAATTACACTACCTGGTAAGCCCAGGAAACCTCACACCTAGAAATTACCTTAAGTAGCCCGAAGTTGGTTTGCACCTGGAATGCCCAAGTTTGAAGCAAACACAAATTCTCTACAGAAGAATGCACTCTCAATGCAGACCTTCTAAGACTACTGCATAAAAAGCCTGGGCATTTACATATAAGCTCAATTTAAAACATAAAACCCCATAAGCAAGAGTTAGTAGAAACAACCAAGAATAGAATTAAACCGCCAAGGACTTCAGATATTAGAAATACTGGACACAAAATATACAATAAGTGTTTTTAATTATGCAAGAAAAAATTGAAATCATGAGCTAAGAACAAAATGCTTTAAAAAAAAATCAGACTGATTTGAAAAAGAACCAAATACGACCTCTAGGAATGAAAAATACAATCACCAAAATGAAAAATTCATTGGATTAGGTAAACAACAAATTATACAGAAATGAGTAAATGATGACTTATAAAGAAATTGTCCAGAATGAAGCTCAGGAACATAATGAAATGCAAAATAGGAACAAAGATTAAGATACATAAAGAGTAACTTACAAAAATATTACAAATGTGTGATTGATGATACAGAAAGTGAGAATAGAGAAAATAAGGGAAGCCAAACATTTCCAAGCAGCATAAATAAAAAATCCACTTCTAGGCACACAATGAAACTACAGAACATCAAAGAAAAGGAAAGGTCTTAAAAAGAGCCAGCAAACAAAGATTAACGGAGAACATCATGGACAGCAGACTTTTACCATGAACAATGGATCCAGAACACAGCAGTACACTGTCCTGAAATGCTGAAAGAAAATAATGTCCATCTCAAATTGTTTACTCAGCCAAACTATTATTTAATAATCCTCAGGGCAAAAAAATACATTTTTAGACAAACAAAACCTGTGTTTAATATAATCAAGAACTGCTAAAGGAAATACTTCATTAAGAAGTAAAGTAATTCCAGAAAAAAAGGGGGGCATCTGAGAAGAAAGAAGGAATGGCAAACAAAGAAACTGGTAATACATAATTAATATGAATATATTATGTATTCATAATATATAAAAAATAATGTAAATATATGAGAAAAACAAGATGGAGTCTAAATAATGAACAAAAGTACTACATGTGACAAAAGGAAATGATCAGAGTATGAAAACTGAATTGTTAGGGAGGAGAACACGGATGAACTGTGGACTTTTTTAAGATTAAGAGCAACCATGATCAGGATAGAAAAAGAGTTATAACTTTCAAACAAATAGAAGGAGAAATATTAACTTTGTAATCAAAATGTTATCAAAATCAATAGGAAAAAGAGGGAAAAGTACAAAAAAGAAAAACACAGTAATAGTAGGAAAAATATAAAGCACAAAATTAAATGAAAATAAATGCAACTATACAAAAAAATCACACAGAATATAAATGGATCAAAATCACTTTTAAAAAGAAAATTTTATATCTGATTCTTAATTCAGCTTTAAATTGTTTATAAGACATATTTTAAACATAGAAACCCCCTCCTCCAAAAAATAACTAAACTAGATGCTTAAAAGTAGAAAAGGGAATGAGCCTTTGCTAACAGCCTACTGTAATATAAACTCTCACATACACATATGTCCAGAAGATTTTATTATCTCTATATTACAAAATGGGAGACTAAAGTACAATGAGATTAATGTCATACCCAGAGTCACACTTGATACTAACTTGCAGAGAAAGAATTTTTAAACCCAGTTCTGTTAGCCAGGAGTTCTTCACTGTTAGCCCACTGCAGTATGAGCCAAAGGTGTTCAAGGTTCGGGGGGAAGATGGTAGAAGAAATCAAGTAGCAAGTAAAAAGAAAAGAGAGTTAGTGCCTCCTGACTGTCCCACGAACCAGTTCCCAGTATTTGCGCTTCAGTTTATGGGGGCTGTGAGCCCACTGGCCACTGAATCCAGTCTAAACTGTAAACTCCTCTGCTCATTCTCCACTTATTTTGTCTGGTCTTTACAATTTGAAGACCCTTGGATTCCATCCTTTTCTTATCCATATTTTTTCTTGAGAAAGGTTTACATAAGGGGTCCAACATATTTGTTAATAAATAGCTAGTCATGCATACATACACCTGCTCACTAGCTGGTGAATGAATATAAAAATTGCTCAGGAAAATTGAAAGGAAAGCAGCTGACATGATTCTACAAAGAGTCATCTCGAAGGTGGAAAGGACACTCTCTCCAAACTCCCCTCTCTCAAAAGGTCTGTTATCTTTAGGGCACTAACATGTTAGCAGACTGAAAGCCGCACACGTGAAGGGGCAGTTGGGACAAAGGGCAAGAGGAAAGGATTGGAACGTAGCTTGATGCTGGGCGTATCTAAATCCACAAAAGCTTCAGTTAGGTCATGCTTTTGTGGCAGTAGTCAATACCTTGAATTTTTAACAAGGGTAGTTCTTTTGGTATAAATTATAAGAGTATTATAAATTTTAATAATTCTATTAAAAACATACATAGCTTGATCCTGTATTTACAAATTTTATTTTTTATGCTTGTCCTTCTAGCGGCCCTTCACCCTCTGTGTGTGTGTGTGTATGTGTGGGAAGAGAGAAGTTGGCATGAGCAGCGCTTAATTTGATGATGATTATTCCTAAGTAGTAGGAATTTAGCTGACAGTTTGTGCTCATCTTTTGCAGTTTCCATTTCTTGAAATGTTTATGATGAGAATGTAAACTAATTCGTGGTTATTGTAGAATATTTGAAGGCTATCAAAAGCATAAAAGAAAAATAAGTAGCACTCCTAATTCCATCACTGTTAATATTTTGGTGTGTTTCCATGATGACTGATTTGAATATTCAGTTTGGACTTCTACTTTTTTACATAAAGTATTTTCCTGTGTCATTAACTATTCCAGAACTTGGGGGAGGGTATTTTATTCCAGTAGTCGAGATAATAAAGAGATGATGGTGACTTGGACTGGGGTTGTAGAAGTAGGAATGGAAATAAATGAAGAAATAGGAGTAATGATTAGAGATAAAAAATGACAGAACAATGTGATGGACTGGATGTATATTTAGGAACAACTTTCAAGTTACATGCTTTATTTCCACAAACATAAATATCTCATATAATTTAATCATAAATCAAAGAACACAAATGCAGTATCTTCACTGGAGGAACCTAAAAATATTTTACAAAGTCAGGATTTAAAATTGTGAACTCGTGTATCAGTATATTTACCTTAAGAGTCAAAAGAGTAAATTGATGGGTATTATTTTTTCTAGTTATTTAACTCAACAGTAAGAATGTGTAGGTTCCATACTGAACATCAGATAAAAACAATAGGATCTAAAATTTTACAAGAAAAAAAATCTTGGCTTTTAATCAGAAACTTCCGTGGCATATTTTTGTCTTCACTACCTAACAGTGAAGTCTATTAAAAACCCAAAAGAGAAGCAAACTCAAATCCTCATACTGCTCCAACAAAAGTGTTTAGAAGGCCTTTGCTACATATTTGAATTCGATGATATTTTCAAAGCCAGCTGACTGATTTATGAAGAAGCATATGTATGTTTTTTGCTTCACAAAAGCAACCAAAAGCACATTTGGATATTATTAAACTGAAAAGAGAAAATATTGCACAGGTCTGAAGAATTAATTTTAAAATGTTTCTTTAAGATAGTGTATCAACTAAATCTTAAATGTCATCACTTTGGATGACCAGCTAAGCAGATTTACAGACAATGCGTGGCTAAGAAGGAATGATTTGGGTCTGTCATAAATGTGATGTCTGAAGACATGGGCATCAGCTCCATCACCCCTGCCTGCAAGAAATCCACCCCTAGGCAGCGGGACTACCACGAAGGTAGAGAATATACTCCACGTCATGCATGATTCTTCAAAGAATCTTCTCATCTTAAGATCGGCTCAAGAACCATGTGTCAAGGGGTAAAATAAAATCCTAGCACTCACAAGTAAGAAAAAAGGAACTGTCGGCATTCCATCCTTCAAACTGTAATTAAACAAGTCACGCTGGTCTTGTCAGAATCTGCTTTCTTAGCTTTTCTTTACACATTCCAACCTATCTTCACATACTTTGAGTTGTCCGTGGTGAAATAAGAGCTCTAAAATATAATAATCGGCCGCTGTTTTACACTTCACGTCTGGGGCCTTCAGAACCTGAATGAAGTAGGCGTGCCCTGGCCTGGGAATGGCCCCTCTGCTCACGCCTACCTCTCTTCAGCCTGATGCAGACACCTCAAGACCTTTCAACTTCTCAACTTGGCCCCTCAAGGAATTTTGGGTTTGGTAATCTAGGGAATGAGCCTGGGAGAAGGTGGTGCTCCTAGGACAAAGGAATAGAGAGGGGACTCATGCAACTCAGTGAAAACCTCTCCCATGAGAAGGTCATTAGTGGTCAAGTCGCAATAAACCCACATCCTGCAGGATTTCTTGAGGATTCATTCATTCGGTCCACAAATAATCACTGAGCATCTACAGAGAGCCAAGCTCTCTTCTAGGAGTCAGAACACCGCAGAGAACAAGAGGCAAAAATGCCTTCCACATTTTGAAGGGCTTCTGCCAAAGGACCCAGAGAGGAGGGATTCCTTGCTCTGCTGCATTGAGAGACCCTGTTGCACCTTTTACAGCAGGTAAACCAGGAAGAGAAAATTAGAGCTCCTGGTTATAAATAATGACTGTTAACAAAGGCTACAGGCCTTCTCTGAAACTGAATTTCTTTAGTCTTAGTGAGCTTATAGCCACACTTTCTTAGGAAAAAAGAATCAGGAGATGAGTGACTTGAACCCCTCGGAGCAAAGCGTTGACAATCTGATACTTAGCTCATGGGTAACTACTCTTAAGGGCAGCTACCTGGTGCTCATAGCCTCGGAGCGGAAAACCAAGGGAACCTGTGCCACAGATGCTTGGGAAGGTGAGCCTTGTGTTAGCGGTAGAAAGCCACAGCAAGTGAGGAGCCGTTCTCAGAAGACTCTAAATCCCCTCTCACCCTCCAGCACACGGGAGGCCTGGTGTCTCTAGAAATACATGGGGAGGGTGGGCGACATCTCTTAGCGCCAGCTCTCCCCCAGGAACCCAAGATGAAAGCGAGCAGCTAGGCCATGTCAGCAGTTTCTGCTTTCTGTAAGGAAACAGTGCTTTCTTTCTTATGTCAAGAACACGCCCTATTATCCACTATAACTGAATTAATCTCGACATCTGATAAGGGGCAGAGGTGACAGAGGTACATTTAAAAGAAGAAATAGTTCATTTTATAAACTCAGTTTGAATATAAGCCTTATATTCATGCTAACTGAGTCCAACAGTAAGGTTACTCATCCAAAACATAGCAAGGGGGATCAGTTTTGAGTTTTTTCCTAATTTCAAGACCCACTAGGAGGATAATAATGGGAAAAATTTTATCCTGGAACTGGATCCCACAAAACCTAACAATAAGGAAACCTGAAAACTGAGAATTACAGGTTACTCCATATTCTCTTTTTTATTCCCTTCTCTGTTTTAACCCATCTAGATGTCTATATTGTGTGTTCTTTCTCTCTCTGAAAGTGAGCCTTCCTTTTGACTCGTCTATAGGCCAAATATTTCTATTAGGAAATTTCTGTCTACTCATGCAATGTTTTGTGTTGATAAAACATTTATTTTTGTAGTTGACCTCAAAAGTGATTAAATTTAGATTTTTAATGGCTTACTTGAGGCAAAGAAACAATTTGTGGTGGTTCGAAGTTGTCTTTACCCCAGAAACGCATGTTCCTCAAGGCACCCCATTTCTGTGGGTGCGGCCCATTGTAAATGGGGTCTTAGGTTAAGAAGTGACCCACCTCGTTCAGGGTGGGTCTTAATCATCCTAGTAGAGGCCTTTACAAGAGAATGAAATTCAGTTAAAAAGAGAAAAAGTCACAAAAGCAAGAAGCTGAAAGCAACAAAACCCAAAAGAGAAGGGAGCAACCAGTAGACTCCACCGTATGTCTTGCAGACAGAGGAGCCCAGCATCACCGGCAGCCAGTCCTTGGGGAAAAAGCATCACCTGATGATGACTTGATTTGGACATTTTTCGCAGCCTCAAAACTGTAAGCTTGTGAGCTGTTGGATTCCCACTGATAAAAACCAACCTGCGTTATGGTATCAGCTTTTGGCAGTTTATAACACAGTTCTTTAATCATAAACAAGAAGATTAAAATCATCTTACAACCTTGATTAAAAATATCGACATTCAGAAACAAGGCTGATTGGGGAAGCAATATAGAAATTCAGTAACTTGGTCATAACTCAGAATTTGTGAGCTCAGAACAGAGCCTCTTACCAACTGACAGGGCCTTAAATAACTAAGCTTCAATTCTTTTTTACGCAGAGGTCACAGGTACATTCTCAGGCACAACACATGAAACGCTGTAGAGGAGAGCAGGTGTGGCTCGGTGGCTGAGCGCCTGCCTCCCACAAACAAGGTCCCGGGTTCAATCCCCACTACCTCCTAAAAAAAAAAAAAAAAAAGGAGTCAAATTCCCTGATTCTTGACCTTGGCGTAGAACTGCAATTGAGTTATGAGGACGCACAGCATTTGCTTGGTACCATGAAAGGAAAAATAGGAGAGCACAGCCTCTGCATGCAGAAGGGCTCAAGAAGTACTTCTCAACTCTGTGAACAAGTAAATCCCCCAGGCTGTCCAGAGCAAGGGTTCCCACAGGTTCTTCAGCTCTCCTAGCTGTTCAGTGGGTGCCTTCTGCTCAGGGCCTCCAAGGCTTCCTCAAGCTCAGCGGCTCTGGCCCACAAGACTCCAGTTTCACACACAACTGCCAGGCACGCCATTTTGGTGAACTGTCTTGGGCACAGTAATCACCAATCTCAATAAAATGGGACAAGGGCTGCAGGTCTGTCCACATATAAATAAGCATAGGGAGTAAATGGGACATGTGGAATGTGTCTTACTAGCTAACTACTATCTCACTGTACTGAAAACATATCCAATACTCCTTTCGCCCCTTCAGCACCTGGAATATGGCAAGAGCTCAACAAATATCAAATTATCTAATGCAAACGTTTGTCCACAGAGTCACAAAACTGTGTTTCTAACAAGCATATCAAGATGAATGTCACACACATGTACCCCTTTAAGGCTGCCATAGCTCTAAACCTTGTTTTTTTCAGAGCCAATAAGTAAACCACTCAAGAAAGTCAAACAAGCTGCTTTACCGCAACCCCTTGTTTTTGACCCAGTAGATATGATTCAATCTACTCTACCATTCCATTTTTCAGAATTAACTTGATAGATTTTCACTCCCCTCCAAGAACAAATACTTCCCACCCTAATGGTATTCAAATTAATGTCATAGGGTCCAAAGGCATTTGCAAAAGAAATATTCAAAGAATGTTGTCCACTAAGGAAATAGAGTTGGAATAAGTATGTGCCTCACAAGGTGATTACTTTAAGGTGGACACGCACTCACGCACTCACGCACATCCACATTCAAATGGCAACTACTGACCGAGGACTGTAAGCTTAAGCATTTATCTTTATTTTTATCTTGACTTGTTACTTGATTTTATGTGTTTGGGTTACATTCTGAATTTGTAGGAAAAGAACTGAACTTCTAAAGATTTTAAAATATAGTGAATCAGATTCTGCTCACCAAATAATCATGTTATACCACAGTGACTACTATTTAGCAATTTTCATTTAAAGTCTCACATGAAAGTACACATCACATCATTTAAAATTTTACTAAAAGTGAGTCTTTATGCTTTATTTCCAGATTGCTTATATTACTTTCCTTTCAAGAAACTGCTAGATTAAAATATTATCCTACTTATGAGCAAATTTATTAGCTAAAAACATTCCAGAGATGTATTTCCTTTGCCATCATTTTATTATATCCTAATTTTTAAGGTAATTTTCTCTAATTTCTTTTCAGAAATAAAACTCATCATGGCATAATACTGAAACCAGAGATTACACTGTGAGTCTTATTTTATTGACATTGTTATTGAGATAATTCTAGATTCACATGCGATTTTAAGAAATCATACAATGAGATTCCTTGTATACTTTTCCCAGTTTGTTCCAATGGTAGCGTTGACAAAACCACAGTACAATATCACACCAAAATTTGACACTGAGTTAATCCACCAATCTTATTTAGATTTCCCAAGGTTTACTTGCACTCATTTGTGTATGTACATTAAATTCTATACAATTTTATCACCAGAGTAGGTTTGTCTATCTACCACCATAATCGAGATTCTGCAGTTTCAAAACCACAAAGATCCCTCCCAGTTCATTAATTTTCATTTGCTAGGCATCTACACTGCAATAAATGGAAGACACCAAAGTGGTACCTGATTTTCAAGTATTCCATTATCACCCAAATGCAACATTTGCAATTTCCGCCAATCTTCAAATCCGCTGGCCTAAGCATGAGCTTACGTCTAAGGCTCTCGAGCTAACACTGCACAGAGGTGTCACTGTCTCAGCCACAGCCGGGCCCGGAGGACTGGCTGCGAGCACCAAGGGCAGGAGGCTGGGTGAAGGCGGCCGTGCCCCCGGGTTTACTTCCAGCTGGTGCCCGCCCTGGAGGCAAAGCACCCCGCGTGCTGAGGGACTGCACAGTCTCCTTCCTGGGAGCTGCCAAGAGCACCGACCTAAAGGACAGGGCCTCTGACGGAGACCTCACAAGGCCTGCGAGCCTGGCCCTCCACCACAGTCATTGGGAGTAACCCAGGGAAGTCTCTCAATTCATTGTTTAATTGCACTTTCAAATAATTAAGCCCCTTTGAATCTCAATTCCATTCAATAACTGGATGAGTGACTACTAAGCGCCTATAACTTTGCTATGAAAAGTAGTAAGTGCACATTATTCAATATTCTTTCTACAGCTTAATATTTCATTGCATTTATGCACGTTCTTACAACATTTTTATGAGAACTACGTAGTGTCTTAGATGAAAGACTGTAGCGCCGTTTTCCCTTTCTGGGGCAGCCTTGTTTAGATTGCTGATACCAGGGTAACTTGGACACAAAATTATTCCCACCAATCTGTTGCAAAGAAGCTCAAACATGCCTTGTTACGCTTTGACCCTTTCAATAGTCTTTTTCCCAGCTGCTGTTTTACTCCTTGAAAGCATAACACATCAAAGGACTTTTCTTTTTCAGTAAATTCGGAGAAATAATCACCTTATGAATTTTGCCAGGTGAATCTAATTAAGTTCTTTTTATGCAATTAGTGCTAATTCATCAGACAAAATGACCTAATTCCTGACTTTAACAATGACAAAATATCAGGGACTCTTCTAATTCAACTCACAGTAGTGGGTTGCATTTCTTTTGCCAAGAGCATGGTGAAAAGGATTCAAGTGACTGAACAAGAGAAAACAAAAGGAAAGGTTAAGTGCAGCGCATTCGATGGAGGGGAGTTTCCAAGACTAGAACACAGGGATCACTTTTGAGCTTGCTTTTCTCCTCTTTATTAATGACTTCAGGGAGGAGAAGCAAATAGCATCTTAATAACTTCTGCAGGCAAATCACACACCCATCTGTGCAGAGCTGTTAATGTTCAGAGCTGAGAAATGAAGCCAAGTAATACAGGCAGATCAGACACGGAGGCAGGCAATGAAAGTGAGACCTAGCCTGGTAAGCTAAGCGCTCTGCAGGGAATGCTGCAAAACTCCTTTAGGTAATGGAAGGAAGGTCCTTGTAAATGTGTAATGGCAGAGAGACAGAACTGTTGAAAGAAGCTGATACGGGGTTTACTGTGGTGATGGCGGAGTGTGGGTGGCACGAGCCGGCCTGCAGGCTCACTCAGAGGCGAAGTGGCCGCCTCAGATGGGACCACTGAGTCGGCACCACAGTGTCATGCTTAGTCCTCAGGACTCGACGAGAAAAATACATAAAAATCAGAGTGAACTAAGGAGGCATAAAGTAATGAGAATTAAAGTACTCGAGGGGATAATTTATATAGAAAGAATAGGAAAATCAGACCTGAGTGCTTTGCCTAAATAATGACTTTGGAGAGATACAACTAGCTACAAATGTTTATAAAGTGTAAATGCCAAAGAAAACAGGAAACGTACTTAGCGTGCCACAGGAATTAGATGAAAATTTAAAAATGGAATGAAATTGAGTGAAAAAAATTATGGTGTTTTTATTTGGATTTGGGAAGAGTCTTTCAAAAGACATGGAGGAAACCCCACCATGGGCTGAATCTAAAGTTTTATATTACATGTGATTTGGGGATATTTTAAGGTACGAAAGAAAATTTTGGATTCTTCCTTTTTCTTATAAAACTCAGGGTACATTTCCCAACCCTTTTGACTTAGACTGAACACTTATATCACCCAATGCCTTTTTGAAAGTGTGTGAAAATATTTAACTCCCCACCACCACCTTTAAAATGGAATGTCAACACTCCTGCCCAAATATTTGGTACGGGGACATATTCAGCTGTGGATGCCAAGGTTGGAATTGATGCTATTATATATAACTCCCAACAGGTCAAGGGTTGCTCAGCAACCTTATACAGGATTTACCGTATAAGCCAAAGAAAACTCAGACAAGAAAAACGAGAGGTGCAGGAGCTGTTTTCTGGGGTCTTTTCTAAGTCCTGTTTCACCCTAATACCTTGACTCCAAATGCACAATGTGAAATATGACCGTATGCTTTAACCAGGTGTGTGCACCTCAGATACCCAAAATGGATTCTAATGAAGCCAGGTTTATTTTGTATGTTAAAACCTCATTTTGTATCTGCTACAAGTACAGGCCCCAGTCCCTATACTCGTCAAATTTGTAGTCTTCTTAACATAGTGACAACATACCTGAAAAACAACCCACCAATATAAGGTAGCACACAAACACCAAATAAATGGGACAAAGACATAGTGAGTCATTAAGGGTCAAGAAACCAAAAGAGATCAGAGATGATTGTGGGGAGGTGGCAGGTATCGGAGCCCCAGGACTCAGTCCTTCCACCAGAATAAGTATTAAACAGGCAGGAAAGATCTGAAACAATTATGTGCAAACTCTGGAGGCAAAAGAACACTGTACAGCATCCAGGGAAGAATGGGAGGAAGAGGCTGATAAATTACAGTGAAGAACAGTAAATTGCTCTCTGTGTGGTATCTACCAGTGCCCGCCCCCCACTCTTGAGGCAGGCCATGGTGGGGTCTAGCCTCTTGCTAGATTGCTGGTAAAGAAAGAAAAAAATAGAGAGCAGATGTAGCTCAAGTGGTTGAGTACCTGCTTCCCACGTATGAGGTCCTGCGTTCAATCCCCAGTACCTCCAGAGAGCGAGAGAGATTTAAGGTCCCTGTCCTTTAAAATGCCAGGGCAGAAAGCTAGTTGAAGGGCTGCACTTACTGAACAGGCAAAAATGTAGCAGACCTTCCTGATAGAAGGGCTGAAGCTCAAGAAAATCTCTATCTTATCACCAGTGGGTTATAAAACCAAGAAACAGGCATCTCAGGAAATAAACCCAGAGCTAACATTTTAAAATAGTAAAATGTACAGTGTGCAATAAGAGTACAAGACAAAGAAACAGGAAATGATGGCCCATCCAAAGGAAAACAATAAAAATCCAGAAAACACGAACAAAGAAAATGAGAATGTAGATGTACCTAAAAAAAGCCTTTTAAAAATTATCTTTAAAATGCTCAAGGATATAACAGAAAATGCAGAGAAAGAATATAATGGTATCAGGAAACAATGAATGAATAATATGATAATCATAGCAAAAAGAAAGAAATCTTAAAAAGGTATGAAACAGAACTACTAGAGTTGAAGACCACAATAACTAAAATGAAGAATGTCCAGGAGGGTTAAAGAGCAGATTAGAGCTGGCAGAAGAAAAAATCAGTGAATTTGAAGACAAGACAATTGAAATGAGTCAAGCTGAGGGGCAGAAAGAAAAACAATTATAAAAAGCAAAAATAATCTAATAGGCCTCTAATAGGGGACCCAATAGGCTTACCAATATAGACATTATGGGATTCCCAGAAGAAGAAAAAGAGAAAAGAGAGAAAGGGGCAGAAGGAATATTCAAAGAAATAATGACAGAAAACTTCCAAAACTAAGGAAAAGACATTAATATGCACATCCAAGAACCTCAGAAAACACAAAACAGGATAAACATGAAGAAGAATATACCACATCATATATTGATCAAACTTTTAAATGCAAAGGACAAGGAGAGAGTTCTGAAAGCTACAAGATAAAAGCAACATGTCATGTACAAGGGAGACCAATTAGACTGAGTGTTGATTTCTCATCAGAAACCATGGAAGCAAAAAGGCAGTGGGTTGAAATAAAAGTGCTGAAAGAAAACAACTGCCAACCAAGAATTTTATATCTGTTCAAAAATGAAGGAGAGATTAAGATATTCCCTGATAAACAAAACCTGAGGGAGCTCATCGCCACTAGACCTGCCCTACAAGCAGTGCTAAAGGGAGTTCTTCAGACTGAAAGGAAAAGCCACTAGACAGCAGAGCAAAGCAGCCTAAAGAAATAAAGAACTTTGGTAAAGATAACCATATGGATAATTATAAACGCCAGTACTAGTGTAGTGTATGGTTTGGTATGTAATTCAACTTCTTACTTCCTACAGGTGCTAACAAGCAAATGCGTAAAAAAGTAATGATAAATCTATGGTTTTGGACATTCAATATACAAAGTTATAGTGGTAACAAGGACACAAAAAAAGGTGGGGAATATAGAGGAGTAAAGGAAAAGTATATGTGTATGTTATTGAAGTGAAGTTGGTATCAAATCAAATGTGATTATTATATATTTAAGATATTAAATTTCAACCACATGGTAACCACAAGGAAAATAAATGAAAAATAAATCCAGATAGAAAAGAGAAGTCATTCATATGGTAAAAAAAAAAAAAAAAAGAAAAAAATCAAATAAATATAAAAGTAGGCATTAACAGAAGAATTGAGGGACAAAAAATGTACAAGGCATACAAAGGCAAAATGGCAGAAGAAAGTCCTGCATTATCAGGAGTGACATTAAACGTAAATGGATTACACCCTCCAATCAAAAGGCAGAGATGGCGGAATGGATTAAAAAGCATGAACCAACTATATGCTGTCAGCAAGACACCTTAAATTCAAAGATACAAGTAGGTTGAAAGTGAAAGGATGGAAAAAAGATACCATGCAAGCAGCATCTAAAAGAGAGCTGGGGTAGCTATACTAATACCAGATAAAATCAACTTTAAGTCAAAACCAGTTATAAGGTTCAAATATAGTCATTATATACTGATAAAGGGGGCAATGCAACAAGAAGATGTGACAATTATAAATATATATATGCACCTACAGCAGAGCCCCAAAGTATATGAAGCAAATATTGACAGATTTGAGGGGGGAAATTGACAGTTCTACATGAATAGTAGAAGACTTTAATACACTACTTTCAATAATGGATAGAACATCTAGTCAAAACAAGAAAAAGGAAACAGAGGACTTGAATGATACTCTATACAAACTAAACCTTACAGACAAGTCATCCAACAAAAACAGAATATTAATACTTAGAAACACAAAAACTACCTACATTGACACAAAAAGAAATAGAAAGTCTCAATAAGCCAATTAAGAGTAAAGAGATTGAATCAGTAATCAAAACCTCCCACCAAAAAATACCCAGAACCATGTGGCTTCACAGGGGAATCCTACCAAACATTCCAAGAAGACTTAACTCTACTTCTGGTCAAATTCTTCCAAAAAAATTGAAGAGGGGGCAATACTTCCTAATTCATTCTACAAGACCAACCTCACCCTCATATCAGAGCCAGATTTTTAAAATACTACAAAAAAAGAAAACTCTATACCAATATCTCTTTGAAAATAGATGCAAAAATCCTCAACAAAACACTAGTAAACTGAATCCAACAACATATGAAAAGAATTATACACCAAAATCAAGTGGGATTTACCCCTGGTATACAAGATTAGTTTAACATAAGAAAATCAATTAAAGTAATACATCACAATACCACAATGAAGGAGAAAAATAAATCATCATCCTATTTGATACATAAAATGTATTTGATAAAATCCAACACCCCTTCTTGATAAAAATACTTAGAACAGTAGTAATAGAAGGAAGCATCCTCAACATGATAAAAGGCATAGATGAAAAGCCCACAGTTAATATCCTACTTACTAGTGAAAGACTGAAAGTTTTTTCTCTAAGGTCAATAACAAGACAAGGATGACCACTGTCACCATAGTTATTCAACATTGTTCTGGAAGTTATTGCCAGAGCAATGAGGCAAGAAAAAAAAAATAAAAGGCATCCAAATTGGAAAAGAAGAAGTAAAATTTTCACTATTTGCAGATGACATGATCCTATATACAGAAAGCCCTAAAAAATCCACAACAAAGCTCTCAGATCTAACAAATGAATTCAGCAAAGTGGCAGGGTACAAGATCACACCCAATAAATAGTAGTGTTTCTATACACAAACAATGAACAATCACAAGAAGAAATCAAGAAAAAATTCTGTTCACAATAGCAACTAAAATAATCAAATATCTAGGAATAAATCTAACCAAGGATGTAAAGGACTTATACACAGAAATCTACAAAACATTGCTAAAAGAAATCAAAGAGGAGAAGTAGATGTGGCTCAACCAGTTGGGCACCCGCCTACCACATGGGAGGTCCCAGGTTCAGGTCCCAGTACCTCCTAAACAAGACAGATGACACACCACCACAATGAGAAGACTCCTAAATGAGCAGATACCACAAGCAGCAGATGCTGCAGCCCTTGGGGAGTGGATGTGGCTCAGGTCGCTGGGCACTCACCTTCCATGGGCAGGTCCAGTTCCCGGTGCCTTCTGGAGAAGGCAAGCAAACAATGAGCAGAAAGACGAGAGAACCATTGGGGGAGGGGGATAAAAAAATAAAATAAAGAGTAAATAAATAAATCCTTTAAAAAAAAGAAATCAAAGAAGACCTAAATAAATGGAAGGAAAGTCCATGTTCATAGATTGGAAAGCTAAATACCATTAAGATGTCAATACTACCCAAAGCAAATTATGGATTCAACACAATTGCAATCAAAATTCCAACAACCTTCTTTGCAGAAATGGAAAAGCCAATCATCAAATTTATATGGAAAAATAAGGGGTCCTGAAAAGCCAAAGACATCTTGAAAAAGAAGAAAGGAGTTGGAGAATTCCCACATGGCTCTTCTACCCCTTTTGTTTGAGCCTATAATTAGCACTATACTCGTTAAACGTGTGTCCCAGGGACTTGACTCTTCAGTCTGTTCATGTGCTGGTTGAGCCCTGACTCAGCGGAGTTGCAACACTTACTCTCTGGCTCATTGAACCCGCCCAGGGCAACTGACAGGGGGATGGTGGTGGACAACGTCCATCCCAAGAAGCGGAGGGTGTCCACTACTGCTGGCGGGACGGTTCCATCCAACCACCCCATGGGACCTTAGGCCCCGCTGGGTCAGAGACAGGGTGGGCATCGCCCTCCCAGGGTCCTCAGGATTGAGGAGTGAATAGGCATGGTGGGGGGTGCAGCATGGACTAAAGTAGACTTGTTATTCTGGCAATGGAAGAACTTGTATCACTGGTGTGGGGGCAGTGGCCACTGGAGGTTCTGGAGGGGGAGGGAAGAATGGGTGTAGCATGGGGTGTTGGGGGTCGTTGGAATTGTCCTGTGTGGCACTGCAGGGAGGATGCAGCCACCGTGCATTTTGTCAGAGCTTATGAGACTATACGGTGCAGAGAGTGAAGTATGATGTGGATTGTAGACCACGGCTGGTAGCAACGCTTCGATGTGTGCTCCTCAGTTGTGGCAACGCACCGCACTGACGGAGGGTTTTGTTGGTGGGGGAGAGTGGGGGAGAGAGAGGGGTGGGGGGTGTGGGAGTGCCCTGTACTTCTGATGTATCATTTGTGTGGTGTAAAGTGTCTTTAAAATTAATATACACACACACACACAGGATGGTACTGACACAAGGACAGACATCTAGACCAATGGAATCACACTGAGAGCTCAGAAATCAACCCTCTTAAGAGTTTTGATAAGGGAGCCACGACACTCAATTGGGAAAGAATCGCGTCTTCCACAAATAGTGCTGGGAATACTGGGTCGCCATTTGCAAAAGAAAGAAGGTAGAACTCTACCTCACAGATAAAAATCAACTTAAAGTGGATCAAAGACCTAAATAAAAGAGCCAGAACTATAAAACTCCTAGAAGAAAATGTAGGGAAGCATCTTCGGAACCTTGTAATAGGCTATAGTTTATTAGACTTTACACCCAAAGCATAAGCAACAAAAGGAAAAAGAGAGATTGGAACCTCATCAAAATTTAAAACTTTTGTGCCTCCAAGGACATTATCATGAAAGTAAAATGACAACCTACACAATGGGAGAAAATATTTGGGAACCACATATCCAGTAAATGTTTAATATCCAGACTATATAAAGAAATCCTTCAACTTAACAACAAAAAGACAAACATTCCAATTAAAATCAGGCTCAAGACTTGAAGAGACATCTTTCAAAAGAAGATAAACAAATGGCCAGAAAGTACATGAAAAGATGCTCAGCATCCTTAGCTATCAGGGAAATGCACATCAAAACCACAATGAGATGCTATTTCACGCTCATTAGAATGGCTGCTATTTAAAAACACACACAGCAAATAATAAGTGTTGGAGAGGATGAGGGATCACTAATATCCTAAGAAAGGTTAGGACCTAAGTTCAGATTGGAGGATGAGCTCTGCCCTCCTTGTCCCTCCGTTTAAAAAATAACAGCAACAATAATAATAAAGAAAAGATTTTTGGGTCACTAGGTAACGTTGCAATTCACTCTGTTGCAATACACAAAATGGGTCTATTTTGTTCCACTGTCAGTCATGGACCTATAGCCACAAAATGAGTTTGATTAAACTGAGGCTCTCAGACCAACAGCAGTTTACAGGTGCAGGGTAAGAAGCCTGGTCTGGGGAACCTGAAAAGTAATAGGGAGAACAAATAGGGAGGAAGCTTACAAGTAACACTGTCCACCAGAGCCAGGCAGATAAGCAAAGGCAGGGAAGTGGCAGGTCAAGACAGGGAGGCAGGCAAAATCCGGGAGCATACAAATACCAGAAAACACAACAGATGAGTCTCAAAGTTCAATAAAACAGGCACCAAGCAATCCCGGAAGCTTAGCCAAGGGAGGGAGCTGTGAGGAGTAGACACGGCTGCGTACAATAAGAGGGGCGCACGTTATTTAGCCTAACCATCACAGAGAGCAAGGTGCCCTTCTAAAGCCACGAAAATCACGGGACCAGAAGCCAGGGGACCCCTCGCGCCACCTTGAAGAGCTCGCACTCGATTCTGTGTGTGGTTTCTAAGCAGGGGAGAGATGTGATCACACCACCCTTGGGAAAGAATGACGCTGAAGGGGCCCAGCCAGAGGCAGGAAGGCCACGGGAGTCTCGGACAATGAATGGCTGGGACCTAAGCAACGCGGTGACCGTGGAAATGGAAAGCCTGGACGTTTGAGAGAAACTTCAGAAGGAAACTGGGTGAGGGGATGTGGGAACCTCATGGCTTTTGACCTGGACATCAAGGTGCAAATAAAAAGAACTGCAGGAACGAAAGGAACGTCACAAGGAGGGGCAGGGGGAAGAACTGGGTTCTGGATCCAACAGGAGAGGAGTGAGGAAGTTCAGATTATTTTACTGATCAAGGAAAAAGAAAAATGAAACTGAACATTAAAGAGCAAGAAGAATGTTTTATGATATTGAAGTATAGAAAACAGGCCCAAGCAAAACATTTCATGTTCCTCCTCTGGTAGAAGAAAATCAGGAGGAGGATTTTTCATTTAAGGTTTGTGGTGACCTAATGTTTCATTTAATCAAAGTCATTGTTTCAGGATGAAATTGATCTTAAAAAAGAAGACATCTAGTTACCTCTTTGGAAAAGGTGAGTCAGTAGTTCCTATGGTCTTAAGTCATCCTTCAAAATGATGGGCCGTGAGACAAATGTTATTTATTTATCTAGACTTTTTCTTGGTAGATTAAAAATTAATACAAGAACTTACTACATCTCAAAGACACTAATACACTCAATTGCGAATCCACAGTGCAATGAAAGTGTAAATCAAGGAAATTTTAAAAGCAGCCATGATGTTCCCAAAGGAAAGATTATCCCAAAATTCTACATGCTTTCGAATAATTTCCTGGTTAAAAGCCATATAATTTCTGAGATCATCTAATATTTAGGAAAGTGTCTGTAACTTTAATATAATGTTAGAATTTTATGGTTTACAAAGCACTTTCATTACATCACCACATTCAATAGAAGTCTGCAAGTGGTCAATGCAAGCATGTTAGAAAGCAATAGCTCTGGAAGCGCACATTTGTCAGTGCAAATCACCAAGTGTAAAGGATTCCCAGCCCCTGCTGTAGGGTTAAGCCTGGGAATTGCTGTTTGTTGTCATATGGTCTGTAAATAAATCACAGAAGGCCCCCTGGAAGCACTGGCGTGAGCAACGGCTCCCACACGAGGCGAGGGGTTATAATCTAGTTCAATCACGCACTAGGAGAGCTCTGGCAAGCTTGTCTACACGTAAGCTTGGCACCACAAAGAATATCGGTGGAAATATTACACAAAAAGAATCACTCCTCTCTTCTTATCCTGGGGCGGCGGTGGGGGGCGGAATGTGGGTTTCCTAAGAACTGATGTCCAGAAAGGAAATGAGATAGAAATGCCAAACAAGTGCCTAGGCAAGGGGAGTAAATCTAACAAAACCCCTCTCGTAGCTGCCTGCGGAAACCCTCCCACAGCATCTCCTCCAGGACACTCGCCGCCCTCCAGCCCAGAGCCCGTGGGAATTCTTCCTGGCTCCCTATTCTTAGGCGGTAACTGAGGGCCGACCCTCAGAGACCTTCCAACTCAGTCTTGTCACTCCCACTACAATGTCCTGCGCCAGGCACACAGCAGACACTCAGCAATGGTGGCTGAACACTTTAAAACCTTCGCACGATACAGGTATTCCAGCATGGCTAAGCATTTTTCAAAACACTTTGTAAGTTCTTTTGGAACTGACTTTTTGGATTTTTTAGTTTAATAAAGTGATAGCAGGTCTTGGCCCTTCTGGGTTATTTTATTTTACTTTATTTTTTTTATTTCATTTTATAACTGTCTAGTCATACAAAGCCAAGCCTGTATTTCTGTGAATTCTTTCTTCCCTTGAAGCTAAGAAATGGTCCCTTCTCCTTTCCGTGCCAACCTTCCCACAGATAACTGTGCTGAATGAATGAACACATGAATAAATGAAGTGAGTGGGAGCCCCAAGCGGGTAAGGGTCTGTCTGTCTGAGATGAAGAGCGGCGACTGCCAGCGTGTTCCAGCCAGGCTCTGCCTGCCTTGGCAGCCCGCAGCAGGGCAGCAAGGGGCAAACAGGCCCCAGTCCCTCACTGCCCCAGTGCACTCACACTCTCCCCTCTGCCCAAAGATACCCTTGCAGAGGAGAGGCCGCAGGCAAGAGGCCTGATCAGAGGTGTGGGCGGGTCTTTAATTGCCCATGAAGTCGACTGGGACAGAAGGGATTAAGCTGGGCCTGAAGGAAGCAGGGATTAACAGTCTCTTGAGAAGCCGAGCATGGTGTCCATCTCATATCTGCCACCACCTCAGGTCCCAAAGGACTCGGCACTAACAGTGCCTTGACCAGAGGCCCCAGGCATCACCCACGGGGCCACCCGCAGCATCCCCTCACCTTTCTCCCAGGCTGTACAGGTGCCTCCAGCACCACAGGCACCAGTCCAGGTTCCCTAACGCTCAAGTCTAGCTCCTCATTTTCTAGCTTGACTGCGTTTCTAATCTCTCAGAAGCTGGACGTCAGACATAACCACACGCACCAGAAAGGAAATCTGGTGCAAGAGGAGAGGAGGTAGGAAAGAAGACGATGCTAGACTAGGTTATAGATATTACTGCATTTAATCCACACAATAACCCTCTAGGGATGTGTAATTATACCCAGAAAACTGAGACTCAAATGGATTGAGTAACTTCTGCTGAGGCCAGAGACGGGATTCAAAACAGCTGAGACCCCAAAACCTATGGTAGTCCACTCATGTGACCCCAAAAGGCAGCTGTAAACCTGGAAGACCGACTTCTTCATAGGGCTTACCACTTGCTCTGAAGACAACTCCAAAACAAGGGTTCTCAAAATGCTTTTGAGCAGAGGTGGTGTTGTGGGGACAAGTCGGTAGATTCCCAGGATTACACGCTTCCTCTCTACACACTGGAGGAGAGTAAGGAAAGGATCTAAAGCAGAACTAAACGGGGGACTGAGCCTTCCATAGAGTGGCCAGAGCAGATAATTTGGGGATTTTCCTTCCTTTCTTTCATACAAATCCAATGAAGAGAACTGTTTCTGTTATCTAAAATCACACTTGAGGGTTTGCACCCACACACCCCGTAAGTGACTTTGTACACAGAACTAACTGAACTTCAATTCCTTTGGCAAAGTTATTTCTTTCAATGCTTTTAGAATATTTTTCAAAGTAAGTTTTTATTTTATCCTGGGCAACTATAAGCAGAATGTCAACAATACTCAACATATTAGGCTATACTAGAGAGAAAATACCATGGAACTCTAAAGACCTTGATTACTGGGGCAATGAAAAATTCACGTCCTGCTCTGGTGCAGCAAAGCTTTGGCAGGGCTCAGTGAGCCACCTTCAAACTGCACCAGTGATGCTTCCAACCTGCTCCTTCAGATAAGCGGTCTTCATTTCACTGTTTGCTTGCCCTTGATAAGGTTACTGGATTGATTCACGTCGTTTGCAATGCCCTGAAGGCAAAGGAGCTAGAGCTCCCAATTTCCTCACAACACACCATTGCTTTCCTAAGCAGAGTTCCTGTCGTACCTGAGATATCACCAGAAAACGTTCCACTCACTGTATATTAATTTTGCTCTGGAATAAGTAAGTATAACCGTGAGAAGTGCCCCATGAGGGTCCGTGTAGATGCTTAGGTGTTTTCTAACCAGTGGGGTGACGCAGGAGCTTCATTTTTAACCCATGATGCCAGTCGTAGGCCAGAGCAGGACAGGTTTCAAAGCATCTATTCTCAAATGCAGAATTGAGAATTCTAATAAGAATCCTATTTTCTCCCTAATCGTGAAATATTATCAAGAAACGTGTCTTGACATTTTTGATGCAGATCGTTGCAAAAAAAAAAAATCCTTTTGCCTTCACATAAACAAATTGTGAAATTTAAAGTAAAAATTATCCCTAGTAATAACAGACTACTGTTGCCCAGAGTTAACAGAAAAAGTTGCACCAGTGAATAGCTTTAAGGCTACAAAAGGCTCTCCTCTCCCTTCCAGGAAAAAAACACACAGAATAATGAAAGCACTGGTTCCTTTCTCCCTGTAGACTGAATTCTAAGAAATTTAAGAAATCAGAAAAAAAATATTTGACAACCACACAGTAAATATCTAGCACTATGCAAGACAGAGTGGAAGTGTTATAGAAATGCCAGGGGAATGGTTTCTTTCCTTAAGGAATTTATCCTTTAGAGTCAGAAACTAATACAAAAGCTTTGAGTATATTCCAAAGAAAGAGCAAAAGTAAAGACAAGAGGAAGGAATGAAAAACGGAATTGGGCAGACACGATCACGTGAACCACGCAGTTCTGCTCTGAGCCATCTCTGGAGGCCCTTCCCCGTCACCGGAGAGCCCCCCAGGCCAGGCCAGTTTCTTTCCCGAGACTTCTCGACCGAGTTCATTCCCGTCCGTAGGCGTGCACCCCCCGTGCCTGGGCGTCCCGTGAGCCAGGCACTGCTCTAGGCAATGAAAGCACTGCAAGGACGCAGGCATGTGTTCATTTACTTTCTCACTCTGATGCAGAGCACATTCCTGCGGGGAAGGGAGGCCATACCAGAGAAAGATCCAGCAGGGCAGGGAGGCGAGGGTGCTGGGGAGGCGGGAGCACAGTTACCTGGGACGTGAGGGAAGAGGTGGAGGCAGGATAATGCTCTCCCCCACCGACGGCAAAGGGGCTTTGCCGGGTGATTCAGTTGATGAGCTGCAGAGGGGGAGGGTGTCCTAGGTGATCTGGGTGGGCCAAGGTGGGCACAAGGCTGCTCATCAGGGAGAGAGACCAAGAAAGAGCCACGCGCCAGGGCACGGGCCAGCACCTGGAAGCAGAAGGCAGCAGACTTTCCCTGGGGGGGGGCTTTTAAATGACTAGATTGTGGGGCTGTGTACAGCGGCTTCCACTCTGGGTGAGAGGGGGCTGTAGGAGGCTCTGGGAACAGGAGCCCGGGGTCTTCACGAGGACAAAAGCGGAGTGCTGGTAAGCCAGCTGGGAGGAGGGGGCACCCAGCCTGGTGGACGGCGTCGTGCACTCTCACAGGAAACGCGCTCTTAACCTTGATCTGCACTGCCCTGGGCCTGAGCCCATTTGTAAAGAGGACTTTGGAAGATGGACCATCAGCTGAGGTGTGGACGCACTTCGGAGTAGGATCTTGTAAAATCCTGTTCAGGTGCGGCCAAAGTGAAGCCACAGGCCTGGAGGCCTTGATAAGAGGAAGCTCGGGTGCAGCCGGAGGAGACGGGGAACCGGGAGAGCGGGCAGGGAGAGAGGCGGGAGGCCCAGGACCCGGGCTCTGCCAGCCTGCACCCGAACGCTGCAGACTTGGAGAGCAAGCACAGCCCTAACAACCCCCAGATTTTGGACTTTTAGCCTCTGAAGCCACAAGACAATAAATGCCCATTGCTCGGCCCACCTAGTGTGTGATGTGTGCCATGGCAGCTCTGCAAAGTGAAGCAGCTGCTGATTTCCATGGTGCCAATATTCCCACCACAGGCAGCTGCAAACTGCCAACGGCCTCACAACCAGCTCACAAGATTCCGGAATGTTTAACGTCAGCTCTCCTGATATGCCCCCCATCTGGCAATCCCTGGCTTTCCACACTGCCCTCCATCTGGGCCAAGCAGCTTGGGAATCAACTAGTGGCAAAATACGTAAGGCCTCCATAAAAATCAGCGAGAATACCCATGTTTGACAGAGACAAGACTCTAGGATTTAATTTCTCTTGACCTGCCCTGCCTAGGGATTTAATGATGATTTAAAAAGAAGCAAGTTTACTTCCTTATCAGACTTGTTGCCACCAAATAAATATAACATACAGTTTAACTATACTCAGTGTTGTCTACTTTTCATTGTCTTTGACAGAAGCATTATCCAAGGGCAGGTTCTATAAAGGGCGGTAAGTGATAGGAGTTTGAGTTGTCTGGACTGACAATTTAAAAATATACATTAGATCAATCAGAGAAAAAAAAAAGTAGATGGGTAGGAAAGAAGAAAGCAGCCTCGGCCAACCCAAAGAGGCTAGACTTGGGAAGCTCCGGGACAGAAAAAGGAGCTCTGCCACAGAAGTGCACCGTGTCAGAGTTGTAAGGAAACTGAACGGTTGCTCAGTCCCACGGTGTATTTTAACCAGAGGAAAGTAAATTGTGTGCACGTGCAGTGTTGGCAAACTGGTTTTGTCCTAGGAAAGCATGATCGAGCTGGCACGTGTGAAAAATAGTAACATTTCTCCTCCAGTGAAAGGCACTCAACATTCTTCCCCTGGTGTCGGGAGCCAGTGTGGCTCACCGCTGGCCGGCACCCCTCCCTGAACCGTGCTCCTTCGCTAAAGGGGGTGGACGGGAGATGATTAGAACCGAGGATGGCTCAGGGTCCAGGGCCCCAGGGGGAGCTTGTGTGGGAGCAGGAGTGGGGAGCCACCTTTCCTTCACCACCTCAGGGCCCTAGAGGTACATGCCAAGACGTCTTCTGCAGGGCACAGAGAGGCTTCCTGTTCTGTTCTTTTCTCTCCCCTCCCTCCACCTACCACAAATAAACTGTTGACACACAGATGCCCGACCGGGTGTAAGATTTTAGAGATCCTGCTCCCAGTCCGAATGCCACTGTCTAGGAAGCCATTGAGTTAACAAGCAATAATCCTTGAGATTACGTGTTGGTCTACAGAGAAAATTCAGTCATCTTGGTTTTCTCCTGATGCCTAGCTGAGGTTGGGGCAGAGGGTTGGAGTGAGAAGAACGGAAAGAAGCAGAGCTGGCTCTGGCACCCGGGGCTCTCCAGAAGGCCTCGGGCCTAGGCGGGAAGCCAAGAGGGATCTTGCTACAGCTCTGGCAAGGGCAGCCTGAAGGCACAGGGACCTGGGACGCAGCACCCAGGCCCCATCCCACATGAGCCACGCAGCATCTCCGACAGCGGAGACCCAGCAGAGTCTTTTTAATGCCACCCCAGCGGTTCCAGTGTGGCCAGGCTGAAAGCATGGCCTGTGCGGCTCAGATGAAGCACATAAAACCTACCGTGACAGGTTGTTGTGATGATTAAAGAGGGGCCCCTTTCTCATTCCCAGGGAGTTCTGTTGACCCTCCTCCCTCAGCGTCCTCAGAAACTCTGAGAAAGTTTATGCTCTGCAGATTTGCCATAGGGCTGGTTTTAACCTCTGTTTTGCTTTACCTGTATATCTTGCAACAGATGTCAAATAGCACCACCACCTGCAACCAGCTTTCCTCTCAAATTAAGTACTCATCAGCTCCATTATTAAACAAACAAGAAGCTGTAATACTCAAGGAATGAGTGGGATACTTTAAAACCATAGTTCTGCCAGCACTTTTAATTTGTTGAATAACTCCAACAAGTTTTCCAGTTATATTAATAGGATATTTTGGTAACCATAAAATCCTGAAATACTTAGCAATAGAGGCGACAAAATAGTTTACAAAGGAGCACAGGTGAATGACACCTTAGAAATGCTTTCAAAGATAAGTAAAAAGGTGTTTATTTTTAACAAGTGTGTTTTCTGTCATTACACAGTCACAAGCCTGGCTTAGTTCATCCACAAGCTAGAGGTCTCCAGTAATGTCAGTATTGAACTTCCAACAGAATCCACAGAAGACTTCAGGAACCACAACCAATCAATCCACTCTGCAGCGTCTAATGGGTTTTCAACAGAACACTGAACAATTGACTTGCAACAACGCTGGAATCAAACTACATTAAAGAGTAGCTGTTCTATCCAAACTTTCTACAATGCACACCAAAACCATGGATCAATGAAATATTGGAAAACCCAAACCAATTATGGTCCACTGCTATGCATTTATCCTGCAGTATCATAATGTGGCAAATCAAAATCAAACAACTATATAAAGTGGCTGTCAGAATGAACTCAAATATATTTTTAAAGCAAACAAAACTTTTCATATTTTTCAACTTACTCAAATCAAACCTGCAGATAGTGTACGCTCTTCTACACAACCCAAACTTGTGATAGGGTCAGCCTTACGCAAAATGCGGAAGCAAACAGCTTCTGATTGGTGGAGCCCCCTGCTACCTGCCTCCCTACGTTCACGCCCTTCTCCTTCCAGGTGTCGCAGGTGCTGCGAGTGAATACGTTGGTGCTCTGATATGAGTTGGCCAGGAGGGGAAGGTGTCTCTAAGAGGTAGCACAGGCCGACATCTGGAGCAGAGTGCCTCGAGCTTTAATGTGCACATGGTCAGACTCTGACCCACTAGGGCTGGGTGGGCCTGAGCATCTGCGTTTCTAACTGGCCTGCAGGGATGCCCACGCTCCGGGTCCTGGGCACCCTTACAGTGGCAAGGATAAAGGAGAATGCTAGGAAGGGTGGCGGAGTGCGCCGCAGCCCAGCCCGCTCAAGGACCTGAGGAGAGAGCAGTGTGACTGAGACCTAGGAATACGGGGTGAGGGGTGAGGCTGGAGAGGGAGACAAGGACTAGGCCAACGTGTTAAGGGCACACCAGGCACGAGGCCCTGCGATGGCTTCTGGATAAACAGAAATATCCTGTGCACACAGAGCTTGCAGGCCAGCAGAATTACCTCGTGGACAGAAAGCACTCGAGATTTTTAAACAAAGAAACAGGATCTAAGAGAAATCTGTAAAGGGTCACTCGGACTGCTCTGTAGAGAATGTGGAGGACTGTGGGAAGGTGGCATCAGATTAGGCAGACAAGGCTCAGCTCTTTCCCAAAAACAGTGTGGAGAGAGCCCAAAGCTGCCTGAGGGACCTGCGTTGGGGTCAGCAGGCCACGCCGTAGTAAATGGCCTAAAACCCCCAGCTCATTGCAGCTGACTGAGAGGGCAGTAAACGGCTTCCTTCCTGTCAGCTGTTACTAGGGAAAAGGGAGGGGAAATCAGATGGCTTTACTTATGTAAATTCCGCCCCTGGAGCCGGCTTTGAATCTCAGCTCCTGCCAGACCAAAACAAAGGAAAACCTAGAGAGAGACACCTCTGTGGAAAGGTGCGGCAATAAGCGCCATCTGCTGGCTGGCCTGGAAATTGCATGGACAAAAACGGCAATATGGTCTCTCTTTTCTCTAACTTCTGGGAGAAAATCCACACCCCATTGGTGAGTCCCTGGCCCAATTTTGATTTCTTGAGCTGGGAAATTTTAAAGACTTAGGATATGTTGAACCAAATGTCAAAGAAGAGCTGTGAAAAAATAATAACAATAGGCAAGAGAGAGAAATTGGCCATCAGAGTAAGTTCACCAACATATTCAGATGCCTAGACAGCAGCAAAAAATTACAAGCCATACTAGGAAACAGGAAGAGATGGCCCAGCCAAAGGAACAAACCAAATATCCTGAAGAGATACAGGATTTAAGACAATTAATCAATGATAATCACACAACTCTCCTAAATCAACTTAAAGAATTGAAAGAAAATATTACTAAAGAGATAAAGGATATTAAGAAGGCACTGGGTGACCATAAAAAGCAATTTGAAAGTCTGCAAAGAAAAGTAAAAACCTTGGAATGAAAGACACAATGGATGAGATTAAAAATACATTAGAGGCACATAAGAGCAGATTTGAAGTGCTCAAAACCAGAATTAGTGATTTCAAAGACAGAACATCTGAACTGGAAAAGACAGGAGAACAGAAAGAGAAGAGAATGGGAAAAAATGGAACAGGGTCTAAGGGAACTGAATGACATGCAAAACACAAAAACATATGCAATACCGGTATCCCAGAAGGAGAAGAAAATGGAAAAGGGGCAGAAAGAATATTTGAGGAAATAATAACTGAAAACTTCCCTACCCTTTTGAAAGACATAAATATCAATATCCAAGAAGGACAATGCACCCCAAACAGAATAAATCTGAATAGACCTATCCCGAGACACCTACTATTCAGAATGAAAAGTATCCGAGATAAAGGGAAGATTCTAAAAGCAGCAAAAGAAAAGAAAAGCATCACCTACAAGGGAAACTCGATAAGATTAAGTGCCGACCTCTCATCAGAAACCATGGAGGAGAAAAGAAATTGGTGTGATGTGTTTAAGGTACTGAAAGAGAAAAGCTGCCAGCCAAGAATTCTGTATCAGGCAAAGCTGTCCTTCAAAACTGAAGGGGAGTTCAGTGTCTTCACAGACAAACAAAAACTGATAGACTATGTTACCGAAAGTCCAAAATTATAAGAGATACTAAAGGGAGTGCTGCAGCCTGAAAAGATGAGAGACTTGAAGAAGAGTGTAGAAATGAACACTATTAGAAAGGGTAAATAAAAGAGTTAAAAGGTAGACAATAGTACAATATGACAACAGAAAGCCAAAGGTCAAAATGGATGAAACAAGTAATGCCTTTACAGTAATAATGTTGAATGTTAATGGATTGAACTCCCCAATCAAAATACATAGACTGATAGAATGGAGAGTGCATTGGAAGGGCCACAAGAGTGGAGAGGAGGGAAGCGGCTGTGGCTCAATCAGTAGGGCTCCCGTTTACCATATGGGAGGCCCCGGGTTCAGTTCCCGGGGCCTCCTGGTGAAGGCAAGCCCGCCCGCACGGCGTGGTTAGCTGACCCAGTGAGCACAAGCAGCAAGGGGGGGATAAATGAATAAATAAATAAAATCTTAAAAAAAAAAATATTCAGCTGTTTAAAAAAAAAAAAAAAAAAAAAAAAAGAGTGGAGAGGAGTGTGTGTTTATAGTCCAAGTCAGGATGGTGATAGGGATGGCAAGAGGGCATTACTTTAACATATGTGGGAGGTAGAATAACAGGGCTTGGCTGCAAATGGTGATGGTAGAGGGGTGGCGTGAAGGAGAAGGCAGCAAGGATCATGCCCAGGTTTCTGTCAGAAGCAAGAAAGTAAAGGAAGACAATTTTTATGAAGAATTGGAAGATTGAAGAAGAAATCAATTAACAGAAATGAATAGATTTAGGAAGAGACAGATTTCAGGGTAAAACTCACAAGTTCTGAGTTTTGGTCTTAAAGATGCCTGTGAAAATCCAAGGTAAAATTTCAAGAAGGAAGTTAGACACATGGTTTGGTGCTTAGGAGGAAAGGTCTGTACTGTAGATTTTTATTTGGGAGTCACAAGCATATGAATGGTATTTAAAGCCATAAGAATCAATAAGATCTTGTCTACAGTCTATGTAGGGTGTGAAGAGAAGAGGACCCAAGAACAAGCTAAGAACTTCATTTTTTAAAGGTTGGGTAAAGAAGGAGGAATTAGAAAGAAAAAAAAAAAAAGTCTGAGTTTAGCCAGGGAAAGGGGAAGGAAACCATCAGAGTATGGTGTCAAAGAAGTCCCCCCAAAGAGGGTTTCAAGCTGGAGAGAGCAGTCTATTCTACTGAATGCTGCTGAAATCCCACTGGACTTAGAAAGAAGAAGGCTATTGGATATCTTAGCAAAAGTAGTTTCATGGCATGATGGAAGTAGAAGCCAAGTTGGCCTGGATAAAGAGAAGGAAAATGAGAAAGAGGAGACAGTGAGTGTCGAAAACTCTTGAGGAAAATTTGGCCATGGAGGGAAAGGAGAATTGGCTTGCTAGCTAAAAAAGCATGGAGAATCGGGAAAAGGGTTTCTCCAAGATGGAAGACAGAATTTCTTAAATAGAAGATTCATTTTTAAATGCTGATGGAAAGCATAAAGGAGAGAGATTGAAGATGCAGATAAGAGATGGAAAAGCAATGACTAGACTCCTGGAAAAGCCAGGAACAGAAGGGATGGGAGATCACATAGAGGGATGTCCTTTTTTTTTTTTTTTTTTTAAAGATTTTATTTATTTATTCATTTATCCCCCCCTTGCTGCTTGTGCTCGCTGGGTCAGCTAACCACGCCATGCGGGCTGGCTTTGCCTTCACCAGGAGGCCCCGGGAACCGAACCCGGGGCCTCCCATATGGTAAACGGGAGCCCTACTGATTGAGCCACAGCCGCTTCCCTAGAGGGATGTCCTTTTATCAAAAGACAGAAAACCCCTCTCTACCGTCCCAAGAGTGAAGAAGCTTCTAAATGAGGAGGTAATATTATACCTAAGTGTAGAGATCGATTTATACTTTCAATAAACTTTGTTGTCCATGAGCTCATTGAGTGACCCTGTGAATTAAGTGGAGCAGGCAAAGTAATTCATATTTTACATACAAAGAAACAAGGGGAAGTAAAAAATGAAACAGTCTGCTCAAGGTTGTACAGCAGGTTAGTCACACTGTTGATTTTTGATCACTAGGCTCCCCCGACTTATTATTTCCACCAGAAATGGAGATTGAATTAGATGCAATGTCAGTTCTTTTATTTTTAAATCTTGAAAATAAGAATATTCTGAGTAATGTTTTTATTCATTAACGAAGTGCAAATCAGAAGGTCAGCACCCCAAAAATATTTTGTTACCCAAAAAAATGTCTAGACACGAAGCAAGTTTTCCATTTATCTGGTTGTTTGCAAGAGTCAGATAGTCTTCGGTGAAATAATTAGAAGAAATTCAAGTAGAATTAATGAAGAGATGGAATTAAAGCCAGCACAATAGGTGAATGATGCTCTAATTAAGTGAAAGATGATGAAGTTCGTAACAAGAAGATTTCACTTTCAGGAACCTGAGATTTGGGGGAGAAAGCACACATGACAGAAAATACAGAAGCCCGGGGATGAGGGGAATGATGAGAAACATCAATTGGAAAGGCTCTTCAAATTCAAATGAACTAGGAAAACTCGAGTCCTTGGGACTAAACTCCAATTGGGAAAATCTCTGAAGGAAATGATCCCCCACTCCCATGAGACAGCAAACATGATTTACGTAAAAAGCTTTTAGTTTTATGGCTGGGGAGGTAGCAATAAAGAAAATGAACTTCCTGCCAGTGGCTCCTCTTCAAGCCCTGCCAATTCCTGTGTCTGGGGAAACTATAAAGAATGTCCAGCCTCACGACACGAGAGCTGCTGCAGCTCTCCAGTTGACCTGCGCCCAAGCACCCGGGCGCCCACAGCCTGCTCCCAGCCCGTCCTGGACTTGAGAGGGCAAGGAGACCCTTTCCTGTTCTGAGTTGGCTGCAAGTTCCAGGTGTCAGCACAACCAGGGCCATCAGCAGTGGATGCTCGAGAAGTAGGGAGAGTGAAAACAAGCAGCTGACGGAAAGCAGACTCCTTTCCCTTTGGCAACAGCACAAGCATCGCGAAGCACGTCTCCGCTGGAGCTTTCCAAACCACTTCAAAAGCAAGTTTTCTGGTGTGGATCAGGAAAGCTAGACCAACCGCCCCCGAGTACACCAGCCAAGGACCTGATGAGAAGCCGCTCAGCACCCCATGTCCAGGCCTGGTGTGGGCCTCCTCGGGGCGCTGATGAGCTTAGCAGGCACGGGCACCACTGAAGCCAAGTTGGCTGGTTTGATCTTTGGGCAACCCAAAGATGGGCAGTTCCTTAGACTCCAGGCATACCTTCCCCAGCCCCTGACCCCTTCCTAGTGGCCTGCCAGGCCCACTGTCCTCACACCGGTCCCTCTCTTTGTCCCTGTTGAAACCTAGCAGTCTTGTGTCTTATTCTCTTTGGACTATATAAACTAACTAATTTGGTAAAACTTAAATGAATCTCTACTCATAATTGAGTGAACAATGGACAAGAATTTGCCAAATATTACCAAAATCATTTCTGCTTTTTTGTGCGAAGGCCTGTTTGGCTTGAACAAAACTTTGAGACCAAAGCAAGGGATCTGAGATGAGTATTTATATTATCTCTCTTTTTTTGTTTGTTTATTTGTTTTAATATTCTTACATTTCACCAAGGCTTTCTTTAGCTTAATTCAAAAAGGAGAGATTCAAATGATATTACAACTAACATGGAAGAACCAGCAGGACAAAATATGGAGATGGTCTTTCAGAGCCCCCCAAATTACATGAAGTTGATCAGTGAAGCCCTCCCCAGGCCTCTCCCCAAGCTCTAAACCTCCACTTTCAGCCACGGAGTTTAAAGAGGCAGCTCCTCCTCGGGAAACTTGCAGACTGAAGATTAACTCCTGAAGCCGAATGCCTTTCAAGAGCCCAATGACTGAGTCCAGAGAGGCGGCATGGTGTGGGGGTCCATGGTGACTAGGCTGCTCCAAACATGCACCCCCTGCTCCGAGCCGCCCTAAGGGCAATTCCTACTCTCTGGTCCTCAGTTTGGTCATCTCTTGGCTCGTGGGGCGAAGGACAGGCCCACCAGAGTACTGCAAAAGTTGAATGTGAAGAATCAAAATGGGCACAAAGCAGGCACTGCTGAACAGAGATAGCCTTCCCAGCTCACCAGCTCCGAAGAGCAGGGCTTCCGGCGGTGGAGCCGGGAGGCCACTCCCCGTGGCCCTAGAGGGCGGTCTAGGGGCTGGTGGCCGGTCAGTAAGGCTGCCTCAGTCCACTGCCACTCTTCATGATGCCTATGGCTTGCCAAAGAACAGGGGGGGAAATCAATGTCCCTAAGAAGGCGCCAAAGGATTTACCTCATAATGCAATTCTCTCATACTTGTTTCCTGACCCTCCTTTCAGATTTTAATTCCACAAGGGAAATAATGTTTGTAATAATAGAGGTGATTAAGATAGTAGTTAGCCAGGGAACAAATCTCCACATCATGTCCCCAAGAAAGATGGATGTACAGAAAACAAGGTAACGCTTTGCTACTAATCAGAGAGTTGTCCGAAACCCAGACCGAGCTTTCCTGAGCTGAGCTTAAAGTCAGAAGAACTCTGTTATGAACTTGGTCTGATGCCAAGTAAGCCAGCGACCCCTCTCGCCTACTTCTCCCCAACACCAAATCCAAGTCTCAGATCTGGCCACACCAAAGTGAGAAAGTGCTGGCACACCTAGCCGAGGAAGGCAGAGAAAACCCACGCGCCAGAGGCCAGCTCGACGGCAGCAGGAGACCTCGCTTCATCTCATTTTGTACTTATTTTTGATGTGTGTTTGGCAGAAGAGTGCACACCTCCTTACCCAGCAAGGGGAGGGCCTGACACAAGAGAGACAGTCGGATCTTCTCCCAGAAGGAAGAGCCTCAGGCCTCCTGAACGCCCCAGCCTGCCCACAGACCTTTCCGAGAAGAAGGGAAATGCCATCTCCACCTGTGGCCACAGGCCCTGAAACCTGACCAGCCGAGCAGTCCTTCTCCTGGAGATGAGTGAAAGGGAAGCTCTAGAGGTCATGGGGCTTGTCTTCCACTTGTTTCAGAGCCTGTAACCAGTGAGCCTTCAAATGCTGTTTCCCGGATGACAACACCACAGAACTGTTTGCTCACTCACCAGGAACACTGAGGCTTTCAAGACAGTTCCTGTCTGCAGCAGGGGGCCCTATTCCCAGATTAATAAAGCTGCTACCCAGATACAAGTGAGATTTCACAAGAAAGGACGTTAGCATTCTCAAGGACTTAGAAGTGTTGTCGCAGAGTGGTAGATCCGTCCTGCAGTCAGATGGATTCACATCCTAACTGGACCACGTACTAACTCTTCAGCAAGCCTCTCAAATTTAGGTCTGCTACAAAATCAGGATAATAAGAGGAGCCAACACACAGGGCTTCACGAGGATTAAACTAAACAAGGTATTTTTAGCTCTTGTGCATACATTTTATTATTTGATTCCAAGGCCCATGCTTTTAACCACAGTGTTATAAAGTTTCCTTTCCTAGTTTAAGCTATTAGAAGTCTTGTGTGTGAAATTTTGTAAATGTAATAAAGGATTTGGGGTAAGAATGAGGTAAATCTTAAGAGGAAATGATTAGGTATGCCTGATTTTTAACAAATCCAGACAGTTTGGGCAAGAAGCATGTCATATTTTAAGACTTTTACAGGGGTTAGATTTTTATCCAAAGTACAAATGATTGTTATTAAATATGGATATTCTCTCTCATTTTTTTCCCTTAAGAAACCCAGCTCAGTTGCAGCACCCTGCCATTCCAAGCTGCCGTGTCCTCCCTCCTCTCTTGAAGTATAAGGCCCCTGCTAACCTTCTGGAGTCCAACCCCTAGCTCAGATCTGAAGAATGTGCCTCTGCTCATGTGGGATGCATCTGCCTAATTTAGACAAGCAACGAATGTGCTACATGGATCAAATACTCGCCAGACAATTTACTTCCAAGCAGCCCTCCGTGGCTTGTCTGGCTTGGACCTCTGAGTCTCCTTATTTCTGCCCATCGGACTGGGGTTCACACAGGGCCAGAAAGCCCAGATCCTGGAGTCAGCTCCGTCCTCAGGATGCACGTGAATGCCCTGCTGAATGTGAACTGACTATTAGCCGTTACACCCAGCAGGTCCGTTCTCCCCATTTGAGCTGCCAGTCAGCTCATCTCCCAGGGGGCTTTTGCCCCACTGAGCACCTGGTGCAGTAGCCATGGATGGCTTAGTCAAAGCCGAACGCACAGCCGCAGGCTCCAACCCACGGCTTCCCCAACTCCATCCATGTTTGTTCAGTTAAACAAATAGGCTTGCTTTATTTTCATTTTCTCATTTTGCCACTTCTTAGAACTTCATTTCTAGAATCCTGACCTCCCAACATTCCATAACCCTCTAGAAAGTGAGACAGCAAACATGCTGCATGCACAGTGCAAATCGCAGCTGATTTCATTTTTTCAACCATCTAGAAACTACAGAAGGTAATTAAGTAAAATCTATTTATAAAGGATGCTGATTTCTTTTCTGCACAGAGGTTCAATTTATTTCCCTAACCATAAAAAGAACCATTACTTTTTTAAACAGTTATAGTTCATTTTAAAAGTGTTTTAATCTCACACATACACACACAAAACCAATTGCAAGTTAGAGTGTGGATAGCTTTCCTAAAACGGCACTAATTTAAACCCAGTTTGCTGAATGATGATTTCCCTGTGCTGCAATGGAAATGATTTCACAGTCCTTGGGAATCTAATATAATGACGCTTTTATAAAGCAGTTGGCATCACTAAAAACGTAATTATTATCAGTAAAATGACAGGAAAAAAGGAAATCTTCACTCTGACAATGCTGAATTTTGGGCTAACTCATTGCTAAAAAAAAAAAAGAAGAAGAAGAATTGCTACCAGAAAAACCGCACACACGGCTTCTGCGAGGCAAAGCTAACAAGCCCGCGCCCCAGCCTTAGTCGCCTGGAACCGCAGCTGCGGGGACGTAGCTGCCTTCTCCGGCCGCGCTGGCTGTGTTATCAGAGGGCAAGCAGCACCACCTTGTGGAGAGGCTAAGAAAGTGCGTAAATTTCGCTCCCATTTAGGCTCATTCTACAGGGAAAGTGGTGCTAGGTTCACATTTGAAAGGACAGCATAGCGTTGCTTTTAGAGAATTATAAATGGTTCCGAAGCGTCTTCAGAGACACCACCTGTAAATATACCTACATGGACTCTTCCTAGGAGAGACTGCAGAAGTTAAATTTCCAAAACTGAGTGAGAAAAAAAAGTGCAAGATAGCATCAAATCACCAAAATTCAGAAGGACAAAATGGGATCTTTGGACAGGCAGTATCAAGGATTATCCGTTCACACAGTTGCTGACTTGTGGTAATGTTACAACCGAGAAAGAAAGCCCCAGCACAAGAGTGCAAAGGAAAGGAAGGCAAGTGGGGTCGGCCTCCCTCAGTACCCGCCCCCCCATACAGCAAAACCCCACTGCCTGCCCCTCTCCTGCACAGGCCCCCACTCCTAGGACATGCCGCGGCCCTCTACCCTCTGGCACAGCTGTTGAGGGAGCCTACAAGGTCAAAGCTCTCTTCACAATAATTCTCCCGTGATGCCTGCAAAAATGTAAAGCAATGCCACTCTTCTCATCAATTTTATTGTTTTGAAAATGAGTTATATTTTAATAAAAATGTTGTTTATGTTGACATATTTATTATTTTTAATTATTAATAAACAAATATTTTTAAATTTTTCAGTATTAACTTTTTTTATTTTATTAATTTGAAGAAAGTCTTAGGCACTCCCCTGCATCATCCCTTTTCAGGTTCATTCCCAAAGTTCCAACTCTTAATATGGTAAATATAGACAGATGATAGATGATTGATTGATAGGAAGGTGGAGATAGAAGATAGTCAGACAGGGATGGATGGATGGACAGACGGACAGACAGACGGACAGATGGATGGATGGGTGGGTGGATGGGTGAGTGGATGGATGGATGGATGGGTGGGTGGATGGGTGGGTGGATGGGTGGGTGGATGGATAGATGAATTGGTGGATGGGTGGATGGGTGGGTGGATGGATGGATGGATGGATGGGTTGGTGGATGGTTGGGTGGATAGACGGGTGGGTAGACGGACGGACAGGTGGATGGGTGGGTGGATATAGGTAGACAGATATAATCAACATAAAAAAAGATTTTGGGGTCTTCAGTAATTTTTAAGTGTGCACAGGGGTTCTGAAACCTAGAAGTCTGAGAACCTCTCCTCTAAAGCACACTGATATAGCTTCCACCCACTGCATTTCTTAAAGACAATCATCCATCTCTCCTTCCTCTCATGTACCTGGTTGCAAAATCCAGAGAATTTTTTCATATTCCAGCCTCCCCCCACCCCACCCCCGTTATGAGGAAGTTCTCAATGTTTTGGACAATATTTATTAACATCTTTAATTAAGAACTTCTTTAATGTCATTAACCCATTTGAACCTACTCCTATTCTCTCTCTCACTCTGAGACATATTTTGTAAATGCTCTTTTTCAGAACACAAGTCAATAGAGCTCTGCTTAGAAAAGTGTCAACAGAAAGAGATAAAAAAGAAGATTCCTTGAGCTTTCTGATAAATTAGAAAATAATTATATAATGTGGTACAGTGCTTGTCAGATGTCTCGATTCAAGCCCTGTCATCTATGTTACTCTGTGATATACTCTCTGTGTGTATTAGTCAGTAACATATGTCTAAATGGTACATCCTTAAAGAGACCAGAATGTACCAGTGTAGGTCCTTAGGAGATATGCTCATTATAATCTTCTTAACACTCTTGAAGTGGTAGTATTTCTATTGAAAATGATCATAAATGGTTTCTGAGATAAAGGTTGGACAGGTTAGACTTCTGTTTGTTCTCTTGTTGTTTGTTTGCCCACACAGCAACTATGCCCCCCTCCTGCTGGTATCAGCAATTATCTGAGCCCATAGATAAGCTACTCTGAGAATCTTTGAGGTTTGGGGGGGCTGACTCCACTCAACTCCAGGAGTGAGCATGCGAAAACTGCTGACAATTGCATGTGTTGTTCACCCAATGAAGGAACACAGCTGAGGGAGCAAGTGGGGCCTGAAATCAGCTGCACTGTGCTCTCCAAGCCACGTGCCCTGATACGGGCTGCCTCCACCTCGAGGCTGGGGAGCCCTTTGTTAATTCTCCCAAAGGCACTGAATGGGGAAGGGAAACAAACACTGGATGGGCAATTGACATAGTCTTGGCCAATGAATATGTTCTAGCCCTGGCACCTGATCAGATCAGAGATGGACTTGAAATCCAAGCCAGGTATTCCAAAGTCAATCTCTAGATTCTCGTTAAAACTATTAGGAAAAGTCTTCTTTCTGGGGTCACAGAGCTAGTGGGATGTAAGCCTGGAGATAAGGGTGGCCATATTGTACCACAAGTGGAAAACTTGCCTGAGGATAAAGCTGACAACGAAGAAAACCAAGCTCAGAGTTTGAGAGGAAACTAGTCCAGACTTCATTGTCAACCATTCTACAGCTACACCCTGGATTTTTAGTTACAAAAATCAATAAATTCACCTTTTTTTTTTTTCTGGCTTAAGCCAGGTTGAGTTTGAATTCTCTTATAACCAAGAGAGTCCTACTATATTATTCTAGCAGAATTTCCAGAAGCAAGGTATATGTAAATTAGTAAACTTTCTAAATGCTTTAAGATCAGTCCAAAAAAATGAATGAAGCAAGAAAGGAGGGGAAGAAATGGTTGGTTAGCATCTATGATGGTCATGGACAGATATGGAAGCATCAAGCAAAAAGCCTCAAAAGTTAGCTGTAGTCAAACCTGCAGGTCCTGCTTCGAGCCCTCTACATAGTGGTTGTTGAAAGAAGCTGAATTTCTCGCAACTTTAAGAAGATAGAAAAGGAATCACCTCTTACCCAGGAGACCCTAACAGGGAAGCAGACCACTTGGGAATGTGACTGGTTGGTTTGAGGTAGATAAGTATCAAAACTGCAGCAATTTCAGCAATATTTTGTCAAGAATATTTATTTTGCTTTGATCATACAATGGCTAAACATGTTAAAAGGAAAGAGACATTCCATAGATTTAATGGCAATGCCAAAAGACAACTTAGGAGAGAATGGGCTAGAGATAGCCTATTTTTAAAAGAATTATCTTAAAGAAAAAATTACCCTGAAAATACATAACTATTTTATCCAGTATCTTGGTAAATTAACATTATACATTCAATAGATTTATGGAGATGATTGTAAACTGTTTCCAGAAGAGGATTTTGTTTCATCCTTAAGAACAAGTTTCACAAAATTTACTCCAAGTCCATTGTTAATAGTGCCAATTAACCATATTATTCTGAGCCAGAAGTAAAAATAAAATTTATACTTTTCTCCAGTTGGATCATACTAGATACCTTGATGGAGTGAGATTTTAATGTGAGAGCATAATCAGTCCCTATTCATCATTGCTAACTACAGAAATAAATTCTAGCCAACTTACGCAGAATAGAAATTTATTGAAAAGGTACTGGATAGCTCACAAAATCACTGAACATACTGGAGAACCAAGGGCAGAATTAGGCACAGCCAAGCTCATCCCACAGAGACAATTTCCCTGGGTTGCCACTCCTAGGGTGTTGATCTTTGACACCTGCCACCAGACAGCTGAACTGCTGTACCTGGGCACCTGCTGCCACACACCTGAACTTGCATCACTACTCCAGCTGCACAGAATCATCTCTGACTATCCCAGTTCCTTTGCATCACTCCATTGGGTTGAGGGTCCCAAGCAGGAGACTCCAGATGGCAGGCCTGGTGGGCGACCACGCTAGAGCAACCAGGAGCTGGAAGAAGGGACATGCACTCCCTTTTGGCTTTTGCAGTGGACGGTGGGACACTGCCTCATATTTATCTTAGGATTCCGAAAAATAGGGAGGGTGCTTGGTCAATGCACAACCCAAAATTGTAGCTGTCCACAACAGTACCCTATTCCTATTCCATTCATAGCACCCAAATTTCTAGTAAAGGAAGGAACAACTTACAACTAAAAGAGCAAACCACTCTGTTTTGCCTTGCCCCTTCCATGAGACAGAATGTGTCAGTGCCAAAAGACACATCTAAAGATATTGTTAAGGGGATTTTGAGGAGGGAGAGATTATATTTGATTGGCAACCAGAAAAAGCTTCATGCAAGTGACACATGAGAAGGGCTTGATGGGCAAGATCTTTACAAATAGAAGTAAAAAGAGAGGCAGTTTCAAGTTCCCCAGGTGAAAGGAATAGTATAACCAAGCCCAATCTAAATGCAAAATGAAGTTGGTAGCAAAAGTTACATCAATATTCCAAAACGGCAGCAATCTGTAAAGTGATATACTTACTCACTGACGCCACGTGTCATCAGAGCCTTGGGTATTCCAATTCCTGAAATCACAGAATACAAATAAGAGTCAGACACGACCCTGCCTTTGTGGTGGGCAGAAAAAGGCCCTCCCTGGGCCTGTGAACATGTTGTTACATGGCAAAAGGAGGACCTTGAGATTATCCTGGACTAACTGGGGGCCTAGTCTCATCACAACAGAGAACCTTTCCCTGTTGTGATCAGAACCGTAAGAGAGAAGCAAGGTTGCCAGCTCTGAAAACGGAGGTCTGTGAACCGAGGAATGCAGGCAGCCTGGAGGAGAGGGAAAAGGCAGGGAAATGGACTCTACCTAGAGCCCCACCCCTGCCCAGTGATGCCAGGGTCAGCCTTCTAACCCACGGTAAGGTAAGGGAATAAATCTGTGATGTTTTTAAGCCAGTAAATTTGTGCCAATTTCCAGCAGCAACAGGAAACTAACACAGTCTTTCAGTAGCTTATGATCTGGAAGAAAAGACAGACAAGGAAGTCCTTAATTACAATGTAGTTTATAGAAAGAACTATGGAAATTTGGACTAGGTGTTTTAGAAAAGACCTTAGGACAAGGAGTTTGCAGCTCAAGAAACAGATCTAAGCTGGATTTATAATTGTAGGAGATTTTATCTACAAGGTAGAGTTGAGAACCAAAGGAATGCACAAGCTCTGCCAGGAAGAGTATGTAGGATGAGAATATAAGGAGATAGGGTAGAGCTCTGGGGATAACCAATGTTTTCACCACAATTGTTGATGGATTGTATTTCTGTTCACCCAAAATCTGGTGTCCCTCCCTGCAGTGCCCCTACCTCCTGGAAGAGTATACTTCCCCACCCAATGAAGAGGCAGGCTTAGCCACGTGACCTGCTTTAGTCCGTGAAATGTGAGCAGAAGTGACGGGTGTCTGCTTGCAAGAAGACACTCACAGCTCCCTTTTCATTCAGGCATGACAAATGTCAGTGTTCCATGGAGAGGAAGCCTGGGCTCAGAGCCAGCACACCATGGAGACATGATGTGAACAAGGAACAGGGGTTCCTAAGACAACAAACCTCGAGCAGAGACATAGTTACCTAGCTCAAAGGAACCATAGGGGAGAAGCTCCTAGGATGTGAATCTTGGAACTGCCATGAGAAACTCAGTTTTAGTCCAAGAAAGCATTAAGCCTCTTAGCCAAAAAGAAAGAGAGAAAGAGAAAGGAAAACTATTCTCTCCCTTATCTTTCTACTGCCCACTGTCAGGAAACTCCATCCCTCCCTCCAAGATGGCTCCCTCAACTGTTTGCTCCATTTTTGTTTTATTTTTTTCTCGTCTTCTCAATGCCTGTTTGTTTCTTCTTTAGGAGGCACTGGGAACCGACCCGGGACCTCTCATGTGGGAGGCAGGCACCCAACTGCTTGAGCCACATCCACTCCCTGCTCATTTGTTTTTGCTCATTGTCTGCTCATTGTCCACTCATTGTTTTTGCTCATTGTCTGCATGTTGTTTTTGCTCATTGTTTCTGCTCGATGTCTGCTCATTTTCTGCTCGTTGTCTGCTCATTGCTTTGCCTTCTTTAGGAGGCACTGGGAACCGAACTGGGACCTCTCATGTGGGAGGTGGGCACTCAACTGCTTGAGCCACATCTGTTCCCGGAAGATTTTTGAAAGATTCTGAAATAGATAAAAAAAAATATGGGTGCCCAGTTTATCTGACTCTTGTATGGGTCTTTCAATGTCTTTGAGCTATTTGACACCTCTGCAAATTGCAAAATCTTATAGTTATGCAAATGGCTCCTGTCCATAGACATACAAATGAATTTTGTCTGGTGGAATGCTATTGATTATTAATCTGGGATACTGACCACTTTTGCACTATTTGCAGACTTATTTTAACATGCACTACTTAGAGACTTATTTTAACACACATATTTGTGTGTTATTTGAATTCTCCTTTGAACCAGTTGTAACATCAACTGGTTACCTCTTCAATGAGTTTTAAAAATTGATACATGTTCATTTTATGTTTTTATGAGACTAATGATTTTAGATTTTTTTAAAATTATTATTTAATACCAGATGCCCACCCACCCCCCACACAGTTAACATGATCAGGGTGTGGGGGCCCATGGGGAGATGAACAGGTGCACCTTCCCCTGAAGACAGATACTCTCCCCAGGATTGCTGGAAAAAGAGGATTTTTAATATGGAATGGAGATTAAAGAGTTGAACAATACTGGACTGAAAATTTTGAGACTGTATTTGCAATGTAATATGATGGTAACACTCTCAAGAATGAGCAAAAATGTCCTATCAGCCAGAAGTTTCATGCAGAGTCCACAGAAAAGCTTCTGCTAAACAAAGTTCAAAGAGAAACAGGTTGCAATATGATGATTTTACAAGCATGCTCGTTCAATGCATAGATTATGCAAATTAAGGACGTGGCAATTAGGGGGATCAGCTTCAGAGCTGCAGTGGGGATAGAATGCAGATCTCAGCAGTCAGGGGAGCTGAATATCGGTAACTATTTCAAGATCGTTTGTTACAAAGGGAAGGTCTATAGATAACCTTTCCAGGAACTTTAGTTGTAAAGGGAAGGAGAGGGAAGTGGCAGGACGAAGATGATATTGGAGGATTTTCCTTACTGTGGGAGGCCTTGGCTATTCTTATGCTCTGATGGGAGGAAGAAGGAAAAAGAAGGAGAAGCAGAAAGGAATCGGTGATGGAGGAGGCGTCAGAAGGGGAATGGGATCTAGAGCAGAGGTTGCAGGAAGTAAAGGAAGAAAGGAGGAAAGCAGTGAATGGAGGTAGGAAAAGGAAGCAGAAAGCTGAGGACATTCATCCAAACTAGAAGAGGTACAGGTGACCTAAGGAGTGGATGCTTGGAAGCGTTGCCACAGGGAATTAAGAAAAAAATCTAACTAGAAATACAAATATTTATAAATAAAGCTAACTAGAAATAAAACAAATCACAATATTTATGAAGTGCTTACTACATGTTCAGGAAGCACTTTACACGCGTGACAGTTGGAATTCACATAACTGCACATATGTGCAAACATTTTTAAGTGTTTTCCTTTATTCCTATAACTGATCTCGTCTTATTCTTTCTCTCTCAGTAGGCTGGGGGAAATCTTTTAAACCTGCCAATTAAATGCAGCTCGGCCTCCTTCACATTAACTTGTTCTCTTGAGTCTTCAGTCAATTCAGAGTTCACACTCCCTGGTCCAGGCTGCATCCTCGGTCAAAGGGTCTCCCTTCAGGGCCACCCGTCCCACAGGAGGCACCTCACTGCCCGTGTGCAGGGGGGACAAGCGGGCCTCTGCTGCGTGGTCAGCAGGGTCTTGCCTGGACGCCTGCACTGGTGTCTGCCAACACATGGCTGGCCCCATCTGGCACATACTGGCACCTGCTGACCAAGTGCCTGGTCACTGCCCTTTGCCTCTACACTGAGGCCTCTGCTGGCTCACTGGTCCCGTCAGAGCATGTGCGAGCTCCAGCTCTCCTGCCAGCAGTCACAGGCCGAGCACAGGGGCCTCAGCGCCCCCTCTCAGGGCCTCTTTCCCTGCCCTTCTGTCGCTCCTGGGCCACGCTGCTTGCAGCAAAGCAAAGCACCAGCTGTGACATTTTCTGATATTCCTTTTCCTGCCCATCCTTGCCCTATTTGACCAAGTCCCATGGGGGTGCTGGGGCTGGTACTTCATCAGAGACCCAGGAAGTGCCCTCCTATAGGCACATACCCTATGAATGCCCCCTTCCTTCATCGAGGAAGGGTCTTCCTCCTAACTCCAGCAGGAGTCCCCTTACATTATACCTTCTCCCCCCTCTAAATCTCACAGTAACGTCCTAACAGGAGTCTGGACGGCCAAGCTTGTGACTTTCACTCTTTTCTCTATGTCTTTGGTTTTGTGCAGTTTAAATATGACATGTCTAAGCGTAGATTTTAGGAATTTATCCCATTTGGTGTTCTCTCAGTTTCCTGGATTTGTGGTTTGGTTTCTGTCATTAATTTTAGAAAATTCTCAGTCATTATTACTGCAAATATTTCTTCTGCTCCTTCTCTCTTCGTGTGTTGCCATTATATGTATTGTTACATTTTTAAGTGTCCCACGTTCTTGGGTTTTCTGTTCGCCAATTTTCTTTCTTTTTTTTTTTTTTAATTTGCATTCAGATTGGGGTTTCTACTGACATATCCTCAAGCTCACTGACTCTTTCCTCAGCTGTGTCCAGTCTACAGATGAGTTCATCAAAGACATTCATCTGTTACAGTGTTTATTTCTAGAATTTCCCTTTGATTCTATCTTAAGAGTTTCCGTCTCTCTGCTTATATTACTTATCTTTTCTTGCATGTTGACCACTTTTGCCATTAGTGCCCTTTCCAATTTAATCATAATTATTTTAAACTCCCTGTCTGCCATATCTCAGTCTGGTTCTGGCATTTGTTTTGTCTCTTCAGATTGTGCTTTATTCTTGCCATTTACCATGCTTTGTATGCTTTACGTGAAAACTGGACAAGATGTGTCAGATAATAGGAACTGAGGTAGATAGGCCTTTGGTTGCTTTTATGTTTATCGGTCGAAGAGGCTGTGTTTACTGTTTGCTGTAGCTGTATGTACAAAAGGCTTCAATTTCCTCAAACGTCCTTGTGTTTGTCTCCCCTGTTATCTTTGGGTTCCCCTAGAGCAGGGGTTCTTAACCTTTTTTCTTAACCTTTTTTGTTCCACGGACTCCTATGCCAGTCAGGTGAAAACTACAGACCCCTTACTAAGTTTATTATGTAATAAATATCTCACACCCACACCAACACGTCCCCACAAGAATAAAGTTTTTTGAATTTCAATTCAAGCTCACGGACCCCTGGCTAAGAACCCGTGCCCTAGAAACTCCTTAACTAGAGTCTGAGCTTTGCAGTTCTTTGCGTTGTAATCCACTGCAATTACACGGAAGCCCTGTGGATGTGGTGGTAATGGGGGGGGCAGGGAGGAAGGGCATTCTACAGTGCTATGGTTCAGTGCCAGTCATTCTTTATTCCCCCTTCTGTGAAACAAGAAAGCTACAGGCGACTGGAGTTGAGTAAGGCATTGGTGAAGTCTTTTCCTTTACTGGGTAAGGCTTTGTTATGGAGAATGCTTTGGGCTTATTTCAAAGTCGGTAGTTTTCTCCATGGGATAAAACAGGAGATTTTTCTCCAGTGATGGGGCTTCACCCTGAAAGGCTGGTCGGGCTCCTAGAGGTAAACTTATAAAAGTAGAGGGCCCCTAAAACGGGCCAGCACCCACTTTTACCTCTCAAGGTATCCACTCAGCCTCCAGCAATTCATGAGGACTTCCATTTAAGTGCTCCTGCCAGTTCCTGGCCCCAGCAACTCCTGCTTCAAGAAAGCTGGTATGTGTTCTCCGCGTTCACCTCTATCCGGTTTTCAGGGTGGCAGTTTATCTTGTGACTTTAATTCTCTGATGGAGCTAAGAAAAGGCATTAATTTTCAGTTCGTTCCGCTCTTTTCTTGTTGTGAGGGTGGGAAAAAGGACTTCCAAGCCCTTTACACATCAGAGCAGAAACTGGAAGTCCAAGATTAAATCTTGAATATGTAAAAATAAGCCTTAAAAGGAATTTCGCTCTCAACAAATCCTGTTTTCTCAAGTCTACTATCTTATTACGGGTTTCATGTTCTTATTCTAGAAATGAAAAAGATAACATTGATTTTATTTTAATTTCTACTATAACATTCTTACTGTTACCATGGGAATACATGCTTCTGGCCAAACAAGGAAAGGCCAATACAAAAAAAGAACAGAAAAATCTACTTAATATATTTCAAAAAATGATCTCCCTTTAACATGGACAGTCTCACTTAATATTCTTACCCTTAGGAGGTAGATGCTCTTACTATCCTCATTTTATAGGACTGAGTCTTAGGTAGTAGTGCAAAAATGTGACTGTGGTGGACAGTACTGGAGTGTGTGAAGGGTAAAATACTCAACAGCCTTTACAGGCTATGCAAGGCTTTCTCAGTGTATCAGAATCCCCCGAGGAACTTCCTGAAGGGAAGGATTGTGAAAGACTTTAGATGGGCCAGTGATTGTGGCTGTCTTCAATGGAAAACTAGGCTTGTCTACTATAATCGTCTGGGTTATATGAGTCTATGGGCTTTCTGAGCCTTTCATTGTCTTTTCACCATTTGCATTTCTAGAAATTGTAGATAACTGATAGCAATACTAATGATTCCTGTCTATATACATGCAAATACTTTTTGATGGAAGTATAATTAACTTTCCTCTCTCCACCTCCCATGGGGAGAAGTCAGTTTTGCATCTACGAAGCACATCCACTTCGGCGTTCCTTAAATAGAGATATGTGGCTCTTTTAATTCTCCATAGAACTAACTGTAACATCTTACTGGTTTCCAGAAACTGGAACAAGCATCCTCAGGTGCTTATCAGGGCAGGAAGCACTCGTGGCAAGACTCACGCCCCTGGGATGGATAAACACTCACCTCGGGCAGCCCAAGCTTGTCTCTCGTCCCCAATGCAAAGTGGGCGTGTAGAGTTGCCATCCATCGACCCTGACCCAAGCAGTGTGGCCTTCCCGGGAGACTGGCCACAATGGGATCTCTTTCCCTGCTTTTTTGGACACTTTGTGTTGTGTAAGTAATAAAGCAGTCATTTGCTGAAAGTTTGTGTTCCCATGACACACCGTGTAGCAACTCATTCCACAGAAGGAGGTCATAGAATTGTTCACATATATCTTTTAAACTTTATTTTAATTTAAAATACATATATGCAAATAAATTTGTCAGTGTTTTGATACAGGGTCAAAGCTTTATATGGATTCACTAATTGGAGTTTCTTGCAGAAACCACACCAATGATGCATTGTCACTGATCTCCCATTTCACTTCCTATAAAGTAAAAAATGGGGCAAAGCACTCTTGAAAACTGAATCCTATAATTTACAATTTTTCCCATTCATTTACATTTGTCTTGCTTACATTTAATCTGGCAGCAATTGTTTGAGTGATGCATCTTCCCAAAGCATTCAACTTATTTCTCAGAGAAATAATAGTCTTTTTATACTCATTTTCTCAGTTTACATACTATTTAATTAAATTAGGTAATTACAATAACAAGAACAAATGTCATAAACATATTTGGGAATAAACACAATTGCCTTTTGGAAAATATGCAAGTTACGTGATGTGAGCAGAGATGTACAGGCATTAAGAGAAGCTCAGGAGCTTTCAGTTTGCAGGGGACATCTTCAGTGGCTTTTACAGGGGTAATGGAGAGTACTGGTTAATCAGGAAAATTAGTTAAGTGGAGATCAGTTAAGGGAACACCTACTGTATCTAAATTTGTGACAGAGATACTTTAGGACAGGGACAACATTTTCTATAAAGGGCCAGAAAATATATGTATTTTAGGCTTTGCAGGCCATAGAGCCTGTGACAACTATTCAACTGCAGCTGTAGCAGGGAATCAGCCACTGACAATACATCTATACATGGGTATGCCTGCATTCCAGTAACACTTTTTTTTACAAAGACAGGCAGCTACCTTGAGAGGCAAGTACAGATATTACTCTTTTTGTACATTTTCTAACCTTTTTACCACCAAAGACCACTTTTAATGTCCCCTTCCTCTGCTTCCATAGTTGGAAAACTTTCACACACAAAAAGTTTATTTATTACATAATTTTTTGTTTTCCTATTTTATTTTTAATTAATCAAAAATATATAAGACTATACATTAGAGTTTCTGATCAGCATGAAATAGTTAACATTACGGCATTCCATTTACTCAATTCTGGATAAAAGTAAAGAAATTCAGCCATATTTCTTTATAATCTGTGTACCTGTATCTGGTATAAATTATAATTTCTTTAGATTTTACAAAATATAAAATACAACTATTGGACAGTCCCTCACAACGCACACCCCTCTCCCGCCACTCCCCATTATGACCATAAAGATTCTTTAGAGGACTAAGGATCTTAGACTGGACACCATTGCGCTGTGTGAGCTATGAATGACCAAACAAATGGAACATGGAAAGAGAGTGGAAGAAGAGTATGTCTAATAATTGTACATTAATCAACAAGAGAGATTTTTATTAACCAATTTTGGAGTATCATATCCAATAATACTTTTCCTAATTCCTATTAAGACAATCACCTCTGTTCTAATAAATGTCTTAATAGCTATGAAATATGGATTCATGGTGACCCCACCCAGTTAGATTTCATTTTAGCACCCTGACAAGTCACCACCATCATCCTGAAATACTCTGAACTTTCAACTTAGTTATGTGAATAATTCAGTTATCAGTCACCCTACACACTCCTTAACAGAAGGAATGGTTCTGGGAATGAAAAAATGACAGATAGGAAAGGTTTTTATTTTTTTGATTGGATGAGACAAATGTAATCAATTGACAATTTCTTTAGCAGACCAGTGGCTTTTGACATAGCTGCCCAGTAATGCCTGTCAATTTCTATAATCCCACCTCAATTTTCCCCATTCTTCTTTTGCTACCATAAATTCTTATCTTTTTCACATCAGATTTGTATTGTACATCCTGCTTCTTTTTCACCCAAACAACAAAACGCAATTATAGTAAAGTTAGTACAATTGGACTGGACCCAATGTGGCCTCCATGTACACACTCTCTGCTCTCAAGCTAAAATCACAATGTTAAACTCAATCTTTTGCCACCAGAAAACTAGAGAAGAAAGCAAAGTTTGCAATCGTTTTACCTTGCTTTTAAAAAATCAACTGAGCAATATATTCCTTCCAACAAAATCAAGAAATGAAAATTTGGAAATGTAAAGTATGTTGCTGTTAAGTCTTTTTCTTTCTTTCTTTTTTTAATTAGGGAAATTGTAGTTTACAGAAAAAAAATCATGCATAAAATAGAGTTCCCATATACCACCCACCCTATAATTAATATCTTACATTAGTGTGGTACATTTCTTATACTTGATGAAAGAACTTTTTTTACAATGTACTGTTTTCCATAGTCCATGGTTTACAGGGGCTCAGTGTTTTTGTTCTACAGTCCTATGGGTTTTTTTTCTATTTTTATTCTAGTAATATATATACAACCTAAAATTTCCCCTTTTAACCAAATTCAAATACATAATTCAGTGCTCTTAATTATGGTCACACTGTTAGGCTACCAACACCACCATCCATTACCAAAAGTTTTCTATCCTCACAATAGAAACTCTGTACAATAAGCACTAACTTCCCATTCCCTACCCCCATCATGACCTCAGTAACCCATATCCTAATTTCTGACTCTATGAATTTGCTTATTTTAATTACTATCTATCAGTGAGATCATAAAATGTTGTCCTTTTGTATCTGGCTTATTGCACTCAATATGATGTCTTCAAAATCCATCCATGTTATCACATGTATCAGGACATCATTTCTTTTAACAGCTGAATAATGTTCCATTATATGTATATACCACATTTTATTTATCCATGTCAGCTGATGAATACTTGGGTTGCTTCCATCTTTTGGCAATTGTGAATAATGCCACTATGAATATCAGTGTGAAAATATGTGTTCGAGTCCCTTATTTCAATTCTTTGGGTATATACCTAGAAGCGGGACTGCCAAGTCTTATGGTAATTCTATATTTCACTTTCTAAGGAATTAACAAACTCTCTTCCACAGCAGTGGCACCATTTTACATTCCCACCAAAAATGAATGAGTGTTCCTATTTCTTCAAATCCTGTCTAACACTTGAAATTTCCCTCTTTTTTAATAGTAGCCACACTAGGGGTGTGAAATGGTTATCTCATTGTGGTTTTGATTTATACTTCCCTAAGTGTAACGATGTTGAAAATCTTTTCATGTGCTTTCTTGCTATCTGTATATCTTCTTTGGAGAGATATTTATTCAAGTCTTTTGCCCATTTTTTTAATCGGGTTGTTTGGCTTTTTCTTGTTGAGTTGTGGGATTTCTTTACATATTCTTGTGGTTTCCAGATATTTTCCTCCATTGTATAGGTTGTCATTTTACCTTCAAGATACAGTCTTTAAAAAAAGAAAGAAAAAAAAGGAACAAAAAATATTTTTTTTAATAAAAACAAAACAAAAAAAGATACAGTCCTTTGAGGTACACAGGTTTTCGATTTTGATGAGGTTCCATTAATCCATTTTTTTTCCTTTTGTTGCTTATGCTTTGGGTATAAAGTCCAAGAAATAATTGCCTAACAACGTCCTGAAGATGCTTCCTTACATTTTCTTCTAGGAGTTTATAGTTCTAGGCTCTAATATTTAAGTCTTTGATGCACTTTAAGTTGATTTTTGTATATGAGGTAGGGGGTACACCTTCATTCTTTTGCAAATAGAGACCCAGCATTCCCAGCACCATTTGTAGTAGACACGATTTTTTTCCAACTGAGTGACATGGCACCCTTGTCAAAACTCAGTTGACCATAAATAAGAGGGTTGATTTCTGAATTCTCAGTTTGACTCCATCGGCCCATATGTCTGTCCTTGTGCCATTACCATGCTTTTTTTTTTTTAAGATTTATTTTATTTCTCCCCACCCCCTTGTTGTTTGCACTTGCTGTGTATGATTGTCTTCCTTGTTTCTTTAGGAGGCACCAGGAGCTGAACCCAGGACTTCTGATGTGGGAGGGAGGTGCCTAATCACTTGAGCCACTTCCACTCCCTGTTTTGTTGTGTCTCTCATTATGTTTTTTCTTCTTGTGTCTCCTGTCATGTCAGCTCGCTGTGCCTGCTCATCACACCAGCTCGCTGTCTTCTTTAGGAGGCACTGGGATCTAAACTAGTGACCTCCCACGTGGTAGGAGCCCAGTTGCCTGAGCCACGTCTGCTTCCCAACCACTCTGTTTTGATTGCTGTGGCTTTGTAATGTTTTTTTATTTTATTTTATTTTATTTTATTTTATTTTATTTTTTAAAAAGATACTTAGATTACATAAATATTACATAAAAATATAGGGGATTCCCATATGCCCCACTCCCTACATCTCCCACATTATCCCACATTAACAACATCCTTCATTAGTGGAGTACATTCGTTACAATTGATGAAAACATTTTGGAACATTGCCACTAAGCATGGATTACAGTTTACATTGTAGTTTACACTCTCTCTTGCACAATTTGTAGTAAGTCTTAAGATTGGGAAGTGTGAGTCCTCCAACTTCTTTCTTCTTTTTCACGATGGCTTTGGCTATTCAGAGCCCCTTACTCTTCCACATAAATTTGATGACTGGGTTTTCCATTTCTGCAAAGGTTGTTGGAATTTTTGTGAGGATTGCATTGAAACTGTAAATGCCTGTGCACAGAATTGACATCTTAGCAATATTTACTCTTCCAATCCATGAACAGGGAATGTCCTTCTATTTATTTAGGTCTTCTATTGCCCATGTTTTGTAGTTTTTTGTGTCCAAGTCTTTTACATCTTTGGTTAGATTTATTCCCAGGTATTTTATTCTTTTAGTTGCTATTATGAATGGAATTTTTTATTGATCTTCTCTTCAGATTGTTCAGTAATAGTGTATAAAAACACTACTGACTTTTTACTGTTGCTCTTGTACCCTGCCATTTTGCTGAATTTATTAGCTCTAGGAGATTTGTAGTGGATTTTTTAGGACATTCTGCATATAGGATCGTGTCATCTGCAAATAAAGTAATTTTCATTTTTTCCTTTCCAATTTGAATAAGTTTTATTTCATTCTCTTGCCTAATTAGTCAGCTAGAACTTCCAGAGCAATTTTGAATAACAATGGTGGCATCAGACATCCATATCTTGTTCCTTATCTTAGAGGGAAAGTTTTCTGTCTTTATCCATTAAGTAGGATGTTGTGGTGGGTTTTTCATATATGTCCGTTATCATGTTGAGCAAGTTTCCTTCTATTCCTACTTTTCTCATTGTTTTATCAAGAAAGAGTGCTGGATTTTGTCAAATGTCTTTTCTGTATAAATTGAGTCTGTGGTTTTTAATATTTGTTCTATTAATAAAGTACATTTCATTATTTGGCTTTATTTTGAAACATCCTTGCATACCTGGGATAAATCCCACTTTATCATGTGTATAATTTTTTAATGTGCTGTTTAATTTCATTTGGTTTTAATTTTCTTGAAGATTTTGCATCTATATTCATGAGATATTGGTCTGTAATTTTCTTTTCTTATGTATCTTTATCTGGTTTTGGTATGAAGATGATATTGGCCTCATAGAATGAGTTTGGGAGTGTTCCCTCCTCTTCCAATTTTCTGGAAGAGTTGAACAGGATTGGGTTCATTCTTCTTGGAATGTTTGGTAAAATTCCCCTGTGAAGCCTTCTGGCCCTGAGCTTTTGTTGGAAGGTTTTTGATTACTGATTCAATCCCTTTGCTATTATTGGTTTGTTGAGACATTCCATTTCTTCTTGAGTCAGTGTCTAGAAATTTTTCCATTTCACCTAGGTTATCTAATTGTTGGCATACAATAGTTTACAGTATCCTTTTTTATTCCTTTTTTTTTATCTGTGGGGTCAGTAGTAATGTTCCCCCTTTCATTTCTGATTTATTTGTGTCCTCTCTCTTTTTCGGTCTAGCTAAATGTTTGTTGTTTTATTGGTCTTTTCAAAGAACCAACTCTTGATTTTGTCGATTCTATTGTTTTTTATTCTCTCCATTTATCTCCACTCTAACTGTTGCTATTTCCTTTCTTTTGCTCACTTTAAGTTTGCTCTTCCTTTTCTAGTTCTTCCAGTTTTGACGCTAGGTCTCTAATGTGAGAATATTCTTTTTTTAAAGAAGCTTTTAGAGCTATAAATTTCCCTCTCAGTACTGCCCTTGCTGCAACCCATAAGTTTTGACATGTTGTGTTTTCATTTTTATTTACTCAAGGTATTTCTTAATTTCCCTTTGATTTCTTTTTTGATTCATTGGTTAAGAGCACATTTTTAAATTTTCCATGTATTTGTGGATTTTCCATTTCTCCCTGTTATTGATTTCTAGCTTTATCCCATTGTACGTGGAGAAGATACAACTACATGTATGATTTTAATGTTTTTTAAATTATTGAGAATGGTTTTGTGGCCTAACATATGGTCTATCATGGAGAATGATCCACGTGTACTAGAGAAGAATGTGTATTCTGCTGCTGTTGGGTGAAGTGTTCTATATATGTCTTTTAGGTCTGCCTGGTTTAAAGTATTGTTCAAGTATTCTATTTCTTTATTGATTTTGTCTAGACTTTTTATCTATCTTTTAAGATGGTGTATTGAAATACCCTATTATTAGTGTAGAACTGTCTATTTCTACCTTCAAATCTGTCAATATTTGCTTCATATATTTTGGAACTCTGCTGTTAGGTGCTCTATCTTCTTATTTAATTCTTAGTATATAATGACCTTCTTTGTCCCTTATAACAGTTTTTGCCTTCAAGTCTATTTTATCTGATATTAATATAGCTACCCCAGCTCTCTTTATTCCATTCTTTCACTCTCCACTTACTTATATCTTGAATTTAAGGTGAGTATCTTGTAAGCAGCATATGGTTGGGTCATGCTTCTTTATCCATTCTGCCAAGGTCTGCCATTTAACTTGAAAGTTTAATCCATTTATATTTGAAGTCACTACTGATAATCCAGGACTGTCTTCTGCCATTTTACTATTTAGTCTGTGTAAGCCTATATCTTTCTTGGCACTCAATACTTCAGTTAATGTCTACTTTCATATTTGTTTGATTTTTTTGTATTGTACTATTTTGAGTCTCCTCTCATTTCTTTCTGAATATATTTTTCATGTACTTTTTTGTGCTTATCATGGGATTAAAATTTAATATCCTAAATATTTAATAATAATATTTGATTCAATACCAACTTGTCTTCAATACCATACACAGTTCCTATGCCTCTCTGTCGTCCCCCATTTTGTACTTGTTAGAAATTATATTTTTGTACATTGTATGCCCAAAACCATAGATTTATCATTACTTTTTATGTATTTGCATTTTAGCCCCTATAAGAAGAAATGGAGTTACAGATCACAAAATACACAATAATAGTATTGGCATTTATAATTATCCAAATGGTTACCCTTACTACAGGTCTTTATTTCTTTATACCGCTTTGAGCCACTGTCTAGTGTCCATTCCTTTCAGTCTGAAGAACTGCCTTTAGCATTTTTTGTAGGAAAGGCCTGGTGTTAACAAACTCCATCAGCTTTTATTTATTTGGGAATGTCTTAATCTCTCCCTTATTTTTGAAGGAAAGTCTTGCTGAATATAAAATTCTCAGTTGGCAATTATTTTCTTTCAGCACTTTAAATATTTCGTACTACTGCCTTCTTCCCTCCATGGTTTCTGATGAAAAGTGAGCACTTAACCTTATTGGGATTCTCTTGTACATAACTCGTTGCCCTTTTCTTGGAGCTTTCAGAACATTCTCCTTGTCCTTGGACTATTTGATTACTATGTTTCTGGGCATGGTTTGTTGGGCTTCTTGAATGTGCATATTCATGTTCTACATTAAATTTGAGATTTCTGTCACTATTTCCTTGAATATTCCTTTTGTGCTTTCTTTCTTTCTTCTTCTTCTGGGACTCCCACAATGCACATATTGGTATGCTTTGTGGTATCCCCACAGGTCTCTCAGGCTCTGTTCATTCCTTTTTATTCTTTTTTCTTTCTGCTCCTCAGCCAGAATCATGTTAATTGTCTTGTTCTTTGTGATCAATGATTCTTTCTTTTTCCACCTCCAATCTGCTATTGAAACACTCTAGGGAATTTTTCATTTCAGTTATTATATGTTCTTCAATGCCAGTATTTCACTTTGGTTCCTACTGAGAATCTCAAAGAAATTACCATAGTGTTCATTCACTTATTCCCTCATGTCCTTTAGTTCTTTCACTACATTTTCCTTTATCTCCATAAGCATATGGAGGAGCATTGTTTTAAATCTCTGTCCTGTAAGTTCAGAGTCTGGTCCTCTTCATTGCTGGTTTCTGGATTTTAATCTTGTTTCTTTGTATGTGCCATAATTCCCAGTTTCTTTGTCTTGTAATCTTTTTTTGCACACTGTACATTCTAAAATTTTCAAACTATTAACTGGGATTTAGTCCCTGAGCGGTCTGTTCCTTAAGTTTGTATTCAGCTAGTGACATAAGATTTTCTTGAATGCCAGGAGCTAATCAAAACAATCAAATCAAGGCAAAACGCACTTTCATTGCCTTTGCAAATTGGCTCTGCTTTGACTGGTGTTCTCCTTCAGAGTTTAGCCCTCCTATCGAGATCAGCCCAGGGCAAATGCAAATTGCAGGGTCCTCTCTCTTATCTAAGCCTGTGTGTTGCTGCAAGAGTTTGCTTCTTTTCCTAGGCTTGTACTTGCTAGAGGCCTTGGGAACTCCCCATTTCCAGTTTACAGTAGTTTGAGTGAACAGCCTCTCTACTCCCTTTGAAACTGACTTCCACCCCTTTCTGGGTGATCTCTTCAATGAGTTAATTTAGGTAGTCCTTTGCCCCAGGTTTACTTCAATTTAGGTTGTTCCTCATCAACTGATGGTCCCCATCGGTCTGCAAGCCATTTCTCTGCCCTCAGGACAAATTCTGGTAAGGTGAGCAGGAGTCAACTTCCCTGGCTCAGTCTCTTAGACTTCCACCCAATAGATTGGCACTGACATAAGGTACTTGAGTATGTGCACAAGGGCCACTCTACTCCCTCTGGAACAGAGCTGAGGATCCACAACAGGAGTGCAAGCACGCTCCACCTGCCTTGTGGAGGGGGTAAGTGAGGGGCCAGCAAGATTGCTAGGAGCTTCTTCTATGGCTTTTGAAGCTGTGGTTTCCTGATTCAGCAGTTGCCCAGATGATACAATCCTTTAAGTCTTTACATAAGTACAGTAATAAGAGTATAAATACTGGCTTAAGTTCCCATTTCAAATGAAAGACAATTTGGGGGGGGGGGTAATAATTTGTTATAAGCGCCTAAAATTCAACTGGTTCAAGTAAATATAAAGACTTTCTTCTGATTAAGGCCTTTACAAGATGTGGAATGAGTTGCTATACAGTGAGTCATGAGAACACAGGCTGAGGCACAGCAAAAACGTTAGCAAATGGCTACTTTATTACTTATTCAGCACAAAGGGTCCAAAAGAGCGGGGCTGGGCTGCTGGGGAGGCCAAGTGCTCGGGTCAGGGTCAGTGGATGGCAGCTCCACACAACCCACTTTGTGTTGGAGAGAAGAGACAAATCTGTACTGCCCAAGGTGAGGAATTTATACAACCCAGCAGGAGGGGGCCTTGCCACTGAGAGTTCCTGCCCTGATAAACAGCTAGTACTGCTATTCTCATTTTAGGGTTTAAGGTATGTTTAAGCTGTTCCATTAGCCTCTCCCAGGCTGTGGAATGGAAACATACTGAAACATCTGCACACAACAGAAAAGGATGAGGTTCCTTGAGAGCTGAGAGATGGCCACTAGGAATGTCTGTGGCTTCCCTAGCACAAGGGCTCTTTAAATATAAGTGTTTGTCTTAAATCTAGTCCAAAGCATCTGTTCACAACTCAGCCTCAAAGACTGTCAGGCATGCTGATGAAGCCCTTATTATTAGTACCCTCAGGGTGCTATCATTTGGGCTTTCTACTTCTCCACAGTAGTAAGCACATTCCTTTCATTTCTCCCCACCTTCATGCACTCCTCTTTCCATTTAATATACAGCAGTCATAATGTTACCATCTTTAGTTATAAATATGACGGAAGTATAAATATAGTACAGTAAATGTATAAATATGGTACCTAGTCCTATAATTTTCCTTTTAAAAAATAAATATTGGAGAGCAGGTGTAGCTCAGTTGGTTGAGTGCCGGTTTCCCATTTACAAGGTCCCAGGTTCAATCCCTGGTACCTCCTAAAAAGTAAATAAATAAATAAATAGAGATAGAGATAGAGAGTGTTTTGGGAAAGGAAAGAAATTTGGGAAACTTTCTTCAGCTGCCAGTAATGAAAACATAAATTTTAGGTCAATGTTTCCCAAATTTGCCTGACTATAAGAAACACTTGGGACACTTGTCAAAAACACATATTCCTGGGGAGCGGATGTGGCTCAAGCAGTTGAGCACCTGCTTCCGACGTGGGATCCTGGGTTCAGTTGCCCGTGCCTCCTTAAAACAAAAACAAAAACAAAAGAAACAAGCAAAACAAACGTAAAAACCAACTCAGGGGAGTCAATGTGGCTCAGTGGTTGAGTGCAGCTTCCCACATACAAGGTCCCATGTTAAATCCTCAGCCCCGGTACCTCAAAAAAATAAAATAAAATAACATATTCCTAGGTCCCTTCCATGGGCTCTTGTCTCAGAATCCCTAGAGGGGTGGCTTGGGAATCAGAATTTTAATAAATGTCCACAATGATTTTTATGATGAGTAAAGCTTGGAAAATTGTCCTAGGATCCGTGTCACTGCATAACCTTGAAGATTTGAGAAAGTTACTGGAAAAATATGAACAGGATTTCAAAATCCTTCCTTCGCTAAAAAAAAAAAAAAAAAAAAAGTGTTTGTTCATACCTCCTCGATTCATCGCCCACACAGGGGCAGGGAGGCTGCCTGGGCCATTTTACCCGCTGCAGAAGACACTGGGGCCGGCTCCTCAGACCCGGCAGGAGGCTGTCCCAGCCAGCAACGTCCGGCAGAGGGCACGCGGCTCCCGGTTCTCTCTTTAGGGAAAGTCCTAAAGGGCCCTCCAGAGCGCCGCCAAAAAGAGCGCATGAACGCCGGTGTATTTAGGCCCTTTGCGGCAGTCGTAGAGCGAATGAACGCCAGCGTATTCAGGCCCTTTACAGCTGCCGTAGAGTGAATGAATGTCGGTGTATTTAGGCCCTTTATAGCCGCCGTAGAGCGAATGAAAGCCCGTATATTTAGGCTCCTTGCGGTTGCCGTAGTGCCGTCAAGTAAACAGGAAGTCGAATTTTCTGTTTAAGACTCTTCAGGCGGAAAAAAAAAAAGAATTCCTTGAGGCATCCACTACCGCTGCTCTGTACGCTTTGAGAGAATCCTCACTTCATCTCCGCTTTTGTGCCGCCTTTGTCCTTTCCTGCGCCAGTCCAGGTGTTTTGTTCCGAGCCGGCTAGAAGTGTCTCCGAACCATGGCCGAATACTCCTATGTGAAGTCCACCAAACTCGTGCTCAAGGGAACGAAGGCCAAGAGGTGAGACGGGAGGCTGGTGGGGGCATTCTTTCTTCTCTGACACGCCCCCGCCCGTCCCGAGGAAACTATAGAGGGATGTCGTTTAGGTCCCAGCCCTTGGGTCTGGAGGGATGGACTGACGTGCGCTTCGGTTCCCGAGCCGGTTCAGAGCTGGGCAGACAGGCCTCAGAGACGCGCCCCTAGGTGCTGCACCCTGAAAAGGGAGCAGACAGAAGGCGAGGACCAAGAGCCCGAGAGCCACCTATTTGAGTCCCCTGTCTGGCCCTCAGGCCTCCGTCCAGACTCCGCATGGTGGGTCTGATCACGCAGATCATAATTAAAACTTTCTTGTTTAGGGATAATTACTTTAACCGTTGACCCCTGGCCCTCTCCCCACACGCACAGTTTTGTTTACTCTTTTTTAATGTAATGTGTAATGTGAGGAGTGGAACTCGGCTAAATAACATCGTGGCTAAGGATAATGGGCCCTGGTTGGGATTTGAGTTTGAATCTGGGCTCCATCAATTACTAATTGTATGGTTTGGGGCAAGTTAGTTAATATTATTGAGTCTCAACTATTTATTAGGAGGGATTAATGACAATAAACACTTACAAATAGCACTTTCTTTGTGCCAAAAACTGTTGAAAGCACTTTATTCTTTTTTTTTCATGAACCCTTCGTTTTGGTTTTGGTTTTGGTTTTTATTTTTGTTTTTCATTGAGATAGTTATATACCATAAAGTTCACTCTTTCACAATTCATTGATTTTTAATATGTTTACAAGATTGGGCAACCATCACCACATAATTCCAGAATGTTTTCATCACCCCAAAAAGTAATTCGGTACCAATTAGCAGTCACTTCCTATTCTTCCTCTTCCCAGCCCCCAGCAACTACTAATCTCCTTTCTGTCTCTTTGGAGTTTTCTATTCCAAACATTTCATGTAAATGAAACCATATAACATAAGACCTTTGGGGTCTGTCTTCTTTCACTTAACCATGTTTTTTTAAATTTTACCCATGGTCCAGTATATATCAGTACTTCATTTTTTTTATGACTGAATAATATTCTGTTACATGTAAGTACCACATTTTGTTTATCCATTCATCAGTTGATGAACATTTGGGTTGTTTCCACTTTTGGGCTATCATGAATAATGCTGCTAAGACTATTCACACAAGTTTTTTTGTGAGCCTATGTTTCAATATCTTGGGTATATACCTAGGAGTGGAATTGCTGGGTCATATGGTAACTCTGTTTTTAACTTTTTGAGAAACCCCAAACTGTTTTCCAAAGTGGTTGTGCCATTTTACATTCCCACCAGCATTGTATGAGAGTACATATTAACTCTCAATCCTCCCAACAACTTTATGAAGTGTGTTAGATTATTATGCCCATTTTGTAAGTAGGGAAACTAACTCAGGGAAGTTAAGTAACCTTCCCAAAAATCACATGGCATGGCAGAATCAGGCTTCCAAAGCAGGCAATTTGGTTCCAGAGTCTGTACTCTTAACTACTATGCCATTTGTTTAGGGCCAGAAGAGACTTCCCAGTATTGTAAGTGAAAATGATGTATCAGTGTAAATTATTGTAAATTAGTGTGCAGTTTTACAGACTCTTCTCAACTTCTATCTTGTGATAGTTAACATATAAATCAATACATCTAAACTCTTCCATATAAATTATCTCTTGTAGTAAGAAGAAAAAGAACAAAGATAAGAAGAGGAAAAGAGAAGAGGAAGATGAAACCCAACTTGATATTGTTGGTGAGTCAGTTTTCAATACTTTATTCTGAGAAAAGTCTATCTGTTGCATTCCTATTAATATTTTCCTAGTTAAAGTGCTCAAATATTATTTTCAATTGTAGTTTCCTTTTATTCTCTAGCACAGTAGATGTCACTGATACCTTTTCTTCAATATCAGAATAAAGCACAGGAGAGAGGTAACGTAACTCTCTGATTCAATAGGCACCGTTAGACTACATAATAGCCCAGAGATTCTGATACATAATTTTCAAGGACTAATATCGATAAATATTATTTAACCAAATATGTTTTACAACTTATTTTCTCTGAACATTATACATTTTAATTGTAGAAACCGGTGATTTATTTGTTCCCAAAGAAATTATATTCACAATAAAAATAATTATTTTGTAATTGTAAAATGAGTGAAAATCTTAAACCAAACAGACTGTCAGGGTAGCCTATAAATGGTAAATGGCCCAAACACCCTCAACCAGACTGTTCACTTCATCCTTCTGTCCCTCCCATACCTGGGCTTTCAAGCCACTTTTCATCTCTCTCAAAACTAAGCAAGTTGCATTTTAAGAAACAGCCAGTTGTACTATTTTACAGTCCCACCAAAAATGTATTAAAGTTTCAGTTGTCTCACTTCATTGCCAGCATTTAATGGTATTTTCAGTCTTTTTAATATTAGCCATTCTAAGTGGGTATGAAGCCATTCTATTTTCCTGATGATTTGTGATGGTTAGCAGCTTTTCATGTGCTTAATGGTTCTTTGTATATATCCTTTTGTGAAGTGTTTGCTCAAAACTTCTGCCCATTTATTAAATTTGGATGTGTCTTTTTGTTGTTGAGGTAGGACTTCTTTGTATATTCTGGAGGAAGTCCTTTGTCAGATTTGTGTTTTGCCAATATTTTTTCCCAGTCTGTGATTTGCTGTTTCATTTTCTTAACAGTGTTTTGTTTTGTTTTGTTTTGTTTTGATAAGCATAAGTTTTAACTTTTTTAAAGCCCACCCCAGCTCACTTTTTTTTTTTTTTTTTTATTTCCGGCCTTCTCTCTCTAATCTAAGTCTTTGCTTACTCTGAGGTCACAAACATATTCTTCTACGTTTTCCTTTGGAGGGTTTACCGTTTTAGTTTTTGTATTAGGTTTATGATCCAACTCAAATTCATATTTGGTATGATGTGGAACAGAGGTCAAGGTTTTGTTGTTTTGGGTTTTTTGGGGGTTTTTTTCTTTTTGGCTATTCTGGGTCCTTTGCGTTTGCTTGTAAATTTTAGACTCAAATTGTTAATTTCTACAAAAAAAGCTTGTTGGATTTGGAGGAGAGTGAATCTAGGTAATCTGGGAGACTGAACATCTTAATAATATTGATTCTCAACAGTGATTTGTAGTTTTCACTGAAGCAATGTTATTTATGTCTTTTTAAAATCTATTCCTTAGTATTTTATAGTTTCATGCTATTGTAAGAATTTTTTAAATTTTATTTTCTAATTGTTTGTTATTAGTATATAGATTTACAACTGATTTTTGTATATTGACTTGTATCTTGAGGAATGTCTTTAAATTCACTTATTAGTTCTAGTGTTATCTGCTTGCTTATGTAGAAAATTTTAAAATCTGCAATCATGTTTTCTGTGAATGCAGTTTTACTTCTACCTTTCCAACTTTTGTCTTTTATTTCCTTTTTTTTCTTACTACATTAACCAGGACTTCTATAATGTTGAATAGAAGCAGTAAGAATAGACATAATTGTCTTGTTCCCAATTTTAGGGGAAAGTTTTCAGTAGTCCACCATATAGTATGGTATTAACTACAGGATTTTAGTAGATGTCCTCTAATAAAATGAAAGTGTTTCCTTTAAAACTTAGTTTACTGAGAGTTTTTGTCATAAAGGTGTTTAATTCCTTCAAATGGTTTCTCTGCATCTATAGAGGTAATTATATGATTTTCTTCATTTATTCCGCTAATGAAATTACATTGGTTTCATTTTCAATTCTTAAGTCAACCTTGCATTCCTAGGATAAACCCCACTTAGTCATGTTGTCTTATCCTTTTGATATATCTATTGCTGAATTCAATTTTCTGATATTTTTAAAGGATTTCCTTATCTATGTTGATGAGAAATATTGGACTGTAGTTTCCTTTTCTTGAAATATCTTTATTTAATTTTGGTATCAAGGTAAAATTGGCCTTGTAAAATGAGCTGAGAGGGACGCTTTCCTCTGTTTTCTGAAAATAGCTGTGTAAGATGGGTATTATTTTTTCTTTAAATGTTTGATAGAATTCACCAGGGTTTTGTTGTGGTTGTTGTTGTTATTGGTTTGGGGTGTGTGTGTGTAGGAAAGTTTTAAATTATGAATTAAATATTTTTGCTAGATATTTTCAGATTTTCTTTTGTCAGTTTTAGTATGTCTCTTTCAAGAAATTTTTCATTTCATCTAAATTGTTGGTTTTGTTGCCATAAAGTGGTTCATAATATTCTCTTATTGGCCTTTTAATGTTATATTCTGTCTTATAACTCTTACAATACCCTCATTAATTCCTCATCTTGGTAATTTGTGTTTTCACACTTTTTATTTCCCTGGGTCAGTCAGTCTAGCTAGAGGCTTACCAATTTGTTAGTCTTTTCAAACCCCAACTTTTGGTAACATTTATTTCCTCTCTTTGTTCATTTGCTGTTTTATTTATTTCCACTCTATTATTTCTTACCTTTTACTTATTTTGGTTTACATTGCTCTTGTTTCATAGCTTCTTAAAGTGGGAGTTTAGATCCTCCCCATACCACTTTAGCTACATGCCACAAATTTTTATATTTTATTTCCATTTTCATTCACTTCAAAATATTTTACTTCCCCTGTGATTTCTTCTTTCACCTAAAATAAAAATAAAATAAAACAAAATACATTTGCTTAAAGTATTTTGAAACTCTTATTACATGCACACATATTTAGGGTTGCTGTCTTCCTGATGAAGTCACGTATTTATCCTAATAAAATGTCCTTCTTTACTCTGATAATACTCCTTGTTCTGAAGTCTGGTTAATATTTGAGGATCCTTTGGTCCCGTCGGGTTTGGGTTTTTTCTTTATTAGGATTTGGTTTTCCCTTAGACCTAGACTGTGGCCCTTACTCCAGGAAGTGGTCTTTAGGGAGCTCAGCCAAACGCCCAAGTACTCAGCTCTCTCCACTGTAGCGTCTCCCCTCGGCACCTTATCTCCATTCGGCTCTCGGAGGCTGTGCCACCACTCTCTCAGGCCTTGAGAAGTCTTGCCCAGCACGTGCCCAGCCCAGCCCTTGAGCAAGGACCTGTGGAAAGCCGACTCGTACACCTCCATGAAGTTCCTTCTTCTCCAGCACCTTGCTCTGTCAGCACTCCAAGTCTCTCAGCAATGTGAGCTTGCCACATCCTTCTTGGACTCCACCTCCCTGTTATCTAATCCCATAACAAATAACCATTAGGCAGAAATCTGAAGTGAAATGTGAGGTTCACATCATATATTTCTCTTCTCTCAAAGATCACAGTCCTGCTCTGCCTCTTGTCCAGTACCTGAAAACAGTTTTCTCATGCGTTCCGTCCAGTGTCTAGTACCATTTACTCTACTGGAAGAGGAAATCCCTCTGTGTCTTTTTCTCTTTGTCCCTCCCACCTTTTGCAAACCGCTTATATAAGGAAATGTATACTTGTTTTAAAAAGAAAAATGTTTTAAAGCCATTCTGTTGATTTCCACACAAGGATCTGAAAGGAAGATCTAACGCCATAGTGGGTTAGTAAATAGGATAAAAGGACTTCTGCCTTTCACATGGAAAATATCAAGTCTGGGCAATATTAAAGAAGAGCATCTCTGTAAGGAAATAGTTTCAGTGATCTCTGCTAGGCTTGGAAATAACAAAGTAGGATGGTTTGTGAAACTCCTAGATATCCCCTTTCTTTTCCCAGGAGTTAAAGCTATGTATGGGCTCTGGCAGCTCACTGCAGCAGTTTTGTGAATGACTCTAGACTACAGTGCAATAGAAGAAAGGAATTGCATTTCCAGAGCTAAGATATTTGGTCCTTTGTGCCAAGGACATAATTATGGCAAAGATTTCAGGGAGACCTCTGGCCCACAGGCTTTGGGCAGGTAAAAGGTCAGGTAAGCTGTCACAAGCACCCCTCATGCGTGTGGCCTCCTCGGAAGACTCATGGGTGGGCTGGTATGGCCACTGGCCAGAGGCTTGTAAGCCACTCAGGAGATGGGCGGTGGGCAGAGAAAGGCTCTCAAAATACAGGTCCTTCCTCATCCTTTGGTGTCTGCAGCAGCTGTAACAGCATAGAAGGTGGGTCTGTGACAATATTTCATCAGCTACAGGGGCTTCTAACTGGGACTGTCACTGTTCACTGTTTAGGAATGTTTGTTGAGTATCCTCTCTGCCAGACATGTAAGCAAGATAGATGTGGTGCCTACCCTCATAGAGCTTATTTTCTAAACAGTTAAATAAGAAACTGCTAAGTATAGTGATCTTTGTTATTTGTTGTGGGATTAGATAACGGGAATACTTAACTTGGTCTGCATAATGTTTAGGGAAAAAGAACTTTAAGCATATATCTACTTGTCATTTTAAAAAAATAGCAAGTAATGTTTCAGAACTGATTCTCAGAGTCTGCTTAGGTGTCTGCAGTACTATGAATGTAGCTTCAGCCATACCCTGCTAGAGATGGGCAGCTTCGGCTTTCACTTTTCTCAGTGCCTACTGCTTTCAACAGGCAGAACGTGGGGTTGGCACTGGCACATGTTATGTCCTGTTACTAAAGCCATTAAGCTTGTAAGCATGCTTGTGAGCTTTGTAGGCCATTTGCAGAAAACAGGCACAATAGTTCACATTTAATCTTTGAAGATGAATGTTTAGCCTTCACATTTTTTTTTTAATCTCAGGGGGAAAAACCCAGCATCTGCTCAAGTGAACTTCTTCATCAGTTCAAATTTTTATAAGTAATATTATTGCATGATCTTCCTACTTTGGCAGAGACATTTTTGAAGAGCTTGTCTACCAGAAAGTCCTTCTCCATCTGCAAACCACTGATGAGAAACTATTAAAATTATTTTATTTAAAACTCAGTATACTTGACCAACATGTCATAGAACATTTAAAATACAAATAATTTTAAAATCCTTAACTATTGTATTCTTAAGAAAATTTTGAAGATCACAAGGCTTTTGATCACGATTCTGAATAAAGCACTTGTTTCTTTCACTGAAAATGATTATAGTTGCAAGTCAAAAATAACTCAAATTATCATCTAAACCTCTCACTAAATTATTATTTTTATTCCTTTCTAATAGTCTTTAGTTAAATTTTACTAATATCTTTTAAAATTAATTATAAACTACCTAAACTGTTTAGCTGAATAGGAAATTTTGAGCAACATTTTTAAAACTTTCAATTATAGAAATTTTTAATGAACACAAAAGGAGAGAGAAGAGAATAATGAATTTCCCCCGTGTTCCTGTACTCCAGTAGTAGTAATTATAAAGATTTTGTCTGCCTTATTTGTACATATACATGCATGCTCTTGTGCATTTTTTCCTGGAGAATGTTAAAGCAAATCACAGATATAATGTCGTTTCCCCCAAAGATACATAAATGTGCATCTCTTATAAGGTCTGTCTCTCTGTGTCTCTCTCTCCCTCGGTTTCACTCTTCCTTTTTCTACATAACACGATTATCAGACCATTATCAGACCTAACAAAATTAACAAGAATTCTTTAATATCATGTAATATCCAGTCCATGGTTGACTCATGTCCACCCTAGCTATAGTACCATTCGGGGGAAGATTTGAGGCCATCTTTTTTCTGTTAGAATATAAACTCTCGCAATGATTTGTTGAAATAATTAGACACCCAGACTTTAGCATTTCTGTTGGTGAACTAAACACAGTGTACATGAGTTTCTGCTTATTTTGTGTTTAATCTAAAATCATAGTTAAGATCACTGTGTTAGGAAATCTTTCTGGAGGGATTCTGGTTGCCTCTTGGAAGCAGGCCTGGGTAGCTGAGGACTGGAGTGAAAGAAGAGTATATGGGGTCCCTCTGTATTTCTTTTTTTTTTTTTTTAGATTTATTTTATTTATTTATACCCCCCTTGCTGCTTGTGCTCACTGTGTCCATTTGCTGTGTGTTTTTCTGTGTCTGTTTGTCTCCCTTTGTTGTGTCATCTTGCTGCGCCAGCTCACCGCGCTGTGCGGGCCGGCCTGCCTTCACCAGGAGGCCCTGGGAATCGAACCCGGGGCCTCCCATATGGTAAACAGGAGCCCAACCACTTGAGCCACAGCCGCTTCCCCTGTATTATGTCTTATAACTGCAAAATAAAAAGGTTTTAAAAATAAGTTATAATTAAAACAACAAAAAGAACTTTGGGTCACATCTAAAATGTATATTGATTTTATTTTTCAGGAATCTGGTGGACAGTAACAAACTTTGGTGAAATTTCAGGAACCATAGCCATTGAAATGGATAAAGGAACCTATATACACGCACTTGACAATGGTCTTTTTACATTGGGAGCACCACATAAAGAAGGTTTGTGTCTGGTAGAAGCAATAGAAGGGAAGTGGCCACTTAAAGTCTATGTTTTATGACACTTATTCCCCTCGGCCAAATTCTAACTAGCCTCAAGTATCTCCAAAGGAGAGGAACTGTTGGACCTGAGGCTTCCACTTTTTTCCTTTCTAAAAATGCATCAACTGTTGGCAACTCCCTCTTTCCAGATAAGCATTTGGAAACATTCTATACAGTTCCAGAAGAATATCTCTTGAAATACAAACCACATGAATAATTGAAATAGCAAGTGGAAAGAAAAAAGAAAACCTAGTTGAGTCAAAGGTTTGAATTTCATTATTTTTCAGACCTTTTGCCAAAACTCACCCAAGATGTAGTTAACAATTTGAAGCTTTATATCTCCTTCCCATCAGAGGAAGCACTATTGAAGTGTCAAGTAATTAGAAGGTAAAGAGCAGTATTGTTTGGTCAGAATGGCCATTCCCTGAATAAATGAGAACATTTGGTTTTTGAAATATTAATTGCTTATATGTTTATGTCCTGCATTTTAAAACACAGAAAAACCTTGGAAGTAACTTAGTAAGCCTGTGCCAACCCACCTTATTAAGTAAGTAAGACTAAGTTATAAGAAGATAAAATAGATCTTGATATTATAGATACTGTATTATTATAATTATATCACAATATTCTTACATTTAAATTAGGAACAGCCAACTTTATTCCATTTTTACCCATTAATGAATTAATTCATCTTTTCATGGTGGGAAAGGCAAGCAGTTTACTTCTGCCATTGACATACTCTGATGTTTACACCAAACTAATCTATAAATGTTATGCTGTCCTGATTTTAAAAGCAAAAAGCTACATTTTTAAAAGCAATGTTCATTTATAAGAAATGTCGAAATATTCTAAAATGGTTTTCCTTTTGTAGTTGATGAGGGTCCTAGTCCTCCAGAGCAGTTTACAGCTGTCAAATTGTCTGATTCCAGGTAAGCTTATGTTGAATAATATATAACGTTTAGTTTTTTTATTTAATTTAAATCACTAAAAAATTCTAATATCTTACTAACTTAAGCCCAGAGAGTAATTTTGATTTAAAAAAAAAATAAGACAGTATTTTTTGAAAAGTAGGTTTTGTGACATTTCAGAAACATGGCATTTTTAATATATTCAGTAATTTAGGTATTATTAAATGAGATTAATCTAATTTAAATTTAATTTAAATTAGAATCGAAGCTCCAGGCAGAAAGCATACATTATGATTCCTAGCAGTATGTAATACTAGACTAGAAAAAATGTGTAAGTTTAAAAAATGATTAATAATGTCACAGACCAAATTAGATATAAATGATTAAAAAAAGATCATGTGAAGAAAATGAATATAAGACTAAACCTGGTCATTGCTATGATATATAAACTCACTGGTCAGAAGTCAAAGGACAAACAGGAGGGTTGAAGAAGAGAGGATCATTCTTGAAATGTGTAGTGAATGTTCATAGTCATAAAGACCAGAATATTTTACTCACTATTTTTACAATAATTTTGTAAGCTGACCTTTCTTAGTCTCCCAATGCAAAAAGTATAGTATGATAATAGCTACTGAAGTTGATTTCAGTATTCTAGTAATTGATTCCATCAGTATGATAGTATGATAATGATTTGTAATATATTATCATTAGCCTAAAGGTAAGTATAAATTCAGTTCTAGGATAAAAAATAAAAAATAAGAAATTATAACTTTAAAAAAACCACACCAAGATCATTGTTTCTATACTTTGAAAGTATGGTGAAGGGCTTTTAAATAAAAGCAGTAGATACAAGCTTCTTTACAGTAATCATTTCAAACAAAATTAATAGAAAGATGAGGAAAATATTTGCAACAACCTTAATAAGCAAAGAGTTTTTACCCTTTGTATGTATGTACAGAGTTCATGGAGCTAATGAGAAAAATAAATGTTTATTAGAATAAAAATTTCATGAAAAATCACAGGTATGTTTGTATGTATATACAGTTTTTAAGTTCCGTATTGAATTTTCTTTCCCTTGGTTTTTAACATTTATCAATTTTCTTAATCTGAAGAATTGCCTTGAAATCTGGCTATGGAAAATATCTTGGTATAAATTCAGATGGACTTGTTGTTGGGCGTTCAGATGCAATTGGACCAAGAGAACAATGGGAGCCAGTCTTTCAAGATGTAAGTGTTGTTATTGTCAATAGAAGTTTCCTATCAATGTGAGAAAAAGTCTTTAAACAGGCAGTGAGATCGTGTATTCTTTAAAAAAAAAAAAAAAGAAAGAAAGAAAAATTAGGGTAAATAACCTAATACATTCAGTCGGGAGGAAAAGTCAATATGAACTCATAACTCTAGAAAGAGCTCAAAAAATGATGCAACAAAAATAGCAGTAGCACTCTTGCCCCCCATCATTCCTGTACCCCCAAGTGCCTAGGCTTCTTAATTTTCATTAAAGAGCTAGGACGCCTTCAAGCGTTGCCAGTCCCAGGTTTCTCGGATCGGAGTCGAGGAGTGTCTCCTTATTAACAGAGATAACGGATGCTTTCAGAAACACTAGGAGCATCACGAGACCATAGCCCAAGGTTGAGAGGAGGACCACTGGGAAGACTGGGGTGATTTGTGCATAAAATAACAAATAATGGCTCGTTGAAGTAAAGTCAGTCTGCGAAGGTCCTTTAGTGCATAATGATGCCCAAAAGAGAAAAGCACATGTATCTTATACAAAAAGGTAGTTTTAATACAGAAGAAGTTAATTTTTATTAATTTTAGTAAATAGGAAAGTGTTGTAATGTATGGATATTTTGTTAAGTCTGTGTTTGTTTATATAGTATGCATAGGTGTTTTGTTTTTTTTTTTCTATTTGTATAAGCAGTAAAGATTGAACAAAAGCATACTAGAAGAAAACAGTCTCCAAAAAGTAAATTCTACATCAAGAACAGCAAGCAGGAACCAGCCCAGTTGCTCATATAAATTAGTAGTTGACTAGCACCAGTGGTCACATATAATAATGAGTTCAAAATAGGATCCATCAGTGTTTTCCAAGATGATAAATTAGCCACCCATCTTCCAACAGAGATAATTACTTAACTCATTCCCTCAACTCCTATAATAAAATCTCTGGGTAAGTGGCTTTCATACCTTTTTTTTTTTTAACCTCAACCCAGAGTTAGAAATACATTATTATATTGTAGCCAGTGGATGTATAATTGAAACAAGAGTTGCACTTAACAGTACCTATTTATCTCTATGCTGTGTACTTTGATATTTTCTATTCTATTTTACTCTTTGTGTGTGTGTGTTTTTAAATACTGGTCAGGACCCACTGAATTGATTTCATGACCCATGAATGGGTTGCAGCCCCTTCTTGATGATCCTACTAATTTTAATGAGATGCAATCCCTTCTAGATGATTCTAATATAATATGACATAATAAAAATTATACCAACAGAAAAGGTAAATGTAACATAATGACAGGATGATGAGTTAGATATTATTAGTCATACAGAACTTCACTTTTTTTAAGACACTAAATTTCAGATATTCACATTTAAATGAAAGATAGGCTTAAAACTCCCTGATGTAATAAGTAACACTTGATTCCATTAAGTCACCTTAGACAACGCAGCCACATCCCACTGCTAACCGAATGTCAGCCAGATGACAGGCAACCCACCCCTGCCACTTTGTTATCAGCAGCTCTGTGACTGGCTATGATAAGGCATTGATATATTCTGTCATAACTGTATTTGTTACTGTTTTGTCTGATGATTAAAATGTTCAAAATTCTCCAAAAGAATCAATCATATAGAAATTATAATTACAGTTTAGATTTCTTAAGGGAATTTAATTAATCAAATGCAAATCCATATTTAGATACACAAGAAAATTAGTTTTCAGGGTTTTGTTTATTAGAAATCAATGTAATATATTTAGCATTAAACAATTAAACAATGAAAAAGGGACACACAGAAGTCCCTCAGACATTGATTCTTAAAGTGTTCTGAACAGTAAATTCAAAGACACCAAAGGGTAGCTTTTATATGTTTTTATATTATCTAAATATGGAGAAAATTAAGTTTACTTAAAACACTACTCTTTGAGTAAATTATTGTGAATTACATTATTCATACATTTTTATTAAGTCTTTAAAGCTAACTTTTAAATGGAACTAAATCAGTTATATCCTCAGTTGATCTTTCAGGCCAAAGGAAAGTCTCTTTCGTGTAGTTAATTTGTTCCTACTACAAGAGTATACTAAAGATATTTATTGTGGTTATCTTCGAGTAGTAAGCTTATAGGAGATTTTCTATAAATTTTTATGTTTTCCAGTTTTCTACAAATTCTCTTGCAGTTATGCTCATAGCTCTGTTTTGTTGTTATTGTGTTTTATTAGGGGAAAATGGCTTTATTGGCCTCAAATAGCTGCTTTATTAGATGCAATGAAGCAGGTGACATAGAAGCAAAAAGCAAAACCGCAGGAGAAGAAGAAATGATAAAGGTAACCATGACACTCTTCAGTAGGCAAACAGACCCCACATACACGACGCAGTCATCTTCAAAATGCTGAGGAGCCGTCTGCTACCACATAGCGGTTCAGGTCACCCTTTTTCTAATGTGATGTTCCACATCGGCTTAATTATAAATCCCTGACTGATGGCATGTTTGCACAATGTGGTAGAGAAATCACTGCATCTAAAAGCTACCTTACTATCATCCCCCTGTATTATTATCTTTTTCTGTGTAGCTCCACGTTCGTTTTAAGTCTTGGTTTTCTTTTTTTCTTGCCTGCATTTTATGTTAATTTTTCAAATAGATATGTTCACATGGTTCAAATTTTTTAAATATAAATATTTAGGGACATATGTCACCTTTCCACCCTGTTTCTCTCTCTTTCCCGTAATTTGTTTTTTTTTTTTTGTTTCTTTTTTATGCATCCTTCTTGAGTTTCTTTATAAAAACATGATAACGTTGGTGATTTTCTACTTTTTCAGACTGAAGGTAGCCTCCTGCACACACACTTCTAGATTTGATTTTTTTCCTTAATATTCTATCTTGGAGATCATCCCTGACGAGTACATAGAAATATCTCTCTCTCTCTCTCTCTCTCTCTCTCTCTCTCCTTTCTCTCTTTTTATAGCTACAAAGTTTTACAACTCTTCCATTTTACGAATATACTTTAATTTACTTAGGCAGTCTCTTATCGAAGGAGATTTAGATTATTTCCAATATTTTGCCCTTATGAACAATGCCACAGCACATAACTTTAAATGTGTATCATGTTGTAGGTATGCAAGCATGTCTGAAGGTAAATTCCCAGGAGCAGAACTGCAGGGCCAAGGAGTACACGCATTTGTAGTTTTGTTAGATAGCACCAGATGCCCTGCGTGAAGGTTGTACTAACTTACACTCTCACCAGTAAGTGTGAGAAGGACACTAGATTTTCTTTTTTAATAATACTTGCGTATCCATGATATAATCACTACATAAAATAAAGTCATGACAGAACTTCAAGGGCTTTAGACCTCAAATTCTGCATCTTTTGATAAGTAAGTCTTCTTTATATGAGGAGAAATGCACAGAACAAATAGTTTATTTCCTATTAGTCACTATGCTGGAAATAAAAGTTCCCTATTCTGAGCTCAAGTTCCTAATCCTCCTGTGTGTTTTATAAGTTATGCAGAGACCTTCTTAACAAGGTGAAATTCTAGATAAAACGACAAAGTACCTTGGATGATTGACTGGATTGTTTTCCTAATTGGAATTTGATGATGGCTTTTTTTTTTTTTTTTTAAAGATTTTATTTATTTATTCATTTATCCCCCCCTTGCTGCTTGTGCTCGCTGGGTCAGCTAACCACGCCGTGCGGGCGGGCTTGCCTTCACCAGGAGGCCCCGGGAACCGAACCCGGGGCCTCCCATATGGTAAACGGGAACCCTACTGATTGAGCCACAGCCGCTTCCCTTGATGATGGCTTTTAAGGCTTAATTTCTTAAGCTCAGGAAAGCCACATGATCTTTAATGACAAACACACATGAAGATATGTCTAAACAATAACTACTGTCTTCTTGACACGTTTTTCTTGTTCTTAACATTCCAGCCCAGTCATGGGCACATTGAATCTTGCCGGATTTGACTCTGTTGGGGAATCAACTGATTCCAGCTAGTCTGATACAGTTACGCCATGTGTAAGGCAGGTGATTTCTGACATGAGGCAGGTGAATTAGAGAAGACCAAAGTAGAAGGCTCTAATAAGTGGGGGGAAAAAATACCTTTTCTAAAATGGCCGTACTCATTATAAATAAAGCATAAAAACCCATATTACATTTCTCTCTACTACCAGCATAATGTAAAAGCATCAAACATCTGTATATACTTTGTTTTTAGAATTCCCTGCCATGTATTTGCTTTTATTATTTTTAAAAATTTCTTAATTTTCATAATAACCAGTTTTAGTCTTTTAGAATTTTTTTTAGCTTTGAAAATATTTCTAATCTTTTTAAACAAAAATGAGAGTATCACTAACTGTTCATTTCCTCATTTGGAGTTTGTGGGTGGAGAAATACCAGTCTTGACAGCACAGGAATTGGAAATTTCAGTATGTCTTTTTACATACTTCCTCAAAAGGTCCTTTGACTGCCAGAAATATCAAATAATTTCCATCTAAAACTTTAGATATTCTTTTTACATTTTGAAAAGTGGAAGTTTAATCACATTTTTAATTACATAAAAATAAAACTACTACAAGTAGCTATGTATTTTGCCAAATGTGTCACATGAATTTCTTCTTTAATCTTCAAAAAGCTCCTGTGTAGTAGCCATCACTTTTATCCTAACTTCACAGATAAGGAGCAGCCTTTGACCCTGCTTACATCCTCACCTGGTTTGATCAGTCATTTCATGAAAGTCCCACAGCTAGATAGAGAAGAGACAGGATATATTCCCAGGCCTGTCTGTCTCCAGAAGCCACTCTGACATTCCATACCACATCTTGGGAAACAGGACATTAGAAAATGCTGATGGATCTGTGAATTACCTATATTTAGTTTATTTTAATTTACTTATATTTAATTTTATTGTATCACATTTAAATTATTTTTCATCTGGATTACCTTTGTGTCCTAGCATGATCTACCCTCTTGCCAAAAGTGGTACTGTATCATGGAACCTCAGCCGGGAGTTTTCCCAGGTCTCTAGGACACACCCCACCCTGCCCCAGCCAAAACTGCCACCCACACGTCACTGGCACAGCACGTTACTGGCCACCACTTTCTCAGCACTCTTGGAATTGGATTCTGGCCACAGAGGCCTCTCTGGAGTCTAGGGTCATTGGGTTGCAAATTGAATTGCAACCTTGACCCACTTACCTGATCTAAATTGCTGTATCTAGATCAATTAATTTATGTCAAGTGATAGTAAATATCTGTCAAGATTCAGAGGATATAAAGAGGATTAAAAGTGGTTTCAATAAAGTAAAAGAACAAATGTGTTAAAAGCTCTAATATATTTGGTGATTATGCAAAGTAAAGTAGCTACTATCTTAACTTTCAGTCTGATAAAATGAACACCATCAGCAAAAATTAGAACCTAATGCATTTAGTTTGAGGCCAGTATTATACTTCTGAAACTGCCTAATTACTCAGCAGGATCTGACATGTAAAATGTTTTTCAAACCGTTGTCTCCTTATCCTCTTTAGTGGTTAGACTCAAGGATTCTAGAGAAGCATATAATAGCAGTATATATGAAATCAAAACATAACTAGAACCTGTCTTTTTCTGAACTGATTTGCTACAGTGATCATTTTTTTCTTTTGTCTAAGAAATTCCTTCAAATCTTGTGTAATGAAAAAAAGTTCAAAGGGGGGGAAATAAGTGTAAAATCTGTTATGTTCCCTTCTCCAATACCCAGATTAGATCCTGTGCTGAACGAGAAACCAAGAAAAAAGATGACATTCCAGAAGAAGACAAAGGAAACGTTAAACAGTGTGAAATAAATTATGTGTATGTATTATTCTCCTTTCACACCTACAGGTTTGACAGTTAAAGTGTTTTTCAAGAAGCTTTTAAAGTAAAATAACCTAAAGGACAAGAAGAAGCAGCATAATGTAGACTCTAGGACAAAGTACTGAGCTGATTGCTTTTCTTCTCTTAAGGTTTTGGTTTTCCTAGTTTATCCTAGTTTTAAAGATAAAGTCACTAGGTTTAGTCAGTTCTCCCTGTTCATGCACTTGTCAGAACATAATGCCAACGAAATGCTGTTCCATGGTCAAAACTCAGGCCACTCTAGCTAACATTCCCTGGTAGAGCTGGGGCTTTTTAGAAATATCCAAACAACTGCCTTGTCGATCGTGGGTCACTGAGGTCTGTATTACTGAAAAGCTGCAAGTTATTTAAGAAATATCATTAAATTTCTGACAATGAGAAAAGCTTCAACAGTATTTGTAAGTTCATCAGTATACTGGTATAAGCAAAGCTTGAGATTTTTCAAGGAATATTTGTTTTTAACAGAAAGAAATTTCAGAGCTTCCAAGACCACAAACTTAAAATAAGTAAAGAAGACAGTAAAATTCTCAAAAAGGCTCGGAAAGATGGATTTTTGCATGAGACACTTCTGGACAGGTAGGCATATTTTTTACTTATTTCCAACTATTTTCACTAGTCAGTAGAAGTGGCATGTACAAAACCAATCTTCTTTTTAATTGCTTTAAGTTATTTATTTATCTTACTAAATTACTTTAATTCTAAAGTATTTTAGTAATTAACTTACTAAATTACTTTATTTCTAAATAAATACTTTATTTCTAAATTAGTTAATTAGTTAACTAATAACTAATTAAATTTATTAATTAGTTAATAAATTAGTTATTTATTTACCTTACTAAATTACTTTATTTCTACATAGCAATATTACCTAGAAAAGATACCATAAATCTGGGGGGAAATTGCCAAGAAAGAATATCCTGAAATCATAGGTTCTATGTCCTTCTATTCTAATATATAGTTTATTGTAAGAAATTCAGGCTTGACTGAAATTACTTCATAAATTTACTTACCATCATCTTTTTATAACTATTAGAACCAAGGGTAGAAAGTAGTTTGACAAGTGTCACATTTGTAGAATCTATTAGAGTAGTACACATTCCTAATAATAAGAAAAAGAGATCAAAAGTTACTAAGTATAAAAGTTAAATGAATGGAATTGAAGCAGTTTTATTAAGTTGAATTGAGAAGTGTGCAGGATATTTATCATAGAACATTATTAATATTTATTACTCCTATAAATAAGTATTGTCCCAGATTTACAACATAAAAGACAGGTAGAGAAGTTTAGCTGTGAGCTCACAACTATAGATCAATAAGTGCCAGATTGAAAGAGAATTTGGTGATCTCCTGCCAAGTGCTGTGTTGAAAAATTACTCTTAAAACTTCTTTACAAGACTTTACAAAGGTAATGCTTAATCATATGTTTCCTGTTAACTAGTTGATAGAGATCTGACCTGAAGTCAGTGAGTTATGTAAGAATTTTTTCCAGGTGATCAAATTAGCACATATCTAGTTCTAAGAAATCAGGAGTGGGATACAAAAAATAATCAGAATTTGTACTCAAAAGAAATAGAATATGTTCTTTGTTTTGTAACTTTTATCACTTGTCAAAATACAGCATTGTCACCCTATTAAAACTTTAGGGTGTGCTTAAATTCAAAGGAGGTGATTAAAACTGCTATTTTGCATTGTAAAAGCCATTGGGCAATGTTTGTTAAATATTAAGAAAAGACTTTCATAAGAACAGAATCCATTTTTTGTGAAACATAAAACTGAAAATTAAAATTTGAATACAGATATTTGAATATAACTGTTGTGGTAATATAATAAGCAAAATCGAAAGGCCAAACAATTTCTAAGCATGTTTTATGTTTAGTATTTTTATTTTTAGTGTCTTTATGACATAAATATTGACTATCTATAGCATTTTTGCATAGATTAATATTTATTTGTCTTTATTTAAACAGGAGAGCCAAATTGAAAGCTGATAGATACTGCAAATGACCAAGATTTTGTTTCTGTCTTATCCTTTTGGGGTTTTTTTCTGAATAAAGTATTCACTGGAAGCGCTTTTACAGAGTTCTTGGTCTGTTATGAAATTATTTTTAAAGTAATAGCTTAGTTTAGCCAAGATTCCTTTAAAAAGAAGTTAGAAAGTCCCGATCCAATCACTCAACAAAGCTTCATGATTCTGCCTCTTAAACAGTACCCAAATCACAGATTAGTCAAATATCAGACCTGGGGGACTGGGCAGAGAGAAATAAATCTGTTTTTAGGCAGTGGGGTGGAAACTGGACCCATCACAAAAGAGCAGACAGGCTCAGAACATAGGGTAGAGAGTTTAGTCCCAGTGGATATTCATGTAATGCTTTCAGCCTTGTGAGGTGAGAGTCAGACTAAGCATTACTAAAGCCGGCCAAGGCAGTTCCATTTCTAGTCCACCTCTGAGTTCCTGTCCCAGTGGTCCAGATGTCATCTAGCCCAGTGAGTGTTCCAGAATCCAGGTTGTATGACGGAACCTTGAAATACAGATGCCTGGACTTCACCACTGGACATTCTGATCCAGAAGGACAGGTGGGCTCAGGCAGCTGTGCTCATAAGACCCCATATTGATCCCAGTGCACAGCAGGATTGAGGCCTGGCCTGACCTGCCAGGCCCCATCTGGTTCTCAGCCTTTCTATCCCATCTGTCTTCTACAAGCAAGGAAGCTATTAACCTTGCAAGAGCAGTAGATAAAGGAAAATTTATAGCCCTAATAGAAAAGAAAAATATTCCAAATTAATTAGTCAAGTATCCCACTAAAAAAGCTGGAAAAAATAAATCCAAAAAAAAAGGTAGGGAAGTGGATGTGGCTCAGGCAACTGAGCTCCCACCTACCACACGGGAGGTCCATGGTTTGGTTCCTGGTGCCTCCTAAAGAAGACAGCAAGCTGGTGTGACAGGCAGGCATGACAAGCTGATGCAACAGGAGGATGCAACAAGAGACACAAGAAGAAAAAACAATGAGAGACCCAACAAAGCAGGGAGCAGAGGTTCCTGGTGCCTTTTAAAGAAAATGCTTTGGGCAGGCATAACAAGATGATGCAGTAAGAGACACGAGAAGATAAAACATAATGAGAGACACAACAAAGCAGGGAACGGAGATGGCTCAAGCAATTAGGTGCCTCCCTTCCATATTGGAGGTCCCAGGTTCAGTTTCCAGTGCCTCCTAAAGACACAGCACACAGCAAGTGCAAACAACAAGGGCGTGGGGAGAAATAAATAAAATAAATCTTTTAAAAAAAGTGAAAGGAAATAAAAAAGAATAGCAAATACTAAAATAGGAAACAAAAAAATAAGAACACAAAAATTTGGTTCTTTGAGGAGACGTATGTTATGGATTAAATTGTGTTCCACAAAACTATGTTCAATTCATAACCCCCAGGCTTGTGAATGTGATCCTCTCTGGAAATAGGGTCTTTGAAGATGTTATGAAGTCAAATTAGATATAAACGAAGCAAATATGGACAGATTTGAAGGGGAAATTTGGCGGTTCTACATTAATGGTAGGAGACTTTAATATACCGCTTTCAATAATGGATAGAACTTCTAGACAGAAGATCAATAAGGAAATACAAGACTTGCATGACTATAAACCAATTAGACCTACAGGAAAGACCATATCTAAGTTCATTAAAAAAAAAAAAACTTCAATAAATCCAAAAATATTGACATCATTCAAATCATTCCACACTGGAATGAAGCTAATCAGTAACAAAGGGAGAAACGGAAAATTCACAAATATGTGGAAATTAAACGACATACTCTTAACCAATGAGTTACAGAGGAAATCACAAGGGAAATTAGGAAATATCTTGAGTTGAATGAAGATGAAGTTGCAACATACCAAACTTACAGGATGCAGCAAAGGCAGTGCTGAGAAGGAAATTATAGCTCTAAATGCTTACATTATAAGAGAAGATTTCAAATCAGAGACCCAACCTCAAAACCAGAAAAACTAGAAAAAGCAGAGCAAACTAAACCCAAAGTGAGCAGATGGTAGGAAATAATGATTAGAGCAGGGATAAATGAAGTAGAGAAGGAAAAAAAACTTAGAATCAACAAAACAAAAAATTGGTTCTTTAGAAAGATCAATAAAATTGACAAGCCTTTAGCTAGACCGACGCAAAAGAGAGGACACAAATGACTAAAATCAGAAATGAAAAGGGGCACGTTCCTACTGACCCCACTCCAAAGGGCTATAAAAGGAAAGTGTGAACAACTGTACACCAACAGGCAGCCCAGGTGAAATGGACAAATTGGGAGAAACACACAAACTACCTGCACTGACCCAAGAAGGAATAGAAGATCTCAACAAACCCGTAACTAGTAAAGAGACTGAATGTCATCACAGCCCCCACCAAGGGGACCCCGCGGTGCTGCCGGCCCCCACCGGGCAGAAGCTGAGGTCCAGGCCAATTTGAAATAAAGTGAGCATGGCTGGTGTGGGCGACGTGCCAAAAGCCGTGTTCAGCTCAAACTAGAGCCTGAAAACCGCGATTCCTTTCTGCAGTCAGGGCAGACGCCCTGCGCCTGCCCACGTGCAGCCACGGGAGTCAGGGGCCCAGCCGTGGCCCTCCTGGCCCCTCCCAAGTAACTGCGTGTGGCCAGAAAAGTGACAGCGCTAGTTGCTGTTCGCTGTTTCAGAACCGTGGTTTGGGGAGTTAAAAGCAAGGCCTGCCTGTGCTGACTCTGCAGCCGACTCATCTGAACTGAGGGCCTGCTCCCTGATTCCTCTCTGGAGACGAATCTCGGGCATTTTGGTGGTTTTTACTCTGCCCCCCTTGTTTGGTGGGGGAGTTTGTGGGGGGGGGTTTTTTTTTTTTTTTTTTTTTTGGTCTTGTTTAATTCGTTAACGTGGGTGGGCAGGCTTGAGGGGAGGGGCATGGACTGATTGCACATTCCCCTTCCTGGAGCTCGTTTAGAAAGCGTGGTGCCGAGGAAGGAGCGCAGTAGTTAGTAACATGCCCCTTTCCCTCCCCGAGTGGGTCCCGGATTTGATGACACTCAGGACAGTGGGTGGAGCCTGCCTCGCCCTCTGCTTTTCTCGGGTGCACCACACGTGACTGTGGCTCTCAAGGGAATGTTTGCCATTTGCTGAAAATTTTTTGAAGTTACTTTCTAACTTCTTTACTGATAAATGGAGTATTGCACTTTTGAATACACCAAATGGATTGAGTTCATAATTTTAAGTTCCCCTGTCAGTCACTGTCTAATATGCTTGGCACAGACGTGCAGCTGCATGATAGCTGTACTTGATACGACGCCCCTAGAACACAGCGGAAGGCCTGGGGTGCAGAGGAAATGTGGGGTGGGATGAAAGGCAGCAGCTCAAGGCCTGCTCCTTTCCGAGGCTGGAGGGGCAGGTGTGGGGAGAGAACCCTTCGCATGGGGACAGGTCAGGAGAATCCCCTTATTTCTGCTTTGCACCTGAGGAACCCTAGGACAGCCAGGTGAGGCTCTCCAGTATAGTAAAAGCCGGGAATGAGTCCTACAGCTCCTCCTGTGTTCATAGGGATTTTATCAGCTTATTTGGGTTGCAGTTTCCTTTTTTTTTTTTTTTTTCTTTTTTTAATGTTTGGGTAATCTTTTCTACTTTCCCCCAATCCTAATTCTTACAGATTAATTAGTGTTGAGCCAATGCTTTCTCATGTCTCTATTTGTATATGCATTCTTTTCAGATGTATCAAACAAAAAACCCTTCAAAAGAGAATCTCCCAACATACAGCAAGCTATATGGAATACGAAAGTCCTGTATTTTATGCTTGTTCTGTAAACCCACAAGTTCTCTAATAAAGAAAAGCAAACAAACAAAAAACCTCCTAACAAAGAAAAGCTCAGGACCAAATGGCTTCACAGGGGAAGTCTACCGAACAAAGAGGAGCCTGCTGTAATGGTGTCCTCGTAGACACATGGGAGGTGGTTGACCTTACACTGCATGCACATCATCACTTTACTGCATGGACAGTTCATTCACAGGCTTAGGGGCGAGCCGGTGTACATGGGTAAGGTGCACATGGGCTGGTAGACAGAGTGAAGGAAGCATGCGAAGTTCTCTTTTCTCAGTAAAATAGGAAGCTGTGTGGAAAAGGAGGAAGTTTAGATATTTAAGGAGAGAATAAATCAGAGAAATGTATGGGATTACAGGTAGCACTAAGTGTCCTTTTGAGCTTCATGAATTTAAAAGTGAAATCAGTTATTTGGTCATCTTTGCCCACAAAGTTCAGCTGTCTGGTTAAAGACATCAAGCAGGGGACAGTAGGGCATGACCAAAGCTGGGGTTTACAGGCCAGCATGACAAATAGAAAGGTAGGCGAGGTAGTTGAAGACGAATGTCAGAGATTTCAATTGGCTAAGGACAGCAGGGGCCGGGCAGGGTTTGAGAGCAGGTGAAAATGTGACATCCAATGGATGGCAGGTACCAGCTGGGGTAAAAGAGTTACTCGTGCTGGGATACCAGAGGGATAGAGCTGGGAAGATGAGAGGTGAGGGTTGCAGAGTAAGACTGAAATGGAAATTATAAACTTACTGGTAATGACAATGTTTGAGGCATGACCATGGAAATGGATGTTTGAGATAAAATGGCGGACAAGGACATTGCTGGAGAGGAGATCAGGAACTAAAAAACCTGAGAAATGGAAGGATTGTCTGTGGATATTGAAATCACCAAGAATTTTGACAGGAATTTTTAGAGAGATAGTGAACCAGGTGAGAAAATCTTCAAGGAATGTGAGGAAGCTGAGCCACTAAGGGATCTACAGCTATCTACAGTGTATGATGGTATGAGCTTTCAACTCAGGCGAAACCACTGAATGTCTTGAGAGTCGGTAATATTAGGTAAACCCTATGAAAGTGTTCGTATTCAACTACCTGTTACCTAGAAAAATGGCAATTTCATATGGGTCAGTGTAATATCTGAACATATATGAAGTAAGTTTGAATTGTAGCTGGCTTTATATATATTTAGTGCTATTTTCTTTTTTAACTGTAAACTTCCTGAGGTCATGGGTTTGTATTTTACTGCATGAATGTCTTGTCCAGTGCCAGGTAATCTGCTTTGTACTTAAGGACCATCCAGTACTTATTAGACAATTACCACGACTGTAACTGCTATTATTGACTTCTAATTTCATGGTGATCATCATACTCCACCTTTCTGAATTAGGAAACAGTTGACAAGTAGACACAGGAATCGGATGGGCATGGTTATCGGCTTTATGGCTGATTAAGCTGGAATAGAGAAAATAGCCTGAGGCCAAGATGGGATTCCAGCTCTCCTCTGAAATGAAGTTAGGCTCCCGGTCACTTGACAGACGCGCTCTGCTTACCAAGGGCACGGCCAGGCTCTGCCGGGGTGTGGCCTGGGGGCGGGGGGTGGGGGGGCAGGGCCAGAGCACAGGTGGCGGGGGGTGCAGTTCCTTACAAGAGCACACATGCCTTGATGTTGTGTGTCTCCCAGTGCCCTCCTCATGATATTTCCTCAGTCTTCACAGCCATCATGTTATGAATGGCTCTAAAATGTGCTGGGAAGGTGCCGATTTTGGAAACTGCTGTCAGAGCCAGAGGCTCCTTACGCCTTCGCTCTTCCTTCCAGGCTTCCCCGGGAGCGTTCACTGTGGGCAGCCAGGCTGAGTGGGAGGCCAGCAGAGGCCAGACCTCACATGCCCAGTGGGAGGCCCCCTCTCGGGGGGCACGCACCGAGGGGCTTGGAGAGGAAGGCGGAAGCTTTCTCCCCAGATGCCAGTGGAAGATCCAGGTTCTGTGGGGTCTGAAGCTTATACAGCTGGGGGTGGAAGGAGGGAGAAGCCCTCGGTAGCAGTTTGATATTGTTTATGAATTACAAAGATAGATAGTGGATTATGTTTGTAAACTGGTCTGTTCCTTTGGGTGTATTAGATTGTGTTAGATTCAGAGTTTTCATTTTACTTGATTAAATTATGATTAGGGCTTTGATTTGGCCACATCAGTATGATGTTGAGTCCCCATCCCCTTGGTGGGCACGGACTCACAGAAAAAAGCACAGGGCAGAGGAGGGAGTTTTGGGTTTGTTTGTTTTTTAAGAGTTTTGATGCTGGAGCCCTGGGAAGTAAATGCACGGAGGAGGAGAACACAGAGGGAGAGAGAGACAGCTCATTAGACAGGATCCTGTGGCCATGGGAAGAGAGATGAGCCATTCGCCTGATAGTTTGCAGCTGCAGAGACCAGAGCCCTGAGCAGCTGACCTGGAGAGAAACAGGATATTGGAAGAAGCTGGAACCATGGAGCCTTAGGAGGAAGCAGCAGCCTGAACCCTTGCAGACATCGCCCACCATCTTGCTCCAACATGTGGCAACAGACTTTGGTGAAGGAAATAACTTATGCTTTATGGCCTTGTGACTGTAAGCTTCTACTCCAAATAAATACTCTTTGTAAGAGTCAACAGAATGCAAATATTCTCACTGTCCTGATTTTGTGATAATCAGGGTAGGCTAAACATTTGCTAGGTTAGAAACCATGCGTGTGTCCCCAGACTTAGGTCTGGTTTGTAGAATGCTGGTGATAAACTAAGCCTGATTTATTTTATGACCATCCTGTATGGGAAATGACTGTAACTCTAAGTATCTCTGGTCAACCTTAAGAGACATAGCAGGGGGTGGATGTGGATCAAATGGTTGGGCATCCGTCTCCCATATGGAGGGACCTGGGTTCAATCCCCGGGACCTCCCATTAAATATAAAAAAAAGAAATATATAGAAGGTACATGGGCCACTAGGCCCCGCGAGCCAGCCACACAGCAATACAACATAACAGGTGAGTGACACAAGGGAGAGCCGAGATGAGACGCGCCAAAAAACCAGGAACTAAGGTGGCGCAGGTGGTAGGACGCCTCTCTCCCACATCGGAGGTTCCCAGGATTGAATCCCAATGAAGACAGAAGGAGAAGGATGAGAAGAGAGTGCAGGAAACAGACACAGAGAATTGCCCAGCGAATGGACACAAAAACAGCAAAAATGGGGAGGGTGGGGGTGTAAAAATGGATAAAAGTAAATAAATAAATCCTTTAAAAAAAGAAGTATAGGGGAGTAAGATACAGACTATAGTTAGTAGTAATTGTTTGACAGTGTTCTTTCGTGATTTGTTAAATGTTTCCCAACAATGCAGGATGTTTGTGGGGGATGATGTGTGGGAGCCCTGCGTGATGTTATGCATGTTTGTTTCGTAAGTTCACAGTGTTTACTGAACACTTATAGTTTATGTATGTTCATGTATGAATGACACACTTCAATAAATTGTTTAAAAAAAAAAAAGTCAGCAGAGTTCCAGTGTTTTGCATCAGCACGGCTGACTAATTTTAAATCCTCCTTAAGAAAAAGAAACACTAAATACTAACTGTAAAATTAGGTAGAAGGTCTTGGAAGTGGCAAATACAAGTGAAGGTCCTGAACTTTTAAACTTCATTAGCTTCACAGTAACTCCTCCTCCGCCCTTTGGAAGGAAGAACTACAACCGCCTATCTTTACGTGTATCCGTCAGCTTGATGCTTGATGCTCTCAGACGCGATAGTCCAGCTCGCAAGCAAGTCAGCTTGAACTGGCGTAAACAGTAAAGGAGAGGACCGGCTCCTGCAAATGAAGAGTCCCCATGTCGGGCAGACGCCAAGGCTGGCCGGTGCAGCACGTAACGTGTCATCAGTGACCAGGCTCTCTCCGTCTGTCCACCCTGCAGTCCAGAATGAGTGCCGCACCCCAGGGCAGCTCCCTTCAGTTCGCAGCACGTGGCCTGCTGGTTTACTCTCTCCTGCTAAAAGAGAAGGAAACTGCCTCAACCCTAGGGCAGGACCCTGAGCTTCAGGCCACGGCCTGTTGATCCGTGCGTCCCAGTGCCTACGGTCTAAGCCACGCACCGTGGCCAGCGAGGGGCAGGCTGACCCCGAGTGTCTCAGGCCAGCCGAGGCCCCCTGCAGAGAGGAGGATAAAGACGGGTCTCTTCCGAATCATCTGGCTGTGACATTAGAAGAGCAGAACTAAGGCTGGTAAAATATCAGATACCCAAGATTAAACTAGAGGGTGGAGGATAACCAGCTAAACATACTGAAAGTTTTCAACGATGGGTTTGCTTTACATTTCCCCCTCCATCTTCATTCTTCTATCATGAGAAAGCAGGCAAGCAGGGGTCATTTGTTCACCATTTACCCAGCACCTAGATTAAGTGCTCAGTATTTGTGGTAAAAGCTGAGTAGTTATTAATGAGTAAATTAATCGATCACAAACTTATTAGAAACAACTGGTTGGGGTACTAAATAGGTAGCTATAATTGTTTATGTAAAATGGAACTATTTAGGAATATGAAGCCAGGACAACAAAAAAGATTTAGAGATTATGAGAATTGAGTTGACAAGGAATTTTCTGCTCCAAATGGTATGTCTCATCAAAGAAAGTAGAAATAGGACAAAGGGTTTTTTGTTATAAACTGACTTTTCAAACTCTAACATACCTAGGGTGTTAGGGATCCAGTAAGACGGCCAACATGTTTCACATAGAAACAGAAAGAGAAGCATAAAATGAAGAAAAGAATAATTAAGATAACTATTTTATTTTGACATAATATGAAGGCACAATTAGTATTAAATGTGAGCCCTAAATTTGTAGTTTTGTAATGAAACAAAGTATCATCATACTTGTACCAAGGAAGATGAGTTAATATAGTCTTCATATTTTTACATAAAAAAGCATAAAGCAAATAATCTTCACAGTGTGAGAAAGCTATTAGAGGAAAAGGATCGTGTAACACTTTTGCTTGACCTCTGATTTTCCATTGTTTACATCTTTCATTCTCTAGATTCCTTCCTGAAAGAAGGATCATTTTACAGTTAAGTAGCTCTGTGTTAAATACTTCTGTTAAGATGTGTTTTTCAAAATGGAATATTACATCCATATTTCTTGATCTTCTAGTACAAATTTTTGTATATTCGGTTTTATTGAATCGAGTCATACCTGTTCTGGGTAACTTGGTACCAGCATGTGCGGCAGGTCTCATCAGGGCACGCAGGTTTGGTTGCTATGGTTTTCAATTCAAGACTCCCGCTCAGGAACCTGGGAATGTTAGGTAGGAGATTAGAAAGGGCCTAACTTGCCAAGAACTTCAGCTAATCTGATCGACAATTTGATTACTCGTGTTGACTCTTGCATAAAAAACAGATTATCCAAGCCTTACACTCGATACTTGCTGGGAAGGTAGTATGTGAACCACCCTCGGCTCTGACATAATCATTCATTTGTACGTTTAAATACCAAGCTCTCTGAAGAGGTCAGTGTACCAAAAGCCATGGCAAAGTTTCCTGCTCTTGCCTGGGCTTTCTGTACATTTCTGGTACTGAGGAATGGACTAGATTAAAAAAAAAAAAAAGTGTAAGAAAAAAACACGTAAAAATGTATAACTTTAGAGTAGTAGAATTAAAATGTAGTTTGTCTGAAATAGAGTCAACAGTACCTAATGGGCCTCTAGAAGTTACTTGCACCATTAGCCGACAACTGTGCCCAGGAGCATGGTATCAGCTGGCTGAGTCTTCTGCATAAAGGAGCTGGTTTGCCAGACCATGTCACCGCCAACTCGTGCCCTCTCATAGGCACATGTCTAAAGTGCTCTCCATTGCTCCTAAGGGCAATGATCTTCCAGTCAAATGGCTATTTAGCTACTTACATGCCAAAACGAGAGAACCCTCTACCTGCAACACTTACTTAGTTTAAACTCAAGACAATGCAGCGTATCTCGGTACAGTTTCCCGAGTAAAATCCCAGGCCTTCCAGGGCCTGCTAAGGCAGGACTTCTGCCACCTCCCACCCCTCCACCTGCACCTGCTGTTTCCCAGGCCTTTGTCTTCTGCTCCACGTAGTGACTTCCCTAAGGCAGCCCCCCAGGCCGCACACATTTCCACTCTGAAGGCTAGTACCAGCTGCTGCTCCTGCCTGGAACCTGCTCTAGCTCCCTTGCCCCCTCCCAACTTCCGCGCAGGCTTCACCTTCTCAGGAACGGCTCTGCTACCCACCCCACTTACTAAGGAGCTCGCCCCACTCCCGCGTCCCCAAAGGATGCCCTTGCCCTGCGTTGCCCTTGCGGGTGTGTTACGCTCATCTAGGACGTAAGCCTCGGGAGGGGAGGACGGTTTCTTGACGGTCCGCGGCTTGTCCAGTGTCAGGAAGCGCCCGGCACGTTGCCGGTCCCCGGTAAGGATTCTTTTGAATTAATAACGGACAGTCGCTCTGATCTGCTCACTGTTGAAGCGCGAAGCCGAATGTGCTTTAATCACTGAATTGTTTCACAAGTCAGACTTCCTCCTTGAAGAGAGCAACGCTGTCGACTAGGGACAGAAGCCACTGTCCCCTCCCAACCTTCCCAACCACGACATTATTCTGAGCAGGAGCTACAGGTGGGAGGAAACCACAATTTCACACACACACACACGGATAAAAGAAACACGTGCAGATTTCAGGGGTAGTTCTCTGAGTTTTACTGAAACCAACAACCAACCAACCAAACAACTGCCGGGCGGGGTGTGCGGGACTCAGGACCGCAGCAGGGAGCGCCACGCGGGGCAGGCTTCCTGCTGACTGGCGCGCCCCGCTCTTCCCTTCCCCTCGGGGCCGGCCCGGTGCCAAGGGCGAGCTTGTGCAAACGGCCTGGGTTTCCCAAGCGGCGTCTGCGGACCCCGAGCAGACGCGGGCCAGGTGCGGGCGGCTCTCAGGAAAGCTGCGCGCGTCTCACCCGGCACCCGGCCTTGTCTAGGGCCGAGCCACTGAGGCCCAGGCGCGGGGGCCCGCCGGCTCTGCGCGGCAGCGAGGGGCGACTCTCCGGGCGGGCCCCCCGGCCCACCCCGCAGCGGCGCGGGCAGCCCAGCTCGGCCACCGCGGCGCGGTCGGCTCCGGGGCCCGTTTCGTGCGCGTGCGGCCGCGGGGCCTGAGCGCAGACCCGGCCCTGGGCCGCGCGGGCACCCGCCCCCCCCCCCCGGCCGCGCGGGGACCGGGTGGCCACCCTCCCCCGCCAGGCCTGGCGGCCCCTCCCCCGGGCGGGGCGCCCCGGACCCGACCACTGCCGGGAGCGCAGCAGGCGCCCCGCGCCGCCCCCGTCGTCCCCGCCGCCCCCGCGCTCGCCGTGGGCCCTGCTCCGCGGCCGCGCCCCTCGCCCGCGTGGTCGTCCCCGCCGCACCCCCGCCCGCGGTCCTCGGCCTCGCCGCACGCACCCCCGCACCCCGCCGGCGTGGTGCAGTCCTGGCGCCGTCACGAGGCTGGGGCGCAGCCGCGGGGCCCGGCAGTGGCGAGCGGAGATGCTGGGCCCCGGTCGCCTCGCCCTGGTGCTCCTGGCCGCGGCCACCGCCCGCGCCGGGGCGCAGCACGTGCCGCCGGTGGGTGAGCGCGGGGGGCGGGGCGCAGGTGGGCCAGGTGCGGACAGGGGGGCGGGGGCGCAGGTGGGTCAGGTGCGGACAGGGGGGGCGGGGGCGCAGGTGGGCCAGGTGCGGGCGCAGGTGGGCCAGGTGCGGGCCGGGGCGCCAGGTGCGGGCGGGGGCCCCCGGTTACGGGGTCTGTGGTTCCTTCGCAGGACGTGGGGGCGGAGCGGGCTGTGAGCCCGCGCGCTGGGCGCTCCGGCCCTGGCTGGGGAAAGAGCACTGCGAGGGGAGCCCGGCCCGGCAGAAGGGCGGGGTGGAGCTGCAGGCTGCGGTGTCGCGGCTGCACCGCACCGCCAGCTCCAGCTCCCGCACCTCCAGCTGACCTGGTGCGGAGCTCGGGGCTGCTCGGTGCCTGACGCCCCGCCCGGCCTCACGCGCCGTCTCCGGACCCGCCAGCTCCGGCCCTGGCCGACCCCGCGCCTGCCGAGCCGCCCCCCGGTAGTGCCCAGCTGGGACTCCCAGGCCCGTGGCCGCGGGCAGGCCCGGCCCCGCCGGCGTCTCTGGGAGGAGGAAGTAGCCTGGAGAGCCTCTTCCCCCGCCGCAGCCCGCGCGCGGGTCCCGCACGCCCCCGGCTTTGAAAGCAGCGCCAGGGCCGCAGCTGGCGGGAAGCTGCTCCGCCTGGGGCTGCGTAGCCTAAGCCGAGGGTGGGTGGGTGGGTGGGGGACGTGCATTCTCCTTTTCCATTCTTTGATCGCTGTGAGAACTACTTTGAGTGAAATCGTGGCCGAGCATAGTTGGGCCATTAAAAGCTGGTGTAAGTGTGAGGCAGACCCCGGGGTAGAGTATGCGGGATTTCAGTAGTAGCCTCTGGTGCGGAAACGGTTTGCGTTAGAGAGGTTGGTCCTGGGGGAATCCTTAAAGAATTGGCGCTGTCAGTGCCCTTCAGCCAGAGGCCCCCAGCATCAGCCGGTGGGCTGTGCACACCTGTACTCGCTGCAGCAAGTGACAAGGTGTCAGAAAGAACTCAGCCCAGAGCGTGGGGTTTGCTGGGGTGGTTTGGGGGAGGCTCTGGGGAGTCAGGGGCTTGCTCTAGACTGGGGCAGGTCCGTGATTGGGCGAGGGCAGGCGCTGGTCTTGTGGGGTGCGGGGTGCCCGCGTTTTCGTGTGCACTTAGGCTCTCCAGGTGGCCTCGTGTGTCTCAGAGCTCTGCGAGCTGTTTATGTCACACCACAGTGCCCCGGCTGTGCGCAGCAGACCAGCCTGGAGCATCCCATCAGTTCCAGGTGCCAGGGGCCGCGCTCTTTTTTTTTCACTTTCTCAATAATTTATTTTTTCAAGCAAAAATATTTCAAAAGCTGTCTTCAGAAAAAGAATTAACAGTCCCAATTTAATTACATTCCTATTTAGAGCAGCGGTTGTCAACATCTGCTCCGATTCCTGGGATCAGTTTGGGAAGCTGTTTCCACAATCTTCAACAAAATGAGAAAAACGGGGGGACACGAGGGGGAGCAGATGTGGCTCAAGCAGCTGCGCACCTGTCTTCCACACGGGAGGGCCCTGATTTGGTCCCAGCACCTCCTAAAGAAAAAAACAGGCAGACAGAGCGGGGGCGAAAGGAAAAAAAAAAGCAAACAGATGAAGGAGCCATCTCAGGGGAAAGAAATAAAATTAAGAAATAAAGGAAATCAAAACTCCCCTTTTAAAAAGTGCTTGAAACTGAAATGCTCAATTTAGAATGTTAGCCTTTATGCTGACTTTAGGGACTTCAATTTTTAGTATTGTCTTTAAAATGATCTTTCTTTTATAAAATAATAGCAAAAGTAGATGTTAAGTATAGATTTTTGTTTATTTAAACCTCTCCACTTGACAGAATAAAACCTGGGCCCTCTGTACTGAGCCCCGGTTAATTTTTTTATTGGTCGGGGAAATCTGGGGACCCACTGGCCGAGAGCACCCAGAGAGCCTCACAGCAGTCCAGTGAGCTCACTCCCTACAGAGAATAAGCAATTTTCAGCTGAATCTTTACATGATAAACTGTAGTCTCATAGTAAAAAAAAAAAAAAAGATATTTCAAAACTACCTGTGACATACGAATAATTGAGGACTGGCTTTAAATTAGAAACGAAAGTATTGGATTTGGAACTCTAGGGTGGTTTTGTTTTGTTTTGTTTTGTTTTGTTTTTGAGGCTTTTCCCAATGTGGCAGGTTTTAAGCTCCTCTTGGGTCGTTCTACATTCCGGAATCCATTAGGAGGCTAAAGCTGAGAGGGAGAGGAGCACAGGACTGCGTCACCCAGAACTCTGTACCTTGTTGAGGACTTTGGATCTTATTCTAATAACAATGGAAGCTACTGGCTGGCTTTATTTTTTTTTATTTTTATTTTTTTATTTTACCGGGAGGTCTCGGGGATCGAACCCAGGTCCCTCCATATGGGAGACGGACGCCCAACCATTTGAGCCACATCTGCCCCCTACTGGCCGGCTTTAAACACAAAATGAGAAGATAAAATTTTTACTCGAAGAACATCAGTTGGGATGGGAAGAAGCAAGGGTGGATTTGAGGGGACGAGTCCGGGGAGAGAGCAGGGTGGTGGAGCAGGAGGGGCGCCCCGTGCTTGAGGTGCTCAGGGAGGAGCCGAGCTGGATGGGTTGAGTAGGCAAGGGCTGACGTGCCCGCTGGGTGCCAGGTGTCGAACGTCGGGGAGGAAGATTCCCATCCGGCTCCTGGGACTCGCGCTCAGAAGAGAAGTATTGGGAGGCGAAGGCTGGAGGACACACAAGGAGAAGACAAGACGAGGGCAGAGCAAGGCCAAGGCACTGGCCCACGGCCGTGTTAGGTAGAGAGGAGTGGGCAAGGCTAGAGAGCGGACCAGCGTCGGAGAGCCAGTGTCCTGGGGCTCAGAGAAGAGCGAGACAGTCACTGAGGCCGAATGCAATGCACAAGGGGCCCTTCTGCCTGGCAGTGGGAGGTCATTGGTGACCTTGGCCCAAGCAGTCTTGAGGACAGAAAATAGATCACCGCGGGAGGCTGAGCAGAGCTCAGAGGGGAAGAGCGAGTGGAGAAGAGGATTGTTCTCAGGAATAAATCGGAGCCATAAGATGTATGACAGTAAACGACTCGCTTAATTGCTGAATCCAGCGTATCTCTATGCACCGGCCCCTCGTATGACTACCAGTGTTGTTGACATCTGCTCCTGAAGCAGCTGTAGCGATAATTGTCAGAAAGTTTCCCCAAGTTGCATCAGCCCACGCCCAAGCCACTCTTGCTGTAACATACCTGCTGTTCCCTGTTATTCCGAAGGCCCACGGATGTCCGTGCCTCCTGCTGCCACACTCTGCTCCAGGCGCTGGGACGTGTCGGTGAGGAAGGGCCCTGCCCTCACAGAGGCCTGACCTCAATATGGGTCCTTTCGTGAGGTGCCATCCCGTCAAAGTCAAGAGACACAGGCAGAGATGTGCATGCCCATCTGAAATTGTTACAGAGTGAAAGACATGCCTTTTCTTAGTCAGTAACTGTGTGTCTGCTAAGTTGTGCATAGAGAATTAGGAAACAGATTTTATTTAGAAATGAGTTATTGAAAAAGAATTCAAATTAAAAAATTTTTCGCTGCAATTCTTCTTTTCTGATAGGTATCTATCTAATTTCTTTACATTATCTTTTATTGCCCCTTTTAAAGCATATGAATGACAGGCACACAAGGGCTTGCTGGACTTTTCTGTACTTTATTAGAAGCATACATTTCGTTGAGGTTCTCACTGATGATGCAAGACCCAAATAAAATGCTTTAAGGAGCTGGATGAGTTTCACCCCTGCTTTTAGGTGTGGAGGGAGGCTGCCTAGCTAGTGGACAGATTTTCACCTTCCATGCTGCCTCCTCAACTATGATATGTCCAGTAGCTCTCTAGTTAGTTTTTCTCAATGAATGGGAAGGACATAAAAACGGAGTAATTTTGGATGTTCAAGTTCCTTTCAAATAACCAGAATGATTAGAGAATTCACTGACCTTTTCCTGGAAAGGACATTTTCCCTAGACTCTCAAATGCACTGAAGCGTCAGATTTTCACCACTTCTTGGGGCTTTAGGAACCAAAACACACACAAAAATGAGCGAGACGGAGAGGGACAGGCTCTAAGCTTTCCCCTGGGGTAGAGGCCAGTGTGCCAGCCAGACGGCGCAGACGCCCCGTCACCTGTGTCAAAGCGTCACCTGTCCTCTCTCTAACTTTTCATCTGGCTGGATAAGGCTACCTGCTATTAAAACCAAGGAGAGTCAAGTTTGGGGATAAAGTCACTTGCTGTACTTCTCTCAGGTCTGAGGACAGATTTTGAAGCTCTCTTTCCCACGTAGAATTCCCCCTTGATGGTGCAGATGTAGATTTCTTTCCACTCTACCCCCAATACTAACGTTTTTTGTGTAAAATGACTTAGGTGTCATGAGCACCTGTCATGCCTGGTATCCATAGCTACCACCTTTCTTATTTTCTGTCACCTTGTGCCCAGACTCCGTGCAGATGTCACACCTGTTTGCCGCAGCTGGCTTTATGCTATTTTAAAATAGCTTACCTGCCTCCACGTCTCACCTCTGCGGCAGGTTGAGTTCTCCCGAATACCTGGCCCAGCACTGTCAGCTGCCTCGCGGTGTCTAGTAACAGCTGCCTTGGCCTGCAGGGGTCCTCGCTAGGGAGGGGTGGGCGTCATAGCATCTCCCTGCTCTGCTGGGCTGCTTCTGGGGGTCGTGAAGGGCACGCTGCTCCTGTTAAAGTCAAGGTCTTCCCGTGGGCAGCTCAGGGCAGGGGGCCAGGGAGCCAGGGGGCCTCTCCCCAGCTGCGTAGCCCCTCCACACAGACAGAAGGAGCTGGGCCTCGCATCCGGCACGTGCAGCTGGGAAGTCAGTAAAGGTGCCTAAACTGACCAAAAGGTCTGATATTTAGGAGAATTTTATGGTGAATAAGTTAATATGAAGTAGGACCGGCTTTTCTAAGATTAATGATTGTCATTCAGTGATGTGTTTGGAAAAGTGTGTTTGTGAATTAAGACTTTCTTAGGGTGCTACATTTAGGGTGTCCATCTCTGAATTTGCTAAACAAGGACCAGTGAACTTTAGAGTACTGGGCCTCCGCATTGCGGTGACTGTTACTATTTTTATTTTTTATTTTTAGGAGGTTCTGGGGATTGAGCTCTGGGAAGCGGGTGCTCAACCACTGAGCTACATCCCCTCCCCAATTTTTAAATGATTTTAGATCCTGACACAGTTAACAGAACATTTAAAAATAATGTCGGAGAATTAGTATCTACATATCTCCCACATGATATAAATAAAATTGAGATTTTTAAGTTCAAAATTTAAAAATCTGTATTCAAGGTATAAATAGAAATCAAATAGTAGAGACAGGCTTACGATGAAAACCAGTCTCCTGCCCCATTCCTTCCACCGCAGTCTCTCTGGAAACAACAACTTTTCGTTGTTTTTGCTCTTCCTTGGCCAGGGAGATTATATTCAGCCAGAACCCACCTGTCCTGCCTTCTCTGCTTGCACACTGGCCGCTCACTCCGGTCTGGCTGGTGCTGAAGTTTTTATATGCTCAGGTTATCCTTATGAAAACTGCTAACGTGCTTACGTTGCACCATTCAGAATTGTCAACATTGTCCCCTGCCGTGCTGCACTGATGAATAAAACTGGAACCTACTTTCAACAGCCTGCTCCAACCTTTCCTATTTTTTTTTTTTTACCTTTCCATACAATGCTCCCGTTGACAGGGCACAATTACGGGGCTTCAGGCCCATTCACAGAGCCTTTGCAAGCTTAGAGCCTCCTCGTCACGTGCACCCTGAGGCTGTCACCCCCCCAGGCCTCCCGTGGCCCCCAGCCCCGGCAGCCACTAGCCTGCTATCTGGTCCCACAGATGGCCTTTCTGGACAGTCCGTGTAGTCGTGCTGCTTCCACTCAGCCGGCATCAGTGCTCCGTTTCTTTTTTTTTGCCAAATCATATCCCACAGTGTGGCTCTGCCGCGCGCTATCAGCTGACAGAGTTGATGGACGTTTCTGTCGCTCCTACTTCTTGGCCACTAAGAGCGGTCGCGCTGACCGTTCTCGTCCCAGCGTTTGTGTGGACGTGTGTTTTCGCTTCTCCAGGTGAATACGGAGCAGTGAGACTGCTGGCTCACGTGGCTCTTATCCGAGGTGACCGCGCCTTTCTGCGTGAAGATCCCGCTCTGCGGTTGTCGTCCGTCTCTTACAGGCACCCCGGGGGTGTGCAGTGGTCTCTCACCGAGGGCTTCACTTGGGCTTCTCTTGTGGCTGATGATGCTGACCATCTTTTCATGGGCTTATTGGCCATTTAAACATCTTCCTTGGAGGAATGTCTATTCAAATCCTTTGCCCGATTTTAATATTGGGTTATTTATCTGTTTGTTATTGAGTTGTAATAAGAGTTCTTTATATATCCTAAATACAAGTAAGTGTTTATCAGATATGTGATTTGCAAAAACGTTCTCCCATTCTTTGGGTTGTATTTCGTTCTTGATGATGTCCTTTGAAGCACAAAAGTTTTTAATTTTGATCATGTGTACTTTATTTTTTTGTTGGTGGTGGTTATGCCCTTGCTGTCACATCTAAGGAGCCATTCCGTAAGTCCAGGTCACATACGTGTGGGCCTATGTTCTCTTCCAAGGGTGTTGGAGTTTACATCCAGGGGTGAGGGACGGGCCCAACTTCATTCCTTTCGTGCAGATAGCCTGTTATCCTTGCACCGTTTTTTTTGTTGTTGTTGTTGTTGTTTTAAGATTGTTCCTTCCCCATTGAATTGTCTTGGCACCCTTATCAAAATTCAATTGACCATGAAGGTGAGGGTTTATTTCTGCACTTCCAGCTGATTTATATGCCTGGCCTTATGCCAGTACTACAATGTCTTGATGACTGTAGTTTTGCAGGAGGTTTGAAATGGGGAAGTATGAGTCCTCCACGTTTGTTCTTTTTCAAGATATTTTTTTGCCTATTCTAGGTCCCTTGCATTTCCATATGAATTTTAGGATGAGCTCATCAATTGAAGCCTCTGAGCCAGCTGGGATTTTGATAGGAATTGTGTGGAATCGCTCTATAGTTTGGGGAGTATTGCTATCTTAAGAATGTTGACTTGCAATCCATGAACACAAGGTGTCTTTCTATTTGTTTGTCTTTATTTCAACAATTTTTTGTAGTTCTCAGAGAATAAATTTTACACTCCTTTGTTAAATTTATTCCCCATTATTTTGTTCTTTTTTAATGCTATTGTAAATGGAATTGTTTTCTTAATGTTATTTTTGTTTTATTCATTGCTACTCTATAGAAATGAAATTCATTTTTGTTTATTGATCTGTTTCCTGCAACCTCGCTGAACTCATTATAATAGTTTTTTTTTTCCACTGGATTGCTTAGATCATGTCGTCTACAAGGAGAGATGGCTGTACATCTTCCTTTGCAATCTGGACGCCTTTTATTTCATTTTCTCGCCTGTTTGCAGAACTTCTAGTACAGTGATGATGAGAAGTGATGAGAGCAGGCATCCCAGTCCTCTCTACCTTTCTTTCCTCACTTTCCTTCTTCAATTCTATACGCTTTTACTCCTGCTTGGTCAAAGTTGACAACACAATTGCAACTGTAATAGATTCTTCCCTGTGTGTCTGTTTCCTTTAAGAAATGAAAACAGTAAATGGTATTTAAAGTATTATGATTTGTAAATATTGATCATTGTCTAAAATGCTATGATTGTTTCTTTTTCTATAATTCTAAAGCCAAAACACCTATAGCACTTAGAGAATCTTCAACTCTTTTCTTTACCAATTATGCAAAATCATGCAGCTTTTTAATTTGTTTCATATTAATTTCATGCCTTTCTTGTACAGATTATCCTCCTGGAATTTCTGACTGCTTTCTTTTTCTTATTAAAGGAGACACCCATGCCTTCCTCACTGTATCCTGTATATTTTCCAGCTTCTGACTTGTTCTCTCATTTCTTTTATCCATTCTTCTCCATAAAGCCTACTGAACTCCTTTTCTAGTCGGGACCATTTTCTTCTTATTTGGACCATCATTTTATAATACAACATTTCGTCTGTTATAATTCCTCATTACTTTTATTTTGTTCTGACATTCCGTGCCTTTGAAATCATGTGCTTAAGGTCTAGCAGACCTTAAACCATATGGTATTCTAAGGAGTCCTCTTCTTGTGGACTCTTCTGGGCTGTTGTTTTCCAGGTTTATTGTATATCTGTCATCCTAAGTGTTTCCTTTACCACTCTGTGTAAGTTGGATCCATCGTTTTCTGAATCATATCCCACTTTTTTCTTTATCCCTTTTTTCCCCCTAGAATCTGTCTTGAAATAACTTCTTAGGAAAGAATGTGCAGGAGATAAGCTTTCTGAGTTCTTCCAGTGACCTGATTCAATTCCCACAATTGGTTGACACCTTGACTTGGGATAAAGTTCTACTATTAAATTAATTTCCCATCATGTTTTGATGGTTTCACTCTGTTTTATAACAACCATCTAGCTCTTGAGAAGTCTAATGCAAGTGTGATTCTTATTGTTTTGTAGGAAAAAACTCTCCACCTGTGCCAAAACTTTTAGGCTTCTTTCTTCGTCCTTTAGGTTCTGAAATAATACAATTATATGTTCAGGTGAGGGCCATATTTTCAGTCATTGTTTTGAGTAATTAGTAGGTTTTTCTTTAAGATTCTTATCTTTTTTTAGCTCCAGGAAATTTTCTTTTATTTCTTTCATAATTTCTTCCCCTCTATTTTCTCTGCTTTCTCTTTCTGGAACTGCTATTAATAAAATAATGGATTTCATGGATTTATTCTCTAAGCCTTTATATTATGGAGATTTCCTTGATTTTATGTCCCTATCCTTTTTATTTCAGCAGTCACACTTTTAATTACTTGGTTGAACTTTTTTCATAGCATCCTGTTCTTGTTTTATAGTTATAATAGTGTATTACATCTCTTCTTTCTGAGATTACTATTAAAGTGTTGTATCTTGTTTTTGTTTTTTGCTATTTGCTTTATTTTTTTCTTCTGTTCCCTAAATTAGCCAGAGTTTTGGAGTTAAATTTTCAATCTGTTTTCATTGACTTTCATCTTCCATGCTGCAGGCTTTTTTCAAATGTTTGAGTTGTAAGCCTTTTTAAGACTGAAGGAATAGGACGGGTGACTTTGGAGCTCCATGGTAGGTTTTGTTGACTCACAGGCTTTGCTTCAGGGCAGGTGAGTGGGGGATGAGCCATTTTACCCCAGGGAGCCTCTAAATGTTATGAGGAGCCTTTACTCTCAGGCAGAGGTCAGTAAACCTTTTCTGTAATGGCCAAAGAATAGATATTTGCAGTTTTGTAGGCAAGAGGCAAAAATCAAGGAAATTGCATAAATATTGACATAACAGAGAAGATACATTTCCACAAATTTTTATTGACAAAATTCAAAATATAATAATAATTTAGTACAAATTTTGTATTCCAGATCTAATAATTAGAATAATTTAGCTCTTTTTGGAAGGATCACATTTTGCTTAATTGGGATTCAGAGTTAGCGTTCGCTATCATCGTCGATCACAAATGCTCTTCTGTTCTTCCTGATCTTTAATGAGAATTTTTTTCAATTTGAAAACGTCTTTTCACATGAATGATAGGCTAGAATTAATTAATATTTGTTATTGATTATTACGGGCCCCCAAAAGTGCCTGTGTCCTAATGCATGGAACCGTGAAAATGTTACTTTCTATGCTAAGGATCTTGCAATGTAGAAATTATTGTGGATGGCGCAGGTGGGCCCAGGGTAGGTATGAGAGTGAGGCTTCTGGCTTTGAGGACAGAGGACGGGGCGTGAGTCCAGGAACATCGCCAGCCCTGGAGAGCAGGAAGAGGGAAGGAAACAGGCCCCCGGAGCCTCCAGGGGGGCAGCTGCCCTGTGGACCCGCCTTAGACTTCTGCCCTTTGGCCCTAGTGAGGGAACGAATGGAAGGCTAACCTAGCAAGCCATTAAGTCTGTGCAACTGGGTTACAACAGCAGGAAACTGAAAAGGGCCACTTCAGTATCCAAAAGATACTGCCAGGGACTGGTCTCAGCCTTCAGCCACAGGATTTTAACCGAGTCTCTGTGTGTCTAGGAGACTTTACTTAGAAGAGTGCTGATGGATGTGGTGAAGGTGGGGATTCTCTCTGAGCGTAGAAACCATTCTGGGTGAGAGGAAAGGTGGTTTGAATGGAGGGGCCAGTAAACAGAAAGTAAGCCCCCTTCCCCCGCGGCTGTTCCCGCACTCCCACGCAGCACAAAGAGGTCCCCCGGAGAGCCTGAACAGAGCCCAGGGCAAACAAGGGCGACCTAAGTGCGCGGAGCCCAGGGCAGGGCTTGGCAAAGCGCGGCCAGACCGCACCCTGCTCCTGATTTTCCAGGGCCTGGAGGCTGAGAATGGTTTTGGCACTTTTAAAAGGTGGGGGTGGGGGGGCATTAAAAGTATAAGGATATTTTATGACATATGAAAACTATATGAAATTCACATTTCAGTACCCGTAAGTGGAACTTTCTTAGCGCACAGGCGTGCTCATTTGTTACGCATTGTCCGTGGCTGCGCTTTCGGTGCAGCGCGGTCGCCTTGTTACATCGCAGCCCACGCGGGCCACGCGCGTCACTGCACACGGCGTCCTGTCGTCTTTAAGACACGGTTGGTGCCTCCTGCCATCCCAAAACAGGGAAGAAAAGACGAACGTGGGCTGCAGCTGCCATGCTCCGAGGCAGAGTGCAGGACGGGCCATTCAGTCACCAGATGAGACGGCACCGCACCGCGCTGATTTCCAGTGACACTAAAGTCGTGCTAAAGGAATGTGATGTATTTCAGCATTACCAGGCTAAACTTCATCACAAAACTCCCAACCGACAGGAAAGGAATGGGGAGAAAGACAAGAAAATATAAACCAGAATATCATGCCATAGCAGAATTTATTTACAAATTAAAAAAAAAAAAGGAAAATGAGGCTGCAACCAAAGTAAGCCTCCAAGTGAGCTCATTTATTAGCAGAGCAGAGAAAACTGGCGACGTCGCTAAATGGCGGTTGACTGCAGCAGTGGAAGAGACGTGTACTGAGAAAGATGTGTCTGTTCCATATGATTAGCTTTTAGGTGAGAAGATTTGCATGGGACTTTGGGAGCAACATCATCATCAATTCGAAGCCAAGGCAGGGGAGGGGATGTAGCTCAGTGGTTGAGAGCCTGCTTCCCATGGACGAGGTCCCAGGTTCAATCCCCGGCACCTCCTTAAAAAAATCTAAGGCAACTGATTTTGAGTCTTTTTCCTTGGCTTTTGAAGTTACCAATACCAATGAACTGTTGAAGTTCTTCAAGGAGTCAGTACTGAGTTTGAAGTGACTGAAACATTACCCTCTTTGAATAGTCTGCATGAAATACCTATTGTCAAAGATGCTGTCAAAGAATTTGAAAAATCAGTAATTCTTTACAGCCTGAAGTGGAATCTGCTAAGTTTGTAACAGATGACAGTGGTAAAAACACGTGTGGAGTTGAAAAAGACTTAGTTGGACAAAAACTTGTGAAAATGCAAGGTGTTTAAAGCTTATTGTTGGCAACACAACTGGAAAAAGACCTTGAATAAAAGGGGGAAATGGTAAAGACAAATGAGTTCAAGTGGCTAAGAGACTTCAAAGAGAGTCGGGAGGTCATCCCAGAGGTAACTCTTATGCACACCTCAGTAGGAGCTCATAGAACATCTAAGTGCCTATCACCCCACTCAGTGGGGTTCCTGAGAGCTCCGGAGACACCCTGGTCCTATATAAGGGGGGATAGCTCCAGAGACTGATGCCTTATCAGTGGGTTCTATTTTGGAATCTGTGCTCCTGAGAGTGACAGAATTAGACTCAAATAAGTCCTCCCTGCACATGGTTCACCAGTCCCTTCTATTGAAACCTACATGTGATGCTGGAGTTTCTTAGGTATACTTCCAGAGACTGGAGCCACCCGCCTACCTATGTGCCAGGTGTGCATGAAATCTAGGTGGAGCTGCAACTCCTACCCTACAGCTCAATGGACTCATCCAAGTCACCTGGTGAGGAGACAACGATGGGCAATGGCCATCCCAGGGAATGGAGAGGGCCTGCATCTGCAGGCAGGATCATCCCACCCACCATATCCATGGGATATAAGCCCTCTCTCACTTGGAGTTGGAGTGGACATCACCATCCCAGTCGCCTCTGGATTGGGGGAAGAACTATGGACTAGAGTGGACTTGATGGTATTCTCTTGCTCACATATGGTGATTCTTGCAATGCAAGAAATTATAACAATGAGGTGGAGCCAGTGGCCACTTGACAGTTTTTGGGTAGGGAGGGGATGAGCAGTTGAAATACAGGGGCTTCTTTGGGAGTTGGAGGTTGTCCTGAGTACTGTTGTGGCAATGGATGTAGGCCATTTTAAATCAGCACACACCACTCAGAACTGAGTGGGAGAGAGTGTGGTCTACAGTGTGAACTGTGGTCTATGGTTGGTGGCAAGGCCCCAGGATGTGTAAGTTCATTGAGGGTGGTGGGCCACACTGTGGGAAATGTTTGTGTGGGATGTGGTGGGAGGTGTGGGAGGTGGGCAACATGGGAATCCCAGTGGGTTCCGTGTAATATTTTAGGTAATCTAAGCACCTCTTAAAATATATGTATATATATATATATATATATATATATAAATAACATATTTTGTAAGCAAATACACATATATGCATATATATTTATATATCATTTTGCAAATGTTTGTATGTATTGTGAGAATTTTGATTTTTACCCATAATAAAAAAAAAAAAAAGAAAGCTTATTGTTAGTAATTACATTAGTCATCAGCAGATACTCTGCAGAAAATGTTTGAGTCTGTCAGGTGTTATTGATCCAGTAATGTCAACCGTGAACTTCATTTGCTCTCATTGACTTAACCATCATCATTTCTGTGAGTATTTATAAGAAATAGATACTGAATATCCCACACAGCAGTTAGATAGCAGTGATAAAGCTTTACTGTGATTTTTGAGGTCAGGGCTGAAAATGAAATTTTTCTAAATGAGAGTTGCCTTCAACCACTATTATTGAACACCAGATGGCTTTGGAAATTAGCTTTTGCTGCAAAGTTGATATTGTTTTTTAATTAATTTGACCCAAAATTACAAAGCAAATCAGTACGTATATGAAAAAGTGGTAAAGACATTTTGACAGCAATTAAAACTTTTAATCACAAGTAACGTCCAGATACTCTCTACACCTCCCATGCTATCAAAAGCTAAAACAAATGTGAGTTCTCCATTCCTGCACAGCTTTGCAGCAGATATATTTTCTGAACTACAGTTCCAGCAGTTTCCTTCCCTACTTTACTTTCTTCTTTCATTGTGAACTTATAGTTTCTTTTTAAATTTTAGTTTTACAGTACTAGCTCTCCAGAGGAGAAGAGATACCATCTTGAACTAGTAATAAGAGAATCACACAATCCAAGTAGATTTTTTTTGATAATTTCATGTTGGGAGCAAATCTACTTTATTTTGCTACAAGTTTGAACAGCTCTTCCTAAAACCGTCTCAGGCAATGGGCTCGATGTGGGGGCACATAATCACCATAATTACGGTAATGGCCATGTGGACAAATGCCGTGGGAGGTGAGAGCAGGGGATGACTATTTGCGTAAGAGAGGCAAGAGGAGGCTTCGCAAAGAAGACCACATTTGAACTGGGTCTTGGAAGGTAACTGGAACTTTCCCAGGCAGGGACAGGCACTCCAGGGAGGGCGAGAGAGCCTTGTCGGTGGTCAGGCTGGGCAGTGGCCGAGATGAAGCGTCCTGTGTGGTGGGCACTGAGAGTCTGGTTTGGGATGCAGATCCCACGACAGGCTGCAGTAGAGTTGGCTCAGAAGGTCAAGTGGTAGAACATCCTGTAAAATGAGCTACTGCTGAGGCTAATCAGCCTGTCTGGCTTAAATGTTTTCCATCTGCTTTCTTCCATCTCCTCCTTACTCAATGTATTTGTAATATAAGATCCAAATGATAACACCTGGCCTGTGTACAAATGGATCTGATTTAATGGAGTTAATGGTTTGGGATATCAGAATTTGTGGAAGGAGAAGACTTTTTTTTTTTCTTTTCATTTTAAAAACAATTTATTGAAGTACGTCATTCATACACGAACATACATAAACAATAAGTGTTCAGTAAACACTGTGAACTTACAAAACAAACATGCATAACATCATGCAGGGCTCCCACACATCATCCTACCACAAATACTTTGCATTGTTGTGAAACATTTGTTACAGATTATGGAAGAGCATTGTCAAAATGTTACTACTAACTATAGTCCGTATCTTACTCCCCTACACTTTTTTTAAAAGGATTTATTTATTTTTATTCATTTTTAATCCCCATTTTTATGTCCATTCACTGGGCAATTCTCATTGTCTGTTTCCTGCCCTCTCCTCTCATCCCTGTCTTCCTGTCTTCACCGGGATTCGATCCTCGGAAACTCCGATGTGGGAGAGAGGCATCCTACCACCTGCACCACCTTAGTTCCTGGTTTTTTGGCACGTCTCTTCTTGGCTCTCCCTTGTGTCACTCTCCTGTTACATCGTCATCTTGTTGCGTGGCTTGGTGGGGCCTGGGGGCTCACCCACTGTGGGGCCCATGCACCTTCTATATTTTTCTTTTTTTTCCTTTTTAAAAACTGGGAGGTCCCGAGGCTCGAACCCAGGTCCCTCCATATGAGAGACAGACGCCTAATCATCTGAGCCACATCTGTCCCCCTGCTATATCTCTTAAGGTTGACCAAAGATACCTAGAGTTAGTCATTTCCCCTACAGGATGGTCATATAATAAACCAGGCTTAGTTTATCACCAGCATTCTACAAAGCAGACCTAGGGAGAAAAACTAGGTCTGGGGACACACGCATGGTTTCTAATATAGCAAATGTTCAACCTACCCTGATTATCACAAAATCAGGACAGCGAGAATATTTGCAAGAGAAGACTTATTTTAAGAGGTATTGAAATAGTCTGAAACTGTAACCTTTTATAAAATATTCAATTACCTAGCATTTGTTATTTTCTGAAACTTGAATTTTGTTTTTTTAAATAGTGGACGGAAGACTGCAGAAAGTCAACCTATCCTCCTTCTGGACCAACGTAAGTAAACATCCGATTGTCAAAGTCCACTGTGATCTTTGTGGAGATTTCTCCTCTCTTTCATAAAAATAATAATAAAATTTAAATCCTGTCTTCTCTCCTGTGACAAAATGTTTTCCTCAGATTTGTGTATTATGCATTTGGCTAAGTCCCTGGACAAATACGACAATGCCCCATCATTAAAATGTCCATTTCTAATCTATCAAAATTATAGGAATGAGAGGGTTTCCATTTTCCACTAAGCTCTTCTATCTGCCACTAAGCGAAGTCCTAGCCTGTGTCCTGTCACGTGCATCGAGCACCTCCGCCTCTCTGTGGCACCTGGACACAAGTCACCTGTTTGTACTCGAGCAAAAGTGTGCCCAGTGTGATGATCAGAGCTGCCGAGGACAAAATGGGATGGAAAGCTTGGCGGCAGGGCCAGTATCATGTTTTAGGAGGTTTCACGTCAGAACTTCTTGTTTTTGGCCTTTCCAGATTCTTGGGGATTAAATGGCTGGAGAAACGCCCCTTGGGGCAGCTCACGGGCCCCTGAGTGCAGAGAAGGCAAGGAGGAGGAATGGTGATCTCTCCCCGCTTTTCCCTCTGGTGGAAAGTAGCCTCGGGGATGTAGGAAGAGGCAGGGCCGACTCTGAGTAACAGCAAGGTGACACTTTGGTTTTTGTAACCTTCTGGATTGCATGCACTGCACTGCCATCGTCTAAACTGTGTGTTGTCTAGATTGTGTCTTCCAAAAAGCCTCTGCCCACGTCAGAGCGAAAGGGAAATAACCCGCATCCTTTCTGTGTGCACACCTTCAGGTAGAAGGCGGGTGTCGGCGGGAAGTAGTCTGCAGGTGACACAGGCCACCTCGCTCTGCGTCTTCAGGGTCTCGCGCCTGGGTCCCGGGTGGTCTCGCTGCCCCAGTCCACTGCGAGTTCCTGAGCACGTCCGTGTTAAGGTCTGTTTTTCTGCCCCTCTCGCGTATGTGCTGTGTGTCTGCTGAGTCCACGGCCCTGGAAACGCCCCCTGCTCAGACACTCACCAGGCCCGTATGGCCATGTGCTCACCAGGTGCACGCATGACCCGGCCGCATACACGTGTGCTCAGTTGCACACGCGTGCCCGGGGTGACTTTTCGCCTCGCCGGGGCAGGGCTTCCACAGCCTGCTGAACTCTAGGTGGATGCTGAGACCTGGGGGAGTTTCCCATTCGTGTGCCTTCGCCTGAAAAGCCTTCTCCTGTGCCTGTGAGGCCGTCCTCTTCGGTCACGTGCATGGGTGCTGGAGACGTGAGTGGATCGCGGCGAGAGAGGGAAGGGACGCCCGATTGTCCACCTGACTGGACCTCCAGGCACCTTCGCCAGGTGCCCCCGTACCCGCCTGAACCCCAGCAGCGTTTGTTTTCCACTGTGCGCTGGGGAACTTAGCACCTGCTGTCCTGTGTGTACCTGTGTGTTGTGTCGCTTGGACTAGTTTCCACCTGGAGGGCCACATGGAGCCAGTCAATGCTTAATATTGATTATGATGGTCTGGGCTGAGCAAGTGCTGTCTCAAAAATAATTAATTCAGGCTTATTTATAGTAAAGTAGGAAAATGTACTCTGGCAATTACTGTTGCTTGAGTGCTGAGGCTGCAGAGTATTTTTTCATATTTCATATAAACCTGTCATAAGGTGGATACTCTTATTTCCATAGGAAGTTGAGGCACAGATGTTAAATATTAAGGTATTTTAGAAATGCGTTTAAGGAGAGGTGAAATGTGGGATTATGGCTAATCTTTAGTTATTGAAATAATTTTGTTAATCAAATTAGCCAGTTGTCTCAAAGATTTCTAACTCTTGGAGGTTTTATTGTACAAAGGTCTCTGGGGTCCCCGGTCCCCACTTAATTGTAATCCCCGCTGTAACGAGCTCATTTCCTCTCTGGAATTCTCCACCTGCCTGAGCTCTGTCTGTGGTGCAGGGGTGACACAGGGCGCGGTTTGGGTTTTGCTGGAAGCTTGGCGGGAGGAGCTGCCGGTTGGGTCCAGGGGTAGAGCTCATCTGCGACTGGGTCACCAACCTCACAGCACCAGTGGGCCGCCGACGTATCCTTGTTGCGGCACAGGAACCCAAATTCTTGCCCTGGGGGTGGGCGTCAGCAGCATCTGCCCTACGGTTTGAGGAGCATCGTAGTTAAGGCAGAATACCACAACTGCCTGCTGAAGCTATAAATTTGGGTGACATTTTCACGTGAGAGCCTGGCATCCCTGCAGCACCCACCAGAGCGGGCTGTGTGGACGACACGCTGGCCGTTTTCAGGCAGGGTTTTAAGCTGGAAAACCACTGGTTAGCTCACCCTTACGAGTGACCTCAGTTTAGTGACGAGAGCCAGGAGATAATGCCTCTAGCTACAGATAAGAGCTGGAAGTCAGCGTCTGGGCTGATGCAGAAGGAGGAAGTGAGGAAGTAGATAGGGCAGCTTGGGATGGCTGGCGCCTTGTGAAGTTTCTGAAACCAGTGCTGGGAGCCAATCCCCGGGCCACTCTGGGGCTGAAAGCGTGGCCTTCCTGTAGCTAAAACTAGACGATGACCTGCAGGAGCGTTCAACCGTCTGGATGGAATCCTGCAACTGGGAGACCAGCTCGAAAAGTGTCAGAGCCTGGACTAAATCTTCAGAAGATCGCAGAGAAAATTTGTAAAAAGGCAGATGTTTTCCAGCAGGCTGTACCTCTTGAGCCACGTTTGATTCTCTCACACGTTAATTCACATTGACTTTCCATGATGTATAATGCTCGGCCTGGGCTTCTGGGGCTGCTTATGATTGTACTTTCAAAATAGGGCCGGAACACTGGATGGAAAATGAACCTTCTTTGCAAATTTTGGTTTGAGTAACCAACTTCTATTTTGCTATAAGAATGTGCCTCTAACTTATCCATCTAGATGTAACTCTCTACCCCCCTCAAAAACAAGCAAACAAAAATATGCTTTCAGCATTTCAAGACGATATATCTCTCATTACAGCTACAGGGGTCCAGTTCCTTGGTACTCCATAAATCTCGATTTACCACCCTACGAAAGATGGCACAAGTTGATGGTTGACAAGGCACCAGCGGTATGCTATGGTTTTTAAATCTTCTGTCCCTGAATTTGCTGCATATAATTGTATTCCTAAAAGACCATGTCGTGAAAGTACCCACCGAGTATTTTAACAATGGACTTTCGATACCTTTCCACCATGTACGATAAGTGGTAGTACAGGAAAAGGTGCCTTTTCCCTAGAGCTTCTTGCTCTTTTCAGTAGCCTTTCCTACTTATTCTTATTTCCTTTGCTACTTACTTATTTCTTTCTCTCTGTATCATCTTCCTTCATCTAAACAATGAAGAATGAAGTGTCAATTTAAAGGTAAAATGAGACTGCATTGTGGTTATGTGGTCACTGAAAATATTTTCAAGCAACACTTTCTAATTTAGCTAGCTATGAGTAAACCCCAAGTTCTGTATTTGTTAAAATTATACCAGCGTGTCAGCACTTCTTTGTGTTTCTTATTAATTATTTGTTTTTCAGGTAAAGCTTGTGGTGAAGTCCCTAAAGGATTTAATAAATGCATTTGTACCAAGTGGAAAAATTTTGCAGATAGTGGATCAAAAGTTGGTAAGCATTACTATTTCCTACAATGAATTTTAAATGCACACACACAATCACACAGTTCAGAAAAGGCTCTGGTGTTTATTTAAAGGCCTCTTTCGCCAACCTTTCCTCTTAGACAAGCTTGAACTTATTCCAGGCCACTGTCAAACCTTAGGAGGGACCTGAAATTCTGGATCTTGGTACTATCAGAGTCACAGGACACAAAGTAACATGACAAATCTTGGTAGCTGTCTGCTGATTGATGTTTTTTTAAAGCACAGACTCTTTTATAGATCTGGGGGAAACACACAGATTCCATCTGGGAATATGGCATCTCCTGCTCTTTATACATACTTTAGGTTTGCAAGTTCACTATTAAAAATGTGTTCTTTCTTGAGTGCTTTGCCTGAGTTTTCTGTTCACCCAGAGAATTTTCTAGATATGACCAGATGACATACCCAGTCCTGGGTCAGTCGCTGTGGCCCGTGGCTGCCCCTCAGCCTGCGGGTTGTTGGTGACTCTGCATCCGTCAAACCTGTCCCTTTTCCTCCTGGTCACACGGGAGCCCCCGATTCACTGACGTGGCGCCCGTAAAGCCCCTGGAGGGAGCCCCGTCCCAGGGCCCCGGCTTTGCCCAGGGCCAGCCTGGCCTCTGGGGTGCGGAGTGGCGGACTCCGCGCCCTGGGTGCGCCCTCCTGGGCAGCCCTGGCCGGTCAGCTGGGTCATTCTTTGGAGGAGGACTGCCCCGCGCCTCGCGGGACACAGAGCAGGACCGGGGCCTCCCCCTGCGACGTCGATGTGACGCTGAAATGCGCCTCTGGACACTGCAGAGCCGCCTGTGGCCGCGAGCCGCGGGCTCCTGGCGCCCTCCTGGCACTTCTTCCCGTGGCACTTGCACCTGTTGACCACGAGAACTTTCTCCCTCTGGTTAGCATCTCAGAGCCTCCGACTGGGGCGATCCTTTGTGTTCATGTTAACCAAACTCCTCCAAAATTAAAAAAAAAAAAAAAGTTTCCAGGGGCCTAGAGGAAGGGACCCCCAAATACTCCACATGCCTTTCGGTGCCCCCCACCCTCACCACTGCAAAGGGTTTAGGTCCCAGGCCCTGGAGCCGGACAGGACTGGGCTGTACGGCTGGGCCGGTCTCATCCCAGCTGCGTGTCCTCGGAAGTTTCTTAACCTCTGCAGCTTCGATTTTCTCATCTAGAAAGAGAATATTTACGAATAATACATACTTCTCGTAGTGGTTCAATAGGTGGATTAAGTGACCTATTGAATGTAAAGCACCATGCCTGGGATTTAATGTGTTCAATAAGTCGTTTTTATGCATTATATTGACTGGACTATTCCACTTGGGCAGTGCTTTGAATTCCTAGGGGGAAAAATAATATGCCGAGTTAGGTCGAATTGCATATAAATTATAAGTTGGTGAAGAGTGGGACTTGTGAATTTTCAGCACATTTTCTCGGCAAGAGGCATTGAGTGTAAACTGTAATCTCATTGTTGGCCAATAGTTGCAGTTGAGAGTAAAACTAATGGACACATGAGTACATTTGCTCATGTGCCCATTATTTGCCAGCGGAATCCAATTAATGCTTTTTAGCCACGGTCATCCTTTAACCATGACAAAAGGGTGTGTGAATATGTAGAATGGTCAGATGTGCTGCTGGCCCTGTGGGAAGGAAATGGCAATGGAGATGTACTTTATGCTTGATTTTTCTGTAAACCTACAACTTCTCAAATTTAAAGAAAGATAAATAAAAAAGATGTAATGTCATTGACTAGAAGGCAAGTTTGAGTAGAAGAGAGGAGTGTTGCTGTTTTGATTTTGAGTTGTAGTTCTCGTTGTGGAATTATTCCAGTTCCCTCTCTTTCTGGAAAATAGAGTGAAATATAAGGACAAGAGAAGACAATCTCCATAAAATACCTAAGAACGGAAGCGCTTGGGGAGCAAAAGCTAAAGTTAAAGAATTGGGTGCCCAAGGTTGAATATTTCATAGACTTTTCAGAAATACGTGCTAGAAATATGCTTAAACTAATAACTCTTTACCCGCTGTGGCAGCAGCATCTGGAATGAGCCACATGCACCGGAGCCAGCTCTCAAAGCGTACCCTAGGCTGAATAATTGCTCATTGATTGGTTTTACAGCCGGAACTTCTTGGCCACCTTCCTGACCCTTTTGGAGAAGAAATAAAGGGGATTGCAGCTGTTACTGGCTTACCTTTAGGTAAAGTTTGCTTTGTAGCTTTTAAGATATTTAACGAATCATTTTTAAATGTTTCTATTGAGATACACGTACGGTAAAGATCACGGATCTTAAGTATACACCTTCATGGAGTTTTACGGATGATCACATGCCTGTAAGCACGCCCAGATCAGGGCATGGGAGACCCCAGCACTCCAGAATGCTCTGCCGTGCCCCTTTCAGCATAGTCACCCTCTTGACCTCACCATAGATTAGTGCTGCCTCTTCCTGGACTCCTTATAAGTAGAACCGCACAGTAGGAACTCTTCTGCCTGGTTTCTTATGCTTATCGTGATGCCATGGTAATATGCCATCGCGGGAATATACAGCAGTTCGTCCATTCGCCTGTGGGCGGGCATTCAGGGTGTTTCCAGATTGGGTTTATGAATAAAGCTGCTGAGGACGTTCCTGAACATGTCCCTTGATGGGTATATACATGCGTTTCTCGTGGGTAAATACCTAGGAATGGGGTAGAAATATGCTTAGCCTTGTAGATCCTGCCCAACAGTTTTCCAAAGTGATTGTCTCAGTTTGCAATCAGCATAGTTTGAGAGTTTGTTTTCTCTACTTGATACTTTTCTACTTGATATTCTCAGTAATTTTTCCTTTCAACTATTTCCTTGAGTGAAACTTTCTATTAAGTTTCATGTCTCTATTTGTCTTTCCTTACACCAATACCATACTACTTCAATTACTAAAACTTTATAGTACATCTCAAAATTAGGTAACGTAAGTCTTCCAATTTGGTTTCCTTAAAAATTATCTTGGCTATCCTAGGCTCTTTGCATTTCTGTCTAAATTTTTGGATCATTTTGTCAACTTCTCTCAATTTGGGGAGAAGTGACAATTTAATAATGTTGGGTGTTTCAGACCATGAATATGGTATATCTCTCTGTATTAGTCAGGCAAAGGGGTGCTGAGCAAAATACCAGAAATCTGTTGGCTTATATAAAGGGTATTTGTTTGGGGTAGAAGCCCACAGTTACCAGGCCATAAAGCATAAGTTACTTCCCTCACCAAAGTCTATGGCATGTACTCGAGCAAGATGGCTGCTGACATCTGGCAGGGTTCAGGCTTCTTGGGTTCCTCTCTTCCTGGGGCTCATTTCTCTCCAGGCTCAGCTCCTCTGTTTTCTCCACAAGGTCAGCTGTAGACTATCAGGCGACCAGCTCTTCCTCTCTCCCTGGGGCTCAATTCTCTCCAGGCTCAGCTGCTCTGCTCTCTGTGCTCACTTCCTGGGCTCCAGCTCAAAACTCCGGCCTCAAAACTCCAACATCAAAATTCCAACTGTCCCCTCTGCTCTGCCATGTAGTTTTTTCTGTGAGTCCCCACCCACCGAGGGGGCAGAGACTCCATGCCCTACTGACTTGGCCCAGTCAAAGCCCTAATCATAATTTAATCATGCCCAGGTACAGACCAGTTTACAAACATAATCCACTATCTATTTTTGGAATTCATAAACAATGCCAAACTGCCAACTCTACATTTATTTAAGTCATTGATTTATTTGAGTGATATTTTCTGTTTTCACCAAGGAAGTCTTGAATGGCATTCATTAAATTATTCTTAGGAATTGATGTTTGGGGGAAGCCATTTTTTAAATTTCAGCTTTCAATTGTCTAGCATTTGGTTTTAATTTAATGAAAATGGGCATTTCCACTACTTTAAAAGTTTTATTTTCAAGCTACCAAATTTGTTGTTTTAAGCAGTCAGTACTACCTTAGTTTTACAAGGAAAGAGGGTTGTTTGAGAATTTCTGAAAATTAATAGTATTCTACAACAGTCATGACTAGGTTTTGGTTTTGTCTTTATTTCTTTTTAAAAAATGATTTAAATTGTCATCAACATACTGGAAATATATACTTGCAATCTATAAGAGAAACAAGTCTCAAATTGCTTTATTATGTAAAGAATTCTAGTGAATCAATAACAAATATAAATATCTCAGGAGAAAAATTTATTAAGAAGATCGACAGGTGATTCATAGTGAAAAACAAGAGTGGAATTTCACCAAAAGAGAAAAGCACATCAAAATAAACACTGGGTTGGGGTGAAAAGAACTTGCTATAGTGATAAAATGCCCTGTATACTTTTGAGTTAAATACTAAGTGGTATTGTATAGTTTTGGAAAATATTCAAAAAATAAAATGTTTTACGGTAGATTTTCTTGGCAGCTCTACACTGATGGTTTTCACATTCACATCCCTCTTTTCTCACCTTAGAAATTTTAGTCACACATAGAAATCTGGGCAATATCTACGCTACCTTTCCTAGAACCAGATGTATTAAATTACCATGTTTGAGCCCCCCCAAAAGAAAATTAAAATGAAGCATATTGATGAAAATTTTGGACATTTTCTTTTGACCCCAGTTGAACTTACCCAGATGTCCCACTTGCCCAGTAGCTTCCCCTTTGGTGACTTGTTTTATCTTGAGTCTAGTGAGGGCACAGACTGGTGAAGGACCCCACCTGGCTGCTTGGGCAGCTCAACCTGGTCTCGGGTCATTTACAGACACCAAAGCAGACACTCACGCAGTGAAGGTAGTTATTTTGTTATCTTAAAAAACAATGTTTTCACCTTGTTATGGCTCTGTTTATTAACAAGAAAATGTCCTTTTCTCATAGGTGAGGTTATCTCATACAATATTTTCTATGAAATTTTTACCCTGTGTACGTCAATAGTGACGGAAGACAAAGAAGGTAAATGTGTGCTGAGGGAGGGTGGGCAATGCAAAACACCAAGTAAAAGAAAATCTTCTAAATAAGTGGAGTTAGAACTTATTTCAAAGTCCAGGCTTCGTATATAAATTCCATGTATGTTGCATACAGTGACACGTATCTTGGTAAATTGAAAACTGTCCTTAATTTAAGACTATTACAGTGTCTGTCAGAGTTTGATTCAGGTGTGCAAAGAGCTTGGACTTGTTTCAGGGCAGTAAACACTCCTCCCTTCTTCATACGTATCCCCATCTCCCTGATCGGATAGGAGTGGTCACAGGAGGCGTACTTCGTTATCTCCGTGTGTGTAATGACTCGGCCTTGCGCTGAGGCCCAGGACAAACGAGCCTCATCTTCCCCGGTATTTCCTGACCGTTCCCGAGAGTACAAGGTGCCCTGGCTCTTGGCCTGTAACTCTAGGTATAGTAGAGCCTGCCTGTACCTAACCTTTGAGGTACCCAGCTGTAGATGACAATCTCCGAAGGGAAGGATGTTAGTAACTCCTGTTAGTTGAGGCCAAGATATCCATAGTGGACCAAAGAATGACTGTTGATCCTTTTCCCATATCCTGATCTTACTTGAAACCCTGTGGGAGGGACCTGGCAGATGTGACAGTGTCAACAGTTTGGTTTTGATAAGGCTCACGAAATCTGGATGGTTTTGATAAGACTTCCAAAATCAGGATGCTGCTTAATTCTTGTTAGCATGAATAGTTGTGAATAAAAACAAAATTAAGTGTCCAGCTTTCATATAGAATCAGTAGTGCTATCTAACTGCTATTGCATGTGTCTCTGCTCGCTTTCACCTAGGTCATCTACTACATGCTAGAAACTTGGACTTTGGATTATTTCTTGGGTAAGTAAAGAATGGTTTCAGTCTTTAGTCTATAAGAAAGAGTAGATTGTACTAGCTTGATGAAAAGTAAGTCCCAAGTCATGCCCAAAATATGACTGTAAGTGAAAATCCTGGACCCCTTAGTTTTGAGACAAGCTGGGCACCCTCTTATGGTGCAGTGATTTTAGAGTTTGTGACTGAGAAGCCTCACTTAGTGTGCAGGAATCTCTAGGTGCATGTCTCGTTCATTGCTTAGAAGGAAGAGTAGGGTTCTATTTTATGTGTCTTCTTGGTCTTCCTGAAAAAGATTTAACAGTGCCAGAGTTGGGCTTTCTGATTAGAAAGACTTACATTGGAATCCAAGGCTCACCGTTGATGGGCCGTCGTGCTATTGGGGAGCTGTGTAACTTCTCTGAATCTCGGTTTATTGCCTGGAAAATGGGGGATAAAACCAAGCATCTCAGAGTCCTTGTGGGATTGGTCATCAGCGTGTAGGTGGACGAAGCCCCAGCCTAACGCTCGGCTCCCATCATGTCCACCTTCGTTTTCATCCTCAGCCGCATCCGTCTTCAGTGCTGCTGACTTCTGTCTTCTGTAGGTGGAATACACATAACAACTCCTGGGTCATCACTGAGGAGCTGAAGCCTCTAACAGTGAATCTGGACTTCCAGAGAAACAACGAGACCGTCTTCAAGGCCACAGGCTTCGCCGGCTACGTGGGCATGTTGACGGGCTTCCAGCCGGTAGGGACCCTGCCTCACTTCCCAGGTAGCTCTGTGTCCCGCCAATGGGGGCTCCAAGGAAAGGAGCACCTGCTGGGCTCCCGGGCCTGCTCAGGTACAAGTGTGCGTGGCGGGGAAGCGGGGAAGGGGATGACGCTTTCTGAGCTTGGTCTGGGATAAAAGCATGTGCTGCGTGTCGAGGCGGGGAGTCAGAATCTGGGATCTGGTCCTGGCCAGTCAGGTGCTGACTCCCTGTGCTTCAGTTTCCTTATCAGGAGAGGGAGGCCGGTGGTGCCCATTGCAGTGCCTGGGCTAGGGGACAGAGCACCGCAGGCGGGCGCTGGGGACAGCGGCACTGCGTTCCCTCACGTGCCCAAACCAAGGTGCTGTGGGGCTGCCTGCCTCGGTGGCCCCCCAGGGAGCGTCCCTCCGGCCTCCTCCAGCCTCTGGGGGCGGCCAGCCTTGGCGCCTGGACTGTCACCTGGTGCCTCCCTTTGGATAGGACGCGAGTCACGTCGGGTGGAACCTCCTGTGCAGGGTCACTTCATCCTAACTACTTCCATCCGAGGTCCCGGGGCTTTGGCCCTTGGACATACCTTTTCAGGGGACATAATTCAGCCTATAACAGTATCCACCTTACTTATCTCATGTGTTAACTGTGAAAGTGCTTTGCACTTTTTAAAAAGTGCTGTTAATATGAGGCGATGGTACCCGGGCTGTTTTCTCTGGGCATTCCCTGTCCTCCAACCCAGGCCTTTATGGACTGAGAGGGCCTTACACGGAGGGTAAAGCTTCTGATGTCAGGGCTTTGTGTTTCTCTCAGGGACGGTTTACGCTGACACTGAACGAACGGTTTTCTCTAAACGGCGGTTTCATGGGTAAGTACAGTGTTCTTAGATGAAACGGGCATTCGGGGGCTGCGCCGAGAGGAGGGGTGGGCTCTGCTTTCTGATCACGTAGCCGCCTTCTTCCCAGTTGTGTGACGCTGTATGTGTTTGATCTCTTGCAGGTGTCATAGAGTGGATTTTGGGAAAGAAAGATGCCATGTGGGTAGGCTTTATCACTAGATCAGTTCTGGAAAATGCCACAAGGTAATACATTCGGTTGCTTCATTATAAAAAAAATGAATATTTAGCTTATTTTAAATTATTCATATTAAAATATAGAAATGTTTGCCAAGCCCCATTTATCTGCCATTAAGAAATTATTTCAGAATTTCTTTGGTGATGCTTTTGACACGGGAAATGATTCATGTTTTCCTTGCATTTGTGTATGTGTTTTTGTAACAGGAACATGAATAGATTTATTTAAAAATACCAGAAAAATTGCAGCTATTAAGGACAACTATGAATTTTTTGGTGGATGCATGCAAAATATCATAAATAAAAGGGAAATTTATGATGAGCTCTTCATTTAAATGGTAATACATACAAACTTAGAATTTATATTCTGCTCTGGTGCAGAAATCTTTCCTTTAGCCAGCATTGCGTCCAAACAACCTAAGTTAAATGGGCATCATTCCCATTTTTAATGCATGCCAGGGAATGAGATTTAGAGTCTTCTTTGGTAATCAACTCCCATTTTTAATAGTCCTAATTTTCAAGTAGCCTTACTCTATAGATTTCCTGAATCCTACATACTGTAATTAAAATTATCTCCCCTTGATCAATTGTTGAGTGACAGGCATATTCTATAAGGGTAGAAGAAGGTCTTCTGAGGCCGTTTTGTTTCTCCTTCAGCTTAGAGGGACCTTCTAAAAATACCGTTTCAGATCTCAGTGTTTCACCACACAGCGTCAGCGACTGTCCTCCCTGAACCATTGCTCACTCCTTTGGAAAAAATACATGCCCCCAAGATACTCGTTTTCTCTTAGTTTCAACAGAGCTGAAAACTTTTCATTCCTAATCTTTCCAAATCAACTAAAAATGTTTCCTATTAAAACATTTTTTAATGTCTCTACATAGTTATGAAGAAGCCAAGAATATATTGATCAAAACCAAGATAATGGCCCCAGCATACTTCATCCTGGGAGGCAACCGATCTGGGGAGGGTTGTGTGATTACGCGAGGCAGGAAAGCCGCTTTGGATGTGAATGAGTAAGTATGTCTGCTGAAGGGAGGCTAAAGCACGCACGGACATGCCCAGGGGTGCAAGGCCTGTGGCCTAAGAGCACGTCTCCCTCTGTGCCTAGACTCAGCCCTAAGGAGGGCAGATGGTATGTGGTGGAAACGAATTATGACCGCTGGAAAAACCCCTTGTTCATTGATGACCGGAGAACGCCCACGAAGACGTGTCTAAACCAGACGACCCAGGAGGTACAGCCGCAGTGTTGTCTACAGAAGGAAACTGACCAGTTTCCGGCATTTTCCCTTGGCCTTTAAAGAATTTGTAAACCTGTTCTGAGTATGTCTAGACTGTCTCCACCGAGGTTTTGTTTTTGATTTCAAGAGCAACGTTGCTGCACTCTTCCTTCCTTATGCTAATGCCGGCACCGTGCTCTCAGGTTGAGTGATAAACAGGCAGGGGCTGAAGAGGGAGAAAACAGCATACGCTCGAGCCATTATGGGGTCTCTTTTTTCCATCCATGACCCAAGGGAACCTCTTTTAGGAAACAGGGGTTCTGAACCAGGGTCCGTGAGCTGAACTGAAATGCAAAAATGCCCTGTTTTCTTGTGGGGACGTGTTGGTGCAGGTGTGATGAATTTATTAAATAATACACAGTAGCGTGTGGACCTAGTAAGGGGTCCGTGTTTTCCCCCAGCTGGCAGAGGGGTCCGTGGAGCAAGAAAGGTTGAGAGCCCTGTTTTAGGGGGAGTGTGGGGAGGGGAGGTCGTTTCTGAGGGTGCACTTGTGTGGATAAAGGTTCTGACAAAGCATCTAACTTACTGAACAAAGCTCTTTCTGTTTCAGCATATCTCAGTTGCAGCCCTATATGACGTGCTATCGACAAAACCTGTCCTCAACAAGGTATTTCTTTTTTGTACATTTGCTTTGGAGGGGGGGAGTTTGTCCTCTATTTTATCTTTCCCTGTTATGTTGGGTCGAGATGAACTAGAATCCCAGGCCACGTCCAGCTTAAAGCTGAGTTTTTAAGGTTTTTGTGTGATTAAGTCGTAAGTTTGTGATCGTGATGACGAAGGCGATCGCTGTGGCTTGATGTCCACGCTGATTAGGACATCATTTCCAGCTTTACTTGACGGGCACCGGCATTAAGTCTACATTTTGCTCTTGACTTTTCCCTATCGGAAATCTCAAGCTAACAACTCCTAAAACTTATCAAAGCGTAGCCTAAACTCCATTTTCAGACAGAGCTCTTGTCTTGTTGGATTAGAGTTTCCCTTGGACTTTTTATCATGTCCTTTTTTCTTCCCCACAGCATGGCTGGAAAAATGCCAAGACTTTCCTAACACCCTGTGTGTTCTGGAAATAGTCACCCCCATTTCCCCCTTTGTTCCTTTTCTTCCTTTCCTTAGTCCTGTTCTCTCGGTCCCCCTAAAGTAAAAGTGCCCCCCCGGCCTCTGCCAGGCCGACCCCCAGCCCTTCGGCAGCATCTGCCGGCGCCAGCTCCCGGGGGGCACAGCTGCGCTGCCCGCATGCCGTGTGCGCTGTGTGCCTTTGTGCCTGTGTGTGTGTGTGTGTGTGTGTGTGGCAGTCTCAGTGCATGTGCTGCCCCCTGTGCTACAGATGGCTTAAGGGAAAGGGTAGCCACCGCACGCTCTGAGGCCGTGCGTGGGTGCCAGCTGCACGCTGAGCTCGGCCGGCCTCAGGCGTCGTGGGAACTGGCCCTGTGGATAGCGCCGACCGGCTCGGCAGCTCTTGCTTGTTTCGTTTGCCATTATTTAATATTAAGTAACTTCATAAGGCAAACCCTGGGCGTGTAAAAAGGCCGAGGCGCGTGAGGACATGCTAACGCGAGGATGACTTTGCTTCCAGCTGACTGTGTTCACGACGCTGATGGATGTCCTCAAAGGCCAGTATGAAAGCTACCTGCGGGACTGCCCCGACCCCTGCATAGGGTGGTGAGGCGCCTCCGGCCAGCCAGCGCCGCCTGTCTCCAAGGTGGCTGCCTGGCGCGGCCACCCCGCCTTCCCATCCGGGACGCGGCAGCTTCTCTGAGGCGTCAGCTTGGCCTTCTCGGCGCAGCTAACGTTGCAACAGCAGTTGACTGTGCTCACAGATGACATCTTTACTGTCAAGCACAGCCATCGTCTAGAATTAATGTGCTGGCTTTTGTTTCACTCCGATATCTCGGGGGGCTCTGGGGGATGGGAGGTGGGCACCTGGACGGGTGTGGGCCCAGCCCCAGCCCCGTGGATGAAGTGGGCCCCCCGTGGCGTTTAATCAGTACATCTGCGTGAAGAACGGTAAAGCTAAAACGGTACTGTTAGGCAGCCTTTTCCGTTTATCCACGTATCTGTTTGCTTTTCCGTATCACAGTCTTTCCCTCCTGCTTGTACTCTTAACGTAACACTCCTATTAAAATCGCTACCCATCAGCTTTGCTGTGGCGACAGCAGTGTAGTTTTACCTCCACTGGTCTGGGCTGTGGAGCTCTTCCACTGTGTCTTTCTCTTTATGCACAATAGTGGGCCTTTGCCTCCGCGAACAGAAGGACTTTTGGGGTTCATGAGTTAATCAGTACACACGTCAGTGTTTTAGACGAAGAACCGAAGTGTTCGCTTTTTCCATAATTACTCTACCTCCCAGTGACCCCTGGAAGTGTTTAACTTCAAAAACTCAGTGTCCGGTTCTCTGAATTAACAGTCAATAAACAGGTCAAAGACATAAGGAAAATAGGTGAACCCATTATTTAAAATGCTCATAAGTGTTATTCAGTAAATATTTTAATAGATTTTTAGTTTGTCCTTCTGTTCGACAGGTTTTCTTTTAACTTTTTAAGTATAGTTCTTGAAAATGTTTTTCACAAATCAGAATTTATGAAAAGTGCTCCTAGAATTTGTTAATAACCTTAAGTTTCGTAATTAACTGTAAAATGTATCCAGTTAGTTTTTGTATAATGTCTGTATTCACAACACGCAATAAACAGCCATCAAAAGCCGTGTCAGCGCGCTGCGTGCCGACTGGGTGTGGACTGAGGGTTGGTTTGGGTTGTGTTAGGGAGAGGCGCGAGCTGAGCATGACTCTGGGAACCGACTAGCACGGGGGATGTAAGGGGGCTATTAGCCTCCCGCCTGGAGGGCCGTCATTTGCAGAGCTCAGCCTTTGACCACCCCGTGGCATCAGCCCACTTTGCACTTGTGCCAAGGCAGCTTCTCTCCCATATAGGAGGCTCTGGAGTGACTCTCATACTATCTCAGCGAAGCAGGAGGAACTACAGCATAACTTGTGTTAAAATAGGGTTTGATTTTTTTTTTGAAAAAAAAAACTTGACTTTGGCTTTTTCGCTCTTGTAAGATCAAGGGACGTAAACGTGACACATGGATTTAATGTAGTAGCCTTGGATATGCATGACCGTAAAATGAAAAGGTGAAATGCCAGTAGTTTCAGAGTGGGACTTCTAAAGACTAAATCAAAGCTTTTGGAAAAAATACCAACAGGTATTAAAATTTTAGGTACTGCTGTTTAACGAAAAAATAGCATCTACGGCATGAGCCTGCTGAGGTAGCACGTTACACATCTTTACTTATGCATAGCTAAATGGACACCTGCACTATGCATCTCGAAGACAACTTGGAAGCTGTTAGCCAAATCGTTGACACTGGTGTTAATTAAATTGAAACAACACGACAGTAACAGCGGCGGACTTTGACGACTGTGCTAAGGTCAGGATGGATCCCGCCTAGTTCTGGGGTCTGTTTTAAAGTGGAGGAATCGTGCCTACATTCTTTCACACACGCTGTGCCAAGATGACGGTCATAATCGTAGGGATTACTGATCCAGGCCTTCCTAAGTGCCAGGCCTGCAGCGAAATGCTCCCAGACATTGTCTTAGTTCACCTTCTCAAGCAGCTCCAGCCGCTCCTCGCCATCCCACTTGCTGAGGATGGAAGTCAGGTGAGAGAGCACGGAGCCAGGGCTGGCGCCAGCTCTGTCCTCTCTGCACTTCGAACCATGACACTCTAATTCCTAACCTTAAAAACAGGGCTGAAGAATAGCTCCGTCATCGGAGCCCGCGCTGGGTTTCCACAGGGACTGGAAGCCCTTCAGGGTTAAGAACTTGGTGACTCCGTGGAGCTCCAGCGGACTCTTTGTGCTTCACTGCCCTGGCTCTACCCAGTGCTCCGTTGGTGGAGAGTCAGAGTTAAAGATTCTCAGCTTTTACTGTGGCTGTGACCCAGCAGTACATTGGAAATATCAGCAGTTCCTCAACCACACCCCCACGCGGGGGCCTTTACATCGGTTAGCGGTTTTTTCACATCCCCCAGTGGAAGGCCACCACAAGGTGCCACCAGAGTTAGTCTGACAAAGCAGGAGACGTAGGTTTTTTGTTAATTGATATAAACTTGTAAAATATTCACCAGCCTGGCCTTGGCCCATTCTAGCGGGTATGAAGTGGTATCTCATTGTTTTTTTTTTAATTTTCATTTCCCCAGTGGCGAGCAATGTTGAGCATCTTTTCATTTGCTTATTGGCCATTTGTACGTCTTATTTGGAGAAATGTCTGTTCAAGTCCTCTGCTCATTTTTTTACTGAGTTGTCTTTTGTTGTTGAGTTGTAGGAGTTCTTTATATATTTTGGATATTGAACCCTCATCGGATATATAGTTCCAAATATTTTCTCCCATTCTGTAGGTTGTCTCTTCACTTTCCTGGTAGTCTTTTTTTTTTTTTTTTTTTTTTTTGAGGTATCAGGGCCAGGGACCTCATATGTGAGAAGCAGGTCCTCAACCACTGAGCCACGTCCGCTCCCCTGAATTGGTTTTTTCATTTGTTCACTTGTTATTGTGGCTGTTATTAGGAGACACCAGGAACCGAACCCAGGATCTCCCACGTGGGAAGCAGGCGCTCAACCATTTGAGCCACATCCACTCCCCTTGATGATGTCCTTTGATGCCCAAATATTTTTAATTTTGATGAAGTCCGAATTATCTGTTTTTCTTTTGTTTCTGGTGCTTTTGATGTAAAGCCTAGGAATCTGTTGCTAATAAAAGGTCCTGAAGATGTTCCCCTATGTTTTCTTCTAGGAGTTTTATAGTTTTAGTACTTTTATTTAAGTCTTTGGTCTATTTTGAGTTAATTTTTGTATTTATTCCTCTTTATGGCTAAGTGATACTCCTTTGTATGTTTACTCCATTTACGCTTATCCATTTACCTGCTGGTGGACACATGCGTTGCTTCCAGCTCTTGGCAATTGTTAATAATGCTATGAATACTGGTGTGCAAATATCTGTGTGAGACCCAACTTTCAATTCTTTTGGTTATATATCTAGAAGTGGGATTGCCAGGTCATATGGTCATTTTATGCCTAACTTTCTGAGGATTTGCCAAACCATTTTACACAGTGGCTGCACCATTTTACATTCACAGCAACACAGAACAAGTGTTCCTATTTCTCCACATTCTCTCCAACACTTATTTTCCGGTTTTTTTGTTTTGTTTTGTTTTGGTTTTAATATTCTAGTAAATATGTGGTGGTAAGTCATGATTTCCATTTGCATTTCCCTAATGACTAGTAATGGCGAGCATCTGTTCATGTGCTTATTAGCCATTTGAATGTCTTCTTTGGAGAAATGTCTATTCAAATCTTCTGCCCACTTTTTAATTGATTGTTTGGTTTTTGTAATGGAATTATAGGAATTCTTTATTCTAGATATTAAACTCTTATTTGATATGTGGTTTCCAAATATTTTCTCCCATTCTGTAGGTTGTATTTTTACTGTCATTATGAAATCCTTTGATACGTAGAAGTGTTTAATTTGGAAGAAGTCCCATTTTTTATTTCTTTTTTCTTGTTGCTTGTGCTTTGGGTGTAAAATCTAAGAAAGCATTGCCTAACACAAGATCCTGAAGATGCTTCCCTATATTTTCTTCTGGGAGTTTTATAGTTGGGTTCTTATATTTAGGTCTTTAATCCATTTTGGGTTAATTTTTGTATATGGTGTGAGGTAGGGGTCCACCTTCATTTTTTACATGTGAATATTCCATATTACCAGCACCATTTGTTGACAAGACTATTCTTTCTTTCTCCATTGAGTGCATGTTTCAGCCTTGTCAAAATTAATTGGCCAAAGATGTAAAGGTTTATTTCTGATATCTCAATTTGATTCTGTACCATGCTGTTTTGATTACTGTATCTTTGTAATAAGTTTTAAAAATCAGGCATTTTAAGTCCCCTAAGTGTGCTCTTTTTCAATAGGTTTTTGGCTATTTGAGGCCCCTTACCCTTCCATATAAATTTAATTATTGGCTTTTTAATTTCTTCTATATTTGAATCTCAGGAAAACAAAAGGATTTCAAGTTATGCATTACAGTAGCCCAGGTTGCTAAACAATTTCAGCATTCCCACATTATAGATAAGAAATAATGCGACTGAGTTGTTAGCATAATTTTAAAAGAGCAGAGATAAGAAGGAGCCTTAACAGGTCAACCAAAAGCTCTGCATGCCCACGTGTGTGCAGTTGATGAAATCTCATTATATCCAGCAGCACCTGATTATAGGAAATAATCTGACACCAAAATCAGTTTCTGTTTTTCATATTCTCAGGTACAATGGGCCATATAACCAAATGGAATAAGACTTTTTATCTTAGTTATTGAAAAAAGTATTCCTTTGGAAACCTACACTTCATGTCTCTGTCATTATGGATAAAGAATTAAGTTTATTGTACTAATTATAGAAACCTAGGTTTCAGTACTGGAGTTTAATTATAGTTTTGTTTCTAATTTGTTAATTCGAGCGTGCTGGGCAGGACCCCTGTGTAAAATGTTGAGTTACATTTGCCTTTAAAGGTACTGAGTTCACACTATGTATACACAGTAGTTTTCAAATTATAATGTGTTAAACCTTACACCCAAAGCAGGAGCAACAAAAGAAAAAAAAAATAGATAAATGGGACTTCCTCAAAATTAAACACTGTTGCACTTCAAAGGACTTTGTCAAAAGGGTGAAAAGGCAGCTGACACAATGGGAGAAAATATTTGGAAATCACATATCCAATAAGGGTTTAACATCTTTGATATATAAAAAGATCATGCAACTCAACAATAAAAAGACAACCTGTTTAAAAAATGGGCAAAAGAGTTGAATAGACATTTGTCCAAAGAGGAAATACAAATGGCAAAAAGACACATGAAAAAATGTTCAACATCACTAGCAATCAAAGCTACAATGAGATATCATTTCACACCCATTAGAATGACCACCATTAAAAAAACAAACTACAAATGTTAGAGAGGCTATGGAGAGACAGGAACACTCATTCACTATTGGAGGGAATGCAGATTGTACAGCCACTGTGGAGGACTGTTTGGCAGTTCCTAAGGAAATTTAATATAGACTTGCCATGGAACCTGGCAATACCATTACTAGGTTTATACCTAGAAGAACCGAGAGCAGTGACACGAACAGACATCTGCACACCGATGTTCACAGCAGCATTATTCACGATTGCCAAAGGATGAAAACAACCCAGGTGTCCATCAACTGACGAATGGATGAACAAATGGTGGAGTATACACACGATGGAATATTATGCAGCTGTAAGAAGAAATGAAGTCGTGAAGCATATGACAACATGGATGAACCTAGAGGACATTATGTTGAGTGAAGCAAGCCAGACACAAAAGGACAAAGACTGTATGATTGCACTACTATGAACTAAATATATTGTGTAAACTCATGGAGTTAATAATTAGAATATAGGTCACCAGAAAATAGAATGAGGGTAGAGAATGGAAAGCTGAGATCTGTACAGAACTGGTTAAAAGGTTGTTTGTAAACCTTTGGAAATGAATGGAAATGGTGAAAGCACATCATAGTTTTTCTAACTAGCAGAGCTTTTATATGGGTATGAGAATGGTTGGAAGGGAAAGTCTAAGGTCATGTGTGTTACTAGAAGGAAAGCTAAAATCTATAACATGGAGCTGTATAAGATAGTGAAACCTCATGTGAAATACCAATATGGGTGATATTGCATATGTAAGACTTTTTACAAAATATAAATAAACCAGAGAGAAGGAAACAGAATAGCAGCTATGTGTCACAGGGGAAGCACAGAGAGACTGAGAGGTGATGAGCTTTAATTGTCTGTTTTTTATTATTATTTTATTGGAATAATGAAAATGTTCTAATAATGATTGAAGTGATGAATGCACAAACTGTGTGATTCTACCAAATACCATTGATTGTACAGTTTGGATGGATTTATGCTTTATTAATATGTATCAATAAAATTGATTTGTTAAATTATAATGTGCATTTCCTATGAGAGATCGTGTCATATAGGAGGAAATTGCACTCAGCCTTAAGAGTTGGCTTTAGTCTTAGCTCTGCCATTTAGTTTTCAGTGTTTAAAATATGAAGAGACTGAGACCTAATGGAAGGATATTTACAAAAATTTTCATGTTATCAGAGACAAAGGAATGTACAAGCAGTTTATAGACCTTTGATAGCTGTTTTTTAAAAACCAAAATGTGGAATTCTATAAAAATTATGCATTAATATGAAGTGAACAAATACTGTTGTTTTATAGGCCAGATGAAAATTTCTATTTCTTAAATCATGTAAAAATTCTCCTATGGCAAAAATAATCCTGAAAATGTTGAAAATATTTTTCTACTGTCTTCTTTAGCTCTCAGTATGGCAAAAGCTATTTTTTTTAATGTTAAGTTGTTTAGGAAAAGAGATTATACTTCCTTTTTTAAATTTATATAATTGATAGATTACCCAACTAGACCCAAGATTTCAAGGGTTGGGTTGGGTACTTATTCACCAGAATTATTTTTTTTATGGTTCAACTACTTAAAACAGTGAAAAAAAAAAATGCATCATTAAAAAAAAAAAAAAGCTAATTAAATTTTCAAGTGGTTTATTAGCGTCATGACCAAAGCAATTGTCATTTGATGTATCATTTTGTGTATAATACTTTAAAGTAAAATTTAAAAGTGTAAACAATCTGCAGATTTGCCATGATAGGTATAATATATTGTGTGCAAGTGGCCTTTATAATCTTATTTTTGACTGTTCTGTTTCTACAGAATCACTTTTTTTTCTTCAACTGCTAATGTGGACAATAACATTTACAGAGTTAATGGTATTCTGCACAGAAAGCTCAGGTCAGGCACCTGAAAAAAACGGAAGTTACAACTTTCATCAGTGACTGTTAATTACCAATTTATTTAGGAGTGTTTATTGTCTTTTCATGTTTTGATTTAGATATTGCTACAAAATTTATTTAATATGAATTTAAATTTTTTATTAATAAAGTTATATGACCCATTTATAGCAAAATAAGTGTTTGATTCATATGCAAAGAGACCACAATAAGTTTATAGCACGTCCATTTCTATCAGGTATACCTCTGAGCCTCTGATGGCCTCAGTATCCTATCAGGTACAAATTATTTGACAACCACTGGACTAGATTAACATATATATATATATTTTTTAATACAAATATAAAAGGAATTTATTCTTTTATTTCACTCTCCCCAATTCCACTCATCTCTCCCGGGCTAGTCCCTCCCATTCTGTGCCCTCATTTTTGTTTGTCATTTAGCACTATGACACATTCTCCGTGTCACTATTTGTAGATTTTTATCATTGCCATTTTGTCAAATCGTTTCAGAAATCTAAACTTGCCTAATCTTCACCCCACCCTCTTGGTAGTTGAGTCATAGAATTCCAGAAGCCTTTGAGGACAACTTATTCCACCATAGGAAGAAGAAAAAGACTGTACTCTGTTCTTCCAGAATGCCTCCTCTGAAGTTACTGCTCAGGGGAAGAACAGAGCTGAAGTGACCCCTTGGTCATAGCCACAAAGGCAAGGCATGGCTTCCATAAATGATTCACAAGCCATGGGCTGCTCGGTTTGGAAGGCTTTCATGGCAGCATACCCGGGGAGTGCTCATATCAGAAACAGAAACAGAGCCTGGCACCCTCCGCTATACCCCTCCGCCTTCTGCAACTCAGTGAAAAAGTAAACTCTGCAAACTCCCATTTATTTATTGACCAGAATATATATTGGCAAAAACTTCTGTTTATAGGTAAAATGGAATATACGGGAAGTAGATTCAATATCCCACCTGATACAGTGGACAACACGGCAAAATACATGAAACAAGAATTCTCACGACCTTGGATAAAAGGCATCTGAGAGATGGGAAGCAAACCAGGTGAGCTCTGTGATCGCCCAGACTTACCTAGAGAGCTCGTGTACGGTGAAGCAGAGGGGAGAGCCCAGGCAGAGCCTGGCCGGCCCTGAGCTGAAGAGACGGAGCTGGAGTCTGGGCAGGCCAAGGCAGCCAGAGTTCCCGGAGCAGAGCACGGAGAGAGGCTGCTGCCAGGAGAGGGAACGCAGGAGCCCTGCAGAGGGTCCCCTTCAAGCCTACAGCCCGAGACTGGGAAAAGAGCCACCCAAACGGAGTAGAGGGAGCCGTCCTCGGAACTCACGTAGGGCTGGGAAGAGTTCCTGTTCCCAGCAGCCAGAGTGGAGAACCTCATAATTCATGGGCCTCGGGTTCAGTACTCAGAAAATCTTTGCCCATCAGTGGGAACCGTTAGCCCAAGATTAAAAAACACTGCTGCAACTCTACCTAACAAAGCGTAAAAGCAAGGCCTTTACAGATCAAATTATTTATGTAACTTGAGTGCATCCAAGAATAAAGCACAAGAATAGTTATAGGAATACAAAACTACCCAGCACCCAATAAGGTAAAGTTCACAATGCCTGGCATCCAATAAAAAAAGTGCCAGACATATAAAGAAGCAGGAAAACATGGCCCACAAGGAGGAGAAAAATATCAATCAATTGAAATCAATAAGATCTGACACAGAGGATGGAGTTGGTACACATGGGTGTTGAAGCAGGTACAGTAACTGTATGCCAATGTTCCAGAAACAGGAGAAAAGAATGAAATATTAACAGGGACGTGGAAGATATTAAAACACCCAAATCTGATATGCAATTATGAAAATCATACAACTAACATGATACTTAGTGGCAACATACTTCTCCCCTTAGACTGGAAACAAGGGATAGATGCCCACTCTAACCACTTCTCTTCAATATTTTACTGGTTGTTCTGGTCAGTGCAACCAGGCAAGAAAAAGAATAAAAGCCATCCAGATTGGAAAGGAAGAAAGTAAAACTTTTCAAAGGCGACATGATCATCTATGCAGAAGAGCCCGTGGAATCTACAAAAACACTACAAGCCTTAATAAGTCAGTTTAGCAAGGTTGCAGGATGCAAGATCAATGCACAAAATCAAGTATAGTTCTATACTGTAGCAAAAAATACGTCAGAAATAGAAATTCAAAACAATGCCATCGACAGTAGCATCAAACAACTAAAAAAGGTAGGGACTGGCAGGCAGATGAATGCCGCCCTCCCTGGGCAAAGATGCCCACGTCCTGATCCCGGGTACCTGAGAACGGGGCAAAAGAGACTTGTGGAGGTGGCGCAGAGGAGGGCTCCGCGGTGGGGCGTCCCCGGATCAGCCCCATGGAGCGTGGACCACCTCTGCTGGCTGCGAGCACCGAAGAGGGTCAGAGAGACGAGTCACGGCCACTTTAAAGTTGGAAGGAAGGGGCCAAGCGTCCAGGAGTGCGGCTGGCCTCTAGAGAACTGGAGAAGGCGAGGGGATGGATCACCCTTAAACCCCAGAGCTCTGACTGCCAACACCCTGATGTCGCCCCGCGTGGCGTGCATTGGACTCCTGACCTACAGAACTGTAAAATGAACTGGTGGTGTTTTAACCCACTGAATTTCTGTGATGTGTCGTGACAGCAGTAGGAAATGCATACAGACCAAATCTGACACATGATCTGAAAACCCTGTGCACTGACTACGACAAGATGTTGCTGAGGCAAGTTAGAAATCCCTGCATGGATGAAGTGCAGGGTACAGGGTTGTTAAGATATAGATTCTCTCCACACTCGTCTTCAGACTCAATGCAATCCCAGGCAAAATCCCGGCAAACCTTTTAGTAGAAATTACAAGCCGATTCTAAAGTCCACGTAGGAATGTCTAGAAAGCTGAACTGATTTTGAAAAAGAACGAAGTTGTAGGCCTTACATCGCCTGGCACCTAGTTATAGTGAGGAAGATCGTGTGGTATGGGGGCAAAGCTAAACAGCAGCAGAACTGCAAACAGGTCAGAAATAAGCCACACCGAGCTGTGCGTTTCCAACAAGCACGCAGATGCAGTTCAGGAGAAAAGGGGCAGTGCCGAGCAATTGGATATACATGCGCAGAAATCAATTCAAAACGGACCAGAGACCTAAACGTGAGGCCGAAACCCAGAAACGTCTAGAAGGAGACATAGGAGAGCATCTTTGTGACCTTGGATTAGGCAGAGATTTCTTAGACACGACGCAAAAGAATGATACATAAAAGAGACATTAATAAATTGAACTTTATCAAAATTAAGAACTTCTACTCTTCAAAAGACAAAGTAAAGCAAATGAAAAAACAGGCCCCACACAGGGAGAAAATGCTTGCAGATAACTCATCTGATAAAGGACTTGGATCCAGAATATACACATATTTAAAAACTCTCATAAAAATAAATCCAACAGCCCAATTTTAAAATTGGCAAAGATTTGAACAGACACACCGCCAAAGGAGCAAGATGCTTGACATCCTTTGTGGCTAGGAGAACACAGATCAAAACCACGTCATGCCTATTAAACATCTAATGTTAAAAAGATTGATATGCAGCAGCTGAGACTCTGCACTTGCAATGACAGAGGGATACAAAATGGTGTAGCCACTTGGAAAACAGATTGGGCTTTTCTTTACATGTAAGTATACTTATAAATATGTCTTATACTTAGGATACAGCTAGCCCACTCTTAGGTGTTTATCCTAGGGAAATGAAGGCATATGTCTCTACAAAGACTTACGACAAATGTTTATAGCAGCCTTACTTGTAATAGCCCCAAAATGGAAACAACCCAAATGCGTGTCAACAGATGAATGGGCAAACAAAGTGCAGCATGTGCATGCAACGAGAGACTACTCAGCAAAACAAACTACTGATGAATCTCAGAATAATTATACTGAGCGAAAGAAGCCGGTAAAATAGAGTACGTGCACTAATATAACATTTACATACATTTCAAGAAAATGCAACCGAATGCACAGTGACAGAAAGCAAATCATTGTTTTCCTGGAGGCAGGTTCAAGGTGGGAGGGAGGGATCACAAAGCCACAGCAGGAACTTTGGGGGATAATGGACATGTTTATTGTCTTGATTTCAGTCCTGGTTTCATGAGTGTATACAATGCGTCACAATTGAGGAAACTGTATTTTTAAAAGTGACCCTTAAAGAGGTGGAGTGAAGTGGGCCTGTCCCTTCCCAGAAGCTTTGAACAACCGGCAAGAACTGGCAGAAACCTTTCTCGGTTAAAAGCTGTTAAAATAAATTGGGACCACATGCACCAATGTAGGAGGTCTGCTAAGACTAGACAAACTGATTAAAAATGATTATAGTTTTGTTTATATTATTACTAACATTTTACTATTCTATGTTCTATATACAAAAAAACCCCATAGTCTTTTCCCTTAAGCTTTCTATAACTCATAAAACTTTCATCTTTTTCCTCCCTGCCTGCCTGCAGAATTTGGAACCTCTGGTTGAATATCCTTACTTTTATGGCAGGATAATTATTTACATAGGTGCAGTCAGTATCTGTCGTCCTTGTGGGTGGGACATAGTTGGAGGTATTGGCTACAGGAGCACAGCTCTACGTGGAATGCCGTGTCTAAGGACGAGGCCCATTTAATCGGATGTGACCAGACACGCCTGAAAACCTCCACAGGCCAGCACTCACAAAACCCTCTTAGCAAAACAAACCTGGCATGTGGCTCAGGGGTTCCCAGCCTTACAAGGCAGTAAAGAAACTCACCGCGGGTGAAATCTGGTGTCAAGCTCTTGGCTGGCTTCCTAGCCTCGAGAGGCTTTTAAAAGTCCAGTTGGAAGTTCCGTATAAAAACAATCAACAAAGCAATCTTAAAAGAACCTGTATAGTAAATTGCTATTCTTGCCTAGGTAAATAATCAGGCCAAATCTAATAAAACCAGCCCGATTTTATAATTACGAATAATCTTTTTAAAGGTCATCTTTAATCAAAAGGAGAGTAGCTGTAGAGAGATCCTAATTACAACAGGGAACTGTAAGGCGGCCCCTGCCATCGGAGCTGTCTTACACCCCCTCTGCGATCCGCAGGTACCTGCGCGGCTCCGTTCCCGCCTGCAGGTGAGACTGCCTCCTGCCATCAGGCGCGTGCCGTCCACCCCGAGTGCCCACCGCAAGGCTGACCTAGCAGCTTCTGGACGACCTTTGCAATGGGAAATTTATTCGGGCTGAACGCTCACAGCTCCGAGTCCACGCAAGGTCCAGTCAGCGCGCCGGCAGAGCCGCTTTCTCACCAGCCAGCCTGGCGACCCCGGCGTGGCGGGCGGCCTGGCCGGGGTCCCTGCCCACCCCGGGCTGCGCCGTCTCCTGCGGCTCGCCTGGGCCACCGGGCCTGGGCTCGGGCCCTCCAGGCCTCCCCGCGCAGGGCGGCCCCCAGGCGTCGGGGCGTCTCTTGGGCCCTGCGCTGCGCCTGGGCCCAGCCCCTGGGGGCTTCTGCTCGGCTTCGGCTGCGTGAGCCTCCGGTCCACTGTCCCGCGGAGCTGCAGCCCCTGGACTGGGTGGGGGGCTCTGCCCTGCTGGCCTCGCCGCACCTGCCCTGGGAGCCCGTGGCCTCCACGAGGCCGCAGCCCGGGACGGAGCTCGGGGCCCTCCCCGTGCCCGGGCCTGCAGGCTGGAGCTCCGGGGCGGCCCCACGTCCTGGCGGCCGGCTCGGGGCGCCCCGCGGCGGGCGACAGCAGCTCTCCACGGTGGGGAAACGGGCGGCAAGTTGTCACCTACCCCGAAGGGGCGCGGCTGCGGCTCGGTGCGGAGCTGCCTCCCGTGTGCGGGCCTGGGCACCTCCTAAAAAACCACCGACGCTGCCCAAAGCCGCCCAGGGGCAGCAGGCACCGGCTTCTTCTGTGGCCACACCTTTTCCGTCTTGCTTGGAAGCATGACCACCAGGAAGCTTTAAACTGTTCCTCTGTAAGCCTGTCCGTTGCTTTTCCGGGGCCGGCGCACGGGGGGACAGTCCGTGACCGCGGATCTGCCGGCAGGCGCTCGGCGACCCTGCCCGCCAGCGACCACCTCTGGAGGCCCTGCTGGCGCTGGGGGTTGGATACCGCTCGCCCCCAGCCCCCCAATCCGAGAGGCAGAGCGCCCAGGACAGGGAGTGCAGCCAGCACTGCGGGCGTAAAACACGACTGCGGCCGAAAGGGGCGTCCAGGGAGGTCCACGGCCCTGGGGAGGGAGCCGGGGGGTGCTCTGGGGACTGCACAGCAGGGATTTCAGTGCTGGGCGAGGACTGTGGTCAACAGGACAGATACAGGGGCGTTCCTCTATACAAGGTGATAATATGCAGATACACGGGAAAGATACAACTGATGCAATGTGCAGACATAGTTAACAGCGACAAGGTGACATACCGCAATGGCAAAGTATCAGCGATAAAGGTCAACAACGGGGCCTGTAACAGGTGATGAGATTTTTCCCTTTGGAGTAATGAAAACTTCCTGAAATGGACTGAGCTGACGACAGCACAACTCTGTGATGGAACTGCGAGCCACTGGGTGTGCACTTTGGATGGACGGTACAAGGCAGGGGACCATGTAACACAGCGACCCTGTGGTGGGTGGTGGGCTGTGCTTAACAGTACAGACATGGGGACGCTCTCCCATGAACTATAACATACAACACTAACACATGGAGTTACTTCTGGGGAAACCACTCCGAATATAAGCTATGGACTATGGGTAGCTGCGATGCTGTGACCATGTTCTTTCATCATTTGTAACGAATGTCTCACAACAGTGTAAGGTGCTGGAGGTGGGGCGATGTGTGGGAATCCTATATGAAATGCCTGATTGTTTTGTTAACTCACAACTACTCTAATAAAAAAATAAACTTAAAATGAAACGACATTTTGGCCCCGTTTAGATATGGTATGTGACAACACCATAACCCACACACAAATTCCACAAAGAGGTACTCAAACCCTCACTGGTTGTATTTTCAGCTGTGGGAGGGTCCATGACCATGGCCTCCGCTCACCAAATGCCCCAGCATTTTAACGAATGGACAGTGGCTATATGTCACACAGTGTGGATTAGGCCTCTGTGAAGCTTCACGCTGGACTACTGCACATCACTAGTGATGTTGAACATTTTTTTCATGTTTCTTCACCATTTATATTTCTTCTTTGGACAATTGTCTTTTCAAGTCTTTTGCCCATTTTTAGATTGGGTAGTTTTTCTTTTTTCTGTTGAGTTGGTATGATTTCTTTGCATATCATAGATATTAAACCCTTATCTGATATGTGATTGCCAAATATTTTCTCCAATTGAGTCAGTTGCCTTTTCACCCTTTTGGCAAAGTCCTTTGAGGTGCAAAAGTGTTTGAGGAGGTCCCATTTATCTATTTTTTCTTTTGTTGCTTGTGCTTTAAGTGTAAGGTTTAAGAAACTACTGCCTACCACAAGATCTTGAAGATGTTTTCCTACATTGTTTTCTAGGAGTTTTATGGTTGTTGCTTTTATATTTAGGTACTTGATCCATTTTGAGTTAAATTTTGTATATGGTGTGAGATAGGGGTCCCCTTTCTTTCTTTTGGATATGGCTATCCATTAGTTCTCCCAACACCATGTGCTGAATAGACTATTCTGGCCCAGCTGGGAGGGCTTGACCACCTTGTCAAAAATCACTTGACTGTAGATGTGAGGTCTATTTCTGAGTTCGTGATATGGTTTCCTTCGTCAATGTGTCTGTCTTTATTCAGTACCATGGTGTTTTTTACCACTGTAGCTAAGTAATATGCTTTCAAGTCCAGAAGTAAGAGTCCTCCAACTTAATTCTTTTTAAAGATATTTTTGGCTGTCCAGGGCCCCTTACCATTTCAAATAAATGTAATAATTGGTTTTTCCATTTGTGCAACAAAGGCTCTTGGGATTTTTGGGGGGATTTTGTTGAATCTGTAAATCAGTTTGGATAGAACTGACATTTAACAATATTTAGCCTTCCAATCCATGAACACACAATGTCCTTCCATTTATTTAAATGTTCTTCAGTTACTTTTAGCAATGTTTGGTAGTTTTCTGAATACAGGTCCTTTATGTCCTTGGTTTAATTTACTCCTAAATATTTGATTTAGTTGCTATTGTAAATGGAATTTTTTTCTGATTTGCTCTTCAGATTGCTCCTCAGTAGTGTATAGAAATGCTTTTTTTCATATTAATCTTGTATCCCACCACTTTTTGCTAACTAATCCATTAATTCTAGTAGCTTTGTTGTGGATTTTTCAGGAGATCCTAGATATAGGATCATATCATCAGCGAACAGTGAAAGTTTTACTTCTTCCTTTCCTATATTGGTGCCTTTTATTTCTTTTATCTAGCCTAATTGCTCTAGCTAGAACTTCTAGCACAATATTGAATAACAGTGGCAACAGCAGGCATCCTTGTCTTGTTCCTGATCTTAGCAGGAAAGCTTTCAATCTTTCATCATTGAGTAAAATGCTAGCTGTAGGTTTTTCATACATGCACTTTGCCATATTGAGAAAGCTTCCTTCTATTCCTATCTTTTGTAGTATTTTTATCAAGAAAGAATGCTGTATTTTGTCAGATGCCTTTTCTGTATCAATCTAGAGAACCATGTGATTTTTCTTCTTCAACTTATCATTGTGATTTATTACACTAATTGATTTTCTTGTGTTGAAATACTCTTGCATACTTGGGATAAAACCTATTTGATTGTGGTGAATGATTCTTTTAATGTACTTTTGGATTCTGTTTGCAAGTATTTTGTTGAGGATTTTTGCATCTATATCGTTAGAGATATTGGGCTGTAATTTTTTTTTGTAGTATCTTTATCTGGTTTTGGTATTAGGGTGATGTTGGCTTCATAAAATGAGTTTGGTAGCATTCTTTCCTGTTCAATTTTTTGGAAGAGCTTGAGCAAGATTGGTATTAGACCATCTTTGAATGATTGGTAGAACTCACCTGTGAAGCCATCTGGTCCTGGGCTTTTCATCTTTGGCAAGTTTTTGATGACTGTCTCAATCTCTTTACTTGTGATAGGTTTGTTGAAATCTTCTATTTTTTCTAGGGCCAGTGTTGGTGGTTTTGTGTGTTTCTAGGAAATTGCCCATCTTCTCTACATTTTCTAGTTTTTTTTTTGGCATGCAGTTGTTCATAGTATCCACTTATAATCGCTCTTATTTCTCTGGGGTCAGGGGTAATGTTCCCCCCCCCTCATTTTTTATTTTATTTGCGTCTTCTCTTGTTTTTTCTTTGTCTGTCTAGCTAAGGGTTTGTAGATTTTGTTGATCTTCTCAAAGAACCAACTTTTGGTTTTGTTGATTCTATTTTTTTGTTCTTGATTTCATTGTTTTCTGCTTTGATCTTTTCTATTTCTTTCCTTTGGCTTGGTTTGGGATTAGTTTGCTGTTATTTTTCTGGTTTCTCCAAGTATGCAGTTAGATCTTTAATTTTACCTTTTTTTTTTTTTTTTTTTTTTTTTAGGCTCCAGAACCAGGCAATGAACCCTGGACCTCATATTTGGGAAGCTGGTGCTCAAGCACTGAGCCACATCAGCTCCCGAGTTGGTTTATTTATTTATTTTTTGTGTTTGCTTGTTGTTTTTTTGTTTTTAGGAGGCAACGGGACCGACCCTGGGACCTCCCATTTGGGATGCAGGCGCTCAACCATTTGAGCCACATGCGCTCCCTCTTCTTTTTCATGTATGCATTGATGGCTATACAATTTCTTCTCAGCACTGCCTTTGCAGTGTCCCATAGGTTTTGGTATGTTGTTCTCATTTTCATTCATCTCAAGATATTTGCTGAATTCTCTTGCAATTTCTTCTTTGACCCACTAGTTAAGAGTACATTGTTTAATCTCCATCTATTTATGATCTTTCTCTTTTTCTGCCCATTACCGATTTCCAGCTTCATTCTGTTATGGTCAGAGAAAGTGTTTTGTATAATTTCAATCTTTTAAATTTTTTGAGACTTGTCTTGTAACCCAATATATGGTCTATATTGGAGAAGAATCCATGAACACTTGAAAAGAATGTATATCCTGCTGTTTTGGGGTGCAATGCTCTATAGATGCCTGTTAGGCCTAGTTCATTTATCATGTTATCAAGTTCTCTGTTTCTTTTATTTATCCTCTGTCCAGATGTTCAATCCAAAACTGAGAGTGGTGTATTGAAGTCTCCAACTATTATTGTAATCATCTATCTCTCCTTTCAGTTTTGCCAGCATGTGCTTCATGGATCTTGGGGCACTCAGGTTAGGTGCATATTTAGTATAGTTATTTCCTCTTGGTGAATTGCACCTTTTATTAATATATAATGACCTTCTTCAACCCTTATAACAATTTTGCATTTGCAATCTATTTTGTCTAATATTAGTCTTGCTACTTCAGCTTTTTTTTGGTTACTATTTGCATGGAATATATTTTTCCAACCTTTCACTTTTAACCTGGTGTGTCCTTACGTCTGAGGTTGGTCTCTTGTAGATAACATATAGGTGGCTCATATTTTTTTATCCATTCCACCAGTCTATGTCTTTTGATTGGGGAGTTCAAGGCATTGTCATTCAGTGTTATTACTGTAAAGGCATTACTTACTTCATCCAGTTTGTCCTTCGGCTCTCTGTTGTCATATCATTCTATTGTCTGTCTTCTTACCCTTCCTAAGACTCTCTCTAAACTCTTCTCCAAATCTTTCACCCTTGTTTTTTCCATTCTGGTGGCAGCACTCCCTTTAGTATCTCTTGTAATTCTGGTCTTTTGGTAACATAGTCTATCAGCTTTTGTCTGTGAAGACTTTGAATGCACCCTCATTTTTGAAGGACGGTTTTTCCGGACACAGAATTTTTGGCTGGCAGTTCTTCTCTTTCAGTACCTTAAATTCATACCACTTTCTTTTTGCCTCCATGGTTTTTGATGAGAGGTTGGCACTTAATCTTATCATTTCCCTTGTATATGGTGCTTTCTTTTCTCTTGCTTTCAGAACCCTCTCTCTGGTATTTGTCATTCTGAATAGTAGGTGTCTTGGGGTTGGTCTAGTTGGATTTATTCTGTTTGGCATACGTTGTCCTTCTTGGATATTGATATTTATGTCCTTCATAAGGGTTGGGGAGTTTTCGGTCATTATTTCCTGAAATATTCTTTCTGCTCCTTTTCCATTCTCTTCTCCTTCTAGGACACTGATAATGCAAATGTTTGCATGTTTCGGGTTGTCATTCAATTCCCTAAGACTCTGTTCCATTCTTTCCATTTTTTTTTTTTTTTTTTTTTTAGTTTTTAAAAGGTACTTGGATTACATAAATGTTACACAAAAATTGTAGGGATTCGCATATGCCCTACCTCCCAAACCTCCCACATAAACATCCTTCATTAGTGTGGCACATCACCTGCAATATATATACACATCCTGGGGCTTTGCCACTAAGCATGGACCATAGTTCCCATTGTAGACCACACTCTCTCCCACAGTTCTGTGTGTTATATGCTGATGTAAAATGGCCCAAATCTGTCATTGCAATGTCACTCAGGATAATTCCCAAGTCCCAAAAAAGCCCCTGTATTACAACTGCTTTTCCCTCTCCCTGCCCCCGAAGGATCCGGTGGCCACTGGCTCCACATTAATGTTGTATGTTCTCCTGTCTTTTCCAGTTCAGATGTCATCTTCAAAATTACTAATTCTGTCTTTAAGCAATTCAAATCTGCTGTTAGGTGCCTCTAATGTTTTTTTTTTTTTTTTTATTTTAAGATTTTATGTATTTATTCTCCCGCCCCATTGTTTTTGCACTCGCTGTCTGCTCTCTATGTCCATTCGCTGTGTGCTCTGTGTCTGCTCATCTTCTCTTTAGGAGGCACCGCGATCCAAACTTGGGACCTCTCATGTGGGAGAGAGGTGCTCCATCGCTTGAGCCACCTCAGCAGCCTTCTTTGTTGTGTCTCTCATTGTCTTTCCTCTTTGTGGCTCCTTTGTTGTGTCATCTTGTATCAGCTCGTCACATCTGCCCGTTGCACCAGCTTGCTCTCTTGCTCATCTTCTTCAGGTGGCACTGGAAACTGAACTGGGACCTCACGTGTTAGGTGGGAGCTCAGCCGCTTGAGGGACATCGCTTTCCTACAAACATTTTAACATTGCAATTGTATTGGTTAAAAAGTCTTTGTGTATTTACGTTTATGTGTTCAATGATGAATTCTGACTTAACAAAAAGACTTTTTGGATGTCAGCTGTGCATGGCTTCATCTTTCTTTTATACTCCCTGGAAACCCTGCTGTGGTATTTTGAAACTGTATGTATGTACCCCAGAAAAACATATTCTTTAATCTATTCCTATGAGGGTAAACCCATTTTAAGTAGGACGTTTTGATGAGGCTACCCAGGTTAGGGTGACTCACCTCATTCAGGATGGGTCTTGATCCTATTACTGGAGTCCTTTAAAAATGGAATGAATACAGAGAGGAGAGAAAGAGGAAGTCATGGAAACAAGAAGCTGAAATCAATGAAACCTGGAAAAGAAGGAAGAGCAGAGCAGATGCTGCCACTTGCCTTGCCATGCGGGGGAGGTGCCGAGAATCGCCAGCAGCTGGACTTTGGGAAGAAAGCATCACCTTGATGATGCCTTGATTTGGATATTTTCCTGGGTTCTAACGGAGATCAAATAATTCCCATTGTTTAAGCCAAACTGTTTCTTCTTATGCCTTTGCATTGCATCCTTCTCAGAGGAAATCACAGTCGTAAATTTTAACTTTTTCCCACCCTTCCTTAAAGTATTAGTACATAATGTATCCCTTAGCCATGCATTAGTTTTGCTTGCTTTTAAACCTTATGAAAAAAGGAATTACGCCATATAGTCTTCTGTGACCTGCTTTCTAAGATTTGTCCATTTTGTTACCTGTAGCAAAATTAATTTTTCCTTTTTTATGGATTGTGTTTTTTGTCTTAGTTAAGAAATCTTTCCTTACCCAAGGTAAAAAGTATCCTGCTATATATTTTTCCTAATAAACTTTTATTCTTTCACATTTACGTCTTTACTTCATGTGGAGTTGGATTTTGTATATGGCGAGATATAGGGATATAACTTTGCTCTTTTCCACATGGATAACCACTGTCTGGACAGCACTGACTAGTTTTTCCTTTTACCACTGCTCTGTAATGCCACCTGTCAAATATAAGGCTTCATATATGCCTAGATTCCATTCATTCAAAGTTTGTCCATCCCTGGGTCTGTACTACACTATCCTAATAGAGCTTTACAAATTTCTAACATAAAATCTATCCACAGGAAGGAAAAGCAGGTATTAGCTGGGGCTTTCCTGGCCCTTGAGTTATGGATGGGACTGACTTACCCTTTCCTCCCGTTCTATCCCCTATGGTAGTCCAGAGCCTCACCAAAACGTCTGCAAATTTTACGAGACTACAACCTTATTGTCACTTTGCCTCTGGGTTCTTGTATCCTTATATCTGGGTTAGTATAGTGTGGACAAAGTAGGTGGGTTAATTCTTTACTGATCACATGTTTATCACAGGAGGGGACACTCACAGTACCCTTCACATTTATTGGCCATTTGTTTGTGTGTCTTTTCAGGCACTCTGCCACTAGGAATTGCCAACCAGCCTTTTACCCCATGTTGTCCAGTTGCCCCACCTCACTTGCTCGAGTTCCTTCCTCCTTTATGTTCTCTTCCTTACTTCTTTTTCCTCCTGGATTGCTCAGAACCCCAAATTCTCTCCACTCTTAGGCAGAACAATTCAATTCTCCCCAGCAACTATTGCCAGACTTCATTTTCACCTTCCTTTTGTTTATCCATAAACTTCTCAAGATGTGCATGAGGAAAAATGTGCCATTCATTGGAATAACTTTCCTTAGAAAATAGAAGTTGTAATGTGTGTGTATGTGTACTTGTATATAGTTTCTCCCATTTACACAATACTTTCAAAAGAGAGGGAGCCCTGACTTCCAGAATCCAGTCACAGGAACTGAAGACCTGTTGTGAATCATTCAAATTTACTCTCCTTGTGAATCCATGTTCACAAAGCAGCTTTTTGATTATATCTTAGATTACCAAGTTTTAACATAGTTAATAATTTGTTTCACATTTTGTTCAAAATATCCTTCCTACCTTGATGTTTTAAGAATGTTCTAAATTTTCTTCTACAGAACCCAAATTTTTGTCTTTCAGTTCTATTCTTTTTCTTTTTAAACAATACATGGATAATGGCTTAAACAAACTCTCTGTATCAAGATGAGCATGTGACTTTTATGCTTTAATCTGCTCATGTGGTTGGCTTTGCTTCCCTATAGTGTCAAATTTTGACTTCAAGATTATGCCAGAATGGCCATCCCAGGGAATGGAGAGGGCCTGCATCTGTAGGCAAGATCATCCCACCCACCATATCCATGGGATATAAGCCCTCTCTCATTTGGAGTTGGAGTGGACATCACCATCCCAGTCCCCTCAGGATTGGGGGAAGAACTATGGACTAGAGTGGACTTGATGGTATTCTCTTGTTCACATATGGTGATTCTAGCAATGCAAGAAATTATAACAATGAGGTGGAGCCAGTGGCCACTTGACACTTTTGGGGTAGGGAGGGGATGAGCAGTTGAAATACAGGGGCTTCTTTGGGAGTTGGAGGTTGTCCTGAGTACTGTTGTGGCAACGGATGTAGGCCATTTTAAATCAGCACACACCACTCAGAACTGAGTGGGAGAGAGTGTGGTCTACAGTGTGAACTGTGGTCTATGGTTGGTGGCAAGGCTCCAGGATGTGTAAGTTCATTGAGGGTGGTGGGCCACACTGTGGGAGATGTTTGTGTGGGATGTGGTGGGAGGTGTGGGAGGTGGGCAACATGGGAATCCCAGTGGGTTCCGTGTAATATTTTGGGTAATCTAAGCACCTCTTAAAATATATGTGTATATATATATATATATATAAATGGCATTTTTGTAGGCAAATACACATATATGCATATATATCTATGTATCATTTTGCAAATGTTTGTATGTATTGTGAGAATTTTGATTTTTACCCATTAAAAAAAAAAAAAAAAAAAAAAAGATTATGCCAGCCTCTTGGGAATATATTTGGGAGTGTTCCTTATTTGTTTTGCAATCTGAAATAACATGCAAAAGGCTAGAATTTAAAAAATATTTATTAGAGCAGTTGTAGGTTCACAGAAAAATCACGCAGAACGTACAGAGTTCCATATACACCCTAACTAGAATTATTTGACTGTGATTTTTAAACTGATTTAATTTCCTTGATATTAGACAATTTAAGTTTTATTGTTCTTTATTCCATTATGACTTGTTATATTTTTCAAAGAATTTGTCCATTTTATCTGTCAAATTGAGAAACATAAGGCTTTTTACAATACTCTATCTATTCAATCTCTGCTGTATTTGTAATTGTTTTTCTTTGGATTTATTGATAAACATTTTCTAACTTTTAAGTTGGAGTAATCAGCATATGTAACCATTTTAAACTATAAATTTCCCCTTAAGTATTGCTTTAGCTGTATTCCAAAAGTTTTGATATGTAGTGTTTTCAGTATTGTTCATTTCCAAATATTTTCTAATTTTCATTATGATTTGTTCTTTGGCCCCACAATTACATAGGAGTGTTTCTTAATTTCAAAACATAAGAGCTTTACTAGATGATGTTAGTTTTACTTTACTTGCATGGGATCAGAGAACGTGATCGACGTAACGATCCTTTGAAAATTGTTGAGATTTTTATGGCCTGGTATGTGGTCAAGTGAAAATGTTTCCTGCATAAAAGAACTGAATTTAGTAATCTACATACCTTTCCCCATTAGATCAAGCTTGTTTAAATTACACTGTTCAAATACTCTTTATCTTTAGTGATTTTGGATGCTTAAATCAATCACTGAAGAAGTATTAAAATCTTCCACCCTGAATGTAACTTTATTTTCTCATTGTAGTCTAACATACATTTAAGTGGAGGCCTAGAAGGGCAGGAGAGAGAAAATATTTGAAGAAATAATGGCCAAAACTTTTCCAAATTTGATGGAAACTAGAAATTCACAGAAGCTCAATGAATCCTAAAGCACACTACACTCTCCCCCTCCCTCCCACGGAGGCATATCATAAACAAATGAGAGATAAATACCAAATTTTAACAGCAAACAGATAATCCATTACACAAAGAACAATGATAGCAGACTTCTCACCAAAAAAACTGTGCATGCCAGAGGCCAAAGCAATGACCTTTTTAATGTGCAGGGAAAAAAGTCAACCTAAATTTCTATATCAAGTCAAAATAGCATTCAACACTGAAATTAAAATTTTTTTTCAGACAAACAAAAGCGGAGAGAATTAATTGCCAGCAGAACTAAGTTACAGGAACTGTTAAAGGAAGTTCTTTAGGAGGATGGAAAATTACCAAATGGAAACCCGGATCTACCTAAATAAATGAAGAGCACTGGAAATGGTAAATTTGTGGGTAAATGCTAGTTCAAAGCAGAAATAACAACAATATATTGTGGACTTTATAACAGATGTACAAGTAAAATACATGATAGCATAGCCCAAAGATGGGACAGGGAAATATACGATCTTACTTTATATATAAAGTGGCATGATATTATTTGAAGGTAAATTTGATAAGTCAAAGATAAATATTGTATACACTCTAGTAAACACTAAAAATAAAGCTGTAGAGCTAATAAGGCACTAGTGGAGAAAAAAACAATATCCTAAAAAATAACCCAAAAGGTGGGAAAAGAGGTTAAAGTTGCAAAGAACACAAAGGACAAAGAAATAGACAGCAAAATGGTAGATGTACACCCATTTGTAGCAATAATTACATAAAATGTAAATAGTCTAACACTGAAGCTACAAGATAGAAATTCTCATTCAGGATAAAAGAGCTTTCCCCAACAACAGAAACCCACTTTAAATATAAAGATAGAGGTATGCTTGAAGTAAAAGGTTTGGAAAAAATATACCATGCTGTCTTACTCAGGGTTCTCTAGGGAAAGGGAACTGACAGGAGAGATCTGTAAATATATATGAGATTCTATAAAATTGTCTCACGGGACTGCAGGGATGCACAAGTCTGAATTCCACAGGCAGCATGCAAGCTGGTAATGCTGATGAAGGTTTTCAACGAATTCCCCAGGAGTAGCTGGCTGAGCAGAGATGGAAATTCTCTCTTCTGACTGCTGAAACCATCACTCCTCCTTTTATAGCCTTCAACCGATTGGGTAAGACTTCGCTCACTGCTGAAAGCTACCTCCTCAGGTGATTGTAGATGTAATCAGCCAATCAGCCATGGATGCAACCAACTCACTGATGGTTCAAGTCTATGAAATGTCCTGACAGTTAACAAGCCAGCCAGTGCTTGCTTGACCAAACAATTGGACACCATCGCCTGGCCAAGTTAACATGTGAACTTAAACATCACACATGCTAACAGAAGCACTAATCAAAAGAGAGCAGGAGTGGCTACACCAGCATTGGACAAGGATTGCTACCTTCAGAGGAAGGAATGTTACCGGGGGTAACGAGATCAAATCATAATTGTAAAGCTGACAGGTCATCAAAAGGACATAATAATCCCAAATGTGTATGTATCATAGACCACAGCTTCAAAGTACACGAAGCAAAAATCAATAGAATAGAAAGCAGAGAGACAAACTCAGAACTATAGTTAAGAGATTTCAAAACCCGTCTCTCCCATCAATTGATAAAACATGTAGGCAGAAAATCAGAAAGGTTATAGAAGACTTGAACAACCCTATCAACCAACTTGTCCCCACTGACATTCATACAACATTCCACTTACAACTGCAGAATGCACAGTATACATGGGACACACAGAACATTCACCAAGATAAAAATAAATTTACAGTTTATAATAGCATAAAGGAAACTTGAAATACTTATGTATAAATTTAACAGAATATGTGTTAAGGCATGTAGCATTGAAACTACAAAAGAGTGATGAAGTAAATTAAAGACTTAAATGAATAGAAAGCTATACAATGTTCATAATTTGAAAAATTCAAAATTTGCTCACATGTCCATTTCTCCTGAATTGATCTATAGATTCAATGCAACTTCAATTAAAATCCAAGCACGTTTTTTTGGGGGTGGGGGGTGGGGTTTGTTTGTGGAAAGTAAGAGCTGATTCTAAAATGGGAAATGCATAATATGGAAATGTAAAGGACCTAGAATAGCCCAAAACCTTAAGAAAAAGGCTGGAGGACTTACACTGCCTACAAGACTTACTACTATAAGGCTACAGTAATTTACGTCATTGATTTAAGAATAGAAAAATTTATCAATGGTACAAAATAGACATTCCATACATAGATGCTCACATGTATGGATCTACGGTCAAATGATTTACACAAAAACAAGAAATAATTTAATAGGGAAAGGATAGTCTTTTCAACAAACAGTGCTGGCAGAATTTCTCTATGGAAGAAAAAAAAAAATCTTGGCCCTTATCTCACATAACACAAGCTAACTCAAAATGGATGATAGACCCAAATAAAAAAAGGCTAAAACTATAAAAATTCTAGAAGAAAACATAAGAAATAATTGGATTGACCCTGGCATAGGCAAAGATTTCTTAGGACATACAAAAGTACCAACCATAAAAACAACTGATATATCATAATTAACATTTTCTGATCTATTAGTTTAAAATCTATTAGTTTATTTCCTATCACTGAATTCATTTAAAATTTCATGTTAATTCTGACATCAATCAACATAACTTACCTATTAGCAGACTTGAAAAGGGACATTTGCATTCTTCCTCAGCTGAAATTTTTCTATATGAAGTATAGTATTACAGGAATATATTTTACAGATCCTGCTAAAACTGCACAGGTGGAGAAAAATCCACCTACCATGATTCAATGAGAAGTCCAATCCTTCTTAGCAAAACATAATGAAGAACCCAAACCTATCCTTGGAATATTCAGAGCATTTACTAATTTATTCAATAGATATCAAACTCCTTTTACAGACCAATAACTGCTTTAAAGGCTAGAGGTACTGCAGTGAACTGAGAAAGCTCTTGCCCTCATGGAGCTTACGTTCTAATTGAGGATGTGGAGGAGACAGACAACAAGACAAATATATAAAAAATATAACGTTAATTGGTGATAGTAATAAGGAGAAAAATAAAGCAGTGGCCAAGGGGATAAAATTAATGAGTAGGGAGTTCTGATTTTAGGTTGGATACACAGAGAAGACCTTGCTAAAAGTGACATCTGAACAGAGATCTGGAGGAGAAGAGGGAGGGAGCCACAGACTTCTGGAGAAAGAGCATGCGGCTGGAGGGTACAGCAAATGCAAAAGGGTGCCTGGCACTTCTGTGACAGAGCAGAGAGGTCACTGTGATCTGATATGAGTGAACAGGGAAAAAGTGGGAAATGACACAGAGGTCAGGAACTGGTCCCGCTGGACCTTGCAAAAACTTTTTGGAATAGGAAGCTACTGACATCACCTGAACAGAAGCACTCTGGTTGCTGTGATGGCTGTATACAGAAAGCCAAGGAAGGAAACTGGTAGGCCCCGTAGGAGGTGAGAGATGGGATGGCTTGACTACAAGGTGGCAGTGGAAGAGCTGGGAAACTGGTTGGATCCCAGTTATTTTTTAAAGGCAGTGGTGACCAGATCTACTAAAGGATTGGACATGGGGTTTGGGAGAGAGAGGCAAGCCACAGATTATTTCAAGGTTTTTGGTTTAAGAAAGTAGAAAGATGGAACTACCATTTATTAAGACAGGAACACTACAGAAAAATAAGATTTGGTGCAATTAGCTCAGTTTTAGACACATTAAATTTGAGAAACCTCACAGACATCCAAATGGAGAACCTGGAATTTGGGTTTTTGGGGTGAAGGGAGTTTGGTTAGAGATAAATATATAGAGATTTGGAAGCAGACAGAATATAGATATTTCAAATCATGAGGCTGAGGCCAGATGAGATCACCAAAGTAATGACTGTAATGGAGAGATTTAATAAGTCATGGGGCGCGCTAATGCTTAACTATTAACCGAATCTTAATATTCTTCCAAATGAATTCCTTGAGTCTAACCTATAGAAATACTAGAATGCCATGGCTGGAAGACTAATTTAAAATATCATTTAATTGTTTATATGTAAGGTTGGGAAAGGAACGATGACATTTGCCTTTGGTTTCGCAGAGCCTAGAGGGAGTGGAAAGAAAGCCTGTTAATATATAGATTAATCTCTTCTCCCGTGGGGTAGAGTATGGTTTGGGGAACTGTTCTAGGAAGACTTTCAAGGAATAACAATAAGAAAGTCCATATTTTTTCAAGCTGTGTCATCATGACAAGGGATAGGGACAGAAACTTCCCAAATCATGAAAGTGCTCTTTCTGACAAAATTGCCTGTCATGAAATTAAGTGAGACTAGTTTTTCAACACTTTCTTATTCATTGGGATTTAAACATTGATAATTATTTATTTCTATTTTTAATTCTCTTCATAAATCTTCCTTCAAAAACTGTTAGCAGTTAACAATCGATAGTGTAAATATATCACAGTGGGTTAACTATCAGTATGCTTTGTGCAGTGTTTCCAAATGTCATAGTAATCCTAGCTCTCTGTTGCTTTACTATAATGCTGTCCAAATATTGTCTGTAAAGGCACTTTAGGCTGAATAACCAAAGAGTACAAATATAATAAAATAATTGCTAATATTTATGGAAGAAAAACAGCTGAAGTATACCACGATGCTTTTTAAACTGAGGTCTGAATTCTGACAATCTCTTGGAGGGTGTGATGGTTAGGCCAATGTGTCAACTCGGCCAGGTAATTGTTCCCAGGTATTTGGTCAAGCAAGTATTGGACTAATTGTAATATAAGAGCATCTATGGACTTCGATCACCAGTGAGTTTACCACATGGATGGCTGATTACATCTGCATCAATCAGGGAGATTACATCATCAATGGGCGACGCTTTTATCCGATCAGTTGAATGCCTTAAAAGGGGAAATGATTTCAACATTCAGAGAGAATTTCCCAGCTCATCTTTGGGCAGCCAGCTTCTCCCAGAAACTCATCAAGGACCTTTCATCGGACTTTCATCGTCGCCCCTGGCTTGCAGCCTGCCTGCGGAACCTGGACTTGTGCATCCCCATGGTCGTGTGAGAGACACTTTTAAAATCTCATATTATTGACAAATATCTCCTGTTGATTCTGTTTCCCGAGAGAACCCTAACACAGAGGGTATAGAAATTTTCTACATGAAAATCTAAGACTGACGAGATGACGAGAGAATAATACATTTCAGAATCATAGGAAATAACTGGAAAATTAACATAAATTTCTTATGTTAGAAAACAATTACATCACGAAATATGCCTTATTTTTCTATTTCCAGAAATTATACTCGAATAGAATTCAATGATGGCCCAGAAAAAAAGTATTAGAAATTAACCTATTACACAGCTGTAAAATCTACATTTGACAACTGTTGGTGCTGGAATATAAAAAGAAATATAGAGAGAAGAAAAAGAAATAGAAGGCACAATCAAATGTGATATAATCCAAGATAAATTTCAAAATTGTAATCCAAATAGCTATTTTGAAACACTAATTTTATAAGCTTAAAAAAGTACTCTACTTCTGTCTTACAACTTGTGTGGGGGTTTACCCTAAGAGTGAGGGAATGGAAAGAAGCAGAGATAAAATGGAATAGAAGGATGAGATCTGGAATGGTGAAACAGACACTGTAGGAAACTGCCTAACATTCATTACAGTGTGGACTCTGTGGAATTTGCCTACCTACTTGAAGAGGAAACTTATAAAGAATACATAGCCAGGAAATGTTAGCAAAGAATGTTAAGACAAAAAAAAAAAAAAAAAAAAGGAAGCAACTGTTCATAGTTTGCCTACAATCAGTGTTTAAAACTCTGCCTCTGGAAAAAGATTAAAATATAGATTGCTTAGAACACTGAAAAGCAAGCAATATCTCACAACTACCCAGTTAATTAGGTCTGAGGGAAATTTGAGCCCTTCTTTCCTGTGCCTTATCCAAAATGGATACACACACGATACCTTTGCATTTGCATAGTACTTATATTCAAATCGTTTTCATGGACACTACTTCATTTGATAGAATAATCCATGCCTATACACAGTCTGAAAATAATGACTAAAACTGTGAAGCAACAAGTTAAAGTGAAGATGGTGAGTGAATTTAGAGAACACCCTAAATGTATATGTTCACAGTCTCACTAAAAGTGAGGTTTAATTACAATGCTGAACTACTACTGTGAATTGGTATACATAGTTTTATGTTTTTCAAAGTCTTTTTGTGGTATCATTTAATTAACAGAATTGATTTAAGCATGAAGTATTTTGGGAGATATATAGTTCATTAAAGAAAGGATTGCAAACAAAATAAGTATGTCAAGTAACTTAATATTTACAGCTATATATTAAAATTAATCATGTGATTGGCTATACCCATATATGGGGGGTAACTACACTTAGGAAAAATCTTATTCAATAATACATTAAGTATATAAGAGAGAAATAACAAAACTCTGTTATACAGTGAAACTTTATACTGAGTTTTTCAAATAACCAAATCAATAGCTCTCTATAAACTGCTGGCCAAAGTCTCCTCTGTTATCGCTATTTCTAAGCCTGTGAAGGGGAAATGAAGAGACGGCTAAATAGAGCTCTTTCCACGTATGAACCGGGTCATGTGTAGGCACAGGGCCCTCTGCTCTTTAATGGGACGCGCCAGCCAGTGTCAGCGGTGCGTCTGCGGAAAGCAGACAGTGAAGGCAGGGAGCAGTCAAGCAGCAACGAGCTGTGCGGCAAGAGCAGCAGGAAGGGCTGGCTCTTCTGGTCAAGGTGACTGAGCAAACACTCGCGCAGGGAAGTGAGTGAGAACCACAGCTGACGTCCCTTTCACAGATGAAGAACGAGCCATTTATTTTAAAGTTGGGCAGGATGCAAGTCAATCTATTTTTGTTTAAATAGGAGAATGTTCTCTACGTAGTATATAAAACACATACAACTAAGAAATAATACCAGAGCCTATCTGCACTATAGGGAAAATGACCTCAAGTTCAGTAAATCTCTCTGGCTAGTCATTTTTCATGTCTTGATTTTATTTTTTTTAACATTTAAAACTGTCAAATAAGCCACAGTTCTGGAATAAATTCTAAAGCATAATTGTATATGTCAGTTTAAATGAAAATGCAATTCAGCATTCGTATGTAGGATATACATTTATTAATAGTGAAAAAGCAGTTTACCCAAGGTGAATGTTACAAAATACAAAGAGTACCTCCACAGTCTGGCTAGCTCACTATTTTAGGCACCATCTTGGCCTGCATAGGGTTCGCTCTCAGCATCGTGACCTGTTCTCTCTCTACTGCTAATCAAATTTTCAATTTAAAAATGAAGACAAACAAGAATATTTAATACCTAACCCTTTAAGCAATAGGAAAACATTTTAAACAAGCTATCTGTTTTCAAGCCCTAGGTATTTTAGAACTTTAAAACTTTTAATTTTGAAGTAAAATAGGAAAACAACAGACTGGATAACAGCATCTGTAACTCAAGACAAATAAGCAAGTTTGATATGGTTCTTAGTACAACTGTAAAAACTAAGAAAAAGCACAAGCCAACCACTGTACCTACCCTTAAGATGCATGCAGAGAGAGAGACAGCCGCAGTATGTAATACTGCAATGTGCACTATGTTAGGCTTGAGTATTAGAATGAACTTTTCCCCTCTTCCTGCTTAGAGTCTAGAAAACAAATATAGACTTTAAAAGTATACATATAATGTAATGCATTGTTTCAATTTGCCTGAAGTAGGGCCAATTGGATGAGAATTCCTGATTCTGGAATGGTAGTTTTCTGAAGAATAGGTTTTATTAAAGTTGGAGATATATCTTACATAATTTAAATTAAGTAGTGATATAGTAAATGTCCTCATAGGAAAATTCTCATTTAATATTCTCTGATTGGATATTCTTGTTTTACTCTGAGGTATCAAGCCAGTAAGAGTTTTAAAGGAATACTATAAAAGGACTTTATTACTAAGTCCTTTTCCTATGGGGTATTTCAGTCAATTGTTAACAAAATTTAACAGACTACTTGGAACTAATTCTTCATATTTTATTCAAGGAAGAATCTGTAAGGTTATTTATTGTTAAACGGATCTATGGAGCCTTACTGGGTATATGGCAAGTTTGGGTATGAAGGTAAATCACCTTTTAAAAGCTGATTTACTCTGTGATGAAGCTGTTACATAGATTTTCTTTATTCAATATTTCATCTGCAAATGTATCTCTCACTACATATAGAAAACTGCTATGTATTAAACTATCACCTCAAAAGGCAAGTTTGTCTGAAGGCATATAGAATCTTACTGATATATAAATTTAGTTCTATTAATACCTACTTGAAAGAGTTTGGTTGTTCATTTAAAATTAATCACAATGTTACTTTGTGCATAAATACTTCCTAATTATATGAAGCTTTTTATTTATTTATTTATTTATTTTTTAAGACTGAGGCAACATAAATAGGAACTGAAATTCTGGAAAACATTTACCTAATAATTATGCAAGTTCTAGGTACGTACAAGGACATGTTTTAAACTTATTACCCAATTTGAATGGAATATTAATATATAATTCTACAATAGGTTCATAAATATTCATGGCTACCTTTTTGGCCAGCCCTATTCTTGTACAGAATAGGGTTGCAGGTATCTAAAAGGACATTATACCCAATAGCAGCAACAATGGCATTATTCAAAAGCCTGGCCTAAAGAGAAAGATCGATGACTGGGTTTTATAATAAATAGCATATTCTCTAACTTGTAGCCATTGCTCTTCTCTGAATGGCCTAATTATATAGAACAGTGACTTGCTGCATAGAATTCAACATAATTTCAAAAAAGATACTTTACAGACAAGTCCAAAATTTATTTAAGACTATATTTTAAATTATAAGGTTACTAAACATCACAATATGGGGAAAAAGAGGGGAAAAAACCACACAACACTGTGTATCAAGGATTGAACCTGTGCAGAATTTAGTTTCTGATGTTTTAAACTGCCACGGGCAGAAATTAGTACATCTATTAAAAATGCAGTGTCAAACTAATTTACATTTTTATACAGATCAAAACAGATGTTTATTTAGTGCCATTTTCATATATGCATTGGCTATGTGAAGAGTTAGATGAGCTTCTGAAGACGTCTCATATACTTTGGGCTCCCACTGTTTCTGAAACACAGAATAATAATTAATACCTTATACTTACTGAATTAAGATATTACGTACTAGAATTTACTTTAAAATGGTTCTCTTCAGTTAAAGCTTTTACTTTAAAAAGGAAATCCTATTTAGTTTACTAAAATAATTTCCTGATAACACACAGTAAGGGTTTAAAAAAAAGAGATGAGGGATTCTGTTTCAAAACGGCAAACTGAGAATACACGTCCTATCCTCAAACAGCAACAACAAAAACTCACTGGAAAAAAAGAAAAATAAGTATAAAAATAAACCCGACAAAAAAAGAGAAGACAGATTGTGAGAGATTAGGGAACAGGAGGTATCAACAAATTCCCAGAAGACTCAAAGCAGATGGAGACAGAGTGGAACAGAATGGAGGAAGCTGCAACCTGGAAAACTATGAGATGCAGTAGCTAAGGTGGGTGCCACATTCCAGCAGGAGAGCAGGCAGGAGGCTCGGCGCAAAGCTGCCAGATACCACAAGGGCAGGAGTAAGAAACAGGGAGACTCATGAGCTGATATGTGAACGGTCTGCCCTTCTCTTCACCTTATTTCCAGGAAAAATAAATCAAAATATCATGTATGATCTCAAGCAATTCAAGGAGTATAACAAAAAGAAAATCCTTTGACTTGATAGCAGAACATTCTTCTCTGAGTGGCCCAGGGGCTGTGCTATTAGACTCATAAAGAAGGAAATCTGGGACTATTATTTGGCTCTGCAATGAATGATATTTCATTCATTGAATTAATCATCCTCAGAAAAACTATAGATGATTTAATCACCATAACTACAAAAATAGAATCTCAAATGTTTACTTTAATAACCATAATAATGTTTAAAAAAAAAAAAAAAAAGTTAAAACTGAACAAAGATGACAGCAGAAAGGGAAGAAGGAGTGAGAGGAACTAATAAACAAAATTGATGGAACTAGAGAAAGATGTATTTAAAATAAAGGTAACAAACAGAAAATCCAAAAATAATATGGACACTGAGAAAAGGTAGGTCTAAATACTCACTTTTCATAGGGAAGACGAGATAATATCTAAATTTCATAAACTAGGAAACGTTACAACAATATTATTTAGACTCACAGAGACTTCTGCTGAAGGACTAAAAAATAATTAAAAGAAGTGAGGGAAGCGGCTGTGGCTTAATCGGTGGGGCTCCCGTTTGCCATATGGGAGGCCCCGGGTTCGGTTCCCGGGGCCTCCTAGTGAAGGCAAAGCCTGCCTGCACGGCGTGGTTAGCTGACCCAGCGAGCACAAGCAGCAAGGGGGGGATAAATGAATAAATAAAAATCTAAAAAAAAAAAAAAAAAAAAAAAGAAGTGGGATCTCGTTATTTCTCATTAACTCTTTTGCATCTTTTATTTCTTAAACGATGTGCACATATTACTTTGCCAAAACTGAAGATTTTTAAAATAGAAAAAAAAAATCAGCTATTATAATTTTATATATGAGCAATGGAACAAATATTTTATAGAAGTTTGCTTCTTTTTCAAAATTTTCCTTTCTAAAATTGGGCTTAAGTCTTTCACGTACTAATTAATAGCAGCACATTTAAAAAAACAGAACAAAATGATGGTATCAAGATTCAACAATTTTTTAATATAATAAGATTACATTTGTTAACTCTTACCAGGCTCTTTGAGTGTCTGAGAATTCCCAGCTAATTCTTCATTCTGCGTCGTTTCACATAATATTTCACTGGGCAAATGATTATTCTGTTCCTCTTCTACCATTTTCTTCCTTAGATCTGCCTTTAGAATGAAAATAAAAAATACAAATCATTTTTCATCTTAACAGTATTTGTTATATAAAGACATTCATAATTAAGGAAAAGAAAGCCAAATACCTCTGAGTATATTGTCAGTTTAAGTGGTAAATCTTCAACTTTCACAAAGTCTTCTTCATCAGATTTTTGACTTATGTTACCAGATTCTCCTTCCTGCAAGAGAAACAAATCTCTGGGTATAAAACAAAGCCATCCATGCTAAGATAGGAAGTGGGTTCTTATATATGTAATGTCAGTAATTCTACTATGTTTTGTTTTTTCTATATTCAAGTGTACTGATAAAACAGAATTCTAGAGTTCACTGAAAGAGCCACCGGAAGAGCCACCCACCTCCAACTGTGGGCTTACTGTTGAGCTTTGTTTAGCTTTCATGTTTTAAAAGATGGTTTAATTTGGCACCCTGTCAGTGGGCCTTACTTTGGAATTTATGCTCCCAGTGTAACAGAGTTAGACTCATTTATAGGTTCTCTACACATGGCTCTTTTGCCCCTTCTATTTGAAGCTACAGTCAGAACTATATTTGATAGGTATATGTCCCAGAGACTTAAATCTTTGGTCTATTCATGTACCAGCTGAGCCCTGACTCTCAGCAGAGTTCCAACACCTATGCTCCAGTTCATTGGACTCACCCAAGACAACTAACAAGGAGATGATGATGGAAAACACCCATCCCAAGGAACAGAGAGTCTGCAACTGCAAGCAAGATAGTTCCATCCATTTGCCCCATGGGATCTAATCCCCCTCTCAATAAGAAACAGAGTGGGCATCACCATCCCCAAATCCTTAAGATTGGGGAATGAACAATGGACTAAAGTAGACTTATTATTCTATTGTAGACTTATTATTATTCTAGCAATGGAAGAATTCTAATCATTGAAATAAAGGCAGTGGCCACCAGAGGTTCTGAGGGATGGGAGAGGGAAGAATAGGTGTAACATGGGGGCATTTGGGGGACATTGGATTTGTCCTGCATGATATTGCAGTGACAGATACAGGCCATTGTATATTTTGTCATAATTTACAAAATTGTGTGGGACAAAGTATAAACTATAATATAAACTGTAGTCCATGGTTAGTGGCAATGCTTTTATTTGGGTCCATCAGTTGTAACAAATGTACCACACTAACGAAGGATATTAATGTGGGGAAGTGTGGGAAGGGGAAGGAGTGAGGTATATGGGAATCCCTTATATTATGTAACATTTAGTAATCTAAAGCTTCTTAAAAAAAAAAAAAAAAAAGATGGTTTTAACCTATATAGCTTAAAGGAAGAAATAGTAGTAGTAACACTGAGTGTCAAAATAACTATGAAAACAATTTTTGTTTTTTAATATGTTTACGGAATGCACCAGAGAGCCATATCCAGCAGAATACAAGTCAACATTTATAAACTTTTTAAAATCAACTCTTTAGAGGCTCAAATAGGAAGATGTTATGAATTTATTAACTTATTTTTGCAATCACCCCAAACCGTGTTTTACTAAAACTTGGAATTCTTTTCTTCTTCTAGTTCTCCCTTCTGATTTTTAATACTATCATCATTCTACCACTACCCAAGTGGCAAACTTTGGGTTTTTTTTCTTTTCCTTGCACTCTCCTTCAGCTAAGATTTCACACACACATCACAGTGGAGCCTCTTAACACGGCTTCCATGACAATACATCTCATACAGTCGTCAGATTAAGCTCCATAAACCATGACTTGGACCATTTCATTTTCCTGCTCAAAAACCTTCACTAGGGTCCCCTACTTAAAATTCAAATTCAAGGCCTTCTTAACCTAACTTCAAGTTAATGTCAATTGAAGATCTCCTATAGCAACTCTACATATTCATCAAATGATAAAAATAAATCTAGCAGGTTTCTTTCAGAGTTTTAAATGCATAATTTTACTGGAAGTGAGGCAAACAAAACAGTTAAAAAAATTATTCTTTCTAAAGTTTTTGAAACAATATAAGCCCCCTTCCTGAGAAATTATGAAACTATAGTTAGAAATCTATCTTTAAGAAGAGAATGAATGTTAATTAAAAGAAATATATGAAGCACATTTCTTAGATCTAAAAGTAAATGTTTTGGTTAAGATACTATGTTATAAATGTCTTCCTTTTTGCTGACAAGGCAAAATATATTTAATACGCAACCCAAGATTCCAAAAAATAACCTTGCTAATAGTTAAATTGAAACAAAGATCTGAAGTAAAACTAAACTACATACTAACATAACTGCACATTTCCTAGTATATTTTCCTGTCACTTAATGTACAGAGATAAGGACTCTTGCTATCAAATTGCCTTATTTCAAATCCCAAATGAATACTTTTAAGTTTGGCAAAGATTTAGGAAATGCTCTAGATGGTTGAGAAGTCATGCATGGGCAGTTAAGAGATCAGTGATGATTCATGTATCACACTTGTATATTACTTCAGATGAACCTGAGCTTGAAATGAACTCTTAAGGTTGTTGCTTAAAATTCAGATCTCTTCATTTCTCTAAACTTATAAAAAGTAAAATACCTTTTAGGTTTTGAGATGGCCACTTTATCTCACTATACCCTTCAGCTCAAATTTAAAATAAGCTTGCATAACAAGTAAAAAATGTTTCCAATAGTTTCTAAACCTAAACATAAAGTGAAGGTTTGTTTCTATGCTAACAACGTAAACCTGAAACTGAAGAAATAAAAAGCAAAAATATCTGGAAATGTAAGTAATACATACATAGTCATTCACTAACACGGGAGACTCAGTATCAGGACTTGCAGCCAGGGAGCTCTCAGGAGTCTCTTGAGCAGACTTAACTTCTTTGACTCTAGGTACTAAGGATTCAATTTCTGTTAAGGGGAACGGCGCAGGGTTAGGCTGTCTTGATGAGTCCATGGTGGTGACTGCGTCCTTGGGGGCAGTACTATTTACAGGCTGTTCATTTTCCAAGATATTTAGGTAACAGGGTTTCACAGGCAAGCTGTCACGGTCATCTGTCATGAAAAGAAAGTCTTAATATCAGTGTAATGCTGTAGTTGTTAAATCTTTCTCTACAGTATACCAAACGAAGACAATGTGCATGAATAAGAGTAATCAAGACATTTAAGGTCCAAAAGAAAAGGCAATGACAATTCCAATGGTTCCTAAATCTGGTTGATCAGATTCATCTGGGAATGGTCTAAAAATGAGATTCCTGAAATCTACCATGTTTTTAATGAATCAGAATTTTCAGGTGTAGGGCCAAGGAATGGGTAATTTTTCTTTTAAACAAACAAACAAACACAAAAACCCTCCCACATTTATATCTAAGGATGCCTTCCTTGCAGAATTTTTCTGTGTGGTTAAATATTTGTTGACTTTTATTTAATAGTATTCACAGGGGGAAAAAAACCCAAGTCTTTTATGTTTTCCACAAAGGACTGAGGGGGAGAAAAAAGGCATATATCAGATCCAAAATATTTTCACATGTACATTAGCTGAGAATTATTTCTTAGTTTTTAAGCACATATTGGGCACCATAGGTAATCTTAAAATTGAACACTTATCTAGACTTCTGACCTTACCAGTAGTGGATTCTTGTTCTAATGGGACATTTTTGCTTTCTGCTGTTTTTTCAAAGTCATGTTGTAGAACCTAGAAGGGAAAAGAAATACTTTAATAGCAGGGCCTAAAAATAAGGTGACTATATGGGAGATAGCAGTGTGTGGTTTTGTCCATCCTGGGGGATGGGGCAGATGAGTGGTGGTGTTCCTGGGTTTGGTGGTGCAGCACTGGCGGGTGGGTGGATTAGGAAGGGCAGGTTCAAATCCCCAGGGCATGTAACTGTGAATCTTGACATTCCATGGGTAGGGAGAGGGTGGTATCATGGGCCCTGGGGGGCTGGGGGGAAGGGAACAGTCAAGATCTAATGGGGTGTTTGGTGGTCATGGGGAAGGTTTTTCATTACCTTACAGTAATGGACACAGGACATGGTAAATATCATCAAAATTATTAAACTGTATCATCTAAATTGTAAAAAACAAAAAAAAAACAAAAAAAAACAAAACAAAAAAACCTACCTGGGGACGGATGTGGCTCAAATGGTTGGGCGTCCGTCTCTCATATGGAGGGACCCGGGTTCGATCCCTGGGACCTCCCGGTAAAAAAACGAAAACAAAAACAAAAAAACCCAACAATAATAATAAAAATATCTTCTAAAACGTTTTAAGATGCCTATGGTGCAATTTCAAGATGACCAAGCATGTAAGTTTCCTTTTCTTCCTAAACCACCTCAAAATAACACATAGAACTAGAATCTTAAAGACTCCACTATCTTTTATTATTATTTTTAGACTCTGTTATGAAGGAATCTAGAAGACACCTGTATTGTGGAGCAGGAAGAGGAACTGACCAGGGGGCGAAGAAGATGGACAGTGCTAAGAGCCTTCAGCAGGGAGAGAAAAAAAGCTGATACTGCCAGACTCTAGGCAGGAAAGTAGAACAAGAGGGGGATGCTGCTGGGTCTCCAAAGCTGTTTAAGGAAAAGTAGACACCTAGCTTCCTCTCCCAACTGCTTCCCAAAATGGATGATTATATTTTGGAGAAATTTAATTAGTGGTGGGTTGGGTAGGGATGGGGGACAGAAAGTACAAGTGAGGACAGCATAAGGCGTTGTACTGAGAACAGAGCTATCTAGGGCGAGTCTGTAGCGTGGTGGGACCCCAGCCAAGTTGTATACTCTACTGGAAGAGGCTGGAGGTCCTGTCTTCAGAGAAACCAAACCACCCCAAAGAGAAGCCAACAGATTAGCAACATCAGGAGTCTTTATCGAAGCCCAAAAGGCACCTCATTCTTTGCTAAAACACCTAAGCATCAGCAGACTCTCAAGAAAGCCTCCTGGTAGGTGGGAGAAGATACTGCTTTCATGAAATAACAGGGTGCTTCAGAAAGATAATCAGAATAAAAGAACAAAGTGCTCAGAAATTAAAATTAGTGAAATAAAAATACCTTTAAACAAATATTATAAGTCAAGAAAATCTCCCAGAAAGTAAAACCAAAAGATAAAGATGCAACAATAAAAGGAAGAGGGGAAAAATCAGAAGATTAATCCATGATGATTATAGTTACATTATAACAGAAATTCCAGGAAGGGTGAAAAGAGAAAATGGCAGCAAAGATAAAAGGAAAATAATACAAGAAAATTGACCCAAAAGGGCCTTAAAGATAAGACATAGACTGAAAGATCCACTAAGTATCTAGCACAGTGGATATAATGAGGTATTTCATCGTAAAATTTCAGCTCCACGGAAAAAAGCTTCTAGAGTAGGGAAGGGGAAAAAGATGAACACAAAGAATCAGAACTAAGAAAAGTTACTGTTTCAACAGTAATATTGGAAACAAAAAGATAAGCAATGAGACTTCCAGGAAGATGGCAGACTAGTAAGACATGGGAATCTCTTCCCCAGAAAAATAGCTAGAGGACAGGCTGAAACAGCCCTGAAAAAGATCTTCTAGGGTTTAGGACAGCAGGTGAAGGCTGCACATCACCCAGAGGAGAGAGGGACAAAAGAGGGAAATTGCGACAACAGAACCATGAGTTGGAACCAGCAGCGCCTGCTGCTGCCGGCACCCTCCCCCACACTAAAGACTCTTCAGAATTCTTGGGCCCCTGGGTCTGTGACTACAGACAAAGGGAGCTCCAGGGATCTTCCACCTCAGGGAAGGGGAGAGAGAGGGACACTGCCTAAGGCTGACTCAGATTCTGATCTACAAATTTGGTCTGTGGTGCCCCACGGGCCCTTCCAGGCCAGGTAGGACCACACATTGGTTTGCCCTGGGAGCCTGCGAAGGATTGAAGAAATCCGACCCTCACAGCCTCCCTCTCTTCTAGCCTGGACTAATTGTTGAGGACTCCTCGGGAGAGGGGAGAGCAAGCCTGGGGCTGACTAGGTTTTTGACTCCCAGGTTTGGTCTGCCCTGTCCCGAGAGCCCTTCTAGGCTGGGTGGGGCTGTGCCATTGTTTGCCTTGGAGCCTGCAAGGGGCTAAAGATATACAAACCTCCCAGTTTCCTCCTCTACTAACAGGGACTGATTGTTGAGGATTCAGAAGGGAGAGGAAATATTTCCTAGCTGGGAAAAGGGAGGGGACTGCCAGAGAAGACTGGAGAACTGTCTCAGAAAGTTTGAATCACAAGACTCTGAGCCCCCAGACAGGAAGCTCTAACACATTGATCTGGTCTGTGTCACAACAAATACGCTCCGACCAGGCATTGAACTGAGAGCTGCCAAAGAGCGCCATCTCCTGGCAGACCAAGGAAGGGCACATAAGAAAATTTAAGTAGGAGAGGCTTTTCCTGGCCTCTATAGCCTCCCTGCCCAAGGCCCTAGGAAACGACTCTACAACCAATTACTGGATCCAGTGCCCAGTTTTGAGCAACCAGCAAGACCATCCTAATAATCCAGGTCAAGGCAAAAATCAAAGAGCAGTGGTAACTCACAGCCTCCTGCCACTAAATCCCTATAAAAGAGAAAGAGATGGAGCATCTGAGTAAACTACATCCTAACCAGATGCCTAAGCACCAGCAAAAAATTACGAGCCATACTAAAAAAATAGAAAACATGGCCCAAGAAAAGGAACACATCAAAGTCCCCGAAGAGATGCAGAATTTGAGAGAACTAATCAGCGAGTTGAGCACAATTTCCAAAATCAAATTAATGAGTTGAAAGACAATATAGTTAAATAGATAAATGACATCAAGAAGACACTGAATGAACACAAAGAAGAATCTGAAATCCTGAACAGAAAAGTAACAGAGTTCATGGGAATGAAAGACACAATAGGTGAGATCAAAAACACATTTGAGGCATACAACAGCAGACTCGAAATGACAGAAGAAAGAATAAGTGATACCGAAGACAGAGCAGCTAAAATTGAAGAGAGAAAAGAACAGAGAAAGAAAAGAATGTTAAAAATTGAGCAGGGGCTCAGAGAGTTGAATGACAACACAAAATGCAACAACATACGTGTCATGGGAGTCCCACAAGGAGAAGAGAAGGGAAAAGGGGAGAAAGAGTATTTGAGGAAATAATAGCTGAAAATATCCCAACTCTCACTAAAGAAATGAATTTACATGTCCAAGAAGCACACCGTACCCCAATCAGAATAAATCTAAATAGACCTATGCCAAGACACATACTATTCAGAATGTCAAATGTAAAAGATAAAGAGAAAATTCTCAGAGCAGCAAGAGAGAAGCAAACGATCACGTACAAGGGACGTCAAGTAAGACTTAGTGCAAATTTCTCTTCAGAAACCATGGAGGCGAGAAGATGGTGGTATGATACAATTAGGAAACTGAAAGAGAAAAACTGCCAGCCGAGAATTCTTTATCCAGCAAACTGTCCTTCGAATATGAAGGTGAGTATAAAATATTCACAAACAAACAGAAACTAAGAGAGTTTGCAAAAATGAATCCACCTTTGCAGGAAATATTAAAGGAAGCCTTAGAACCTGAAAGAAAAAGACAGAACAGAGAGGCTTGGAGGAGAGTATAGAAGAAGAATAGCAGAAAGGATAACCAAAAGAGTAAAAAGAGAGACAAAAACAAGATGACATATGAAAACGAAAGAATAAAATGGAGGAAGTAAATAGTGCATTTACAGTAATATCATTGAATGTGAATGGATCAAAAGATACAGGCTGACAGAATGGATAAAAAAACATGAGCCATCCATATGCTGCTTACAAGAAATGCACCTCAGACCCAGGGGCACAAACTGACAAAGTGAAAGGTTGGAAAAAGATACTCCATGCGAATAGTAACCAGAAAAGAGCAGGGGTAGCTATACTAATATCAGACAAAACAGACTTTAAATGCAAAAAAGTGATAAGAGATGCGGAAGGCCATTATATATTAATAAAAGGGACGATCCACCAGGAAGAAGTAACAGTCATAAATATCTACGCACCTAACCAGGGTGCCCCAAAATATATGAGACAAACTCTGGCAAAACTGAGGGGAGAAATAGACATTTCTACAATAATCATTGGAGACTTCAACACCCCACTCACATCATTAGATAGAACAACTAGACAGAAGATCAACAAGGAAACAGAGAACTTGAACAATGTGATAAACAAGTTAGACCTAAAAGACACATACAGAACACTGCATCCAAACTCAGCGGATTATACATTCTTCTCAAGTGCCCATGGATCTCTCTCCAGGATAGACCACATGTTAGGTCACAATTCAGCTCTCAATAATATAAAAAGATAGAAATTATAAAAACCACCTTCTCAGATCATAACGGAATGAAACTAGAAATCAATAATAGACAGGAAAAAAAGTAATTTCACAAACCTGTGGCGACTGAACAACACACTCCTAAATATTAGGTGGGTCAAAGAAGAAATTGCAAGTAAAATCAGTAAATATATTGAGACGAATGAAAATGAAAGCACAACATATCAAAACTTATGGGATACAGTGAAGGCAGTCTTAAGAGGGAAATTTATAGCCCTAAATGCCTATATTAAAAAACATGAAAGAGCTAAACTCAGAAGATTTAACTGAACAACTACAGAAACTAGAAAAAGAACAGCAAACCAATCCCAAAGCAAGCAGAAGGAAAGAAATAATAAAGATTAGAGCAGAAATAAATGAAAATGAGAACAGAAAAACAAGTCAGAAAATCAACAAAACCAAAAGCTGGTTCTTTGAGAAGATCAATAAAATTGACAAACCTCTAGCTAGATTAACAGAGAAAAAAAGAGAGAAGATGCAAATAAATACAATCAGAAATGAAAAGGGGGAAATTACAAATGACCCCACAGAAATAAAAAGAATCATAAGAGGATATTATGAGAAACTATATGCCAACAAACTGGACAACCTAGAAGAAATGGGCAAATTTCTAGAAATGCACAACCAACCTATACTGACGCTACAAGAAATACAAGAACTTAACAAACCAATCACATTTAAGGAAATTGAATCCGTCATCAAAAATCTCCCAGCAAAGAAAAGTCCAGGACCAGATGGCTTCACAGGTGAGTTCTACCAAGCATTTCAAAAAGAATTAATACAGATCCTGTTTAAACTCTTCCAAAAAATTGAAGAGGAGGGAAAATTAGCCAACACATTTTATGATGCCAACATCACCCTAATAGCAAAGCCAAATAAAGATTCTACAAGAAAAGAAAATTATAGGCCAATCTCTCTAAGGAGCATAGATGAAAAAATTCTCAACAAAATATTTGCAAATCGAATCCAATAGCATATCAAAAAACTTATACATCATGACCAAGTGGGATTTATTCCTGCTATGCAAGGCTGGTTCAACATAAGAAAATCAACCAATGTAATACACCACATTAACAAACTGAAGGAAAAAAACCACATGATCATTTTAATAGATGCAGAAAAGGCATTCGACAAAATCCAGCATCCTTTTTTGATAAAAACACTTCAAAAGATAGGAATAAAAGGAAAATTCTGCAATATGATAAAAGGCATATATGAAAAACCCATAGCCAACATCATACTCAATGGGGAGCTTTCCCTCTAAGACCAGGAACAAGACAAGGATACCCACTGTCACCATTGTTATTCAACATTGAACTAGAAGTTCTAGCCAGGGCAATTAGAGAAGAAAAAAAAATTAAAGGCATCCAAATAGGAAAAGAGGAAGTAAAACTCATGGTTTGCGGATGACACGATCTTGTACTTAGAAAATCCTGAAGTATCCACGACAAAGCTACTTGAACTAATAAACGAGTTCAGTAAAGTGGCAGGATACAAGATCAACACGCAAAAATTAGTAATGTTTTTGTACACTAGTACTGAACAACCTGAGGAAGAAATCAGGGGGAAATTTCCATTTTCAATAGCAACAAAAAGACTCAAATACCTAGGAGTTAATTTAACCAAAGAAGTACAGGACCTATACGCAGAAAACTACAAAACAATGCTAAAAGCAATTTAAAAAGACCTAAACAAATGGAAAGACATCCCGTATTCATGGATTGGAAGAATGAATATCGTGAAGATGTCAATCTTACCTAAACTGATTAGTTCAATGCAATACCAATCAAAATCCCAACAGCTTACTTTACAGAATTAGAGAAGGCAATTACCAAATTCATCTGGAAGGGTAAGTGCACCCGAATAGCCAAAAGCATTCTAAAAAAGAAGAGTGACGTGGGAGGAATTTCACTGCCTGACCTTGAAACATATTGCAAAGCTACAGTGGTCAAAACAGCATGGTACTGGCATAAAGATAGACACATCAATCAGTAGAATAGAATTGAGAACCCAGAAATAAACCCTCACCTATACAGTCAACTGGTTTTTTGACAAACCTACCAAGCCCACACTAACGGGAAAAAACAGTCTCTTCAGCAAATGGTGTTGGGAGAACTGGATATCTATAACTAAAAGAATGAAAGAGAGGGGGAAGATGTGGCTCAAATGTTTGGGCGTCCATCTCCCATATGGAGGGACCTGGGTTCAATCCCCGGGACCTTCCGGTAAAATAAAATAAATAAATATATAAATTAAAAAAAGAATGAAAGAGGACCCCTATCTCACCGCCAATATAAGAATCAACTCAAAATGGATCAAAGATCTAAATATAAAAGCCAGGACCATAAAACTACTAGAAGAAAATGTAGGGAAACATCTTCAAGATCTTGTAGTAGGTGGTGGTGTCTTGGACCTTACACCCAAGGCACGTGCAACAAAAGAAAAAATAGATCAATGGGACCTCCTCAAAATTAAACACTTTTGCACCTCACAGGACTTTGTCAGAAGGGTGAAAAGGCAGCCAACTCAATGGGAAAAAATATTTGGAAATCACATATCTGATAAGGGTTTAATATCCAGGATATATAAAGAGATGTTACAACTCAACAATAAAAAGACAAACGACCCAATTAAAAAATGGGCAAAAGACTTGAACAGACATTTGTCCAAAGAAGAAATACAAATGGTGGAAAAAACACATGAAGAAGTGTTCAATATCATTAGTGATTAGGGAAATGCAAATGAAAACTACAATGAGATATCATTTCACACCTATCAGAATGGCCACTATTAAAAAGACAGAAAACTGCAAGTGTTGGAGAGGATGTGGAGAGATAGGAACACTTCTTCACTGTTGGTGGGAATGCAGAATGGCACAGCCACTGTGGAGGACTGTTTGGCAGTTCCTAAGGAAGTTGAATATAGACTTGCCACATGACCCTGCAATACCACTACTGGGTATATACCCAGAAGAACTGAGAGCAGTGACACGAACAGACATCTACACACCAATGTTCATAGCCACATTATTCACCATTGCCAAAAGTTGGAAACAACCCAGGTGTCCATCAACAGACAAATGGATACACAAACTATGGTCTATTCACACAATGGAATATTATGCAGCTGTAAGAAGAAATGAAGTCGTGAAGCATATGACAACATGGATGAACCTGGAGGACATTATGTTGAGTGAAGCAAGCCAGACACAAGAGGACAAATACTGTATGAATGCGTTAGTATGAACCAAATATATTGTGTAACATATTGTTTGATTCAAAATTTCTTTTGTATATATCCAGTACATTCAATTGAGAAATGTATATATTTATTCATCTGTGTTTACTTTTTAGTTTTTAATTGTTTATATTTTCAATTATTAAATGGACAAAATAAAGTGAAAAAAAAAAGACTACATCTGGATTCTGGAAACAAGAATCTGAGAAGAATCTGAACAAAGGGGATTTCCAAGTTGACAGCTATTCAGCAGGTCTAGATAACAGTTAAGTCTAGAATGAAGCAGGAAGGAGAAGTGCTCTAGGAAAGCAAAAAAGGGACAAAATTTGGTCCATGTAGAAAATTCTACTTGGAGGTTTGTATAGCTACTAGAGGGCATGACAAAGACTTAGGTATATGTTCAAAGAAAATTAAGCAAATGAAAAACTGAGACATTTATTAAGTCCAGCAGAAAAACATACAAGAATAAACAACAAACACTAATTACTTTGACTCAGCAGTGATATTTACATAGTTTGGTAAAATCTAAATATTAGGTTAAATATAGATTTAACTTAAAGAAATAATTAAGTATAACCAAAAGAAATATAATTAAATGAGGATGGGATAAGGGGAACAGGTGTGTATCTGACCTAAAAACCTATTATAATAGGAAGTGAACAGATAATGTCTTATATATATGTATCATAATATATGCATATTATTCAGAAATACATAGCAAAAGAAATTGTTCAAAGCATTGCCTATGAGGCAGGGTCAAGTGGAGGTGGGGAAGGGGATGATTTTTTAATTGTTCTTATGCACCTCTCTCTGACTTAGCTCTACCTGAACCGTAAAACTATTTCCAGGTATGAATGACTAGGATAAAAATATAAATTAAAACCCCAGAATTTCCAAAACAATCTCATCGTTTTTAAAACTTCTTACAAAAAATTAAAAGATTGGAGTGCTTTACATTTAAATTTTGCTGAATATAAAAAATGTTCCAGATTTCAAAAAGCATATTAAAGAGGTTTCTATTCAAGAAAATGAGAAAGGAGAAGCTGTAAATATTGGCATCTTTAAGAAGGACCTGCTTTCAGTAGTTAAAATAAGACTGATACAGGTTTATCAAAGTCTACACTGAAATACCTGATCATGTTCATTTTCTTCTGTTGTTTCAGTGTTAGCCTGAAGTGAAGTCTGGACATCTACAGGTCCCTCTTCAAATTCTTCCATTTCTTCATCCTCATTCTCATCTTCTCCACTTCCATAATTAGTTAAAGCCTGAGTTTCAGCTTTAGACAAATCTAAGGTAATTGACACATAATTTTTAGTAAATTTCAGCACTTAAAAAGAGCTACCCATTACTGTAAACCTACATTACATAGGTGCTTTACAGACAATAACTGAAACCTTCAAAACAGAGAGTTGCAGAAAACTGGTGTAGAAAGGAAACAAAGTTTAGCCAGGGTCACACAGATAGGTGATGGATCTGGAATTCAAACTCTAGTTTAATACTAAATTCTGTACTCATTATACTCCACGAACTTAGGTCAGTAAGTGACCTAAAAAGAAGTAATGTATAAACATAGTACAGTGGCTTTAAACTTACTAATAGACACGGGACATCCTTCACTTTCTTCATCTTCCTCTTGATCGGAAGTATCAGATCTCACATTTTTGGGACCTTCACCATCGCATACCTCAGAGGTCGGAGTCTGCTTAACGGTTTCGGTCTCATCCTTGTCCTAGCCACAAATAAATTTGAGAGATTAATTCCTAAAGAGCATTTTAGAAAGGTAAACAGTAAGTCCATCATAAAAATTATAATGGTCATTATCTCATAAAACAATATAAAAAATCATTTTTGACAGTTTAGTTTTGCTTTTCAAATAAGAAAAAGGTTTGTGAGAAGAAAGGACATTTCATTATAGACTTTGCTCTTGACAGTAAGGTAAAGGCTGTCAGCCGTCCACTCTTTCGTCTCAGAAGCAGTATTACTGGGCATAAATTAACCAGCACATACTTTGTCTTCATCATTAATCTCTCCGGCAAGTGAGCCATGATCTCCTTCAAGAATCCTTTTGGCCTATAAGCAAACCAATTAAACAGAATTTAGGGGAAACCCTTCAGTGATATACATTAGGTATTCAGTAGACTTTGACAAATGCTTTTCTTTTTGACCATCCCTCAAAGAGATGAATGTTTTCTCAGATGTGTACATTTGACTATTTTATCGCAATCTTTTAAATTCATAAAACAAAATCCAACACTGCCTACCTGATTCCTCCTTGGCCCTTACAAGAGGTATCTCAAACATACCAAGTCAAAAACAGAAATCTTGATTTCCTTCTCTCAAAATTCTTTTCTCTCTCTGTCTTCCCAATCTCAGTATATGGCACTATCTTTCACCCAGAAAACTGGGAATCAGCCTTGATTCTTTGGTTACTCTTATCATCTACATCTAAACCCATTAGAATGCCTTATTGGCTCAATCATTAAAATGTATCCATTTTTGCTGCACATCCAAATCTAAGACACATTTCTTACCTGGACCAGTGCACAGCTTTACAATTGGTTTCCCTGTTCCATTTCTCTTCTTACCATCCTGGCTCAATATGGTACCCAGAGGAATCTTTTAAATTTACAATCAGATTATGCCACTCCCTATTTCAAACTGTCCCAGGGTTTCCAGCATGTTTTGAATAAAAGAACATAAAAGGTGCTTACCAGTTTCTACGGCCTATGATTCCACTTTACCTACCTCTCCGACCTCATCTCTACACTCTTAGCAGCTCACTAATTGTACTTCTGCTACTCTGGCCTTCTCTCTGCTCTCCAAACTGCTCTTTCTTGCCTTAGGGTCTCTACACTTAGTTTTATTTTGCCCTTTATCTTTGTGTCTAGCTCCTTCCTGTTTTTCATATTTTAGTTCATATTTTACCTCTTCAAAGAGCCTTGTAAACTGCCTATTTCAAGTAATCCTTCTAATAATTTGCTATTCAATTACCCTGTTTTATTTTCCTCAAAGCTCTTAGCAATGGCTGAAATTATCTGAAATTTATTTATTTATTGTCTAGAGTATGCGTATCATGAAAAGTGTGTGTGGAACGGATGGCTGAATGCTACCTACTTAATAGATTTTAAGGCAAAAGGGTTCTCTCTTCCTGTTTTGAGAGCTGGCCTGCTTTCCTGCTCATGTTCAGAGTCAAGGAAAGGGTGTGGATCTAGAGCAAAAGCCTCCTGGTGTGCCTCAAGTTGAGGGGGGAATCCCCACCTTACTTCACAGGATATGAGAAGCTATGGGGATCTGAAACCAAAATGACAGCTGGTAAATAAGCCTGCCCGTGCACTGAGAGTCATCTCTGGGTAATATGTAGCCCCCGAGCATCTGCTGGAGTTGGCAATGTCCGTGACAGGCAGCTGGTCTAAGATAGTCATGTGGACAGTAACAGAGCCAGCAATGTGAATTAAACATGAAAATGTAAATCCAGCATCAATTCCTGTCAGTGTTCCTGATCTTCAGTATGTAACTAACATACGTATTGATTTATAATCTGATTGGTACTACTAACAACATCTATTTTTGCTGAGGCCAAGTATGATTATAGTTATTAATAATGATCAAGGGAGGCGGCTGTGGCTCAATCAGTGGGGCTCCCGTTTGCCATATGGGAGGCCCCGGGTTCAGTTCCCGGGGCCTCCTGGTGGAGGCAGGCCTGCCCGCATGGCGTGGTTGGCTGACCCAGCGAGCACAAGCAGCAAGGGGGGTATGGATGAATAAATAAATAAAATCTTAAAAAAAAAAAAAAAAAAAAAAAAAATAATGATCAAAGAAAATTTCATATGCTAGTTATAACTAGCCTATCAAAATGAATGTCACTTACCTCTTTTGCATAAGACTGTATTACTCCAGCTGCTTCTATTTTCCGTTTGCATCTCTGTTTAACAGTTACACTATTATTATCTAAATCTTGCATGAGCTTAAAGAAAGCCAATTCATTAAACAATACTTCAGATATTTCAACAAGCAGATCCTCTCCACAATCCTTCAGTTTTCTGCCAGCAAATTTTGCCAGTGAATCCTATTCAAAGGTAAACCAAGTAATTTTATTTAAGATTATAGTGAACTTCAACTGTGGGTAGAGCTATACAGGTGATTAAAAATATTAAATTATTATCCTCACCTTGGGAAAAACAATTTTATTAAGTACTGAAAAATTTTAAACTGATGGCCTAGTATTACTAAGGAAAAACAGAGTAATATTACTAAAGAATATTACTAAGTAGGAATTGTACTGGTTTAAGCTTTAACAAGCATACAAAAGGAGAGGTAAAGAATATCATCATCATCCATAAGTTTAGTTCCTACTTAATATAAATGTTAGGCACAAACAAGTTAAGACAGGGGATTCCGAATTCTCAGACAAGACAGCGATACACAGTAATAAGTCCTAAGTGATGAAAAGAGAGGAAAACACAAATTCCTCCACATCTAAATGGAAATTGGTACTTTTTAAGTTCCCCCTTTATAAAAGCCAACCAATCATTCTATTTCATTTTTTTCAGTATCAGTTTTACTTCTGTCCAAGTTGAAATACAGCACCCATCAAATCAATGTCTGCTATACTCTACACGATTTTTATGAAACTGCTTCCCTTTATCTCTCTTCCTAAAAATATGGACTTGTGCTATTTAGAAAAGTGGCAAACAATTATCATTGTCAGTGCTCCCCTCCCTCCCAAAATAACAAAACAAAACAAAACCCAAACAAACTAAAACTATCTAACTTAGCACAATCATAGAAGAAATACATATGCTAGGTGTTTTGTGAAAAAAATTCACTGAAGAAGTTTTGGAAGGAAAAAAAGTAGATTTAACCTCTAGCTCATGAAAACTTTTCAATATTTGGGGTACTGATTTAGTGTATCAGCATGTAGGTCCCCTTGTGGAAAAAATAAAGAAAAGTAAAAGAAAAGCAGTCAGATTTTCTTGGACTTAGGAAAAATAATCTTATTTCCAAATTAATGCTTTGGAATCTTCCCAAAATTATGATAGTAGTAGACAAAACTGTAGAAGGGTTGCATGGAACTTAATAAACAAAAGATATTTAAATTATAAACAATTTCTCTTTCAGCTTGATTCTAAAATAGTTATTTTTTCTGAAGGAAAAAGCTAGGTAGTTAAATTTAGACAAATACATATATCTGAAAATTAATCTAAACATTTTTAAATAATGCATATCTCCACAGATGTCTTATACTCCTTATAAACTATGTGTTAGTACTATTAGACTAAATAGATAAGGTAATTTGGAAATTACAAATCATATTTATAGTTTAGTCTTAATACCAATAAAATGGAAAATTATAGTGGTAGAAATTCGCATCAAGCCTAGGGACTTAAAAACAGTGAAAAGACAAAGTTATAACATTGTATCTAAAACCAATTTAAACAGAATAGGAATCAGGCGGTAATTTTACAGGAAATTTTTCTAATAAAATATGAAAAGAAAAATGTCTTTTCTAGTTTGGAGTAAAAATACACATGACTGAAGTCTTGATGGGAAGATGGGTGAATTTAGCTGTAAAGATGTCTGTTGTATGGAGAAAGTATGACATCCTTGACCAGGGATTCTTAATCTTGGCACTACTGACATTGAGGCTGGACCCCTGCTTGCTCGGGGGCACTGTCTTGTGCACTGTAGGATGTTCAGAGGCATCCCTGGCCTCTACGCACTAGATGTCAATAAGGTTTTTGCCTTTTTCCCTCTTCCCACACTGTGACAACCAAAATGCCTCCAGGCATTGCTAAATGGAGAAGGGTGGGACAACACCTTCCCAGTTAAGAACCACTGCCTTCACATAATTTAGGGTTATTCTTATAGCCTAAAATTTCTCAACAATCAATAGCTGTTATTTGGCTTTTAAATTTGCCCAGATTTTATAAAAAATGACTTTAGAAATTGTAGGTGAAAAATCAAAACAATAAAATTTTACTGAGTTGGGATAGGCCTTATAGATGAAAGTGAAAAGACGACACAGGTTCTAGTAAATTTTTTTAATCAAGGAAAAGAATAACCTAAAAAGTATTAAACTGTCATCCCAAACGGATACTAGAACAGCTATCTACCTGTATAAATAAACTGTGTAATGCCAGAAAACGGCAAAAAAAAAAAAAAAAAGTTCCCACCAGATGATGCATATTGGTAAGTTAAAATTGCCAACATACAAGTATGAATCCTTACCTGCAATATACTTCCAAGCTGTTTATGAAAGAACTTTACAAACTCTTTGCTTTCATCGTTTTGCTGGGTAAGGGTCAAAACCATGCGTCTGACTGAAGTTAGAAGTTGAGAAGAACATACTTCATCCATGTGCTCCTGAGAAAAATTCAAGTTGTTAAGTTTATACTTAGCTACTGTTTAAAACTTTCTTCCTACACATTCTTAGACGTTTGGCAATTTTGACCCACCATAGCAGGTGAGAGCCAGTAAAGGAAACTGGCTGATCCAAACTTTCTCGTTATTTCCTTTAAGTACCTTAAGGAGAATTATCCATGTTACAGTTTCCGCTTTGCCTGTTTTTTCCTATTCCCAGTTCAGTTAATTTCAAATTCTTTTACAACCACTTTCTACTCAATTTCCTTTCTATTCTCTCCTCCCTCAGGGTCTCTCCATCTAGGCACACTGGGTACTACAGGATGTTAGGAGACCCCCCAGCCCGACCTAACTCGATGGCATCTTGTCTTACGTGCTTTGAGAAAGGCACGGCATGCACCAAGCACCCCAGCAGCGAGAAGAAGAGGTCTGCTCCTGCCTCTAAGGACATGCAGGAGTCAAAAGCTGGTCCTGAGGTAAGAGTTCTCAACGTAGAAAGGGGGGGAGGGTGTCCTTGTTAGAGGAGCACATGTCCAGGAGGACAGCAGGTGTGCAGAAGGAATAGCTAAGAGGCTGGGACTAAGCTGGAAAAGGTCCTGAGTGGTGTTTATGCTGGTCTTTATCCTATGGGCCAGTTGGTTTTGGAGCCAAAAAGTTTGATGAGTTTGAAAACCACAGTTGAGGTTTCAAGGACCCACTCGTTTATTAATCTGTTCAGTAAGTATTACTGAGTATTTACTGTAAGCCAGAAACTACTCTTGGCAGTGGTGATACAGCAGTCACCAAAAGATTAGCATCTGATTTCTCAGAACTTACATTTCAGTGAGTGGAGACAAAGTAAACAAGCTATTAAAACAACATCTGACCAAGGACTTGAGGGTTCCAGGGAACAAGTTGTGTGAGTATCTGAGGGAAGAACGTTTGCAGGCAATGGAGGAAGCAGGTGCCAACGGCCCCGGAAGTGCGACGAGTCTAGCAGCAGAGTTGAAAACTAGAGCAGGAGGCAAACAGACTGCAAGGCCACTGAGCTGCTGCTATGGCTGTCCAGGAGAAGGCGAGTTTTTCAGGTTTTTACATGGAGCAAGTGCTCAAGTTTGAGCACAGTCACATGATCCTCTCTTCCTTTGGCTAGTCAGATACCCTGTGATCTCTTCAGAGAAAGCAGCTTCAACAATTGCTGCACACTACTTCTCAAAGATCTCTCTCCTCTCAAAATATGCTGTGGAAAGCAATTTTTTCCACTGAGGGAAGAAACAGAAGCATATTAAGGCAACTTTCTGTTGTCAACGTCTTACACAAAGAACTTAAGTTATAATGTAAGACATGAAGCCAAGGACAACATATCTTGTAGTTTTCCAAATCTGGATGAAAAGAAAATAGCTGAAAAGTTTCAAATTTTAAAATTTCCATTTTTAAACAAAATATAACAGGAGCAGGTATAGCTCAGTGGTTGAGCACCTGCTTCCCATGTACGAGGTCCCGGGTTCAATCTCCAGTACTTGCTAAAACAAGCAAAAAAACGTGAGAGAGTACCATTAAAAAAAAAAGTCATCATGTTTTCCCATTTCATTTCTTGCACACATATGCACTCTGCCTTGCTAATGTTATTAAACAAAATTATTAGCACTACTTAGTCTCATATTCTCACTGTTGGTAAGAATATAAGTTGGGTAACCTTTCTGAGGGACAATTTTACATAATGTCTCAAAAGTCTTCAAAGTGTTCACACACTCTGAGCCAGAAATTCTATGTCTAAGAATTATTTCTACGGAAACAAAAATTGATGTATTTTTAAATTTAGGTAATTCATAGAAAATGTTCATAATAAGAAAAAAAAAAACCAAACCCAACAGAAGTCACAAGTATTCAATACAGACTGTTGGACGTACCACAGCTGACTACTGCACTCCTTGCTCATCTCTGGCTTCCCTCCTTTGCTCACCTTGTAATGCTGGATCACCCAGTCCTTGGCCCCAGTTCTCTTCTCTAGTGCCATGACTTCAGGTGACATCAATATGCTATAACCTACCCTACCTCTATCTGGGGCTAGCTGAATATTCAAATGACCACTTGACCTCTCTCCACATAATTCTCTAACAGGCAGTTCAAAAATTTAACGCCCCCAATAGACGACTCTTCGACCTTCTGCCTCTTCCAAGCCTTCTTTGTCTCAGTAAATCACATTTCCCACCAGCCAGTTCCCTTTTCTTATCCTCCAACCTCCCAACCACTAATAAGGTCTGCTGATTTCCTCCTAAAGTATATCCCACTTGTCCCACTCCCCATCTCCATTACTGCCACCCCTAAGTCACTATTCATTTCTCATCTGGCCTCACTGCACTTCTGACCAACTATAATCAGTTCTGCAAAGGAACCAATTTTGTCTCTCTCCTGCTTAGAATCTTCTGTTTCCCTTTGCACTTGGAATGAAGTGCAAACTCTTAATCATGGCCTACAAAGTTCTACATAATGGGTCCCAGACTCCCTCTCCAGCTTGATGTCCAACCCTAAGACCTCCTTCGACAAGCTGATGGTCTCCATTCCTACACTCACTCTGTCTGGAATGATACTGGGTGAAAGCTGGTGCCTCCTCAGTCACATCTCTGATTAAATGTCCCCTCTTCAGAAGCCTTCCCTGCCCTTCCCCTCTAAGGCAGACACCATCATATCACTGTATTTTAATTCTCTGCATGGCATATATCACTACCTGTTACATACTTACTTGTATGTTTTTATATTTACTTACGTGTTTTGGGTCTGTATTCCCATTCTAGCATACAAGCTTCATGAAGGCAAAGGCACTGACTTGATTTGCTGCCATTTCCACAAAGACTGGCATAAATTAGGCATTCTAAATATATTTTTGAGTGAATAATGAATGCTGTGTAACCATTAAAAAAATATACAGTAGAAAAGCAACAATCTTTGTTGCTTATGGTATAGTAAATGAAAAAAAGAAAAAGAAGGCACATATACATGTACAAAAAGCACAGAAAGGTTCCCAAAATGTTGGTAGGGGTGTATCTGAGTGACTAAATTACGGGTGATTTTAATTTTCTTATTTTTATCTTTATTTTCTGAATTTATTATAATGAACTCTTTTGTATGACTCATAAAACATAACACAAGAAAGTTATTTTTCTACGTTATTGCTTACCTTCAAAAAAGGAATGACTTCTTTCATAATTGCTTTAATTTGCCGGTCCAGTTGTTGAGTATCAATTCTAGGACAAGGGACGGTTGAAACTTCACTTTTAGGTTGCTGCGAACTAAGATTTTCAATAATGGGAGTTTCTAGTTTTAAAAGAAAATGATATATTAGCAAAATTAAGCCTCTGACATTATACATATGAATTTATGCACGAATTTTAAGAATATTAAATTCTGATGATTTGATATTAAAATAATACAAAGGCGCATTTAGGTAGTTTCTGCACCACTGATAATGAGGGTCTCATTATTTTTTAATGTGGAACTACTGTTTTCACTTTTAATCAGTCCAAGTACACACCTTCTAAATTATTAACTGAAGCAGCAGCAGCATCTCCATCCTCAATAATTCTGCAGGTGCATCTTATATTTGTGTTACTTTCAGCCTCAGTTTTCATACGCTCATATTCCCTCATTCTTGCTAATGCTTGATCTAAGTGAATCACAGTGTTGCCTGCATTTGGAACAGAAATATTTCTAGAAGATGTAAAAGCAAACTCTTTAATGTATTACTCAAAATATATGAATAAAAAAATAAAGGCTAATATAGGGAAGAAAAACTAGCTTTAATAAGTTCTAGATATAGTACTAGCTGGGTACTTCACATACATTATCATATTTATTTGTTTAATCCTATAATGTAGTACCCTCATTTTCAGAGAACTTAAGTAACTTGCCCAAGATTTCACAGCCAGTTAAATGTAAGAGCAGGGATTTGAACTCAGGTCTGTCAAACTCTGAAGCCCATATTTATTTCACATCATGTTGCTTCACTTGAACAGTAAAAAGGGAGAAAAAAAAAAAAAAAATCCAAAATGTGTTTCAGATTCTGATGAAAACAACCCAACATAACACAAACAAATCAGACAAGGAAAAGGCCTATGAATGAGATTTCCCAATTCCCCCGAGTTTACTTCACACAAAGCCAGGGGTGATAGGTGTTTAGAAGGAAACAAATCAGCAAATAAAAGAAAGCAGGTAGGACTCAAAGTCACTTGGCAATTCAGAAAGGGGAGACCTGTGAGGCAAGAGGACTGACCATCCTGTGACGTTTCTCTACTACGGGGTAAGCTCAGTACAGACCTGACAGGCATCTACTCATAAGGGAACAAGGACTCACAGTCCTCATTGGTCAGGGTGAGGCAAAAGGAATACTAACTGCTGCAGCAAAAGGAAGATACCTCATGAAAAGGCAAGGTTTGGCCCCTTTGTAATGGAAACACGCCTTTGAAATCACCCAAATCTAGTTCTCATTATGTGAGCACTAGAGTAACAGGACCTTAGATTATTCTGTCAGTTAAGTGCCCTGGAGATGTGAGTGACTGCATACTCAGGCATACTTTAATGAAATCAGGTATCTACACATTTTTGTTTTCCCTAATCTGAAGTCTAGGACCAGATATTCCCCCCTTAAGAGTTATACACCCTTTAAGCTTCATTTATTTTAGTACTGATAAATTTTTTTTTTAAAAAGCAAGGTGTCAGATCTTAGAGATCTACCCAGGGTCACTACAGATGATTTATTCTGAGAAGTTTGAGTTCTCTACTTCAAATTACGGAGTCACGATTGTTATTAAAATTGTGATTGGATGAGTCATTGATAACTCTGAATTCTAAATTTCCTGTTAATGGACTCTGACCTGATGTGTAAGGAAAGGAAATCAACATTCTCTGAACTCCTACTATGCTTATTAGAAAATTCTAAATATTTTTCACAAGAACATAGCCAGAGAAATAAGATTCTTATTTCTTTAGTATATATAGAAAGAGCCAAAAAGATTAGATGGTTTGCCTAAGACCAGAGAGTTAACAGCAAGGAGCTTCTTGAATTTAGACAGATGGGTACTTTAAAGGCCATGTGCTTTCTTTCCAACACACCTTGCCTTTTAAGGCTTTTGTTTCCATATCAGTGCAATTCAAAGACTGGACCAGGTTAATTTAAATTCATGTTCTGAGTCTGCATCAGAAGTCTGCTTACCTAGATCATCTGTTGCAAAAGGCTCAAAATTTGAAGATACAGACACGACACTAGCATTATCAGCATCATTTTGCTCATTTATTTTATGTGTTTCTCGCTCAAAGTTCTTCTCAAAAGTTTCCTTAGTAAAAAAAAACAGTAAACAAAAATCACTAATGTCTTTTAACAATCTTATGATTAATGTTTAAGATGTAACATGGAAACTAAGTATTTGCATAAAACCATACATCTAAGAGAAATATCAACAAGTCATATGGCTCTTCCATTCAAACAAAACTGATACAACCCAAGTTATCTAAGGTTGTATCTAAGCCACAGAGAATATTAAAGTATTAGGTAGCCTTGCAGAACTTCTGTTTGTCTTCATGTAGATGAAAATACACAGAGCCTGATACTGATTAAATTCTAAATTAGACCAAGTTACCTTTTAAAATTATTTTTGTACCTTGAAGGATATTCGCCTATCTCCAAACCCTAACAATGCCTAGGACCTTACTACAATACCTGGTTGTTTCACATCAGGAGGAAAAACTGTGATGGCATTCATATTTTTAAAAAAAAAATCAGTTTTATTGAAAGACAGCTTATATATATACAATATCATTTTAGTGTGGCGTTTTATGAGTTTTGACAAACATATGTCCTCAAGTAAACACCTTCCCTAAATATGGACAATTTCCATCAGCCCAAGTTCCCTCGAGTTCCTCTGCAGTCAATGCCACCTCACACCACACCCACAATTCTAATCGCAAAAGATTAGTACTGATTCTAGAATTCTATATAAAGGGAACCATATAGAGTTCTCTTCAGTGCATGGCTTCCTTCAGTCAGTCTGCTTCTGAAATCCACACTGTTCTGTATTTTACAAGTCCATGTTTTTAATGGCTGAATGGTATCCCATAATATGGATAAGCCACAGTTAACTCACTCATGTATAGACTGATGTTCCAGTTTAAGACAATCATGAAAAAAGTTGCTATAGATCTTAGTATACAAGTGTTTTTGTGGGCACATGTTTTCATTTATCTTAGATAAAAACCTAGAAGAGAAATTACTAGGTCATATGCCAAGTTTATGTTTAACTTTATGAGAAACTGCCAAACTGCTTCCCAAAGTGGGTGTACAATTTCACATTCCTACCAGCAGTGTGAGAGTTGCAATTGCTTCACATTTTCACTAACATATCTTATTGTCAATCTTTTTCATCTCATACTGTATTTTTAAATAAAATTTTATTGATGTATATCATTCATACACGAATAAACAAACAATAAATGGATAGTAAAATTTGTGAATTTACAGAACATGCATATCATCATATAGGGCTCCCATACATCTCCCCACCACCAAGCCCTTGCACTGTTGTGAAACATTTGTTACAAACTAGGAAAGAGCATCGTCAAAACAGTACTACTAACTATAGCCCATAAAAATACATTTGGTGTATTTTTCCCCCAACCCACCCAATTACTAACATCCTATATTACATATTTGTTATTGTTCAGGAGAAAATGTTCTCATATTTGTTCTGTTAACCACAGTCCATCATCCACCACTGGATTCCCTGTGTTATAGAGTCCCATGCTTTGTACAGTCCATCCGAAGTGTACACATGGTGGCTCTCATTTTCATCACAGAGTTGTGCTGTCATCACCTCAATTTTAGAATATTTTCATTACTCCAAAAGAAAAAATCCCATACCTCTTTATATCTTCCTGTTGTCCCTTATACTTGCCATTGCCACAAAATACTACAATGTTACTAACTAGCATCTGTAAGTTACATTAGTTGTAATTTTCCTATCACCATATTCTTAGCACTTTGTAAAAGAGCATTCTTGTATTTATACTACGAACCACAATCTTCATCTAACACGGAATTCACTGTTATACATTCCCCAGATTGTTCTCTAGTTTCCTTTCAATTGACATTTACTGTCACAGACTACCCCTTTTAGCCAATCATATTTATAAATCAGCAGTGTTAGTTATATCGTTACAATGTGCTATTCTCAACTCTATTCATTTCTACGCTTTTACAAATAACCTTAATAATGCTACATACATTAAGCATCATCTCCCATTCTCAACCCACCTTCTATTTCCTAGTAACCGACAGTCTAGAGTTTACCTTTGTGAGTTTACTCATCATATTTAATTCATATTAGTGAGACCATACAATATTTGTCCTTTTTTTTCCAAAAAAAGTTTATTTATTTACTTTTATCCATTTTAACATCCCCCTCCCGCCCTGGTTTTGCTTTTTTTGTGTCCATTTGCTCGGCAATTCTCTGTGTCCTTTCCTGCCCTCTCCTCTCATCCTTCTCCTCCTGTCTTCACCGGGATTCAATCCTCGGAACCTCCAATTTGGGAAAGAGGCGTCCTACCGCCTGCGCCACCTTAGTTCCGGGATTTTTGGCGCATCTCATCTTGGCTCTCCCTTGTGTCACTCTCTTGTTACATCATCATCTTGCTGTGTGGCTCGAAGGGGCTTGGCGGCACACCCACACATGGGCCTGACGGCCCACGCACCTTCTATATTTTTCTTTTTTTTCCTTTTTACCGGAAAGTCCCAGGGATCAAACCCAGGTCCCTCCCTATGGGAGATGGACGCCCAACCATTTGAGCCACATCCATCTCCCAGCTACATCTCTTAAGGTTGACCAAAGACACCCAGAGTTACAGTCATTTCCCATACAGGATGGACATAAAATAAATCAGGCTTGGTTTATTACCAGCATTCTACAAACCAGACCTAGGGAGAAAAATGAGGTCTGGGGACACATGCATGGTTTCTAACATAGCGAATATTTAGCCTACCCTGATTATCACAAAATCAGGACAGAGAGAATATTCGCATTAATATTCATCCTTTTGTATCACCCAACATAATATCCTCTAGGTTCACTAACATCATATGCATCCCAATTTCATTTCTTCTTACAGCTGAATAGTATTCCATTGTGTATATAAACCGCATTTTGTTTATCCAGTCTTTGGTTGATGGACACATGGGTGGGCTCCAAAAAGCAATTGTGAATAATGCTGCTATGAATATGGGTGTGCAAATGTCAGTTCGTGTCCTTGCTTTCAGTTCTCCTGGATATATTCCTAGTAACAGGATTACTGGGTCATACAGTTCTATATTCAGCTTCTTGAGGTACTGCCAAACTGTCTTCCACAGAGGCTGCACCATTCTACATTCCCAACAACCGTGAAGGAATGTTCCTGTTTCCCCACATCCTTTCCAGCATTTGTAGTCCCGTTTTTTTAAATAATGGTTATTATAATGGTGTGAAATGGTATCTCACTGTAGTTTTGATTTGCATTTTCCTAATAGCTACTGATGTTGAACATTTTTTCACATGCCTTTTGGCCATTTGTATTTCCTCTTTGGAGAAGTGTCTTTTCAAGCCTTTTGCCCATTTTTAAATTGGGTTGTTTGTATATTTATCATTAAGTTGTATGATCTCCTTATTTAGCATGAGTACCAAACCCTTTCAGATAATGTGGTTTCCAAATATTTTCTCCCATTGAGCTAGCTGTCCTACTTTGACAAAATCTTTTGAAGGACACAAGTGTTTAATTTTGAAGAGGTCCCATTTACCTGTTTTTTTTTTTTCACTGCTCATGCTTTGCATGTAAGGGTTAAGAAACTACTGCTTACTTGATGTTTTCCTACATTTTCTTCTAGAAATTTTACGGTTGTAGGTTTTATATTTAGGTCCTCGATCCATTTTGAGTAAATTTATAAGGTGTAAGATAGGTGTTCTCTTCCTTTCTTTTGGATATGGATATACAGTTCTCCCAGCACCATTTACTGAATAGACTGTTCTCACCCAGCTGGGGGGGCATTGACAACCTTGTCAAAAATCACTTGACCAGAGTTATGAGGGTCTATTTCTGAGTGCTCAGTTTAGTTGCATTGGTCAACATGTCTATCTTCATGCCAGTTACCATCCTGTTGTTTTTTTTCTTTTTTAACCACTGTAGCTAAGTAATATGCTTTAAAGTCAGGAAGTAAGAGTCTTCCAATTTCATTCTTTTTAAAGATATTTTTGGCTATTTGGGGCCCCTTACCCTTCCAAATAAAATTGATAATTGGCTTTTCCATTTCTGGAAAAAAAAGGCTGTTGGGCTTTTTATTGGGATTGTCTTGAATATGTAAATCAGTCTAGGTATAATTCACATGTTAATGATATTTAATCTTCCAGTCTATGAACATGGAAGGTCCTTCCATTTATTTAAGTCTTCTCTGGTTTCTTTTAGCAGTATTATGTAGTTCTTGGAATGAAGGTCTTTTATGTCCTTAAGTTTATTCCTAAATATTTGATTTTCTAGTCACTGTTATAAATGGAAATTTTTCCCTGATTTCCTCCTCAGGTTGCTCATTAGTAGTGCATAAAGAGAATACTGAGTTTTGCACATTAATCTTGTATCCCACCACTCTGCTGAACTCGTCTAGTAATTGTAGCAGCTTTATTGTGAAATTTTCAGGAGATTCTAGGTATAGGATCATATCATCAGCGAACAGCAAATGTTTTACTTCTTCCTTTCCTATATCGGTGCCTTTATTTCTTTATCTAGCCTAATTGCTCTAGCTAGAACTTCTAGCACAATACTAAATAAAAATGGTCTGACAGTGGGCATCCTTGTCTTGTTCCTGATCTCAGCGAGAAAGCTTTGTCTTTTACCATTGGGCGCAATGCTAGCTGCAGGTTTTATGTATATGCACTTTACCACACAAAATTCCTATCTTTTGGAGTGCTTTTATCTAGAAAGAATGTTGTATTTTGTTAAACACATTTTCTGCATCATTCGAAAGGATCGTGTGATTTTTTTGTTCAATTTATTAATGTGGTTTAGTACCTTAACTGATTTTCTTATGTTGAAACCACCCTTGCATACCTGGGATAAAACCCAGCTGATCATGGTGTATAATTCTTGTAATGTGTTTTAGGATTTGGTTTACATCAGTTGAGGATTTTTGCATCATATATATATTTGTATTTTTTTTTTTTTTTTTTGTAGTATCCTTATCTGGTTTTAGAATTAGGATGATGTTAGCTTCAAAGAATGAGTTTGGTAGTGTTCTTTCCTGTTCAATTTTTTGGAAAAGCTTGAGCAAGACTGGTGTTAGATCGTCTTTGAATGATTGGTAGAATTCACCTGTGAAGCCATCTGGTCCTGGGCTTTTCATCTTTGGGAGGCTTTCAATGCCTGTTTCAATCTCTTTACTTGTGATAGGTTTGCTGAGGTTTTCTATTTCTTCTAGATCATTGCAGGTGGTTTGTGTTTTTAGGAATTTGTCCATGTCATCTACACTGACTAGCTTTTTGGAGTCCAGGTGTTCATAGTAACCTCTTATGATCTCGCTTAATTCTGTGGGGTCAGTGGTAATGTCTCCCCTCTCATTTCCGATTTTATTTGCATCTTCTCTCTTTTTTGTCAGTCTAGCTAAGGGTTTGTTGATCTCAAAAAAAAAAAAAAAAAAAAAAAAAACAAGTTTTGGTTTTGTTGATTCTATTTTTTGTTGTTGTTCTCAATTTCATTTATTTCTGCCCTGATCTTTATTTCTTTGCTTCAGCTTGGTATGGGAATAGTTTGTTCTTTTTCTAGTTCCTCCAGGTGGGCAGTTAGATTTTCAACTTTAGCTCTTTCTTCTTTTTTAATGCAGGCATTGTGGGCTATAAATTTCTCTCTCAGCCTGACTTTGTGGTCTCCCATAGGTTTTGATATGTTGTGTTTCATTTTCATTTGCCTCAAGATATTTACTGAATTCACTTGTAATTTATTCCTTAACCTACTGGTTTAAGAGTGTGCTGTTTAATCTCCATATACTTATGAATTTTTTCTCTTTCCAGCTTCATTCTTTATGATCAGATAAAGTGCTTTACATAATTTCAATCTTTTTAAAATTTATTGAGACCTGTCTTGTGACCCAACATATGGTCTATCCTAGAGAAGGAGCCATGAGTGCTTGAAAATAAAGTATATACTGCAGTTTTGGGTGGGTTGTAATGCTCTATAAATGTTTGTTAGGTCATGTTCACTTATATTATTCCTCTGTCCAGATATTCTATCCAATGCTGAGAGTAGGGTATTGAAATCTCCATTTTTGTAGAAATGTCTGTTTCTTCCTTCAGTTTTGCCAGTGTGTGCCGCATGTACCTTGAGACACCCAGCTTAGGTGCATAAATATTTATTATAGTTATTTCTTCTTGGCAAATTGTCCCCTTTATTATGACCTTCTTAATCCCTTATAACAGTTTTGCATTTAAAAATCTATGTTGTCTGATATTAGTATCTTTTTGGGTTACTATTTGTGTGGAATATCTTTGTCCAACATTTCACTTTCAAACTGGTTGTGTCCTTATGTCTGAAATGAGTCTCTTGAAGACAGCATATAGATAGCCCAATTATTTGCTAATGCATTCTATCAGTCTATACATACACACACACACACACACCTATTTTTTAGGAGGTACTGTGGATTGAACCCAGGACATCATACATGGGAAGCAAGCATTCAACCACTAGGCTTTTGTCCCAGCTCCTTCTGTTCTCAGCTGTAGGCTGATAAAAGGCTTCTCTTCTCCCCAGGGCTTGTTTTTCTCCTGGCTCAGCTGCTCTAATCTCTTCACAAGGTCAGCTGTAGACTACCAGGCTCATTCTCTTCCTAGGGCCTCTGCCTTCTCTCATTCCTCATGTATCTGCTTCTCTGTGTATTTACTTCCTGGGACCCCAGCATCAAAACTCCAACTCTCTGCACCATGTCCTTTTTGCTGCAAATCCCTGTCCACCAAGGGATGGTGACTCAATGTCCTACTGATGTGGCCAAATCAAAACCTTAATCATTAATTTAATCAAGTAAAAGTGTAACCTTGAATCTAATACAATCTAATATGCCCAGAGGAACAGACCACTTTACAAACATAATCCAATACCTATTTTTGGAATTCATAAACAATGCCAAACTGCCACACTGTTTCTGGTTTGACCAGATCTGAGATTCAAGGTATGCTTTGCTGGCCAAATTCACTGAGAAGAAACCACACTCCGCCTTCCACCGCACCCACTTCTCTTCCCAGGGAAGAAGATGTCTGTTCCCCTCTTAGCCAGCTGCAGTGAGCCAGTGGCTTTATCCAGGCTGCACACCTTGAGACTGGGGGATGGGAGCCCTTCCCAGCCAATGCGGGGCTTGATAACTCACGTTTGTTGTTTTGGGGTCTTCTTCTCTCTGTCCTTTGCCCTCCTGGGGCTTGTGCAGCACTGTCCTGGTCTGCTGACCCCCAAAGTAGGTCCCTTGGACAGCTTTTGGCCCTTTCTCCATTATTTTTGTGAGAGAGTTGAGTCCTGCCTGCCTATTCTGTCACCATTGTCCTGGCACTCCCCGTCATAGGATTTTTTTTTTTAAAGAGCAACATCATACACTTCATAATAATACACTCACATTTACACACAAATTTCACATTTACAAGTACAAAAGGCAAAGAATCTCAAAGAATCTAAGCATCTACATAGTCATCTAGATTCAAGAGTTAATCCTATTGTCCCAGTTCCCATTTTTTAAATCTAGAGGAAAACTGTAAATACCATCACACATGCGGACTTCACTTTTAGAAGTTGGAGACTGTGTGTAGCTCTGCACATCTGGGTTTCCACAGAACTGAACTGAGACTCCATCGTGTTCCAGGCCAAATTGGCTAGAAGGAAGTTTTCCATTCCTGTTTGAGTTTCACTGTTAGTGAAAACCAAACTTCCTAGGGTTTCAAAACCAGAATTCATGGTCTGTGTTTCTGTACTGTTCAACTGAACTCTGCTTTCTAGAGCAGGTAGGCTATTAGCAGTGGAAACCCCTTCTGTTTGCATTACTGTGCCAGATGAATCAAAGCTCATGGAAAAGCTGGGTGTTTCAGGATACTGTCCAGAGACAGATGAGGGCTACTGTCTAAAAAGAAGTTTTAAGTCTGTCTGTGTCTGTGTGCCACACATTTCAAGGCCTAAGAAGTTTGCATTTTCCCGACAACTATAGGACTGAGAAGAGGTGTCTGCAAGTAAAACGTCAGTTTGGTTTTCTATATTCAGGGATTCTAAGACTGGCTCAGTGTTCGTGTTGCTAAGTTCACTCTCTTCCATTTGAGTTTGGATATTGGAGGCAGAAAAGAACTCTTCACTATCAAAAGTTAGGGGAACAGATGTAGCTCAGTGGTTGAGCACCTGCTTCACATGTACAAGGTTCTGGGTTCTATTCTTGGTACCGCCTTAAAAAAAAGAAAAAGAAAAAAAAAAAAAAAAAATCAAAATCTATTCTGGGATTCTGGGTTGGGCCAGGTGGGAGCTCTGTGTTTGGTCCAGTGTTCGTGTCAGACAAGACTGGGATTATCCAATGTCTGACCTGGCAGGTTACTTGACGTTTTCTAAATTGTTTAATAAATCTATGGTTATAGATTTAATAAATCTATGGTATGATTATGTCATGTTTTGTGAAGGAAGCATAATATTCTGTTCACTGAAGTTTATAATTGGTCCAGATTTCTCAATATCTTGGCTTAATGTCTTAGGGTTGTTCTGAGGTAACAAACCATGAGTTACAGTCTCTGCTACCAAACTGTTGCTTCTATTATCTGTAGAAACCATGTAAGATGAATGAACATTCTCAAAAATGTCTCCAATTATCACCACTTAGTCCATTTGTGGAACTTTGTACTCCAATGATTTGAGTTTCTCTGGAGATCCCACCTGACTAGAAACAAGCATCTAAAAAAGCATCAGTCTGAGCGGCTACCAGTAAAGTTACTTTAGAACTAGGCAACAATGTTTGAGTGTGAACACTAATGGGAAGCGAAACTTGAGAACCAGTTTGAGAACAAGATGACACAGCAATGTGGGGCAGCCCACTGTGCAGAAGGCATAAAGCTCTGTGAGGCATAAGCAGCTCTGCCTGCACATTGATTGAAGAAATGCTGCTCTTCTGATATGTGTTCCCTAGATGTTGTCAAGTAGTAGGTGGCCTTTTACCCAAGCTCACCTGAATACCTGCACTAATTGCTCATCAGCAAAGGGATTCACAATCTTTGAGAGAGGTAGGCTCTCCCGAAGAGAGCAAGCCTCTGCATCTAGGCCGAGGATCAGGGTTCCTATGGGCAAGGGAAGTGGACGGCGCCTGTGGCTGGGCCCTGATGATCGACACCGACAACCATAGGCTGGGCTGAAGAGTCTGCTGTAGACACGAAGAAAGGCATAAAACTGCATGACAGGCAGTTTAACCAAAGCTACTTCGTTTGTAAAAGCAACTTCTGAGGATACCTTGAAGCTATTGTAAGAGTCTGTTTTCTGGCATTAGAGCTGCAAGAATCTTCATAGGAAGCTACTAGCTATATTTCTGAAGTTCCTACTTCTTGAGTGTCTAGGAGTTGGTTTATAGATCAATGATTCCATGGCATTTTTTGACAACTTCTGGCTGTTCATGGGTTTCTCCATTTCCCTTTCCTTACTAGGTGGATCCCTGTGCTCAGCAGGGATCTCATGGCCAGTGGGTAGATGTGAGACTGCATGGCAGTTCTGCTTGCATCAGGATAGCCACACATGCACTGCAAGGTCTTGTCACAGTGCTCCCATGTCTTTTCCAGTCACATTTGGTACCATGTGAATTGCTACACTTGCTACATTTATGCTTTTCACATGCATTTTCATATAGTGCTCTTTTACAAGAGAGAATTGAGAAAATGGTATGTCAGGGCCTCTAGGGCATCCTTCAATCGGACAACAGTAGAATGCAGCAATTTTCAAATCTTTTGTTGTTGAAGGTGGTGGCTCTTGACCAGGTGGTGCATATTGAGAGCGGGGCTGCTGGGAGGGATCTTGCCGCAGTCGTGCACAGTGCACATGATGTTGCTGTGCATGGCCCGGGACAGCTCGCCCACCAAGGCTGGATCAGCGCCCGGCAGGTGGCACCAGGACTGTGGTGGCACCCCTCAGCATCCCAGAGACCCTATGGGTCTGAGGCGGTGGCGGCTCCCCTCACGGCTGCCAGGATGGCCGGGGCGCCCAAGCCCAGAGCTGTGGGCCTTGCTGCCGCTGCCCCAAAGGCCGTCATGGCTTCCGCACGGCAGCCCGTCCCCCCATGCTGTTTTAATTCCCTGATGACTAAATGCTACTGAGCATTTTTTCATTTGTTTACTGGCCATTTGTATATCTTCTTCTATGAAGTGCCTGTTTAAATCTCTTCTGCCCATTTTTTACTGAGTTGTCTTACAAATGAGGTCCTGGGTTCAATCCCTGGTACCTCGTAGAAAAAAAAACCAGTTTAGTTATTTAAAAGTTATTTATGCCAAGTCCCTACTTATCAGGTAGTTCAGCATCTTTAAAATTTATTCAATTTTAAAAGCTTCTCAAGTTAACATCATCTTAAATGTAGCTCAATTTTCCAAACCTTCCATTAATGTTAAAAAACCAATATGCTCAAATCTTTCAAAATAAGTAGAAATAATGCTGCGTGTCTAAAATATGGATAAAAGGGGAGGCACTGGGGTTAAAAATATAAAATTACTGAAGAACATTTCTAAGAGCAAAGACTTTTCTCTCTCTCAGTGAGAGCTCAATGCACTGGACACCTCAATATAGCTCCTATTTTTATGTATATACCTGGACCACTTTTCATTTCCCATAAAAGTGAGAGTACAATTTTCAATTAGTTTTAATAACAATTAATCAAAAGTAGCGAATTACTGATTAATTTATATCCAATATTGTAAAATCAACTAAAATGATGTAAGTTTTAGACAGATTTATGCTCAGAGTATAGGAGTTGGAAACTGGTGGAGAAAGGTTCTAAGCAAGAAAGATAACTTGGGGAAGAAATGTTTTTGACATGAGTAGACGTTAAAGATAGCAAAAAAATTAGGGCAAGTCCTCTAGTTGAAAGGAAATTACTATGGCTGAAGAGACAAAATGATAAAAGTATGATTTAAAAAAAGAATCAGTAAAGTAAAAAGCATATTAAAGAAGCTATCTATTCAGAAAACACTTGCATTAACATTCAACAGTGGGCAGACACACTGTCACAAATCTTCCAACTCTCCACTTGTAGCAGATACTTGTTAATCAATTATGGAATTCTTTACCATGGATCTATTATCTGGATTCTCTAGGTGCTAGAGGTGGCATTAAAAAATGAATCTATTTTCTGTCTCAGGACCACATATAAACTTTTGCACTAAAACGGCAGTCTCACACACCTTGCCCCTGGGTCTTTTAAATACAGTGACTTCTAAATATCTAGAATGTTATATCCTATGAATCCCAGTAATTTCGTCATTTATTCATTCAACCAACTAAATACTGGGCACTAAGGGGAGCTAAGACTATAAAGGTGAATAAAATGTAATGTCTGACTGAACTGAAGGAAGATACAGCTTAATGAATCATACCATTTTCCTGACTACTTTTATCCATCTCTAGATCCTTTATACTGTATTCGAAATTAGCTTCATCAGTTGAAGTATATTAAATAACTACCCCCCCTCCAGATGACTTTATTTTATATAGGTTTCTCTTATGCCCAAAGACTCAATTTATGTTGTATTTATTTATTCAAGGAGCCTTACCATGATTTGATTACTATCTGGTTTACTAAATGTCCTCAATGAACACAACAAATAATCAAATGTCTGTTATGAGACAGTTCCTATCTTGGGCAATGGCGACATAAATGTGGTTATTTTAGACCACATAATCTATGACTTATACATAATTTTTGGTGTTTGTTGCCATATTTTGATTGAGTTTTATATCTCACCTCAAAGTAAAGTAATAAACTACACCCTTCTGGAGACTTTTAAAAAAAGCCAAAAACCAAAACAGATCAGATGTGCTCACAATTTGACATCAGCCCATTTAACTTTTGTTTACTGCATACTGAAATTATGTCTACATTTCACTAATTTATCAGCTTACATCATCAGTAGTAGCAAGGCTTTCACTTGGAGTAAGTTCTGAGTTTGATGCTATCCAAGTACCAGAATTCACTGACTTTACATTTTCCCCTTCTTTTTCATGGCTCTCAGAAATATGCCTGGATACTATGTCCTAAATAAGGAAATAAGATAGTCATTTATTTAAAACATAATTGTTTAATCACAAATTTATGTTATATACTTCAAAGCAGAAGCAGATGGAAGAGCCAATGTTATACTCCTCGCCTCACAGGATAACTGTGAGAAGAGTAACAGTAAAGACAAAACTCTGAAGAATGGTTCAGGAAAAAAACTTTACCTAAAAGCTACTTAAGCTATACAAGGAATTTTAAACAAAATGGCAAAAAAGCACACAGAAATATCAAAGGACGTATGGAGAAAGGGCATGCTGCGGTCTAAGGAGTAAGCAGATGCATCATGAAGGCAGGCAGCACATAGGAGGAAGCAGTGGAAAGGTACCAGATACCTGCAGGGCATACAAGGCCCTCTGCCTCAAGTAGTCTGTATTAAGTAGCTGAAGCTCATGGAAGAGTTCGATAAGAAAATGTGGACGAGATTCATTTTGTGAAATTAAAGTTGCTACTTCAGAATAAATAGTATCCCGCAAAGCTTCAAACATGGAAAAATCACTCCCAGTTTCTGGAAGATATAAAAGATCAGGAACTCAATAGTGATGAAATACCTTAATGAACATACCTATTAACTTGCATCATTAATCACAGCTTTCAATTATTTAAAAATCAGAATGCACCTAATTCTATCTCATGGCTTTTAACATAGGAAAAAAATCTGAAAATTAAGATTTAAATTTATAAATAACATCACCTAGCATTAGAAAATACTTATATCTTAATTTAAAATATCTGGAACATTTTATACATTTCAAAGGAAAAGCTAATGGCAATATTTCATTATCTGTATGAAAAATGAAGTAAGCTAAGTGAAAATAAATTTTTTTTTCTAATATGAACCTCATTACAGAAAAGGAATTGTCTTCTTTGATAATGTTGAGATCAAACTGAAAGCTGCCTATAAAAGCTACTATTTAAGATCTCTCCGCTTAGGTTTATTAATTCTTGAATCCCCCTGTCATACGGAAAATTAAGTGCTATGCTGATGAAAACCTGAGTTTATAATACTATGGGTCAATTTCCCTATAGTATCTTTTTTTTTTTTTTTTTTTTTTTAAACGAATGAGGCAATTTATTAACCCAGTATTATTTGTTCTAATGTTTCTTGTTGGCAGCTGCCACCTGTCTGGCAATTCTGTCCAGATCTCTGTCCCTGAGGTGTCAGTTTGTGACCACCATCTTGGTTCTTTTCCACCATTTTCAGCCCCTCCAGGGCTTGGAGGACCCGATGGGCCACACTCTTGGAGCCTCGGCTGAAGTGGCTGGGCATGACGCCATTTCTCTGACGTCCCCCTCCCTATAGTATCTTATTACATACACAGTATAAGTTGGAGCAGGCAGCAATCCAACGGAAGTTTTGAGTTTCACAGAATCTAGGCCTCATTCTATTAATTTAGCTATAATTCTGCTCTATGTATCTGTTGGCAACACAGAGTTAGCACCCTTAAAGGTAAATACTCATACCTTTGATTTTTCTTTTTTCCTTTTTAAGAGTATAAATTAGAACTGTTCCCATTTTGAGTTCTCTATGACAAAAAATAAAAAAAAATCTCCAAGTGGCTCTTCTAGCTATTGAATGCTTTAAATTTTCTAGAGTAATAGTAAAACCATAAGTTGCTAGTCAAAAATCAAGTTCCACAAAAATCAGTGGCAATAATCTATAACATATGTTCCACAACAATGTAATGTATTGGTGGAGGGGTGTTGTATGGGAATTCTATACATTGTGCATGATTGTTTTTTAAGTTCACACCTTCACTAATAAAAAGGAAAATCAGTGACAAGATTCTAAGAAAGGGAATTAAAAACATGTATTTTGATACACTAGGCTTCCAAATAAGTATGTGAAAATCATAAAATTTAATTCACTTTTTTGAGGACGATAAAATGAGAACGGTATGTGCTCTAATGGTAAAACTTTTACTAATTAGGTAAACAATTTAACAAGGTTTCACTTTCCAAAAGTATAAAATAACAACAACAATATACAACTTCTCTATTTTGCCTCAGAGTTAAGAGTATAAAATAAAGTAATATACTAAAGTTTTTTTAGTGTCCAGTGTAACACATTATTACAAAAATATTTACTATAAACAGGAACCAAGATGATCTCTGTAGGAAATCTCTAGTTATAGGAAAAAATCTAGACAAGGAGATATGATTTGATATGCAAACTTTTAATTTATCTACTTATATTGTAGTTTGTTCACAGCTGTTTTATTGTGAAGATATTATTTCAAAAATATAAGGCCAAAGCATGCATGTGCGTATATGTGTATGTGTGTGTATACAAATATAATTTTTTTTTTCCTTAGAAGGTACTGGGGATTGAACACAGGACTTCATACATGGGCAGCAGGCGCCCAACCACTGAGCTACATCTGCTCCCCAATGAGTTGGGTTTTTTCGTTTGTTTATTAGGTGGTAATAGGGATCAAACCCAGAACCTCATACATGGGTAGCAGGCGCTCAACCACTTGAGCTACATCCGCTCCCCAGAGCATATTTTAATGACATTTAAAATACCTTTATATGTGTTAAAAATTATCACTCCAAATTATATATCATTAAATTTTAAATTATTTCCAAATAATGAACTATGCCAAACATGTGCTTACTTCTTCCCGCCAATGGTCAAGAGTTGTTAAAAAGTTTATGCTACTTTCTTCTCATGGAGTAAAATACATACAATGAGGTCAGAAAAATCCCTGATCTCAGTTAGGCTTCCCTGATCCAATCTTGCTTTTACCCTCTCTAGTTTCAGAGTTCTTTCTTTTGGAAATGCCACTGATATTTTCAGCTTTGTTAGTTCTGGGTCCTTGTTTTACTTCTTTAGATTCCCCTCAAGTTTCATAATAGGCTTTTATTTTTCACTCATGTATAACTGCAGAAAGTGTTAAAAAATTTGTACATTTTAAATCATAAAGAACCATAATTAATGAAAATAGTTTAAAGACAAAAAGAGTACTCTGGAATCGCTTTAATTTTCCATGATCTTTATCTTGGTCTCTACATGTCATAGGTGTTTTTATTTGATGGTTTATTTATTGATATTGGTCAGTAATGAAAAATAAGCAACTTTAACACAAATCACGCGCAATACTTAACACCATAAATCAGAGCTGGGAATAAAAATAGCTACATTTTGTTTTCAAAAACGTTAATGCTTTGAATTATAAGCATTTAAGAAATTCAAAATCACTTCAAATCAAACATTAAATCATAAAAGGTTCCTTTTAACCATACAAATGTGTTGGTTATGTTACACGCGTTAACAAAAAATGAAAACAATTTTACCAAGCAAAGAATTATAAATGTAAGGCTTCAGATTTTTATGAGTATGAATTCTCTCATTTTTATAATAGTCAAATAATAACATACATATTTTAAGCTAAATCTAAAAAAATAAAGCCAAAAAAAAAAAAAAAAAAAAATTGGGGAAAAAATTAACAAAAAATGGACACCAAAACTAAGCAGATTGTTACCTGGCGCTTCAATGCATGCATTTCTGTTAGACTGCTGTAGTATTCTCCTAGCATGTTCTGCAGGAAAGGGCAGACATAAGGATGAACATAAAATGTGTATGAGTAGAAAAGATAGGGTCTATAATATGAATCAGTGAGTGAAAAAAAGAAATAAGTAAATTAAAAAATATGTATGTTTGTCTGAACTTCTATTACAAAGTATGGTTTATGCTCTATTTAAAAATAATCTCACCAAGGAAATTTCCAGAAGGTTTGCTAGAAACATTTCAATGTGGCCAGTGATGATTATTGTAATTAGTGCCTACCATTCATGCTTATAAGCACACACATCAAGGTTAACCTCTCACCAAGGGAAAAGAGGACTGTATAATCCAAGATTAGCAGTCAGATACACTATACTCTAAGACTCAAATATGATAGGTAGAGTAATAAAAACTGCTTTTACATGCTATGAAGAAATTTAGGACAATAGTTAAAACTAAAAATAAATCTTTTTAGAATGTAAAAATGTAAATATACATCAGAGTATATTTACACTATTGAAATACTTCATAGTTCACCAAAATTCAATCATCATATTTTTCCAAGGGACAGTAATAAAGTCTGAAGTACTGTGGCCAACTATCAGTTATTTGGTAATTGTTATCCAATATATTAAACCTTTCAATTTAGCGCCCTTCTCCAATCCCCACAAAACTGTTTACTCTTTGAGGATTATCACTATTTGGTAAAGACAGAGAAAAGAAATGAAAATTACAAAATTTTGGTAAAATCCTGGGGATGGGACCATAGAATCGGTACCTTTGCCAAATGACCCTGGACTGAGGAGGAGACCAGGAGTCAAAGTTCAGCTCTACCATCACATCCTTGAGAAAGTCATTTCAAGACACAGACAATCTACTTCTGTTATGGCTGCAAAAGTAATATCTACTCACTATAAACGTTTTTAAAAATACAGAAAAGTTTAAAGATGATAACAGAAAACAAGCCACTATAACATTGTGATCCATTTTCTTCCAGTCTTTCCCCCTTAAAATTGGTGTTTAAACATAGTTGGAATCATAGTGTCAAAATAACACCAAATCCCTTTTTTTTTTTCACTCTCCATTTTTGATTCATAAAAGAATTTGGGTTAAAGGTCATGACTTTTGAAGCTTTCCAGAAAAGTAGTAACAGTTTATTTTACTGGATCTTTATGAGCATTGGGAAAAATCAGAAAACCTTTCTGTTTTCTCATCTGCAAAATGTAAATAAACCAACTTACAGCATTGTGAGGCTCAGACAAGAAGTGTTGGTAATTTGTAAAGCATGATACAAATGATAGCTGCTATTATCATTTTCACCAAGGGTCTTATTGAGAACTGAAAATTATCTGAGTGTTTACTATTTCCCTCTCCATGTTTCGAGATGTACTTACTCTCTGAAAATCAGGAAATTACACGTACTTATTTAAACTAAGACACTGGCAAATACGTATGATTCCATTCGTTCAGAAATTAGCCTACTGAGAGCCTACCATGTGCCAGGTATTATGCAGACACTGAAGATATAAATATGAAATGGCAGGATCTGCTGTCAAGGGACTCAAAAGGATGGTAGGCACTAAGCAGGTAAATAATATAACTGTGATATGGGCAACAAAATAGGTTTACACGGGCTACAATGGAAACAAACAGGAAAGGGATTGGGAGGCAATTTTAGCACGCCAGAATTAAGGTCTTTTATAAGAGTCCATCACAGAAAACAGCTGGCAAAGGGCATAAAGGACTTGAGGCAGAAAAGACAACTGTGAGAATGAGAAGCAGCACAACTGCTATGGGAACACGTTAGTTCAGTGCCCGTGAAAGAGTAGAGGTTCACTGTGGAAGGTGGTGAGAGAGGAGTCTGGAGAGGCAAACTCTTGAGGGCCATATAAGGCACTCTAACTTCAGCCTCAAGGCCAAGTGAAAGCAAAGGGTAGTGATATAACTATATCTGATTCTTAGTCAGATAAGATAATCAGAATTTTCAGTAGTTCCACATTAATGTGAACTATTGTTTAGAAAGAATTTTCTTAATGTGTGTCAAAAACTAGCATCACAATCCCCCAAAATACATGGTATTTCTAGTTTACATTTCTTGATATCAAGATATACTGTAGTATCTACTATAAAACCTTGCATATAACAGAAAAATAGACCCAAGTTAAAACTTGTTTTAATGTAGCTTTTCAAGTCTTAGATGCCTCCTTAAATTAAAGCAAATTAAAAAAGAACATACCTGAAGATATTTCTGTAGACCTACTACATTTTATGGCTTTTTCCAGCTGCTCATGATTCTTTCTGCTGAATACTTTTGCTTGAACAGGCTCTTCAGTCTGGGCTGAATGTCTGTTCCTATTTTTGCAAGGTTCACATGTGCTAGACATACTGGCACTTTCATACCCTTGAGTAAAAAAAGTGACAACTGTTATCAGTTGCAACTACCTCAACTGAAAGGGAAATGATTTCCATAGTGAAACAGTGCAGGTGATTTGATTTATAATGCTATGGAAAGCCTGGTGTAAGTATTATACAAAACAAAGTACTAACTCTTGGATATATCTTCGCACTAAACCTTTAGAAGCACGAGAAAGTAATAATTCTTTGTCCTTTGATATCCCTCTTAATGAATACGTCCCAACTCAAACTACATGGCAGACCGTATATAATCCAAATTCCCTACTAGACTCCAAGTTAACAATTTTTCAGTATTAGGAAATATAAGAATCACATACAATCTATATAAAATATCCATAAGAGAAAAAAGAGTAATGGGAATTAAATAGTCAAACACGTCTGCTTTTCTTTTTATACCTTTTGTGTGGTATGTATTGGTTTAAAAGATCTTACCCACGGGTTATACATATAAACTACTAAATTTTCCTTCAGAGTTTGGACATTTTTAAAAACTTTTACTTTGGTATATAGTACAAGATAGGAATTCAACTTAATTTTGTTCCACGTGGAGAGTTGGTTGTACCTAAGTACACTAACCTTTTCCCACTGAATTAAAATGCAACCTGGGTCAATATGCCAAATCTCCACATACACTGGACTTTTTTTCTAGGCATTCTGTCTGTTCAACTTATCTGTTTCAATGCCGTTTTCACTTTTTAAAAAATACTTTTAACATAAGCATGTGGTAGGGTAACTCCTACCAAGCATCTCTTCTTTTCTTGGCTATTCTTGGATGCTATCACTTTATAAAAGCTTTGTGGCTTTTTTTTTTTCCAATTTCAAAAACAAATTATCCATGGGGATTCTAAATGAAATCACATTAAAAGTATATATTCATTTAGAGGGATTTGACCACCATTTTTTGCATTCCCATCCAAGAATACGGTTAATGTTCTTAACATTTGTTCAATCTTGTTTCATGTTACTCAAAAATAGTTTATAGGTTTCTTTCTATAGATCCTGCACTTTCCTTGTTAAATTAATTCCAGAAGTTCCCCCTATCCACCTGCCCCCCTCCCCCCGAGAAAATTTCCAGTTATATTTCTACTGGTTATTACTATAATAGAGAAAAATATTTGTACACATTTTATGACCAGCTACATTACCAGTTTACCTTGTCAATTCTATTAGCTATTTTCCAGTATGTCTTGGGTTTTCTTAGTATAAAAAAGTTATCATTAAAAAAATATATAAATTTTTTTCTCCTTTTCCATTTATTAATTTCTTGTCATAATGCTTCCCAAACAATGCTAAGTAATGATGATGTGGTCCTTGTTTTATTCCTAATTTTGACAGAAATGTCTTTAAAGTATCTTTATTTATAACGGTATTTGTGATTGGGCACTGGCTGCCTTCATTATATTTAAATAATTGCCATATACCCATTTTGCCTAGGATTTGCATTAGGAATGACTTCAACTTTTATCTAATCTACCTCTATGGTCATATGGCTTGTGTGCTTTAATTTGTTGATATAATAAATTATGTTGACAGATTTCCTGATATTGGATCATGATTACATTTCTGTAATAAACTCTGACAGTCTACGAACCCCTTGATACACTGGTACAACCAGTTTGCTAATATTTTATTTTTATTTTTGAATTTATACCAATATGTGAGATTGATCTATTTTCCTTATTGCACTGCTACCTCTTCTCTCCATCTCCCCTACATGGAAGATGTCTATTATAATTCTTATCTTGCTTGTGTCACCTTCCTAAGGTATTTTCCACAGAAAGGACACATCAGTATCTACTTTTCATCTGACAGGAAAGGGCATCTTGACTGAGCATAAGGCTCCTGAGTTACAGTTCTTTTCTCACATATACGGATGCTATTACACTTTCCTCTACCACTGTAAGAAAGATTATCTGATGTCAGTTTAGTTAATTTTCTTTGTATGTAAACTGCACTTTTGGTCTGGAAGCCTATGAGATTTTTAATTTTTCCTCAGAATTCAGAAATTTCACAATATACATAGGTGGGTGGGTCTTTTCTCCCCTTCACTTCTAGCTTGACAACCTAGACAACTCCTGGCTGTTTCAATCTGCAGCCTCTTGAGCCTTTTTTCAGCTATATATTCTCCTTATTTATTTATTTCATCATTGCCTCTCCTCCCACCTGTTTTTTCTCTCCGCTGGAATTTCCTGTATATCAGATCTACAGGATTTGTCCTTAAGCCTCTAATTTTTTCCTTTAGATTGTCTCTTTGAATTTTTTGCTCTGTAAAATGATCTATTTCTTCCCTTTGATTTTCTAAGGCACTAATTTGGGACTTACTATTTATTATCTGTCCTTTTTTGTTAAATAATCTTAGACATTGGTTGTAAAAGTCATTTTTTCTTGTTCTAAAGAGTATGTTGTAGTTCGATCCACTTAAGTGCTCCTTATTTTTCTGTTCCAGCCACGTATTTCCTTTGGCAATTCCGTTTTACTAGGTTTGGCCTGCCCTCGTGGCCTGCTTCTATGTTCCTTTTTTTTTTTTTGAAGATTTATTTTTATTTATTTATCACCGCCCCCCCCCTTGCTGCTTGTGCTCGCTGTGTCCATTAGCTTTGTGTTTTTCTGTGTCTGCTTGTCTCCCTTTGTTGGGTCATCTTGCTGTGCTAGCTCACCTCACTGTGCGGGCCGGCTCGCCTTCACCAGGAGGCTTCGGGAATGGAACCCGGGGCCTCCCGTATGGTAAACGGGAGCCCAACCAACTGAGCCACAGCCGCTTCCCTGTGTGTCCTTTCACGTGCACTGCTGTGCAGTCCCTGGCCTGGACGGCATGCTGAGAGTGCTGAGAAGCCTCACTCCTATGGTCCAGCAGTGTTCTGTCGAGCTGTAAGTCGGCCTCCCATCGTATGGCACGAGGAAACTTCTCTACGCCTCAGTCTCTTCAGCTGCAAAGGTTGAGTAATGTTCTACCAGCTGCAGAGTTAGGGAAATGTCAGCTACGTGCTCAGTAGCACCCCTGCCCACTGGTACTTTGAAGGAGCAAAAGCCTGGAGAGGCAGGTGCCAGGAATAGGAGCCTGGGTTGCAAGGACTTCCTCCAAGAACCATGGAGCTCTGAATTTTGTCCCAGACGCTCTGAAAGTCAGCAGAAACGACAGCCTTGTTGCTGTCATTCTCCAGATCACAATGGCTGCTCAGAATAATAGATGGTGTTGCTGAGAGCCACGTGAATGCCTGTTTAGGTAGCTATCTTTCCATAATCCTACTCGGTCTCTGTAACACTTCACTTCATAACAAATAAGTTCTCAAGATACTGTCAATTTATTTTCTGAGATGTCCTACCTAGGATCAACCCTCTCTTTCTATTTCTAAAGCCATCAAGTAAGTTAGAACTTCTTCATCTCAAATTAGGCTCCTGGTTTCTTTGTTTGTCTCTCAGTCTCAAGTCTTGCCACTCCCATCCATCATGCATGAAATATACTGGAAAAGGAGCCTCCTTGATTACTAATTGTCTAAACAAAGATATGACTGCCCAAAGTAATATGTAAAATGCTCAATTAATAACACACAGGGAAGCGGCTGTGGCTCAATCAGTGGGGCTCCCGTTTACCATATGGGAGGCCCCGGGTTCGGTTCCCAGGGCCTCCTGGTGAAGGCAGGCCCGCCGGCACGGCGTGGTTGGCTGACCCAGCGAGCACAAGCAGCAAGGGGGGGATAAATGAATAAATAAATAAAATCTTAAAAACAAAACAAAACAAACAAAAAAAACCCACAAAGCTCTGAGTAAAGTTTTTGACTCTTGTTCTTGTACCAAATTGGCTGAGTGAATGATAATCAAAATCAAAATATAGATTATGTGTCATGCACAAAATGCTCTTTGGGGTGCCCAAACAGGCACTTCAAAAAGACATATACAGGGAGCGGTTGTAGCTCAGTGGCTGAGCACCTGCTTCCCATGTACAAGGATCCTGAGTTCAATCCCTGGCACCTCCTAAAAAAAAAAAGACATATATAGTCACCCTATGAAGAGAAACATGATATAAGATGCTGTGAAGAGAGAAAAATTATGATTTTAAATGTGTTTCCCAAATTAAAACCCAGGGTTAGATTTCCAAAGCTCAGGTACTAACGCCTGACTGCACTGTGTCTCTTGGGAGCTCTAGAAGTATTCTTCCAGGGTGAGCAGCAGAATTAAGGAAGGTTTACAACGCTTCAGCGCAACACTGGCTAGGCCAGACAGTCAACGACAGCCACAGCAACACGTGTGCTATTCCAGGGGTGCTCGCTCCCATTCCACTTCGCTACTCTTTCCCTGACCCCCAATTCTGTTTCTCTCAATGCAAGCGGCTGGCGCAGTTGGAAGACACAGTACTTCTCGTTGTGCCTACACTGCAGGGGAAAAGTTCTGCTGTGGCACCCTGGGGACTGTATCCAAGGCGAGGCTTGAGCCACAGCTGAATCCAAGTCCTGGCAATAGACCTTGAGATCCTCCCAGAAAGAGCGCATGGGAGGCTTGGGTCGAGGTGCGATGTGGCCCTTTCCCACTTGCCTCCCTATGTCCTCTGGGAAGCCGTCGTGAGGTCGCATCTCCTCTCCTCCCAGGTTCTGAAGAAGCACAAGGCTCTTCTGCCTCACCCTCTCAGGGCACAACTGCAGACTACAGCACATCTTAGCTGCAGCACAGCACTGGCTCTTCAGCAACAAGGCATATCACCATCAGTGTTGCAATTGTCATCGGGTCCCTTCTGCTTCAGTGTTGTCCTTTCAGTGTGTGGGGCAAGGGACATGAAGAGCTCACACCTTGGCTACTCTTCCTTTTTCTAAGTAAGTAATAAACTGTCTGAATCTAAAAAGGGCTCACCGTTTCTTTACTGGCTAAATGTGTCAGGCCTTGCCTTGCTTTCTGCTTGACATCCATTTCACCTCAATCTTCATGAGGGAACAACAGTACCGGGTGGGGGTGAGGGAGTAGGAACAAATACAGGGAAGGTGTTAGGGCCCAGAAATCAATGCATTCACTCTTCTGTTCAACTTCTCAATAAAACAATGAGCAGGATCTAGATAAAATGCTCCTATTCCTGTCTATTAGCAAAAGAGGGAATGGGCCTGGCACAGTGTAACATATCAAACTATAGGTCTGATAACTGAAAAACCCAGCAATGCAAGAATCACACAACTGGTAAGGTGTGAATTTGAACTAAATTTTAAAAGATGATTTTTCTCTATTGTTTCTCTGTTCTCATTTTCATTTATTTCTGCTCTGATCTTTATTATTTCTTCCTTTCTGTTTGCTTTGGGATTGGTTTGCTGTTCTTTTTCTAGTTTCTCTAGCTGTTCAGCTAAATCTTTGAGTTTAGCTCTTTCTTGTTTTTAAACATAGGCATTTGGGGCTATAAATTTCCCTTTCAAGACTGCCTTCGCTGTATCCCATAAGTTTTGATACGTTGTGCTTTCATTTTCATTTGTCTCAATATATTTACTGATTTCACTTGCAATTTCTTCTTTGACCCGATTATTTAGGAGTGTGTTGATCAGTCTCCACACATTTGTGAATTTACTTTCTTCCTATTATTGATTTCTAGTTTCATTCTATATTATATAATTTCAATCTTTTTATATTTATTGAAAGCTGAGCTGAATTGTGACCTAACAAGTGGTCTATCCTGGAGAAAGATCCTTGGGCACTTGAGAAGAATGTATAACCTGCTGAAGGACAATTTTGCTGGATAAAGAATTCTCGGCTGGCAGTTTTTCTCTTTCAGTTTCCTAACTGTATCATACCACTGTCTTCTCGTCTCCATGGTTTCTGAAGAGAAATCTGCATTAAGTCTTAGTGGACGTCCCTTGTACGTGATCGTTTGCTTCTCTCTTGCTGCTCTGAGAATTTTCTCTTTATCTCTGACAGTTGACATTCCGAGCAGTATGTGTCTTGGCATAGGTCTATTTGGATTTATTCTGATTGGGGTATGGTGTGCTTCTTGGACATGTAAGTTCATTTCTTTAATAAGAGTTGGGAAATTTTCAGCTGTTATTTCCTCAAATACTCTTTCTGCCCCCTTTCCCTTCTCTTCTCCTTCTGGAACTCCCACATGACACGTATGTTGTTGCGTTTTGTGTTGTCATTCAACTCTCTGAGCCCCTGCTCAATTTTTTCCATTCTTTTCTCTCTTCAATTTTAGCTGCTCTGTCTTCGATATCACTTATTCTTTCTTCTATCATTTCGAGTCTGCTGTTGTATGCCTCAAATGTGTTTTTGACCTCACCTATTGTGTCTTTCATTCCCATGAGCTCTGTTACTTTTCTGTTCAGGATTTCAAATTCTTCTTTGCGTTCGCTCAGTATCTTTTTGATGTCATTTATCTCTTTAACTATATTGACTTCTGAGAAGATGGCGGACTAGTAAGATGCAGGAATCTCTTCTCCAGAAAAATAGCTAGAGGACAGGCTGAAACAGCCCTGAAAAAGATCTTCTAGGGTTTAGGACAGCAGGTGAAGGCTGCACACCACCCGGAGGAGAGAGGGACAAAAGAGGGAAATTGTGACGACAGAACCGTGAGTTGGAACCAGCAGTGGCTGCTGCTGCCGGCACCCTCCCCCATACTAAAGACTCTTTAGAATTCTTGGGCCCCTGGGCCTGCGACTACAGACAAAGGGAGCTCCAGGGATCTTCCACCTCAGGAAAGGGGAGAGGGAGGGACACTGCCTAAGGGTGACTCAGATTCTGACCTACAAATTTGGTCTGTGGTGCCCCATGGGCCCTTCCAGGCCAGGTGGAGCATGCGGTGGTTTGCCCTGGGAGCCTAGGAAGGACTGGAGAAATCCAACCCTCGCAACCTCCCTCTCTTCTAGCCTGGACTAATTGTTGAGGACTCCACGGGAGAGGGGAGAGCGAGCCTGGGGATGACTCTGCTTTTGACTCCCAGGTTTGGTCTGCCCTGTCCTGAGAGGCCTTCTAGGCCGGGTGGGGTTGCGCCATTGTTTGCCTTGGAGTCTGCGAAGGGCTAAAGATATACAACCCTCCCAATCTCCTCTTCTACTAACAGGGACTGATTGTTAAGGACTCAGAGGGAGTGGAAATATTTCCTAGCTCGGAAAAGGGAAGGGGCTACCAGAGAAGACTGGAGAACTGTTTCAGAAAGTTCGAATTACCTGGCTCTTACCCTCCAGACAGGAAGCTCTATCACATTGATCTGGTCTGTGTTGCAACAAATACACTCTGACCAGGCATTGAATTGAGTGCTTCCAAAGACCGCCATCTACTGGCAGACCAAGGAAATGCACATAAGAAAATAAAAAATAAGTACGAGAAGCCTTTTCTGGCCTCTACAGCCTCCTGCCCAAGGCCCTAGGAAGCGACTCTACAACCAATTACTGGATTCAGTGCCCAGTTTTGAGCAACCAGCAAGACCATCCTAACAATCCAGGTCAAGGCAAAAATCAAAGAGCAGTGGTAACTCACAGCCTCCTGCCACTAAATCCCTATAAAAGAGAAAGATATTGAGCATCTGAGTAAAATACATCCTAACCAGATACCTAAACACCAGCAAAAAATTACGAGCCATACTAAGAAAATAGAAGACATGGCCCAAGGAAAAGAATACATCAAAGTCCCCGAAAAGATGCAGAATTTGAGAACTAATCAGTGAGATAAGCACAAATTTCCAAAATCAAATAAGTTAAAATATGATTAATACAAAAATTGTAAAACCTTACCTCACATGCAGTAATACGTGTTTACATATGAAGACCCTCTAAAGATTAAAATACATTACCATGATGGAAAACTTGAAAGTTAAACGAAGATTTAGCATGCCAATTCTCAAAGACTGCCACCATATGCAAAAATCATATATAAACAATTCAGTCTAGTAAGTTTGGGACAGTATAACTGGCTATACTATCTCTCTCAAGGTAACAACGTAAGCTCCGTTATGCCATTTGCTATATCCTGCTTGCTTTGGCAATTCTTATCCTCTCTTCCTGCTTCTTCTCAACTATACACTTCTGTTTCTATAATTCAGAATGCTTTGCAATCATCTCTCCACCCACTTCCATTTACCATTTCCTTTAAGTCAAAGTAAAAGTCTCCTTTTAAAAGAAATCTTGGCAATTCTTATCCCACAAAAGTAATGTAAATTAGTAGGTTAACTCAGTGATTCCCAGACTTTAGTATGCTACCTTCCTCTCAAATCACCTGGAATCCTGTTTAAATGCACATTGTTTTTATTGGTACAGGGTAGGGCTCAAGAGTCTGCATGTCTAGTGAGCACCCAGGAAATGCCAATACTCCTTGAGCATGGCTGAAGAGCAAGGACCTAGGTGACTAGTTTGATCTTGCTACAGATTAGCTGGACTCTGCTACCACGTCTTTTATTTTTGTGTGTGTGCCTTAAGTGGGGCTCTCACTAACTGACAGACATAATGGATGGTCTTGAATTTCTGGTGAACAAATGTGAATATATGTTTCAGCAGTTATTTTTACACTTAATTTTATTTTTTTAATTATTTTTATACTTAAACATGAGAGAAGAGAGCACACAGATCAGAATGTTAAGTCTTGGCCTTGAAACATATATGAAATAGTAATTGTCCAGAATAAAGGTGTTTCAAAAAATACAAAACACAGATATTTCTAGGCTTAGGTAGACATGACTTATGACTTATCAATTGGCTAAGGGTCCTCTAAGACCTGGCTACTCAGAGTACATGGAGTCCACAGAGCATGACTGACAAAACATGTTAGAAATGCAGACTCTCAGATTCCTCCCCAGACCTAGTGAACCAGATCCTGCAGTTTAGAAAGATTCCTGAGGAGATTCTCATGAACATTAAAGCTTAAGAAGCAGTGCTCCAGCAGGCTTAAACTTAGCTGAATGAAAGAATGTTGGGATTAAAAAAACGGTAGCTTTTACTTATTCACATAACCAAGAGCATTTCTGTAAGGATAAGTCACTGGGTAATGAAAAGCTCTGAGTTTCCTAAGGGGCTGCGCTCAACATGGTCAGGATCTACCTTAAGTGTTCTCAGGTGGCACCTAGTGTGACCTTGGAAAAAGCAAAGCAGTTGTATTTTCACTCATCCGAATGGCTTCAGAACACATATCCAATAAGGACTTGATCTCCATGTTATATAAAGAGATCATACATCTCAATGATAAAACAACAAGCAGACCAATTAAATAATGGGCAAAAGACTTGAACAGAAATTTTTCCAAAGAAGAAATACAAACAAAAGCACATGAAAAGATGCTCAGCATCACTAGCAAATAGGGAGATGCAAATCAAAACTGCCATGAGACATCACTTCATGCCTTACAGAATGGCCATTATTAAAAAGGTGGAAGGGAAGCGGATGTGGTTCAAGTGGTTGGGCATCCAGCTACGACACGGAAGGACCCAGGTTCGATCCTCAGGACCTCCTCGTAAATAAAAAAAAGGCGAGCAGGCCCACGTGCCAAGCCTCAGGCCCATGTGGCGAGCCACACAGCAAGATGATGACGCAACAAAAGAGAGATGCAGGGAGAGCCAAGGTTGAGATGTGCCAGAAACCAGGAACTGAGGTGGCCCAAATGACAGGATGCCTCTCTCCCACATTGGAGGTCCCTAGGATTGAATCCCAGTGAAGCCTGGAGAAGAAAAAATGAGAAGAGAAGGCAAGAAACAGACACAGAAGATCACCCAGCAAATGGACACAGACAGCAAGTGGGGGGTGGGGACTCATAGAACTGTACACCAAGAAGAAAAAAAAAGTCAATTAAAAAAAAAAGGCAGCAAACTACAAATGCTGGAGAGGACGTGGAGAGAAAGGAACACTCCTTCACTGCTGGTGGGAATGGAGAATGGTGCAGCCTCTGCGAAATACAGCTTGTCAGTTCCTCAGGAAGCTAAATATAGAACTGCTGTATAATCTGGCAATCCTGTTACCATCAATATATTCAGAAGAACTGAAAATGAGAACACAGACCACTGCACACCGATGTTCATAGCGGTGTTATTCACAAGTGCCAGAAGATGGGAAACAACCTAAGTGTCCATCAACTGATGAATGAACAAACAAAATGTGATATATAGACATAGGACGTGGTAGAGACATACAATGGAATACAATTCAGCTATAAGAAGAAATGAATTTGGGAGGCACATGAAAACATGGACGAACCTTGAGGACATTACGTTGAGTCAAATAAGCCAGACACAAAAGGACAAATACTCTATGGTCTCATCATAGGAACTAAATACGATGAGTAAACAAACTCTAGAGTATAGGTTACTAGGAGATAAAATATGGGTTGTGAAGGGGGAGCTGATACTAAATGTATGTAGAATGCTTAATAAGGGAGATTGTCAATGTGGGGAAATGGTTAGAGTTGATGGTAATACATTACACAGTGAGTATAATCAACATTGCTGATTTATAAATGTGATTGTGGCCAAAAAGGGTCAACTAGGGAGGTTAATGTCAATTGAGAGAAAGCTAAAGGATAACCTAGGGACTAGAGCAGTGATTTCTGTGGTGGATGAGGATTGTGGTTAATAGGACAAATACAAGAACATTCCTCTATTACAAGGTACTGAGAATATGGAGATACATGGGAAAAATACAACTAATGTAATATATACACAACAATAAAATTGTAGTATTTTTACAGCAGTGGCAAAAAAGGTACCATATCAATGCTAATGGTCAATAATAGGGGAGGGTATAGGGGGGTATGGGATTTTTCCTTTTGGAGTAATGAAAACTTTCTGAAATAGACTGAGCTGATGACAGCACAACTCTGTGATGGAACTGAGAGCCACTGAGTGTGCACTTTGGATGGACGGTACAAGGCAGGAGCCCATATAACACAGTGACCCTGTGGTGGATGATGGGCTGTGGTTAATAGTACAAACATGAGAACGCTCTCCCATGAAATATAACATACAATACTAATACATGGAGTTAATAATAGAATGGTTTGTGGGAAAAATACACCAAATATAAGCTACAGAGTATAGGTAGCAGTAAAAAAAAACAAAACAAAACACCAAAACAAAAAAACCAGGTCATTAACTACTTAAGCATTCTCTGATGGAACCTTGAGTGATCTTGGAAAAAGCAAAGTAGGTGTATTTTCCTTCTACTGAACAGCTTCAAACCACTGATTAATATAGTAAATAAAGCAGCTCCACTCAAACCTATATTACCAGAAAATTATTTCAAGGACAATAATGTATGTACTGGTAACAATGTCACACCCGCACAAGTGTGTGTCGGACTGTTCACGTGAGGTAAGGTGTGGGAGCCAAGGACCTCAAAGGTCCACGGGCGGTGCCGACAGCAGGAGCGTGGGGGAGGCCGCGAATTCTGTGTCCAGGCAGCGTTTAGCCCGCTGAGTAGACATCATGAGCAAAGCGCACCTGCTCAAGTTGAAAAAATTGATGGGCAAGAAGTTATCACTGAAATTAAGTGGTGGCAGACATGTCCAAGGACTGCTGCGGAGATCTGATCCCTTCATGAATCTCGTCGTAGACGTGTGTGTGGAGATAGCAGCTAGTGGGCAACAGAACAACACTGGAATGGTGGTCACATGAGGGAGTAGCATCATCATGTTAGAAGCCTTGGAACGAGTATAAATAATGACTGTGTTGGGCAGAGAAATCAATTGCTTCCACATGTCCCCTCCCCAAAGGGCCTGTTTTACTGTGATATAATTGGGTCCATGTATATTCTCCATATTAAATTTTTTGTGAAATAAACTTTTGTAATAGTCAAAAAATGCTTTCAAGTGCTCTGAATATAGAAATGAGTATTAGCTTTTATTATAATTGTTTCTAACATAAACTTTACCTGATGTATGTAAGTTGAGATTGGGTTCAAAGATTTTTCTGCTTTAAAATAGAAGAATCTTATTAAATGTAAAAAAAAAAAAAAAAAAAAAAAATTTACATGGATTACTGAAATTTAAAAAAAAGTGCATCCAATCTTTTTTTACATCTATTGTTTTCATCAGATTTTTAAAGGGATCGAAAAAAGAGTTATAATCAATGCTGTCGAAGTTTAGAAGTTTATTTTTTTAACTATGAGATTTCCCAGGATCTTTAGTATACTCATATACAGTGAACTTCCAAGAGAATGATCTGGCAGTGTGAAATGATTTTTCAAACTTTTCTGATTACAAGCCTAGAATACTTTGTTCTCAAGCATCAAATACTATCTCCTGAAACCCAGAAAACCTCTCTCAAGGCCACAGCCAAAAGGCATCCCTTGCAAACTTAAAAGAGGCACCCTTTAGCTACAATATCCCAGATTTTAAAGAATAAGCCTTTTTTTAACCTATTACTAGAATTCAGGAAACTTTTAAAAAATCACAGAAAACCCATTAAAAAAAAACAAAACAAAAATGGTAGTGTGCTAAAGAGAACTTTGTTTTTAAAACTCAATGGCAAGATTCAATAAAATATTAGTTAATGTTTTACCCTATTAACTAGAGTTTAGTTACAGAAGTACTGAAAGCAAGCCAGTTTTAAAAGGGGCATCATCTATATGATAATCAAAGACTGCAGCTCGCAGGCAGATTGAAGCAAGTCTATCGGCACCCTTTTTCCAACAGCAAGTGCTCCCATCATGTCTTTGCCATCATATTTTGGTTAATTCTTGTAATATTTAGAACTTGTTCATTACTATTAAATCTGTTAAAGTGATCTGGGATCAATGATCTTTGATGTTACTATTTTAATTGATTTGGGGCACCATGAACCACACCCATTTAAGACAAGGAACCTATCGATACATGTTGTGCTCTGTTCCATCCAGTGACTGGCGTTCTCCATCTCTCTCCCTCTCCTTGGGCCTCCCTATTCCCTGAGACACGACAATACTAAAATGAGGTCAATAAATAACCCTACAGTGGTCTTCAGTAGTCAAGTGAAAGGAAGTTTTCATAAGGTGATAGCTACCAGAGTGATTCCTCTGGTGGATCTGTGCAAGTGAAGTGAAAGTGTTCTGGAAAGGATTCACCATTCTAGATGCCATTAAGAGCATCTGTGATTCATGGGAGGTCAAAATAGCAACATTTACAGAAGTCTGGAAGAAGCTGATTCCAACCCTCATGGATGGCTTTGAGGGGTTCAAGACTTCAGTGGAAGAAGTAACTGCAGATGTGGTAGAAACAGTAAGAGAACCAGAATTAGAAGTGGAGCCTGAAGATATGACTGAATTGCAACAATATCATGATAGAACTTGAACAGATGAGGAGTTGCTTCTTATGAATGAGCAAAAGCAAAGAAAGCAGTTTCTTGAGATGGAATCTACTCCTGGTGAAGATGCTGTGAACACTGTTGAAATGACAACAAAGGCTTTAGAATATTCCATAAACTTAGTTGACAAAACAGGGGCAGGTTTTAAGACTATTGACTCCAATTTTGAAAGAAGTTTTACTGTGGGGAAAATGCTATCAAGCAGTATTGCGTGCTACAGAGAAATCTTTCATGAAAGGAAGAGTCAATTGATGCAGCAAACGTCACTGTTGTCTTATTTTAAGAAATTGTCACAGCCACCACAACCTTCAGCAACCACCATCAACATCAAGGCAAGATTCTCCACCAATTATGACTTGCTGAAGTCTGAGATTATGGTTAGCATTTTTTTTTAACAATAAAGTATTTTTAAGTTAAGGGATATACATTTTTTTAAAAGACATAATGCTATTACACACTTAATAGACTACAACATTGTGTAAAAATAACTTTCATATGCACTTGGAAACCAAAAATCTCATGTGCCTTGCTTTATTATGATATTCGCTTTATTGCAGTGGTCTGGAAGCAAGCCTGCAGTATCTCTGAGGTGTGCCTGTCATGTTTGTGGAAGCACACAGTCCTTTAAAGGAAACAAAGTTCTAACCAGAAGTTATGACAAAAGGGTTGGATGTAGGACCAGACATAATATTTAAAGAGAGACAGAGAAAATAGTAAAACTTGGGGAACTGTCTATTTTTGAGTAACCCACAAAATTTGGAGAACATCTTCTGAGCTCATAGTAATCATTTATATGGGAAACATAAAATATTTGAAAAGCCACAAAAGAGAATACCAAGTTTTGAAATATTTATAAAATTAAAGCCTGTTTAATAAATTTTGTAAAAAAAGTTATAGTGGTAACTTGTCTTTGTTCAAGTAGGTCTAGAACAGGGTGTGTTCATCTAGCCATAACGAAATTAAATATTCTCAACATGCTAAGAGTTTTAACCATCATTTATGCTAATCAACATGCAACAAATTTCAATACTTACCAATACTTTTAACTCTGCTTTTCAGCTGAGTAGAATTTCTCTTCTTACTCTTTGATTTAGGAGTTTTATCTTTAGAAGCAAGGCTGGCCTGGGCAGATGCTTTTCTTGTCTTGAATGTTTTAGTTACTGTTGTTGGATCTACTGGATCAGGCATACTGCTAAAGCTTTCTAATGATTCTTCATCAAATTGGTGTCTTCTCCTGCTGGTATCTAATTGATTTTTGCGATTTCCATTTGTAGTTTTCTCTATAGGCACTGCAAATTCAGTCTTGATAAATGGCTTTTCTACTTCACCTTCTTGGTCATATAACCATGGTGATCTACTGTTTTCTACCTCCTCTTCAGGTTGTTTTTGATTCCTTATCATTGGAAACAAGTTTTTAAGAAATAAAATTATAGATTACTCTCTTTATTGAAAAGTCCAAATAGGTATTACTTATAGTTTACTAATGAGTAGATTCAAGTTAATAAAATCATCAATGAGCTATAAAATATCACAAAAATACACATAAAACACACACTACTTCTTGGGCTAATGTACTAAATTACCTTTTATTTTCATACCTTTCTTACTAAACCATTCCCAAAATGTTCCAAACCAAATGACCTAGAATTCATGTTGGGAGAGAGTGGGAAAGAAAAATAAAGGGAGACTAGGACATTAAAAAAAAAAAAAAAAACAGAAAATGAAAAACCCACAGAGAAACAGCTGAGCTGGAAAGAGCTGTAGTAGTGGATTTGGGAACACATGTGCATCTTACGTCACTGAATGTAATTCATATTGAACCATAATTTGATGAAAACAATTGGCCACGCAACTAGTAATTTATTTATCCACACAATAAGTCTGGTTTAGTTATACTGGTCTAGTGTCATTTCCCAAAATTTATCTGCTAAACACTGGCATCTCTTAATATGCTAATAAGTATTACCTGTTATCTAACTTTGGGGAAAAAAGCAGGTAAAACAAGGTTATACAGGTCTGCAGGAATTTTCAGAGCTTTTAATATACTCACATGTTTTAGAAATACCTTTTATAAATATGGGGAATATAATGCACAAGATGCCACAACTTATCACATAACTTGATATGGATAACAGTGTTCCCAAGAACACAGTGTGGCAGACACTGCTCTATATGGCTGAAATCAAGACAAGGGTAAGCAAATTCAGCCTGTAGCCTGTTTTTGTATGGCCTGAGAGCTAAAAAATGACTTTTATATTTTTAAATAGTTAAAGAAACAAATAAAAAATAATAGTTTGTGACACATGAAAATTATATGAAATTCCAATTTTAGTGTCCATTTGTTATTTAAAGTGTAACAAATGAGTGTGAGTACATTTAAGTATTGTCTATGGCTATTTTTGCAGTAAAACAGAAGAGTAACATGGTTACAACAGTGAGTATATGGTCCACAAAGCCTAAAATATTTGCTATCTGGTCTTTTACAGGAAAAGTTTACTAATGCTTGCTGCTCAAGACTACGATGTTTCGGCTTACTTCCTTTTATCTCTAGTCACTTAATTTCAGGGAACCTATAATGGCTAAGATTTGGGGAGGATATAAGGTCTAATTCAAAGTAGGTCAAATGTCTAAAATAACATTAGATATCCACATCCATCCTAAAAATGATAAAAAAAAATACCTAATGCAGAACCAGGATAATTTTTATTATCAACTACATATAAAATGTAGACAATATTGAAGTAGGTGCCTCTCTATAGGAACAGTCTATTCAGTGAATTTTTTTTTTTTTAATTTATTTATTTATCCCTCCTTGCTGCTTGTGCTCACTGTGTCCATTTGCTTTGCGTTTTTCTGTGTCTGCTCGTCTCCCTTTGTTGGGTCATATTGCTGTGTCAGCTCACCGCACCATGCAGGCAGGCCTGCCTTCACCAGGAGGCCCCAGGAATCGAACCCGGGGCCTCCCATATGGTAAACAGGAGCACAACCAATTGAGCCACAGCCGCTTCCCTTCAGTGAACTTTTAATTGCTTGTAATAGAGTTTCATTCAATCACATTTATGAATGGTAACTGTGCATTAAACACTGCATTAGGTTCTGATGATAGAAATACTCATATAGAATCACATGAAATTTAATAGTAAAAAATGATGCTTAGGACAGCTAAGAAAAGGAGTCAACAAAGAGGCCAATCAGAGGAGGTTTTCCTAGAGGTGACTACAAAGTTGAAATTCTAAGAGTTATTGGTTAAAGGAGTCCAATAAAACCAAAAAGCTCATGATTTAACAATTAAACATTGTGAAAATGGTAATTTAAGAGCTGGAGATGAGCCCAATCACACAGCTAAAGGGAAATAGTTTTAATGCTAGTTATATATTTTTAAAGGACAAGGAAAGACAAAAATCACAGAAATTTTTCTGGCAAACATTAGGCTCGGCTGATCTTTAATTTTTCATCCTTTCAAAGATATTTTTTCTGAAGTAATAACAAAAAGGCTATATTTTCACCAACTGCTTATTAAAATCATTTTCTGGATTTATATATATAAAATCATTAAAAACATTATTTTATCTAGAATTAAAAATGCCTAGAAAATGTTTGACCAGAGCCAATCCCACTAATATTTCACACTATTCGGGCCAAAAATTGTTATTTGGGAAGATTAATACATTAAAAAAAAAAAAAAAAAAAAGTGAAAAACAGCAAGAAAAAAAACAAGTATCAGTCAAACTTCTCAGGCTAAAACTGCTTTTAAAATCCAGTAGTCCTCAACATTATAAATATAATTAGAATTAGGAGCTGATTCTAATCAAACAAAGGGCCAGCACTTAATAACAACTTCCTTCTAGCAGTTAATATGAAGTTCCTAGTCCCACGTCAGTGAACAGTGACAGATACCAAATCAAAGCCAAAAGATGCCCTAGGGGTCGGGGACACCCTTCTAAAATGAATCTCACAGTCCACGCTGGACTGGAAACTCTGGTCTTCTCTTGCACCAGGGTTACCCGCAGGTGTATACCTGAGAGACATCTATTAAGATATAAAAATTTCACATTGCGGGAAGCGGCTGTGGCTCAATCAGTGGGGCTCCCGTTTACCATATGGGAGGCCCTGGGTTCGGTTCCCGGGGCCTCCTGGTGAGGGCAGGCCCGCCCGCACGGCGTGGTTGGCTGACCCAGCGAGCACAAGCAGCAAGGGGGTGATAAATGAATAAATAAATAAAATCTTTAAAAAAAAAAAAAAAAAAATTTCACATTGCAAACACTGTCAAGCCAAACAGTCAGAAACATCAGCCCTAACTGCATTTTAAAATTACATAAAAGTATATGTAACCACACGAGTGATTTTTAAGCAAAAAATGGATTATGTTCACAGTCAAGTACCTTTGTTTCTCTGCTCCAAGAGAGGAACTGCTTTCAAAAGGTTTTGGAAAAGCCATATATTCTGTTTTCCCAGAAGGATTCTGGGCTAATGGTTGCTGCTGTTCAGTGGGTGTAGAAATATTCTGAGAAAAATCTCCAAAATTAGAAGGAAATAAAGGACTGAAGTTCATACCTAATAAATAAAAGCCACGAGTAAGAGAACAATAAAGAAGCACCTTTAGCCTTAATAGGAAATTAAAGGATAGTTTTTAATTAAATGTGCTTTTTTTTTTTTAAACATTTTATTTTATTTATTGTTTTATTTATTTATTTTACCGGGAGGTCCCTGGGATCAAACCCAGGTCCCTCCATATGGGAGACGGACGCCCAACCACCTGAGCCACATCCGTCCCCCTAAATGTGCTTTTCAAATCCACAAAAAAAAAAAAAAAAATTTAATTAAAATAACCTAACATTGTATGCTTTATGAGTATGTTATCAATAAAACTGACTAAAAAATAAACTAACATTAATTTATTCAAATACTATTTGCTATTTTACTTATGAGACCATCTAGTAAGTGGAAGAGCCGGTTTGTCCTTGGTCTGTGTAACGAGAGCTGGGAAGTAGAGTACAGTTAAATATTTACCACAGAGTGCAGTATCAGAGGTCTTTAAAGGCCCCCACCTGCTGGGAGGAAGGAACCCAGGGGAGGTGGGAGAACGGGTGGCTTTTGTGTGGGTAAGACGTGCATTCCACGGAAAAGCAACAGCACGTGCAATCTCTTACTGATTCTACACGCCTACTCAAAACAAGTTTGCTGCTGCTGTTTATGGACACTCAGGAACTAAAAGCCTTGTTCCCTTTTTAACACCACTGTCTTTGTAATCCTGTTAAGAGAACACACTGTGGTATAAAGATATTTCTATTCCCAAAGCTCCCCATCCTATTTCTCCTCCCAGTCCCTGCCAAATGCCTTTAACTCCTCCTTCTACGTCACTAACCTCATCTAACTAGTCACTTAACCCCATCAGTCTACCTCAATATGCTCTTTTGAATCGCTCCTTTTCCTTTACCCCTACTGCCCATGTCTTAGGGTCAGGCTATGCTTCTTTCCCAGTATTACTGCAGTAGCTTTCTAGTCATCATCTATACTCTGAAAGCTCTTCCCCGCTATCTCTTCTCAATCGTGTCACCAGTGTAATCTCTCTAAAATATCAATCTCATGTTATCCCCGTGCTCAAAATTCCCGAAAGGATCCTTCTTTTGTGTGCGATGGAGAGGCTAAGCTGCTCTGCATGCAAGGTCTCTGCTGCTCTCCCACCAATTCCCTTACTCGTCCCCTGGATTGGTCCTGAACACTGGGCACACTTACTTAGATCTAAATTCTCCACATGCTTTGTAACGCTACATTGATTAGAAAGCCCTTTCCCTTCTAATCTCTTGGGAAAGAAATTCCATTCATTTTTACCTCCAATGTCATTCCAACAAAGAGCAGGCCACACCTCCCCGCAGCATTCGTGGCTCTGCTGCAAGCATTACTGACATTAGCATCCTCACCAGACTCTGAACTCTTCAAAGGATGAGTCTTACTTATCTTTGAATCCACAATAACTGATATATGTCTGGCACATAATGGGTGCAGAAATAATGAATAAAAGCCTAAGAAGCTAGCATTTTAGACTAGCATTTTATATTCCTAACAAGACATGAAGCTCCTCCAGAAGAGTACTGTCTTACTCATCTTTATTCTCCTGATGTTTTACACAGTGCCTGGCACACAGCAGCCAACTGGAATACGAAATTGTTGAATAATTTAAAGGTATGAGACCAAGTGATCATTCTTAAGTAGTTTAATTCATTTCATTAACAACCAAATTAAGCATTATAAAGAATGAACTAGAAAAGAGTTTAAAACTTCCTTTGTAAACATTTCATACCATTCCCAAAGAGGCTGTTAAAAAAGAAAATCCATACAACAGACAAATGATATTCTCAAACACTTTACATTTCTTTCTTTTCCCTTTAGATTTCAGTCACTTACCTGGTGCAAATGATGAAAAATTCGTAAATCCAGGTAGGTTAAACAGATTAACAGGCTGTGTTGGAAAACTGAATGGACAAAATAAACTGGGAGAAGGAGAGTGTGATGCACTGCTGCCTCTTTCCTTGCTTCCAGGTTTTTCTGGATGCTGATTTTGTTGGCGCATAAGTTCATTTAACATTTGTTTCAATCTATAAAAATTTAAGCCAGAAACTTCAAAATCACTTCTATTATCATCTATTTAAAGTACATTTAAGAAAGATTATATGAAATAAATGAGTCAATAGCATGCAGAACTTAGATTAACTGCTCTAGTACTTACTATAGCAAATATTCACTTGTTCTGCAGGTTATCTCAATAAACTACCCTTTGGAACAAGAACTGAACTTAGCATTTCAATCATCTAGTAGAGATAACTAGAGCAAACTCATTTTTTTTGTTTACCGCTTTATTGTTATAATTTACATACCATATAATAATTCACCCAACGTAAGAGGACAGTTAGATGATACAAATTTTTAAGAACAAAAGTCAAGTGCACAGTATTAAAAGGGAACACTGGGCAAATCACTGCTTGTAAAATTCTCAGGTGATAGGTGATGAAGAATATCTGAATACACAATTTGGCTCATACTCTTTTCTCCTAAGGGATCACTGTAAAACCTCATTCTAGTTTTGCACTTACTACATAGCCTCAAGATCCCTAGGGAGCAGATTACCTCTGAACATTATTCTGCTGCCATGTCAGCTGAGTGTAGCACTGGTTCAGCTGGTGCATGATAAGGTGTACTTGAGGAGATGCAACATTGCTGGGCAGAACACTGTAAGGACCCGTGAGAAGAGTCTGCAGTAGACAAGAGAGAGTCTACAGACAGAAAAATTTTGGTGATAAATATGTATTTACCAACGACATGAAAAAATGTGTATTACTTCAAAAACAATAAAGAAGCTAGAAGTAAAATCTACTTTAATAATACACTTTTACCTGCTGGTCTTGCATCAAAGTCTGACAAATACTGACACTGAAATCAAGTTGTTTCTTTAGCTGATTGATTTGCTCTTGCCATTGTTCTTTCTCTTCTACGTAAGAGAGTTCTGACACCCAACGAAGGTTTTCTTGACGTTGCATGCTGATATTCTGTTGCCTTGTCTTGGCTAAAGGACGGTAATTTCCATCTGCTGAAAAAGGGCGATTGTTCTTCCATCTAACATAAGATATAAAGTACTAGGTCATCATAATTTGACTTTTAAAATTTGGAAATAAAATCCTGAAACTGTGGCCCATAGACCAGTTTTTCTTTTATAAGTCCAAAGGACTTATAGAGGGAAAATAGAAGGGGGGGAGAATCCAGATTTCTAGCCTTTTGTAATAAACATTTTTGTAGTCCTTTCCAGTCTCTTTTCACTTATGCTTTTACAGAGGAGTATCCATACACAATTCTATATTCTGCAGGATAAAATTATTCATTACAAGCATTCTCCCACTCCTCGTGCTTTCAATTCAGCCACATAACATTCCATTATCAAGTGGAATTACTATAATGTAGTTAATTATCTTTCATTAATGAATAATTTTTCATTTTATAAGTAACAATGGAAAGAAAATCTTTGTTGACAGACCTTTTTCAATATTTAGGACTCTTCCCTTTTTGTTTAATTCCCCCAAAAAGGAGTGAAGATCAAAGTTATGAATCTTGATCCAGCCTAGCTGGGACCTATCATAGTGACACTTCAAATCAAGCAAAAAATTAAAACACTCAACTAACCTATTTTTAGTTTCCTTTACATTATAGGAATTATGGTTCACACTGTTAGGAGGATACATGGACAAGTTGTCATTGGAACTGGCATCTTGCTCTTCTTCCTCCTCTTCATCTGTGCGAACAATTCCTTCAGAAAGGTAACCATCTTCATCATCTTCTTCATCTAGTGCACACTGTGTAGACCCTCCCCACGTTGCCATGGTTCTAATGATTAAGAGAAATAAGACAGAGATCATTCTGGAGAGGAGATAAATATTTTACCACCTACCATGTGCCGAGCAACATACAAATGTGCATGTGCGGATAAATAACCTTTTTCAATCATAAACTGTATGAGCTGGGTGGTAGGAACTCTTTCCATTGCTGTCATACAGAAAATGTTAGGCCTGCTTTCCACAAAACAATTTCTCAAATAAATTAAAAGTCATCCTCTGAATGTTTTTCCAAAACTAAACCCTTCTCAACTTTCTTCCACTTTTCCTTGGGTGGCATTTTTCTAGATCAGCACTGTACAAGAGCACATCCTGCAATAGTGGTAATGATCAGTATCGGCACTGTCCAACACAGCAGCTGCTAGCCACACACAGCTACTGGCCATGTTAAATGTGGCTATTGAGAATGAGAAAATAAATTTTTCATTTTGCTTAATTTTAATTTAAATAGCTACCTATATCCAGTGGCTGACATACTGGACAGCACAGTTCTAGACCAATGGTTCTCAAACCTAGGTTCTCATCAAAACTATCTAAAGAACTTTTAAAAGTATGGATGTGTGGTACCTAGAACTGAATAAAATGCATGTTAGGACACCAAGAACAGGGAAATTTCTCCTAAGAGGAGGAAAGTGTGAGCCTGAGTCTTGTTGCAGGAATGCCACTGGAGTAAATCAAAAGGTAAGGTCATAATGAATCTGGATTTCAAAAATTTAGATCTGAATATTACTATGTTTATAAGTAAATAACTGATCTTACAGATGAGCAATTCTTTTAGAAAAAATGTTCTAAATTTGGAAATCTCAAACATAAGAAATCCTAAAAACTAAATGTTTTATATTGGAAAATGTTTTAAGAACATTAAGGTACTCAATTTAAGTAAAGAAAACTAGTGCTTATTTTTGGATTAATAGTAAAGCATTTCATAATTTTAAACATATTTATTATAAACTTAGAACTAAGAAAATAAGGTTCATACACACAAGAATATCTATTATCACCATTTTCTCAAGTGCCATAGTAAATAAAAAATAAAAGAGAAAAAATTATGGGAAGCCAGAACAGAATCAGGGTCAGTTAAAGTGAGTCACAACGGTGATACTTAAAGCTCAGTCTCACTGAAACATCACAGACCTTAGTTGGGTGATATTTAAAAAGGATTTAAGCAACTCTTACTTTTCTGTTCTACTTTGTTGAGGAGTACAGAGGTTCCCAGATCCATCACTTCTGACTGACACAGCAACTGGAGATGCAGTTTCTGCTAGACCTTGCCTTCTCTGATGTTCAGCCATTAAAGCTTCAAGCTGCTTTCTTCTTTGCCGCAGCTCTTCCCTTAACATTTCATGTCTACGCATTTCTGACCATAGCTTAAAAAAAAAAAAAAAAAAAAAAATCAGAGGGAAGGAAGTGTAAATATTAGAATTTGCTTTAGCCTTAAAAATAAATAAATAAATAAATAAGGGATAATTCTATTTTCAGTACAAACAAAAGCTTCCTATTCTCACTGTATCATTTTTACACTGAGAGAAATAAAGGTCAAAAAAATTTTAGAAATAAATAAGAAAATCTCAGGCAATCATTAGTTCTTAATGAAAAGAGAAGTACCCAAATACACTTCACGCACTATTAAGAAAAAGTTATGCTTTTTACAAAACACATAGAAATAAAATGCCCAAAGGATAGGTCTTTCTAACTGTCACGATTACTATTTGGTGCAAATGCTCCTTAGATATACTTCTGCCAATATTTGCTAATAAAAAGCAAGATTACTTTGAAAAGGTCACAACTTCAGTATTTTCTGGAAAAAAAAAATATTTCCTTCCCCCAACTTAAGACAAAAAACTAGACTATGATTTAAAAACACGTTTCAGAGATATAGTTTCCTCTCTTGAAATGTGACTTAAGACTAACTAGAAAACAAAAGAGTACAATATAAAAATACCTCATTATCCACCACTGAAGAATCTTCAGGTTCAAACACTGATTTGCTTGCACTGGTTTCATTTTCATTAACAGTTGGGGTTGAAGTAATAGCTGGCACATATTTTTTGGTGGGACAATTAGCCACACTAGTAGTTGACAGCTAAAAAAGGATTGGTAATAAAAACTATTATGAGGAATTTAAAAGTTATGTTAATTTTATAAAAGCAGTTATTTACCACTTCCCCATCCCTGTCATAATCCAAGGAAAATAACATTAAGAAAGTTGAACATAGGATGAAGATGATGTATAGTAAGCCTCAAGAGACAAGAGGGAAATGTTATTATGGAATATCTCATATATCCAACTCTGGCATATATATATAAAAAAATCCTCTGGACATTATTTAGGATGGGGACAAAGAAAAACAGGATTAGAAGGAGGAAGAAGGGTAAGAGTCTAGAAAATAAGTGTTATATTAGCTACATATGACTTGATGTGTTTTTCTTTCTTTGAAACAAAACCTAGCTGAAGAATAAAAGTAACCAATAAACTTCAGGCGAATTTCAAAAAAAAAAAAAAAAATTACTTCCTCCCACATTAACCCTATTCTGGGTTATGTGACATGATCAGAGGGTTCTCATTTTCTGATCATTCTCAAAGACCCATGCATAGGCTTTCAATTAATAAGCAAAAGTACATACATTTTATATTCAAACTACACAACTAATATTTCAATTATTTCCCTTAGATAACCCATGATGACTTAAGGGCATTATGTAATTTTAGGCCAGTAAAAGAAAGATGGAAATGCTGGTCCATAATTGCAAAATTCAAACCAGAATGTTTTAATATAATAAATATTTATGAATATTTATGTTCTGGACCCATGGGGAGCTAGCTCAACAAATAAATATATGTAAATCATCAGAGTCAATCCTATGTGATCTCTTTCACAGTATAAATCTGTATCACTAACCCCTTTCAATAATCATAAAAATCAGTAGATACATAACAGTCACATCAACATTGGAAAACGACAAAGAGTATTTTCAGCTTACATTAGATTTTAACTTTTTTTTTTTTTAAACAGAAGGAAATCAATTTCAAAATTACCTGTAGGTCAGGACATGCCTTTTGCAGCGCTTGAATTTTCTCTTGAATCTCAATTAGTTTCTTTCTTTCTTCCTGCAATTGTTTGAGCTCTCTCTGTTGCTGCTGTAGTTTAGCCTCATAAAATTTCTCTCTATAATTAAATTGATGTTATATATATTTGTGGAAGCCAACAAAATTTGATAGTATTAAGCAAGACATAATACATGGGAGAAGCGGTTGTGGCTCAATCGATAGGGCTCCCGTTTACCATACGGGAGGCCCTGAGTTCGGTTCCCAGGGCCTCCTGGTGAAGGCGAGCCCGCCCGCACGGCGCGGTGAGCTGACGTAGTAGGATGACCCGACAAGGCAAGACAAGCAGACACAGAGAAACGCACAGCAAATGGACACAGCGAGCACAAGCAGCAAGGGGGGGATAAAGAAATAAATAAATAAAATCTTTAAAAAAAAAAAAAAAAGAGACATAATACAGTACCCCTAGCTGAGCTATAATAGACACTAATTTTTAATTAAATGGAGGCCAAAAACTTAACATACCTTGCCTTTTCATTTCCTCCAGCATCTTTGTGTGTTTTATTGGCATTTCCTCTAGCGTTATTTGGATTTTGTTTGGTGTCTTCTTCTGTTTGGTAGAAATCATCCAAATTTGAAGTACTGGCAGAGATAACTCCTTGATCTGCATCATCATCCTATAAAAGATCATATTAAAATAATCTTGAACTCTAAAGACATTATCCAATTCATACCTGAAATATATATTAGTCTGTAAAATGCATGTTATATTAAAAACAAACAAACAAAAAACCCACTGCAGTAGAAAAAGCAAAATTTTAAACACTGAAGTTCATCCTCTGCCAATGGCAGGAAATGAAGTACTAAAACTAATATCAGCTCATTTAAAATGAGTTGCTAGTTACTTAGTAGTGACAGAAATTAAGTAGCCATTTCTTTTCTTTACCAGATAATGGAGTTTATCCACCCCCCATGTTTGCTCTCTGTGTCCATTCGCTGTGTGTTCTTCTCTGTCTGCTCTTCTTCTCTTTAGGCAGCACCAAAAACCGATCCTGGGACCTTCTGGAGTGGTAGAAGAGGCACTCAATCTCTTGTGCCACCTCAGCTCCCTAGTCTGCTGTGTCTCTTATTGTCTCTCCTCTGTGTCTCTTTTTGTTGCGTCATCTTGCTGCACCAACTCTCCGTGAGGGGCCAGCACTCTGTGCCGTCCAGTATTCCTTCACCAGGAGGCCTCGGGAATCGAACCCTGGACCTCCTATATGGTAGACGGGAGCCCAATCACTTGAGAGCCACATCTGCTTCCCGAGTTACAGTATCTTAAAACAACCAAAAATATCTTTCTGGAGAATATGAAGATTCTCCAGAATCTCAGAGCACTGCCATATCCTAATGAACTCATGGTATCAGATAAATTTTCTTCAGATAAAACTTTTACATTAACAACTTCACATAATCAATGTCTCCTGTCACTTGCTCTGCATAAATCCACCCCCACCCACCCATTTTTGGGAAACAAGCGTCAATGCTCATAATACAAAAGATAATGAGAATATATCATCTCAAATCTGTCCTGATAGTGGAAAAACAACCAAAGTTCCTATCTTATGAACAGCGGATCCACATTTTCTGTTGAAATCAATGTACTTTAGAAACAGGGGAGGGGGAAACATTTAACTCTTCATACTCTATATGCATTCATGCTTTCTCTGAAGACCTCAACTGAAACCTTTGGAACTATCAATCTAATAAAACTAAGAGCTGACCCTTAATTATAAAACTGCCTAATGAATTTTAAGTTTATAAAAACATTATTATTCTGGTCTTTGCATCAATCTAAAATCTAATCCAATCCACTGCTGATATGGACAGGAAGATTAGGAAGAAACTCAATTGGAATTCATGAAAAGAGGAGGAAAAAAGTGGAAAAATTAAAGAGAAAAAAATACAAAGCAAAACTATCTGAAGTTTCAGGTAATAAATATGAGAGTGCCTGAAAACTGAAATGGTATAAACACCAACCCTAACAGAAGGTGAGAAAGTAATTGGCGAAAGTGTTATTTTATCATACCTTGTATCACAGATGGAGGAACTAAACATAACAGATGTCTGGAGACTTAAAAGATACATAAGAATTCAATTTAAGATCCTTTACACTAAGTTATCTAGGCTAACCTAATCAGGATAGTGTGACAAGAGTTTCCCATAATCATGATAACTGTGAACGGTTTAGACTTTCTCCTTGTCTCTCTTGGGAAACAGAATGTAAGTAAGGGTACAAAAAGAGTGGGGAAAAAAACAACAAAAACATACTACCTTTAATAAAACAAGTAAAAATTATAAATCTTAAACTAATTTAAAAACTTGGGAGTTTTAGATCATTCTTGTAACAGCTCTCTTCAAGGAGGAAGGCCTTAATTTCTATGGGTTGCTGTTTTCTTCTTTCTCATATATATTTCATGTCTTAAAATATTCCCTAAAGTAAAAGAACTCTATTTATTATAAGCTTGATATTAAATTGATTCCTCTATAAGCCAATAAGTTATTCATAATTTCTGATCTATTACTCCCACTTTAGACAATTACATCTGAGAAAAAGAATCTTTAAAGGGGGAATCGGAAAGAAATTAGTAAGTAAAATGATGTTCAAGTTAGTACAACCCTTTATAATTTGCTTTAAATTTTCATATGGCAATACAGTAACATGAAAATTAAAAAGTGAAAAAGGCATTTAGAAATGTCTCCTTTTTATTCCTGGCCCACAATGGGCAACCAATGTTATCAGTTTATGTGTTATTCTACAGATATACTTTGAATAAATAAGCAAAAATATAAGTGTATGTGTCAGTATTTGTATGTGTGTGTGTTTATATATATATGCATATTCCTTTCCCCTTCTCCCCTCAGCAGTCTCTCTTTTAATAGGGAAAGAGTGTAAAAGATAAGAGCCCAATTGTAATAATCATTAAGCAAGCTACAGCCCACCAACGTTAACATGTAATCAAGGGTATGGGGAAACAGACTCTCACACACCACTGCTTAGAGCACCGATTAATACAGTCATTCCGAAGAGCAATTTAAGCAGCATCCATTAAAACTGAAATGAGCATAAGCTCTTGACAAAGCAATCCCATTTCTCCATATCGACTCTTAAAAACACAAAAGCATAAGGCGGCTTGTAGAAGGTTCACTGGAGCACTGTTTCTGAATAGTGAAAAACTGGAACCAGTAAAAGGGTACATAAACAGGATGTTAGGTTAATTCAAGTAAGGTCCACTGATACTGCAGACTACCATGCTGCAGTTTAAGAAAATTATATGTACTGTATATACGTACTGTTTAGTTTTTATAATGTATTAATCGTATCATTAATCTATATAAATATACATTAGCATATATTTTATAACTATCCATATATTGAATAGCAATATATATGCTTACATGAAAAATTCTCTAAGACACTGTGGAGTGAAGAAAAAAGCACGCTGTAAAATGCGTATTATACAATTTATAAAAGTGAAAGAAAAATAAAACTATACGCTTTGTAAGTGCATACTCATTTATGTATGCACAGAAAAAGGTCTGTCAAAATAGAATTTGTAGCCTCTATGGAAAATGGGATTATGAATGGAGACCAAGAGGGAGTTTACTAGTAATGTGCAGATCTCATTTTTCTCGTAAACAATGAGAATACATTCATCCTTTACTTCAAAATAAGTAGCATTTCAAAGTTTATGTGAATAAAACAAGTTTTTTTCATACACAATGAAAACCAATTTTCTATACCTTTATAAATATGGTTAATTTTTAATAAAGCTTCTCAAGAAGCTATTTCCATAATAAAATATCTGAGAAAAGACTAGGAATATATCACAAATGATGAGGATGAAAAGGATTGTTATCTTTTAAAGGTAACTCACTTGCTGCTTTAGATGAAGTATATCCCATCTAGTAACCTACAAAAAGCTAAGGAAGTCTTTGGAGCATCAGTCATTTAAGAAATGTTAATTATGTAACTATATGTTCATATGTTTAGAGTGCTTTCTAAAATTTATGATAAATAGTTCCAGCTTACTTATTACACAACGTATGGTTTTTCTTTTACATGAAGCTGGTTTAAAAGCTCAGGCTCTGGCATCAGATAGTCTGAATTCTGGCTCTGACAGCTGCATAAACGTGGGCAACTGAGTTAACACCTCTTCAATCTGTTTAATACCTATACCACATTGAGATGTTATGAGCTCTACCTGATAAAAGGCAGGGGTCAGCAAATTATGTCCTTTGGATCAGCACATATTTTTGTAAGTAAAGTTTTCTTGGAATACAGCCACTCTCATTTGTTTATGCGTTGTGTATGGGTGCTTTTGACCTGAGTAACTGTCACAGAGACAGTACACATGGCAAAGCCTAAAATATTTACTAACTGGCCTTTAATAGAAAACGTTTACCAAGCCCTGATACAAAGCCTATAAGGTACTAAGCCTTTAAATGTGGCATACAGAAAGAACTCAATAAATGTGTACTTGTCTAATTACACCAAGAATATTATCAAATACACACATAAATTTGACTTCCCAAGTAACTTTACTATTTGACAAATACTTTGTTTAAAAATCAAGCAGTATTTACCTGTACCATAGCAACAAGATCTTGTAACTGTCTAAGTTTCTGTTTTGCAGCCATAAGTCTATTGATCTTCTGTTCAAATTCAGCATCTTCTGGAGCATCGTCAACAAGACTGCTCCTATGACTAGATAATGAAGCGCCACTAACCCCCTCCTCTTCTGCTTCTTCTTCCTCTTCCTCATCATCCTCAGCTTGTGCGACATGAACCCTCTGTTCTCCTTCTCTATTATACCGACAATCTGTTGAAAACATTTATCACTGAAATTAATAATTTTTAATAAACTTAGCACTAAGGAAAGAAAATCCACTTCGTTAGAATAATGTGGCAAAATTATCTGTAAATGTAGTCAATCATACCTAGAGAAGGCATGTTTAGAGGCCTTATGTTGGCAGCTGATCTGTTGTTAATTTCACAATTAGAATTAACTGGCCTCCCATCTCTATTATTAGAAGCACATTGTGCATTAGTGTTACTATTCACTTCATTCCAGGTGGCAGCTACCTGTGGATTTCTAAAAGAAAGAAAACAGACTGAGTTTACCTAAGGTTAAAAAAAAAAAATCAAGTTTTAGAATTGCTGATAAAATAATTACAACTAAGAACATCACTGGCTTTTTCCTCATTTAAACTCTGAATAATGAGTTTCTGCTTTTTATTAACTTCTCCATATGTGCTATTTGAACATTTAAAAAGAAAAATGCCTGAAATCATAAACTTATTATCTAAAAGAGGTAGGAAAATGCTAAGTAAGATACATTACTTCTTATGATTTACTTGCATTTGATCAAACAAATAACAAATTCATTGAACTGCTATCCTCAGTAATTCCACATTGTTCACAGAATATATATATTCACAATATATATCAGAAAATTCTTCACAAGTATGAACACAGGCTCCAAGCAGACTTACAAAAGGGAGCCCAAATAAAGGCACACAGTGAACACTTTATTGAGGTGTTTTTTCCACATCAAATGTATTAAGTTAGGATCAAAGACCTAAATATAAAAGCCAGGACCACAAACCTACTAGAAGAAAATGTAGGGAAACATCTTCAAGACCTTGTGGTAAGTGGTGATTTTTTGGACCTTACACCCAAAGCACGTGCAACAAAAGGAAAAATAGATAAATGGGACCTCCTCAAAATTAAACACTTTTGCACCTCAAAAGGCTTTGTCAAAAGGGTAAAAAGGCAGCTGACTCAATGGGAGAAAATATCTGGAAACCACATATCCAATAAGGGTTTTTTCCCATTATAACTCAACAATAAAAAGACAACCTGATTTAAAAATGGGCAAAAGACTTGAATAGACGTTTGTCCAAAGAAATACAAATGGCAAAAAAACACATGAAAAATTGTTCAACATCACTAGCAATCAGGGAAATGCAAATCAAAACTGCAATGAGATATCATTTCACACCTATCAGAAGGGCCACTATTAAAAAGACAGAACTACAAGTGTTGGAGAGGATGTGGAGAGAAAGAAACACTTCTTCACTGTTGGTGGGAATGCAGAATGGTACAGCCACTGTAGAAGACTGTTTGGCAGTTCCTAAAGAAGTTGAATATAGACTTGCCACGAGACTCTGCAATACCACTACTGGGTATATACCTAGAAAAAGTGAGAGCAGTGACACGAACAGACATTTGCACACCGATGTTCATAGTGGTGTTATTCACAATTGCCAAAAGATGGAAACAACCCAGGTATCCATCAACTGATAATTGGATAAACAAACTGTGGTGTATTTACACAATGAAATATTATGCAGCTGTAAGAAGAAATGAATTTGTGAAGCATATGACAACATGGATGAACCTGGAGGACATTATGTTGAGTGAAGCAAGCCAGACACAAAAGGACAAATATAGTATGATTATACTACTATGAACAAACTATATTGTGTAAGTTCATGACTTGATAACTTGAATATGGGTCATCAGAAAACAGAATGAGTTTGGAGAATGGAAAGCTGAGGGTTAACATGTGCAGGATTGGTAAAAAGGATATGTGTTAATCTTTGGAAATGAACAGAAAAGGTGAAAGCCCAATATGATATTTGTAACTAGCACTACTATTATGTGGGCATGAAAGTGGTTTAAAGAGAAAGTCTAAGGTCATGTATATTACTAAAAGGAAAGCTAAAAAATGCAACATGGAACCGTATAGCATAGTGAAACTGCAAGTGAAATACAAAATATGAATATGAGTAAAATTGCATATATAAGACCGTTTTTCTTTGAAGCTAAACCAATGTATGTTAATACTACAAGATGTTAACATCAGACCAAAAAAACCCATTATGCTAAGTGAAAGAAACAAGGCACAAAGTACTACGTAGTGTATGATTCCATTTATATAATATGTAAATATAAATCGATTTATAAAGATGAAACTAGATTAGTGGTTATGTAGGGCTGAGGAAGGACTGCTAAGGTGTGTGGAGTTTTTCTTGTTGAAGTAATGGAATTTTTCTAAAATTTTTTGTGGTGAAGAATGCATAACATTGTGATTATACTAAAAGCCACTGATTATATACTTTGGATAGATTGTGTGATATGTGAATATATCTCAGTAAAACTGCTAAATAAATAAATATGTAAGAATAGCCAGAAATAGCAGCTATGTACAGCAGGGGAAGGACAGAGAGATTGAGAGGTGAAGAATTTTCTTGTTTGTATGTTTTTTATTATTATTATTACTGAAATAATGAAAATGCTCTAATAATGACTGAAGTGATGAATGCACAACTATGTGATTACACCAAATACCATTTTTTTAAATGAGGTACTGGGGACTGAACCCAGGGCCTTGTACATGGTGTACATGGGAAGCAGGCACTCAACCACTTGAGCTACGTCTGCTCCCTGCCAAATACCTTTGATTGTACACTCTGGATGAATTGTATGCTTTACTAATATGGATCAATAAAATTGATTTAAAATATATATATTAGGTTAGGATGAATATGTTAGAAAAACAAATTTAAACAAAGTTCTTACCGAATGTTAGTAACAGGTTCAGAATTTTCACGCTCAGAATCATATTCTGACTCTTCAGTTTCTTCATCTTTTGTGTTTTCATTTACAGCATCTGTCATCATATCTGATGTTTGTTCATAATAATGAACTAGTTCTCTTAGTTCATTCAATCTTTTTCGAACTTCATTTAACTTCCTGATTTTAAAAAAATGCATAGTATTTATACCCATTTTAGTAAAATAAGGAATGAATTATTTTCATATAACAGCAACCAACACAAGTAAAATTTGGACCTGATCAAATAACTAGGGTAATGAATTTAATTTCGAGGGTGGCTTACTTAAAATTCTTTATTTTCATATATTATATTAAGGACAAAATCATAAGAAAACAAATTTCAATTTAATTATTTACTTTGAGTAGGTATCAATGTTAAAAAGCATAAAACTCAATGTCAAAAATATTCTTAAATTTCCTAAGTATCAAAAAGTGCAAAGTACTAAATATGCAATTTAAATACTACCTCTTAGGCAAATCAGATATGCAGAACATTACTGAGCATTTACAGAAAGTTCCCGATCAGTCTTTAATATATAGAGGTCTATAAAGCTCATAATATCTTTTTAATTTTTTTAATTTTTAAAATTAAAAAAAATTTTTTTTTTAATTTTACCGTGAGGTCCCGGGGATCGAACCCAGTCCCTCCATATGGAAGACGGACACCCAACCATTTGAGCCACATCCACCTCCTCATAATATCTTTACCAAACATAACACAAGACTTGTTGAGTTTTTTACTCAATGCTTGGAACTATATCAAGTGTTAACCCTTAAAACATCCTTTATGAATCGCTATATTATTATCTATGTTTTGCAGTTGAGGAAACAAAGGTTTAGTGAGGATAAGTCATTTCCAAGGTCACATAGCCTTCTGTTATACAATTTCAGAGCTGCCTGACTCTAAAGCCTGGGCTCTAAAGCTTTCAATACAGAAACATTTTAAGTGTAGCCTCAGCAATTTCTGATCATTTATTGGGGGTGGGGGGTGGTGGTGAATCAGAATACAATAACATTAGCTCACAGAAATTACTTATATTACAAAGTCACAATTCCCTTGAAGTATTCAAAGAATACACATACAGCACACACACACCTTTTCTACCCTATCACTTAAATTGTTTCTTCCAGAATTTTCAATACAATCAAAGAAAAAATGAGAATTTAACCCCATTACCCAATTCTAATCTACGTAACAGGGTTTGTAAAAATGTCTTACTGGAGTTTTTCAGTTGGATTTAGATGGCCTTCATTTTCATTCTCATTCTGAGAAAGCAGAGAAGCAGGAGGGTAAGGAACAGATGTCGGGAGGCTACTGGGTTCCCCACTGACCACTGCTGCTAAGCCTACAGACGCAGAGGGAGCTGAGGCTGTACTTCTCTGATCCACACCCCTTTGTGGAGAGGCTGTAGAAGGCACAACTATTAGAAAGAAAAAAATTAACAATTCTCATAAACAAACATGGTTAACATCTTAAAATTTGCAGATTTAAAATTTTAGAAATTTAAGGATACTTTATTAATATGCCCCACAACCAAACACAAACATTTTTACTTTTTTCTTCCAGAGATTCTATCACTTTTACATTCCAATTCATGGACTAAAACAGCAAGTAAAGAAAAAGGAAAGACAATTTCCGTCTTGACAAGAAAAATGATATATCCTATCTTGGAAAAGTAATTTGAGGCATACTAACAAACTTGGTTCTCCTAGGTTGAGTTCAACAGGGCCACTGTGTATGATGTATAGTAGTCCATCAGTAACTCTTCCCAGGGTTCCTTAAGCTAATTAGGTCCTTAAGAGTTTTCCAAATCTACAAGCCGAAAGAAATCACATCTGGCCTGTAGGATGGGACTTTCCGTGTTCCAGTAGATAAAGTAAAAATATTAAAGTGACTGTGGTACATCCATACCACGTATACTACCCAGCAATAAAATTTCCTAATTAGACGATGGCTAGACTAAATTTACAATAAAATTTCCTAGATAGGATTAGGAAATTTTAGTGCAAAATCCTTAAACTAAATTTTAATTACTTTTCTATCCACATATCTCAGACAAAAAGATCTCTTATGCCTTCGAGGGCAATTAATGGAGACTAAGAATCTTTGTACTTCTCTACTTTCTACTCTTCAGAGCTATTGTCTTTTCTCTCTTTTACACAGCCACCATCATTACTTGCTGCTCAGGTCTAATCCCACAATTGTTACAGCTGGTCTCCAGTAGTATCCTGGGTTTAAGAAAAAAAAAAAAAAAAAAAAGAACTGTAGTGTCAACAGTAGGCAAAGTGTTTCTTTTTCTGTATAAAACTGATCGCTATTAGGCTTGAGCACAACTTTCAAGTTTTATGTTTTCTTAGCTGTGTTCATCTGCTTGTGAAGGATAGAGAACTGGGAGTAGATTATACTCTGGAGGAGGAGGAACCTGCAGGTAAGGGAAAAAACAGGACTGCTGCAAGGCGCGCACATGAGTGCTGCAATGGTAGAGAAGGATGCGGAGGCAGAGGTCAGGCAAAAGGCAGGACTGCTGCAAGGCGCGCACAGTAGTGCTGTACTGGTAGAGAAGGGTGCGGAGGCAGAGGTCAGGGAAAAGGCAGGACTGCTGCAAGGCGCGCACAGTAGGGCTGCACTGGCAGAGAAGGGTGCGGAGGCAGAGGTCAGGGAAAAGGCAGGACTGCTACAAGGCGCGCACAGTAGGGCTGCACTGGTAGTGAAGGGTGCAGAGCAGGGGCTCCAGAGGTGATGTTCTGACCCTGGCCTCTTCCTGTCGAAACGGACTGAAAGGCTGAAGGAGGGTAGAGTCTCATTACCAACTATGTGGGTAAGAGGCAGTGATCAGAACTGAGAAGCTATAAGGATAGCAAGTAAAATAACTAATTACAGAGCAGAAAAAGCACGGTTCCTATAGTTATAGCTGCCTGAGAAGAGCATTTATGTATTTTAAAAATACATAGGTCCAATGGTCCTAAGTCGTCAACTTTCTGCACTAAACCACATGCAATACATAGAAGTTTCTTATTTAACTTTTTTCTTGTATAAACACTCTAAATCTATGTCTCATCGTTTCAGGGTTTTTAACTGAAAGTACTAACTTGAACTAGTTTTTCCTTAAGGGAAAATATAAAATATGCTAAATCATGCAATATTATGATGTCCAAGTATCTAGTAGGTACCTCCTCTTCTACATTTCCCTTATTAAAATCTTACCTATTTTTCAAGGTCCAACTTTATTCAGCACACAATACTTTCCCCTTTTCTGAATTACAGACCACATCTACCACCTATTTGGCTTTTCATCATATGTGGCCTTATTAAACTTTTCACATGCAAGTCATTATCTCCTACAAAATTAATTTTCTTGAGGAACCAGGAAAATACCTCTAAAATACCTGCACTGCTGAGCCAGATTTACTTACATGAAGAATTATTTAGATGCTGATCACGAAGTGTGTGAAGTTCTCCAAGCAATTTGTCCATTTTTTGTTTCTTTTCCTGTAACACTTTCATTTTGCTAAAAAGTTGGACCTTCTCATCAGGTAAATGCTCTGAAACTGAAGGATTCCTGCTCTGGGAAACCTCCCTAGTTAACGAAAGACTTTCTGCCTGTCTTCTATTGTCTGGAACAGCTGGAGGCTTAAGGAAAAAAAGAAGAAAAACTAAGACTAAGATAATTAAATGTTATACTTTCACTTTAAAAATGCTTAAACAGTCTTCATAAATATGAGTATTTGCCTAGGTTGGACTGATGGGTAACTAACCATACATCTTTCCTATTCCCAACTGAAACACTGTTTACTGATATGCCACTACACAACTACGGTTTTATACACACACATACCCACATAACAGTCTTAGATTCACTAGATAGCCTTACTATCTGGATCTAAATTAAATGCTAACAATGCCACATTATCTAGAATAAACCTTCAAAAACCTCATTCTCGCTCTCTTGCCATCCTTTTAGAACTATCAACATAAACTTTAACTTCTTAACCTATTAATTTTCCTACCACTTTTTAACCTATGTTCCTCAACTGCAATGTGTGTGTGCTTAATTATACAGCATATATGCAGCATATCCAGAATCCACCAGGATTTAGGGAATCGTAATGAATACATACCATCAAACTTAGTCAAATTTTAACATTTTGCCATATTTGTATCAATTCTTTCTTTTAAAAAGAGAAACCAATACAGATATAGCTAAATCTCTATGTGTACTCTTCTTCAATGCCATTACTCTCTCCAACAGGAATCTCAATATAGGAATCAGATATTTACCATTTTTATTACATGTTTTTATGTTATAATACATATATATGTATCCAAAAAAAAAATATAGATATTTTTATGTTTATAAAAGGTGTTATCCTTTAACACGGATTTTTCATCCATTAACTCTAGTTTGTTTACTGTGCCTACTGCAGGGTATTTCACTCAATTACTTATCATAGTTGATTAACCTAGTCTCTCAATTCACAGGCATTTAGGTCATTTCTGTTCTGTGCTATTAACTCAATGCTGCCACACACGTTCTCATAGATGTCTTCTGGGAACATGTGAGAGTTTCTCCAAGGTGGGACTGCTGGGTCACAGAGAAAAAGCATCTTAACCTTTACTAAATAATGCTAAATTACTCTGCAGAGTGGTTGTGCCATTCTTTTATTTTCACTTGGTCAGCAAGAAGACATGAGGAACTAACTGCACCTTCCCTCGCACTCATTTTCAGCACAGAGGAATTAATTCATCCTTTCTTCCCCAAGGCCCACAGAAAGAAACTTGACATTTATATCATTATTTACAAAGGTCATACCATTTCAACATTTGTTAATCCTCAAATTAAACTTAAGAACCTTCTTGAAATTGTTAGTAAAATATTACATAGATTTAAACCTAAGTCTTATGGGATTGTGACGAGTAACAATCTTCTGAGGAAAAAAGAATATCATCTAAAGGTATACAAATGGGAAATCATGCTAATCGACTCATTCAAAGATTTTCCTTCAATTCAGGGTTCCTCAAAGTCTAGTCCTTAGACCACCAGCACTGGAGTCACATGGGGAGAAGCCCACCCCACATTTGTGTGTCATAATTCAGGAGGTGGGGGACCTGTTGATAAAGGAATGTGAGAACCACTGTTATAATCAATGTTAATTTAAACTCAATTATGCTAACAATATTAAGTTACCTGAGAATCACGAAGCTGGTTATGAAAACGCTGTATCAAATCATTCAATTCTTCATTTAGTTCAGATGTTATACTGATTCCAGATAGGCTACCCGTAGTTTCTGTTACAACTAGAAAGAAAATGAACAACTATCCATCAAAATAAATAAATTGAATACCTTTTCAATTTGAGAAGCTAAAAATAAATTTTGAAAATAAAAGGAATGAGAAAAATATCCTACCTAATATCATTCTGAAACCAATCCTTTCATTATTTTCTACTAACCTGAAAAGAAGGGGAACCTCAGTAATCTCTAGTATAGTGGTTCATCTTTTTCTTTGTCTACTGATCATAGTAACTCAATGGAGCAGAGGTGGGGTGGGGAAGGGTAGGGAGAGAGGTGGTCTGAAAAGCACAGCTGATGCTGATAGGTCTCAATCTCTAACTCCCCAAACAGAATCAGCATTCTAGTACAGGGGCTGGCAAACGTTTTCGTGAACAGAAAGACAGTAAATTTGTTAGGCTTTGCAGCCATACAGTCTCTGAAATCATCTTTTTAAAAAGACCCTCATAGTCCCCTAAGGCAGTATTTCTAACGACAATTTTAATGCTAGTTGCTGCTCTACTAGTCAACCACTCCACCCTTGTCCTCATTTCTAACTCTCCAGCTCTGAAAGCGACACTAACTATAAATCACTTCTGATTTCTATTTCTAATAGAAATTAGACTGAGAATTTCAGGGCTGCATGGGAACCCCACTTTTCTAGTTTAAACTTTATTTTAAAAAGAAAGAAATTACAGTCCAGATAACTAACACACAACTTGCTAGTTTAGTGGTGAAAGGAAATACTCTTTCCCATGACAATTATGTTTATTAAATACTGCAATTCTGGTTTTTCATCAGCATTGCCTTGCAAAATCACAAAAACACAGGAGGAAATTTGTTTTAAAACTACTAAGCTAAAATTCTTTTTGAAATAGTATTTAAAAGAAATTCAAATTCAAACTACTCATTCTACTCCTGGTTCTCTTGCCTTATATTACACTAAAAAAAAAAAAAAAAAATCTGCTTACTTAAAAAAAGAAGTTCATAATCAGAAATAAAAAAAAAGACCCCTTGCCTAGAATTCAAGAGATTTAATTCTACTACATTAGAATTCTATATAAGCCTAGGCAAAGTCACAAATTCTGTTAAGAATTCCTTCTCTATAAAATAGAAATAAGTATAGAAGTTTTGGCTACTAATTTACAATTGTGTGATGAGAAAATAAGATGATGCAAATGTAAATATTTGAGATTAACATAAAAATCAAAGGAAAGTTTTCAAATGTGATACTCCAAACTTGAAAAATATCCAAAAGATAGTTGTTAACCAAATTAATACTAGTCATTATGTAATTTTTTCTAAAAAAAAAAAAAAAAAAAAAAAAAGATCTTGGGTTTTATACAAAATTAAAGCTGTCAAAGTTGGCTTATTACAATATGAGGAATTTAGAGGCCAATTCCCTTTTTTTTTCCCCTCCTTATACAGAGATATTTTAGGGCCTTCACCTTTTATTTGTTTTTATATCCCCCATTCATTGCTCAGTAAAACCCCTAATCTGCTTTCTATCACTGAATTTGCTATTTCTAGTGATCTCTTAAAAGTGGTATCATACAGTATCTGTGCTTATGTGCTTTGCTTATTTTATTGAGCATATTTTCAAGATTCTTCCATGTTGTATTATGTCTTTTAACTTCATTCTTTCTAATGGCCAAACAATATTCCATTGTGCATATATACCACATTTTATTTATCCATTCATTTGTTGATAGACACTTCAGCTGTTTCTACCTTTTTGCTGTATTGAAAAATTTTAATTGTTTTTTCCCTTAAATTACCTATTTCCTAAATATAAAGGTAAAAGTTAATAATACTTTGGATTTTACAAGAGAAAAATGAGAAAAACACTAATTATTACCATATACAATTACATAATTATTTCAAAAGAGTAAGTTATTTGAAAGTCATAGTCTCTTATGAAAATACAGAATTATATTAAGTATAAGAGAGACTGATTAGTGGGCTGGGCCAGTAGGCCAGGTGTGGACAGCAGGAAAAGCTGACTAACGTAACACTGGGCTGCCTCAGTGAGCACCTAAACTGAGTGGCAAAAATAGAGCACCTGAAAGGAGATAAGTTATCATTAAACTGGTGTGGTGGGAATAAACTAGTAGTACAAAACCTTCATTTAATTGAGTTTTAATATGTATCAATACTGTTTTCAACTTAATGAGAAATCAAACACCTAGGTTTGAGGTGATGAAACAAACTATATATAACTAGACTCAATACTTAAAGAATTCAATAAAATTTTCACCCAAATGATACATGCTATGAGGGAGGTTAGAAGAGGGAAAACAATGTTTCTGCAACTCAGGAGGACTGTAGAGGATAAGAACAGCTCAAAGGAGCTAATATATGCAATTAGAGACCTACATGAAATTAGCCAATATGAACTTTAGAAGCTAAAGGTGCTCTATAAATTTATGCACCACCTCACTTTAGGTTTAACCCTTCTTTGGGAAGCAAGAAAGTACAGTAAACCCAGTTGAAAAAGTACAAAAGATGGGACTAAAAGGATTAAGAATCCTTTCGGTCTGAGGTACAAAAACAGAACTACAAATTGCCCCTCTGACCTCTTAAGGATACTCTGACAGAAAGAGAGAGCGAGCTGTCTGCATGGTACCTTTTCTGTATAACCAAAGAAAAGCACAGGACAGGGTGAGCCTTACTACGCAACAGCCAGCATCTGACTGTCTAAGAGCCAGCCTCCATCTTGCAGTACCATTCTTCATTGAGCCTTGCTTATAAAAACAAGCGTCTAAGGCTGTGGCGTACCAGAATCATCCATCACAGCAATCGCTTCCTCTGCTTTATGTTGCAGAGCTAGAAGAGCAGCTTGTCGTCCCTGCAAAGCTCTCAGCTGCTCCTGCTGTTGCAACATTCTTTTTAATAAATCATGTTGTTTCTTCAAATTTTCTATCTCTTCCACAGGTTCCTGCTGAGGATCCCTGGCCTGGAAAATAAAACCAACAATACTTATAGTTGACTATTAAAATCCATGTTCCTGTTTCAGCTACCAATGGCAAAGTACATAAACAGATAATTAGATACAACCCTAGACAGTTTAAGTAGACGTGAAATAAGAATAAACTAGAATTACACAGCAGTGGTAGCCTGCCATGTCAGATAATTTCATTGTGTAAGGCCCTAAGCAATGGCTTAGCATGAAGAATTAACAAAAGGAAAGCAAAGAAAAAGGCATATCAAAAGAGAGATAAGAAGGCCAAGAGAGCAAAAGGGGCCTCACATTCACCCACACACACAAAAGCAATGAGGAATCCAGACCCTAAAGAAGAGAGGGAGCAAATTACAGAAAAGTGGGAGCAAATCAGATACTTTCAAGTCATTAACCTGATAAACACCAGACTAAGAAACTTCCTGCCTCATTCCTAGAACTGATGGGGGTAAGGTGGGGTCGGAGAAAAGAAACAAAATCCCCTTCGGGTATATTCTTATTTTGAACCAAGGACAGAAATTTTTACAATATTTTTTATTTGACAATCATATGTGAGTAGGCTTTAATTGCATCTTATTATGTAAGCATATAATAAAGTAGAAAATTTTATATTTTTATCAAGGATGTCATTACTATTTTTTCTCTTCAAATATGCCCAAGTGGCTGAGTCTGAGGACTTGAGCTACTTGAGTATTTAGAAATACTTCTAAATTCACTCTCAAAAGCTAGGAGATTATCACCTTGTCCAAAAGTATAGGAACAGATCATGTAAGTGCCACTTACAAGAATTTTAAATGTTAATCTTAAAACGATTCAAAATAGTAACACAAGAAAAAAGAAACCTCAATTAAGCAAAGGGATAAATACAGCTCCAAAAAAAATATAAGACAAATTATGCATTAAATGTATATCATAATATTTTTACTACTGATTTACCTTTTAAAAAATCTTACGTTATAGAAGTTCCATGATTTTACCTAACATTTTTATAAAATATTTGAACTCAACCCTGTACATTTGTTACACTTCAATTTAAATTTTGCACTGCCATACAATTTTAGTTAGGGTTATATAGATTTTAAATGAACATCTCTCCCCTTAACTTACTACGGAGAATAAAGAAGCCCAATTGTTTTCTTCTGAAAGTAGAAATGCGCCGGCCTACTTTCTTATGCACATATGATTCCTGGAGAAATTAGGAAGAACATAATGGCCCGAGAAATTCCCTTTTACTAATACTGTGCCAAAAATCAGTTCTCTTCTCTTTACCTCCCGAGCTAAAACTCATCAGTATAGTGAATCAGAATGCATAATGGTAATAATGGTAATAATATTTTACAATGTCACAATAAATTGAATGAATGGATAAGTACATGGCACAGACTTAAGTACTCAAAGGAAGGCCACACAGTAAGGTGAATGCTACGGTTAGGATATGTATGCATCATACACATACCTACCCTGGACTATTTCTAGGTTTTGTGAACATGGGACAAAAATAATCTACCATGTTTAAGCCACTCTCTACTGGAGGTTTTTCTACTGCCTAGAGTTTCTAATAACCCCTTCACAAACTAACTACCGTTTATTCATTTTTCTATCATAAAGAAAAGTGGAGTTACCTTATTAACATTCACATTATTTCCTATCAATTCATTTACACTTGCATCTTGGGGAAAAAAATGAGGGGGGATGGGTTACTATCAATACCTAGCCCTCATAGATTTGAGCCAAAATACATTCATAATAATTTCATTAGAGTCAATGGCAAAATGTAAAACCAGTTAGGTACAGGTCTCAATGGAATGACTCAGAAAAATCTCTACAGGTTGATATGATCAATCAAATACTCCTCCAGCAAAGTATCAATGGTATTTAATTAAGAGGAGAAACAATGCAAATAATGAAGATGGTTATATTGGGGGAAAAAACATCAAGAATGCAAATCTCCATCTAATTGATAATCTCTTCAACTTCCAAAATAGTTTAGACTAAAATTACCTTTAATTTTAAAGAGTTTACTAAGCAATTTAATATTATGGAGATTTTTATCCTTTAAAAAGCAAACTTTTAAAAAAGTACTTTAATGCTTCTTAGCTATAATTTGCAAAACTTTGATATCATAATTAAAAATATTTCTAAGTTATTAAAATAAATGTAATAACCTTCAGACTTTTCACTAATTCAAAAAGGAATTCCTACCAATTTTTAAAATCAGTGGAGTTTTACTACTGCTTAATAAATTTAGCATCTATATAAAAATGATGCTTCAGACTAATGCTTTAAAAAAGTTGTTTGGGGTGGGAAAGCAAAACTATAAACATGTATAAAAAAAGAGATGATGAGAAAAAAGTAACAAAAATATTGAGTGGGGAGCAGATGTGGCTCAAGCGGTTGAGTGCCTGCTTCCCACATGGGAGGTCCCGGGTTCGGTTCCCGGTGCCTCCTTATAAAAACAAAAACAAAAAAAACAATCAAGCAAATGAAAAAACCAACTCACGGAAGCCATATGGCTCAGTGGTTGAGCACCAGCTGCCCACCTAGGAGATCCTAGATTCAATCCACAGCCCCCGATACCTCAAAAAAAAAAAAAAGGGATGAGACTATGCCAAGAAGATGGTGCAAGGAATAGCAATCCAAAAAGGAAGCCAAACTAATATTAAGAGATATTTCTTACAATATTTAGTATGTACAGGACTAAAAAAAAAAAAAAAAAAATCTACTAAATCAACCCTTCAAATAATTTTTTAATTTAAACTTTTAAAAAATCACTTTTCATCAAATACACATTTTTATTTAAAGATTAATAATATAAAAACTTAGGTATGAAATCCTGAGTTGTATATGGAAATAGATGAATTTCAGAAAACTGTTTCCTCTACTCAACTGGTTAACTAATAATTATTCATGGATTCAAATATATTTTTACAGCTAAAATTACTTCAGACAATATGCACTTAAATCATTTCATGTGAAAGCTGAGGAAACTACACACAGAGAGAAGATACAGTTGTGATTCATCCAACATTAGCTACAGGAAGACAGGGCTCCCAGATTCCAGAGCAGTGTTCTGGACATCACACTTTCTACCGTGTGCTTGAGACAGCTCTAAGTAATGGCACAAATGGCATCCTGAAGAAGCATGGTCTGGTTTGGGAGACAAGGTCAGTCACATGAAGTAACTAAAAATGATGAAAATCACAGCCAACAAAACCTACGTGCAATTAAAAAAAAGTTCATAAATTCTCTGAGAACTGAGATTAGGTGGGGCTGAGGTGGGGGAAGGGGGATGTAGAAAACAATGGGGGCATGGGTACTAGGGAAGACTTTCTTTTTTTGTTCTGTGAAGAAATCAATTTTATTGATACATATTAATAAAGCATGCAATTCATCCAAATTATACAATCAACGGTATGTGGTATAATCACATAGTTGTGCATTCATCACTTCAATATTACAGAATTTTCATTATTTCAATAATAATAAACAAAAAACAAATACACAAACAAGAAAATTCTTCACCTCTCAATCTCTCTATGCTTCCAGAAAGCTGCTATTTCTGGCTATTCTTGTACATTTATTTATTAAGCAGTTTTAATGAGATATATTCATATACCATATGATCTAACCAGTATAATCAATGGCTTTTAGTATAATCATGGTGTTGTGCATTCATCACCACAAAAATTTTAGAACATTTTCATTGCTCCAAAGAGAAAAACTCCACACCCCTTAGCAGTCCTTCCCCAGCCCGACATAACCACTAATCTAATTTCATCTTTATAAATTGATTTTATAATTACACTTTGTATAAACGAAATCATACACTATGTAGTACTTTGTGTCTTGTTTCTCTCACTTAGGATAATGGGTTTTTTTGCCTGATATTAATATCTTATAACAGTAACACAGATTTGTTCAGCATCAAAGAAAAAGTCTTCAATATCCAATTTTACTCATATTCGTATTTCACATGTGGTTTTACTATGCTATACAGTTCCATGTTACATTTTTAGCTTTCCTTTTAGTAATATACATGACCTTAGACTTTCCCTTTAAGCCATTTTCATACCCACATAATAGTACTGGCTAGTTGCAAACAATATATTAGGCTTTCACCTTTCCTATTCATTTCCAAATATTAACACACTTCCTTTTTACCAATTCCAAACAAGTTAACCCTCAGCTTTCCATTCTCTTAACTCATTCTATTTTCTGGTGACCCAAATTCAAGTTATTAACTCCATGAGATTACACAATATATTTCATTCCTAGTAGCATAATTATACAGTATTTGTCCTCTTGTGTCTGGCTTGCTTCACTCAACATAATGTCCTCCAGGTTCATCCATGTTGTCCTATGCTTCATGACTTCATTTTTTCTTACAGCTGCATAATATTCCATCGTGTGTATACTCCACAGCTTGTTTATCCAATCATCAGCTGATGGGCACATGGGTTGTTCCCATCTTTTGGCAATCATGAATAACACTGCTATGAATATCAGCATGCAAATATCTGTACGTGTCTCTGCTCTCAGTTCTTCTGGGTAGGTACCCAGTAGTGGTATTGCTGGGTCATGTGGCAAATCTTCACACATCTTTAGGAATTGCCAAACAGTCCTCCACAGTAGCTATACCATTCTACATTCCCAACAGTGAAAAAGTGTTCTTATCTCTCCACATCCTCTCCAACACCTGTAGTTCCATCTTTTTAATAGTGGCCATTCTGACAGGTGTGAAATGATATCTCATTGCAATTTTGATTTGCATTTCCCTCATCACTAGTGATGTTGAGCAATTCTTCATGTGTCTTTTTGCCATTTGTATTTTTTCCCTGGACAGTTGTTTTTTCAAGTCTTTTGCCCATTTTTAAATCGGGTCATTTGTCTTTTTATTGCTGAGTTGTAGCATCTCTTTATATATCATGGATATTAAACCAGTATCAGACATATGATTTCCAAATATTTTCTCCCATTGAGTCAGCTGCCTTTTCACCCTTTTGACAAAGTCGTTTGAGGTGCAAAAGTCTTTAATTTTATCTACTTTTTCTTTTGTTGTGCATTACTTTGGATGTAAGGTCCAAGAAACCACCACCTACCACAAAGTCCTCAAGATGTTTCCCTACATTTTCTTCTAGTAGTTTTAAGGTCCTGGGTTTTATATTTAGGCCTTTGATCCATTTTGAATTGATTCTTTTATAGGGAGTGAGACATAGGTCATCTTTCATTCTTTTGGTTATGGCTATCCAGTTCTCCCAGAACATTTTGTTAAAAAGACTTTTGGCCCTTCAACATGGAGTTGGTAGGTTTGTCAAAAACCAGTTGGCCATACAGGTGAGGCCAATTCTATTCTATTCCACTAATCGATGTATCTAGCTTTATTGCCAATACCATGCTGTTTTGACCACTGTAGCTTTGTAATATGTTTCAAGGTTAGGCAGTGAAATTCCTCCCATGTTGCTCTTCCTTTCTAGAATGCTTTTTGGCTATTCAGGTGCACTTTCCCTTCCAAATGAATTTGGCAATTGCCTTTTCTACTTCTGTAAAGTAGGCTTTTGGTATTGCATTGAATCTATAAATCAGTTTGGGTAGGACTGACATCTTCACGATATTTAGTCTTCTAATCCATGAACACAATGTCTTTCCATTTGTTTAGGTCTTCATTGATTTCTTTTAGCACTGTTTTGTAGTTTTCTGCATCTAGATTGGGCACTTCTTTGGTTCAATTGATTCCTAGGTATTAAGTCTTTTTGTTGTTATTGTAAATGGAATTTTCCCCCCCGAATTCCTCCTCAGATTGTTCCATACTAGTGTATGGAAACATCACTGATTTTTGTGTGTTGATCTTGCATCCTGCTTGTTTTAACTCACCTTCATATTTGAAGGGCAATTTGCTAGATAAAGAATTCTCAGCTGGCAGTTTTTCTCTTTCAGTATCCTAATTGTATTATACCACTGTCTTCTTGCCTCCATGGTTGCTGATGAGAGATCCGCACTAAGTCTTACTGTGTTTTGTATGTGATGGTTTGTTTCTCCCTTGCTGTTCTCAGAATTTTCTGTTTATCTTTGACATTCTGATTAGTATGTCTGGGAGTAGGTCTACTCGCATTTATTCTGATAGTATATCATGCTTCTTGGGCATGTACGTTCATTTCTTTTGTGAGAGTTGGAAAAATTTCAGCCATTATTTCCTAAAATACTTTCTGCCCTTTCCCTTCTCTTCTCCTTCTGGAACTCCCATGACTTGTATGCGGTTTTGTGTTACCATTCAACTAACTCCCTGAGCCCTCATCTATTTTTTCCCATTCTTTTCTCTCCAATTCCAGCTGTTCTGTCTTTCGTATCCCTTATTCTTTCTCCTATCATTTTTTTTTTTTTTTAAGATTTTATTTATTTATTCATCCATCCCCCCTTGCTGCCTGCGCTCGCCAGGCCAGCCAACCACGCCGTGCGGGCGGGCCTGCCCTCACCAGGAGGCCCCGGGAACCGAACCCGGGGCCCCCCATATGGTAAACGGGAGCCCCACTGATCGAGCCACAGCCGCTTCCCTCTCCTATCATTTTGAGTCTGCTGTTGTATGCCTCTAATGTGTGTGTGCTTTTAAAAAAGATTTATTTTATTTATTTCTCCCCATTCCCTTGATGTTTTGCACTTGCTGAGTCTGTTCATCTTCCTTGTTTCTTTAGAAGACACCAGGAGCCAAACCAGGACTCTGATGTGGGGGGGGGGGAGGGTAAGCTCCTAATCACTTCACCCACCTCTACTCCCCTTCTAATGTGTTTTTGATCTTTCCTATTGTGTCTTTCATTCCAATGAGCTGTTACTATACTATTCAGGTTTTCAAATTCTTCTTTGTGCTTGCTCAGTGTCTTCTTGGTATCTTTTATCTCTTTAGCCACACTGACTTTTAACTCAATTTGATTTTAGAAATTTGTGTGCATCTTGATTAGTTGTCTCAAATCCTGCATCTCTTCTGGGGCTTCTATATAGTCCTTTTCTTGGGCCATTTCTCCCATTTTCCTAGCACGGCTTGTAATTTTCTGCCACTGTCTAGGCATCTTATTAGGGTGGTGAGTTTACTCAGATGCTCAAATTCTCTCTCATTCGTAGGGTATTAGTGGCGGGAGGCTGTGTGTTACTGCTGTTCTTTGTTTCTTGGTTTAACCTGATCTGGGTCTTTAGGATTGTCTGTTAGTTGCCCAAATCTGGGCCTTGGACCCACTAATGGGTTGCAGACCTGCTCCCTAGGGCCTTGGGGAGGGAGGCTATATAAGTCAGAAAAAGCCTCTCTTACTTAATTTTCCCACATGCACTTCCTTGGTCTGCCAGCAGATAGCGCTCTTTGGCAGCCCTCTCAGTTCAATGTCTGGTTGGAGTGTTTGCTGCAACCTGGACTGGATCAATGTGACAGGATCCTGCCTGGAGGCTAAGAGCCTTGTTATTCAAACTTTCTCAGAGGCAGTTCTCCAACCTTTGCTGGCAGCCTCCTCCCTTTTCCTGGGTAGGAAATAATCCCATCCCTCTGTATCCTCAACAACCAGTCCCAGTCAACAGGGATAGTGACTGAGAGGGTCGAATCTCTTTAGTTCCTGCTGGTTCCCAAAGCAAACAATGGTGCGGCCCCTGACAGCCTGGAAGGGCTCGTGGGACACAGCAGACCAAATCTGTGGGTCAAAAGCTGAGTCAGCCGTAAGCAGTGTCCCTCTCTCTCCCCTCTCCTCAGAAGGTGGGTCCCTGTGTCCCCATTTCTCTGTAGCCATCAAGGCTTGAGATTTCAAAACTGTCTACAGTGTGGGGGACAGTGCCTGCATTTGTAGCTGCAGCTTTTAACTCACAGTTTCGCCATTGCAATTTTTTCCTTTGCCCCTCTCTCTTCTGAGTGGTGTCCAACCTTCCCCGGTGTCGTAAACCCCAGAAGATTTTTTTCCAGACTATTTCTGACTTTCCTCTAGCTTTTTTTTTTGGGAGAAGACAGTCCCATATCTTTCTATTCCATCTTCCCAGAAGTCCTTTCTTTTGTTAAGTTATACAAAATATCATGTCTATATAGTTCATAAAATAGACTCAACCCTTAACAGGCAGTTCTAGAATATTAGTCCTCTCATATCAAGCTGCAACTCACAAAGTTGCTTTCAGCTCTTAATCTAAGGTAAGACCTCAACTTTCCTTTGTACTCTTCTCAGAGAATACCATATTTTGAAAGGATTCTAAGAGGAAATGTGGGTGGGGCAAGAAGAATGAAAGACCCTGCACAGGAGACAGAATAGTCAGCTGGTGGGAATAAAGATTTTTCTAAGAAATTAAAATCATTTTATGAATTGAAGACTATACTTGGATACCCTTAAAAATCTTTAAAAGATAAAAAAGAATAAAACTGGAATAAACTCCAAGGTGCAAGTTCAATAGAGAATATTATTTACTCATATGAATATTTTCCAAAGAAACTTAAAAAATAGTAAAGCGGCTTTTTAAAGTAAGTAAAAACTGACAGATACCATGCTGTAATAACCATCAACTGCTAAATTTCGTTTGTCACTATTCAGAAGACTTAAAGACTTAAAGAGAGAAGAACAAAAAATCCCAAAGGACACCTCTTGTAGCTCATGTTCACTTCCTCTTTTCCTAGTTCTTTAAGTAATCAGTGACTTTCCTCTTTGTTAAATTCGGGCAACTTATGCTTAACATTCTATATATTAACATCTCCATAAGTTATTTCAAACTGTGTCCTCAAAGGAAAACAAACAAACAAAAACTGCCCAAATACGTAAAGGTTAAGTTTTGTCATTTTTAAACAGCTACAAAAAGAAAATATAAAATATCTACTCAACAGAAAAACAAACAAAAGCACTGATCCTACCTAGGTTAACAAACAGTAATAAAACATAAACTATTCTTGTCTATACTCAATTATTAAAATAGTAATTTACTCATGCCAAATGGATATAAGCTCTTCTACAAATGCTATTTTTATTCAAATTGTTTTAAATGGAACAACTCAATGGTTCTCTTTAAACTTTTCCTGAGTGCCTTTAATTTAAGTCATGGAAAATTAAAAACAAGAACAATTAAAAAGAAACATTGGAGAAAAACCAGAAAAAAATATTAGCAAACAAATCACTGGATAATTAAATATATTTCTTAAAAAAAAGAATGGAAGGAACAAAATTATAAACCAAAAATCAAAGTTTTTCAATCTTACAAAGAGAGGAGAGTTATTAGTGTTGTTTTTTTTTTTTTTCTTTAATGACCACCAACCATAGGAAATAAGAATGCAATTTAAAATTAACATCTGAGTTCATGAACACAAACATCAGAGACAAAAGGCAACTGACTGATGGTCAAGATTTAAGAATATATTTTGAGCTCTCAATTGCCAAAAAAAAAAAAAAAGGGAAAACGGATTAAGTTTCAAAATCTTTGTTAATGTAAATTAAGAAATTAACATGTCAAGGGACATTGTTCTAAAGTCAATGACAACATAACTAGCCATGTTAATAACAGCGAAGAGGAAATAGGAGCAAAGCAGCTGCTCATGTAGAGGCTTCCCAAGTTAATGCCGTGAAGGATGCCTCTGAGGGAGATCCATTCATCCAGCTGCATTTCCTATTAGGCCTCGGTTCCCTGTCGTTCTGAGGTCTCACCTTTCCCTTCAGGACTTAGAGTAATATCCATGTCTGAAACCTGTTCTTGTGAAATTGAATTCCCTAGCTTGTCCTCAATGCTTGGCTAAATTTTCTGACTAAAGGATGCTTCCTTTTATTAAATAGTGTAGCATATTAATTTCTTAACAAAACTCCTGTTTAACATACAAGCCAGCCTTGCAAATAAATACAAAAAATTTACCAGTCCACCTTAAAAAAAAAAAAAAAAAAAAAAAAAATCCACCCACCCAGTGAGTCAAGTTAATCAGTTAAGTTTCTGTAGGCTAGACTGTGGCTTAATTAAGCAAGTATTATTTCCTAGTATTTCCAAATTATATAACTAAATGCTGAAGTGTATTTTACCACTTATTCTGCTACATGTTACTTGTCAACTTTCATAATGTCATATTATTATATCATGAAAAAATTCTCATCACGATGAATACTTGATGAATGCTGTTGTCAATTATAGTAATCAACCACACCAGTTCCATCCCTCCCCAAGAGAATTTCTTTACCCACATGCCCCAGCCCTTCCATTTCTGCTGGAATGAAATGTGAGGACGAAATTAACCCAGCACCACTGCAGACAGTTAAATTAATTTTCCCATACCACAGAATCCAGTCTTCAACAACTGTCTGGATCAAACCCTCTCCTCTGATTTTGCCAGTTGAAAATAACATAAAGAAAGAAAAATTCACATTTCCACTTCAAATTAGGAAGGGCAGGGAAGAGAAATAAGCCAGATAAGAACTTAAAGGAAACAAAACCTCAAATTCTTAATGCTGAATAGTATTTGTGGACATACGACAAAAACTAGACAGACATGCACTGTTATTTCTCAAGAAAAGCTTTACTGGTGATAGGTTTTCAGGTTTACTAATGCATAGTCATAGGCTCATCTGTTAAAATAAAAATGCTTATATGAACACATTAGTTTATTTTGTGTGTGGTAAAATACATGTAACATAAAATTTGCCACTTTAACCATTTTTAAGAATACAATTCAGCAGCATTAATTACATTTACGATGTTGTGCAACCATTATTACTACCTACTTCCAAATGTTTTCATAACCCCAAACAGAAACTCTGTACCCATGAGGCAGTAACTCCCATTCCTCCCTTTTGCCCCCTTTCCCCTGCCCATCAGTCTCCGATCTATTTCCCGCCTCTATGAACTTGCCTATTCTAGAAACCTCGTGTAGGTGGAATCATGGAATAATTTGTCCTCTTGTCTGGCTTCTGTGTGGATGTACCACATTTTGCCTATCCATTCATCTGCTGATAGACAATTGGGTGGTTTCTACCTTCTGACTACTGTCAAGTAATACTGCTATGAACACTGGTCTATAAGTATCTTTTTGCATCTCTGTTTTCATTTCTTTTAGGTATATACCTCACAATGGGATTGCTGGGTCATATGGTAGTTCTTTGTTTTACTTTCTGAAGAACTGCCAAACTGCTTTCCACAGTGGATGATTTTTTTTTTTAGTTTTAACATGATTCCCCCCCATTCTTTGAGCTAAGCTAATTTTTACAAAAATCAGTATTTTGATAAACCTCATTTTGCAGAAACAGAAATTTTAGTATTCTTCTCACTGTGAATTTCACAATGTAAATGCTATGCTGACCCATTTTCTAGTCTTGCAACTGAATTTTCCAATCATCTGATTTTGCCTGAGTCCTAAGCTAAGAGACTGAGAAATAAAAAATCCTAATAGCTTTAAAGTAAGTTTTCAACGGCAAATGAACTTGGAGACTTTTCACTAGACAATGTGCTAAGTAAATGCTAATGATGGTGTATATCTATACCCTTATATCTGTGACAAATTTTAACTTTCCCAATGCCTCTAAAATTAGCAAAGCTGTATTTAATAATGAAACAAACCAGAAAAATGTTTCTGTAAGCTGAAGATCAGAAAATAATAGATTTTCAAACCAATCATTAAAACTATTTTTAACATTAATTAACTTTGATGTTTAAAAAGAATATATAGGGGGACGGATGTGGCTCAAATGGTTGGGCGTCCGTCTCCCATATGGAGGGACCCGGGTTCGATACCCGAGACCTCCCGGTAAAAAAAAATAAAATAAAATAAAAAATAAAAAGGATATATACAGCATTAACAATTTGAGGGTTTCTTCCCTGCAACACACTCTTCATTAAGGAACACCCATAAAATGTCATCCTGAAAAATGGGGAAAATTTTTAATCTTCATTTCCAGCCCTTTAATTACCAAAAAGCTGCTTACCGTGGTATCTGAAGCCTCAGACCGCACATCTATGTTTAGCGATGTGCTCTCAGCTACAGAACCAGATTCCACAGCTGAATCTATAGTCCGAACATCCTCCTCCTCATTTTCTCTAGCCTGAAATATTTTAGTGGTATAAATCACACAACTATTAAAAAGGGGCAAGAAAATGTTATTATGGATGGCACGACTTTTTAAAATAAGTAAACTCCTCTGGGGTGTGTGTGTGTGTGTGTGTGTGTATATATATATATACTAATGACATTCTGATGCCACCCCAGAGGAGTACACTACAAAAGTAACTCAATACATTGTTGAAAAGGTCCAAAACTTACAAGGATTTTTTGGAGAAATTTCATATATGACTTTTCTTGTTCTTTGAGGTGATCTATAAGATGAGTAAGGCGCTCCACATTAGCAGATCTTTCATTTTTCTCTACAAGATCTTCCCGCATAGAACTAGCCTTAGTAATATAGTCACGAATTTGAACAAGCCTGCTTACAATCTGCAAAGAAAATATTTTTTAAAAAGCAAGAAAGTAAACAATATGTAAAACTGCACATAATTCATTGGCAACATTAGAGGTTTTGTATTCCAAAGATAATTATCAAAGATAACATTTATTGTGTGACTACATACATGTAAAAAATCTGAATCAAATTTAGAAGCTAATCAATAGTTGTCAATACTAACAACTTCAAATTAATGTCAATTTAAAAATAAATTTCAAAATTAATTTATAATACCTGAAAGCTTTTATAGATCTGCAAACCAAACTAAACTCATTACTTACCTAAGACTAAATATAAATATATAAAAATATGTGAAAGATTTGACAGCACTTTCCAAAAATACTTTATCACCATTAAAAAAAAAAATTTATAACAATCTATTATTCTCCCTCCCCTTTATTAAAAATTGGCAATACAAAAAAAAAAAAAAAAAAAAAAAAAAAAAATTGGCAATACAGTATGTGGCAAATAAACAGAAGCCTTCAGTAACCTTAATATATAATTTCTACAGTCATTTTGGATAAAAAGAAATTTTCTCTATTTTGAATAAATATGGCAGATCAATGAGGAAGGTCCTAGAAGTACTTTCATTCCACCTAAGTAAAATTCCTGTGTGCATAACCAAACATAACTTTTGTTTTTTAAACTTAATATTTACACTCAGAGGTGAAAGCAAAGATCAGAAGAAATATAAATTTCACCACCTGGCTGCTCTCCATTGCAGGCTCTCCTCTCCCATCTTCCTCAGAGACTTGACAGTTTTGCAAAAGGTCATTACTTAAAGCAGAAGCAAATAACTCTTTACATTGTGCTGATCCAATTGTTTCTCTCTTTTGAGGACTTGTAGCAGCATCTTTACTCTTGTTAGTATTAATCTGCATAGGCAAAAAGTTGAAGGGCTTTCGGTTTTCACTAAGTTGACGTTTGTTGTTAGCAGCTGTTGCTCTACCTTGAGAATCACTTCCAATGCTTCTCTATATATCAAAAAGAAACCAAATCCCACGAACATTAATTTTTCAACAAATTAAAAAAAATACTTTGCAATGTTCTTAGTCAATTTTACCATCAGGTATTGATTCAGGTGGTATGCATGAACAGTTTTGTAATGAGATTGGAAAAAGCTTCAGATCTACAAAATTCTTTTACTAAAATATCTAATTTCAATTAGCACTTCCTATTCCTTATTTTGTCAGAGACAATTCAATTGTTGAATATGAACCGCATTAGTCCAAATGACTAGGACTATGGACCATATTTATGACTCATATTTATGTTCTTACTTGGTCACAAAATTTTTATTGGCTTTAGACCCAAAGAACCAATGTTAACAATATGAACATCAGCATGAAGATGTCTCCATGGTGCACTGTCTTAAAAAATATTCAGCTCAGTGACAGGCATACAGAAGTATTCAATAATTAGTAGACGGATGACCAAATGATACATGGTCGTCACCATCATCATACTAGACTTGAACCTAATCTTCATGCATATTTTGAAACCCATTTACTATGTCAAGTACAGATCTGACAGTTGAATATTTGTCAAGAAAGAATTCATCATCATTTGTACTTGCTTATAGGTTTGAATTATATTTCAGTGACTATACATACAAATCATAGTTTTATTCTTAACTTGAGGTAATCCACCAAATCCCACACTGAGCCAATAATAAATATACTAAGCTGCATCTCTCCATTTGTTTAAAAGCAGAAAAGCAGTATTATTCAGTTTAACATGCAAAGTTTAGTTTCACAATAAAATCCTTTAAATTAGTCACACAGCATAGTAATAAAGCCCAGAAACACTTGTCATCAGCAAGTTTAAAAATAAGACTTCATTTTCCTCCAAAAGACATAGTACCAACCCCATTGATCAACTGTTAAAATTCTTTACATATGAACAAAAACTTAAAAAAAGTAAATAAACAGCTCAGTTTTATATTCTTAAGACAAATCATTTAATAGATTTCAAGTCTTCCACATTCACAATCTGATTTTTAAAATAATTCACAAACCTGATCTAAATCACTGAAGTTTATCCGCTGTTTAAGTTTCTCTAATTCTGCTTGTTCTGGGACAGACATCTGAGTCATATATCTACTATGTGGATATGTATGTGGCATCTTTGTTCTTCGCCTTCCAACGCCTGGTGATGACTCCGGAGAAATATCATTAGTTACCCTTTTATCACTTTCTACACCAAACTTTTTCTTATTCTTTTCTGATGATCTATTTGCTTTCTTCTGTTGGCCACCCCAATCCTTTAAAAAAGTAAAAGCAAAAGTTATTCTGGACTGTCAAAATGGGAAATAATCTGGTATCCTTAAAAATATTTAGTCAACATAAAGTTAAAACAGTAAAATTAAATATTTTCCACATAAGTGTATAGTGCTAGAGCAAAGTTATTTCTAATAATCCATCTGTTCCCTCATTAGAGCTATCCTAAATACACCACTTGTCCTTCAAAAGATATTACTTTTCTATCATAGACCATAAACAAATACAAATCCCCAAACCTCAATTCTACGATCAATCTGTATATTTTCCAAAGCATTTTTTAAAATGGTGCTTTACTATTTATAAATTGAAGAGTAGAATAAATTATAGATTCTTTTACTGGCCTCCTTCAGATTAAAGGCAGTACGTATGATAAAAGCAGGTCTGATCTGGAGTCAATAGTTACTGTTTTCTGACAGCTTCACTGTGTGACTTTAGGCAAGTTACTTAACTGCCTATAGCTTTTATTTCCCATCTCTAAAAACAGCATCACCTTCACTACAGGATTGAAAATACCTAAGTAAAACATCTAGCACAGCACCTAGCATTAAGTAGATGACAAACACGGCTATTATTTCTTTTAACTTTTTATAGGCAACAATGTACTACATGATAACATCTGATATGGAATGACAAAAAATGCTTAATATAAACTAGAGAACATTTATATTTACTTAGTCATACTCTCATAACCAAACTTATTCATATAAAAGGTCTATAAATTCTCACGTGTCCATTTTGAAAGAACATTTTAATTGATACTACAATTACAACCTTTTGGAATATTTTCCTCATTTATAACGAACTCCTTTCTCTGAGCTCTATCCTCCCCAATCCATGTGCCAACCTCCTATACTACTTACCCCACCCCATCCTGGCCAGGACTGGAAAAGAGAGGCATCCAAATTGGGATAATCATATTTAAGTTTCAAATTGGAGCTAAGGTATAACTAATCAGTAATAATTGCAGCCATAACTGAAAACTTTAGAATGTTGGGGAAGCCACAGTACATCAAGTGGGCCAGAAAAGGAGAAAAAGGTGGTCTGTGAAGAGAAAGTTGAGTTAAGCAGAGACATGCAGAAGCAGAGTCAAAATTGTGAAAAAGTAATTCTTGGGAACTTTCCAGTTCCATTTTCCAGGACCTTCCTAAAACTTATTCGTATTCTTTGACTTTGGTTTCCGTAAAACATCTTTAAAGCCTCCTTTTTGACTTAAGCTAACTCAAGTTGATTTCTGTTGTTTGCAGCCAAATGTCTTCATATGACTATAACCATAGCTGAGGGCCCCTTAGTATTTTGGAAGGCAGGGAGAAATGTGACTATACAGCGTTTCAGTGGGTTGGATCTGGTTAAGTCGGGCAAAGCCGTGTTTTCAAATGTGCAGCCAAAAGCACACGGTCAGTACTAAGGCACCATACCACGTTGTTGAGTCGGTCGTCAGCACTCTCGCTGCTCCAGGTGGGTAAGTCCTGATCATTCATGCCTTCTTCAAAAGGACCTCCTCCTGTGGCCATACTGGCTGTGTTAATTAACTTTCTGCAAAACAAGTAAAAAGCAAGCCTTTCAACACACAAAAACAAGCTTCAAGTTTTAAATCATTCCATGAAGTTTACTGATATAAAGGTATCTCTTAAAAGCTGATTTTATGAGATAAAAAAGGCATTGTCAACCACACATCACAAATTGATTTAGCTGCTGTAGGCATATTATGATTAACGTGAAACTCCAACACTGAGGCCTGAATCAAACTTCATTACTGACTTGATCAAAGCTAATGGTGTAACATTTTATAAGCACAGAACCTCAAAATACAGCAAAATTAAGTAGCTTGAATGGATAAACAAACTGTGGTCTATTCACACGATGGAATATTATGCAGCTGTAAGAAGAAATGAAGTCATAAAGCATATGGCAACATGGATGAACCTGGAGGACATTATGTTGAGTGAAGCAAGCTAGACACAAAAGGACAAATACTGTATGAATGCATTACTATGAACCAAATATATTGTGTAATATATTGTTTGATTAAAAAAAAAAAAAAATTTTTTTTTACATGTATCCATTACATTTAATTGAGAAATGTATATATTTATTCATCTGTGTTTACTTTTTAGTTTTTAATTGTTTATGTTTTCAATTATTAAATGTACAAAATAAAGTTAAAAAAAATAATAATATAAAATAGATCCCAGTTCTTACTCAAAAAAAAAAAAACAAAAAAAACAAACTACAACTGAGTAGCTAGCATGCTGGGGGTGGAGGGAGGGGTAAACCACTAAATACCCTTTTATCTGCACTGGACTGCCATGCTTTAAGGTTATTCTATTTAATTTATTCAATACAGTCTAAAAGGTAGAGTAAAGAGAAGAAAGAGTTGTTAACAGCTAGAATGAGAACTTCACTTAGGAAAGAAACTATTTTGACAATGAACCTGGAATAAAGGCCATGCCCCAAGGACCTGAGCATTCATTTTGTTCAGAAGATTCAAAGAGGGTAGAACTGCTCTACATAAAACAAGGAGAAAGTTTTGGTATTAATAATACAGAAGGTACATCAAAGTGGTAAGTGAGATGAAGAAAAGGTAGGGAGAGAGAAAGGTAGGGTGAAAGGCCAGTAAAATACAAGAGTGATGTGATCAAGACATTTTAAGAATAGTGATGCCTACTACCCTACTTTAAATTGTCTGTATTAATGCTACCTCACAGCTTTCCCTAAATCTTCAATAAAGTCAACCAAACTGACAAACGTTTCCTACAAAAAATTTAAAAAAAATTTTTTAAGAAGTGGGGTGTTTGCTTGTATATGTAAACTCAAGAAAGGGAGATAAAAAAAAATGTAAACCAGAAGCAGCAATGGTTGAAGCAGAGGTTCAAAAGTGGAGAAGATCATGAGGAAATAAAGATTTCTATATAATCTTGCACTTCCACTAGCTGTGCAATTGTGCAGCATAGCAGGGAGGGGGATTGGGTCAAGAAGGGGAGGTGAAAAAAATTTTATCTAAAATTTAAGGGGCAAGGAAAGCATTAGACATCTGGCCTAGAGCAGGCTTCTCATTTTACAAACAGCAACACTCATTTTCAAGAGTTTTGCTAAGATCGTTCAGCTAAAAACAGCAAAAAAGAATGCAAAAATCCAAGTTGCTTTGATTCTAAGATCCTAACTCATCCCATTGACTTCAGCACATTATTATAAGGCTTATCAATCATTACAAAGTAGGATTTATCCCATGGCTGTTTTAATGCTAGGATATCTATTAGAACAACATATTACATCAACATATTACATAGCAGGTTAAATTGTATCATCTCAAAATAAAAAGTGATGTCTTAAAATTCAATACATTAATTATACTAATTCAAAGGTAGAAATACACTGACACTTCCTTGGAGTAATAATATATTGCTAAATATATTAAATTACTATACAGTTTTTTCAATGAGCATATTTTACTTTAATGATTTTCTAAAGAGTTGAAAAGTGTATTTTAAACAAGTACTTGACATTATTTTTAAAAAGACTTAAGACATATCCCTACCCAAATAAAGATGTCACCTATCAGTAATTCAGCTTTGTTTTGAAAGTTTGACAAACAAAAAAACACCACGAAACAAATATTAATACTGAAGCGAGAGAAAAGGTGATATTCTTAAAGAAAATGCATTAAAATTTCAAAATATCACCAGTAACCACTTAGAAAATATGATGGGGAAAAAATGATGCTGCTTATCATATTGACAGACATATGAAATACCTAGGAATAAAATAACAAGGATTTTGCTCTATGTCAAGCTCTAATAAAATCTATAAAACAATATAAGAGGAAATCTGAATAAGTAGGAAAAAAGTGATCTTTTCTGATGGGAACACTAAATATTGCAAACATACCAATTTTTCTAACTGTACAGATTTAATATAATTCCAAAAAATTTTTCCACTGGGATTCTTCTTGGGACATGATAAAACAATTCTAAAATTCATCTAGAAGAATAAGCAAGTGAGAAAAAATTAAATATCTGAAAAATAAAAAACAAGAGTAGCAGAAATCAGAAGGGTACAAAACCAGTTAAATTAGTACCAGTCCAAGAAAATCCTTAAAATATGATTAGAAAATTTTAGTAAGAAAAATTAATCATAGTTAACATTTATTTTGCTTACTGTATGCCAAGCACTATGGTAAACATTCTATGTGCATTCTATCATTTAATCCTCATGACAATCCTAAAAAGTAGGATTATTCAACTGACGGGACGATTTGCTAGCAACTTTGAAAAAGATTTATTTAGAACTTCAACACTCTCTCTTAACTGGGATTCTTCATCTCAGTCACAGAACACAGGAAAATGATTTGAGTCACTATTTTCTCAGTTCTCCCAAGAATGGTACATACCCACTACCATTCCAGACACACAGAAAAGAAGTTAATTCACAATATACAATAGATGCCTTAAAGTATTAGAACTTAATTCTCTCCCAATTGAGAAAGGCTGCCCTATAAAACACCAAGACAGTCGGTGGATAAGAAGTAGGTGAAAAAAAAAATCAAACCACCACCAAGAAAATATTAATAGAATGTACTTAAAATGACAAAGAGCTTACTAAATTTAGAAGCCAAAGACATAAAAAAGGAAAACGTTCAACAGATTTTATTACATAACAATCCTCTATAGGCTGAGAATAGTTTAACAACAATTTGGGAAAAAATTTGAAAGAAATATGAAATAAACAGTTTATACCTTTACCATATAAAGAATTTTTGAAAATTAAAACAAAAACAAAAAACTCAAAATAAGCATGAACACAATTTGAAAAAGAGGGAAACAGTAAATAGAAAATAAAAAAAATTAATAACAAAAGTCCAGCTGCAAATTAAAGGGACTATTAAATTTGCTAAATTTCATAAAAATTACATAATACCTAAGCATGATTACAGTAAAGGGAAACTGAAACCTTCATATACTATGGTGAGAATATAAACTGGTATAACTTTCCTTAAAGCATTTTGGCAATACTGTATCAAGAGATGAAATTAAGTTTTAGACCCTGTAATTCTAGCTCATATCTAGTTTAAGAAAACAACCTTAAAAATGGGAAAGCTATAATGAATGATGTTGTCATACTTCTAGTACAATGAGAAAAACTAAACGTCAAACCACAAGATAAATGTCATTAGACAAACAGTCCTATACCCACTGGATGGAAAATATATAATTATGAAAGCTGGACAATATAGCCTTGTGTTCTTAACATGGAAAAACTCTTCTGTATTAGGAAAAATATCACTATGAAAAGTAGTACATAGAATAAGTTTAAAAAAAAGGAAATATACTAAAATGGTAGCATGAGCGATTGTTGGATATAGGATAGGAATGTAATTATTTTTCCTCTTTTCTCTGTCATCTAGTTCCAGCAAATATCTTTACAATATTTTCTTATACTAGAAATATATTTAAGAACTTTTAAAAAGAACTGGTACCCGCAGAGAGGTATGTCTTAGTGAACTCAAATGACCCACTTAAATGAAACATTTCTCAACTACTAATTTCTAGATATACTGACATAATTTCTAATATTAAAGAGTAAGTGCTCACAAGCGGTAGGATGCCTCTCTCCCACATCGGAGATTCTGAGGATCGAATCCCAGTGAAGACAGGAGGAGAAGGATGAGGAGAGAGGGCAGGAAACGAACACAGAGAGTCTCCCAGCAAATGGACACAGAAACAGCAATAACGGGGTGGGGGGGGATATGTAAAAATGGATAAAAGTAAATAAATAAATCCTTAAAAAAAATAATGTATAGGGGAGGAAGATATGGACTATAGTTGGTAGTAATACTTTGACGATGCTCTTTCATAATTTGTTAACAAATGTTTCACAATGCCAAGTATTTGTGGTGGGGTGACATGTGGGAGCCCTGCATGATGGTATGCATGTTTGTTTTGTAAGTTCACAGTGTTTACTGAACACTTATAGTTTATGTATGTTCTTGTATGAATACTTCAATTGTTTAAAATAAAATAAAAAGTGCTCAAAAAATACATACGCAGTAGAGGAGATACCCTATTTAAAAGTACTAAAGGCAAAGTAGAAGAAAAAAATTAAAGTATTTAAGTAAAAATTCTTAACATCTCAATTTTTCTTCTTAAAATAGGGTATATGTTATAGTTTCTATCAGTACAGTAACAAAGTAAACTTAAAGATGTCTATTAAGAATATGTTTGGTGAAATAATGTTTTATATTATGTTTTTATATCATGATAGAGTCTCCCCCTAAGATGCAGAGCTTGTTTTGGGGATCTAATTATAGCCAACTTTGAAAATTATTACAATAAGTTTCTAAAAACAACCTAAAACTGCATATTAAATTTAGGGTGGGAAAAATAGAATAAAATCTTTTTAGAAGAACATTTACTAAGGTCTTGTCTATTAAGTTTATAAAGTGAATAATTTGGCCTACTGTTATAATTGCTGTACAGTAAAACAAGTTAATATTAATAACCTAATTATACCAAGCGTGTTTAAAAGTCACACTACTATAAAAGTGAAACTATTAGTGTGAAGCTAAAAAAATAATTGCATGTAGCTCAATTCTCAATATTTTAACAGTCAGTGGATTTCTCTGAGAGTAAATATTTTCTATTATAAACTTCCCCTAGAGACTAATGGCAAATCATTTCTCTCTTCCTCATGCCAACCTCTCTAACCACCTTAAAGTCACCATTAAAATACAGATCTCTGCCTTCCAAATTTTATTCTGTAGACACATTAACATAAACTATTACTTAGAAGTAAGGAATAACTTCCAATCATCCAAACACTAGGGATGTAGAGGAGGACCAATTTAAACAAGATTTATGTGGCAGAATCAATTGGATTTGGTACTATTATGATGTGGGGGATGAGGAAGCAAGAAGGATGAATCCTAAATTTCTAGCTCGAGCACCTGGGTAGATGATGATATATTCAAAGCGATGAGAAAAGGTACAGGTATTTGTTGCTACAAGGAGGAGATGATGAGTTGGGTTTGAGGGGCCTATGGAACATCCAACTTAATCTGTCTAGTGGACAAACACCAATCTAGCTCTCAAGAGAAATGTGGACTGGGGAGATCTGAAAGTCTTCCACTTACAGCAGTACTTGAAGTGGACAAGGGCCCAAGGAGAAGATGAAGAGTAAAAGACGACTGAACCTTGAAGGATACTGGTGTTTAAGAGAAAGGCAGAGACGAAGGACACTGAGAAGGAACAGAAAAGAGGGAAACCAGGAGGGAGTGGTAGAAACAGGGGGATTGGGGAGAGTGAATCAAGAAAGCGTGTATGATTAGATAATCATTACCCAAATAAAATAATACAGAAAGTACCATTTTTCCCCCTAAATATTCATTTCAAGTTAAAAATAAACAAAGCTGGTATTTTATATCAATACAAGTTTTCTAAAGTTTATCATTTGGGGAATGTCACTTAGTAAATATAAGAACCCAAATACCCAGTACAACTAAGCACTTTTTAATGGAAACTGAGAAGAAAATGCATAAGTATTTGAAATTATATGTTGTTTAGCCAGAGATTCACTTGAGGAATTTCTCAATTTCTCCTCTGTAATTAGGACTGTCAAGCACCTAAAAATTATACAGGATCTTTTCCACAGCTCTTTCAATTTTTACATTTTAATAATTACCTAGAACTTTAAAAGATACCTCTATAATTACGCCCTCTTAATTAAAAAATGAAAACTTTTAAGGGACTGAAGGCAGAGAGATAAACTGCAACAAAATATAACACTAAATTTACCTCAACAAGAATTTGATGAAACATCACTATGTACCAAGTATTATGTTAGGTTTATCATATGGACAGTTATTTTACTCAAAACATTTTCACACCGGGGAGCAGATGTGGCTCAAGTGGTTGAGCACCTGCTTCCCACATACAAGGTTCCAAGTTCTATCCCTATTACCGCCTAAAAAACAAACGAAAGCCCAACTCTCATTGGGGAGTGGATGTAGCTCAGTGGTTGAGCACCTGCTTCCCATGTACAAGGTCCTGGGTTCAATCCCCAATACCTCCTAAAAAAAAAAAAAAAAATACATTTTCACACGAACAAAATTAGTTGACTATATCCTTGCTTTCTACAAAAGCAAAAGTGAGAACTTTGAGGCCAATTAATCTCCCAATATGCAAAATTTTGCTTGCTATGACCCCTCCCCCTCCCTCCAATTTATATCTCAAATCTATCATTTATTTCCTTATCATTATTCACATATACCTTCTTTAGGCAAATCAGCAGGCTTAGCTACTTCCCTCAATCCAAAACCCTGATCTTCACTGCCACTCCATGCTGTGCTCACTGATGACAGCTCCTCCTCCCATCCCCTTCTACTGGACCATTAGGAACAATTTCCCTAAACATCCCCCATCCATTCCCAAACATTCCTCCTACTTCTCTGGCTTCAAAAAAATTCCAATCACCCTAAAAGCATAATGCCCTTGGAAATCTTCCCTAAAAGATGCTGTTCTTCCTACTCTCCCAGATTCATAAAGATATTATTTACAGATAATTCTTATTTAATTTGCTTAATCTTTCTTCTATGGAGCAATTAACAACGAAAAATAACACTGTCACTTATCTGAGGCACCATTTCTTACTCTCCTCCCCAGGACAGCCTTGTATTTCTCTTGATAATTCAACAAATGGCTTGAGGTTTCTCTTTCCACTTCATTCCCTGCTTTCATGACCTGAACATGTGCAAAACTTTTCTAAGATTCTGACCTCAATTCCAGTGTCCGTCTCATCTTCTCTAGTCCAATACTGTTTTTACTCTGAACTGGTAACTCATTCAAGATTCTGAACTTCTGAAATTCCTCTTTCTGATCACAATTTCTTGCATTCTCTTTCTCTCACTTCTTCTTTCCTACTGAGCTGCTCATGGCCATCCTGAATACTTCCAGTTCCTTGATCCTGTCTCTCTCCCTGAATCCATTTATCCCTTCTCAATTCCCTTGCTTCCTTAACGTCATCATTTATATTCCCTGTCAGCTCATTTCTGGATGACCTCAACTACCTGCTTTCTCTGCTTCTACTCAACTGTCAAACAGGGGGGATATAGTCATAAAATGGCATTAACTGGGTCCTCTTTTAATTATTATTCTATACTACACAAACACACAAAGCACCTTCTCTTGCAAAAATGTAAGTTTAATCCACGAGGTATGCTATCTTGCCTGTTTTGCTCAACGTCATGTTTCCAGTACTTTGTAGTCACTAAGTAGCACACTGTAGGCAGGCAGTTAAATGTGTAGAATGAATGCAATGCCATATATCCCTTGTTGACTTCTTACTGAATTCTCTATAGTGTAATTATTCCAAACTCTTCCCAATTTCTTTTCCATGTCTCAAATCCACCTGTCTCCTTCACAAATGGCCAAATCCCCTACTGAGAAAAATCAAGGTCTTCCAATGTGAGTTAACTCAATATCCCTATATCTGTAACCCATCCTACCCATCTTCCCTAATGTGTAAAAAAGAAAACGTGTAGAGCCAGTGTAGCTCAGTGGTTGAGTGCCTGCTTCGCATGCATGAGGTCCTGGGTTCAATGCCCTGTGCCTCCTAAAAGACAAAAACAAAACACAAGCTATATCCTTGACTATTTCTAATTTTGACCTTTTCCCTGAGTTCTATTTTTGTCCTATTCAGTTATAATCTTCCAATGGGGGAGGGGGGGGGAAGAACCACTGGGAATTATAAGAAAAATATAAATCACCTGTTAATTTGCATTTTCTTATGATAGCTCATCTCAAGTGGGAGCTAAAAATTTTTCTGCTTTTGTAGAAAGGATATAGTAAACAAATTCGGAAAATGGACTTTCTTAAAATTTAACAGTAGAATTAGTTTCAGAATATTTGAGTTTTTTTTAAAGAGCAATGATTTCTAAGATTCTTCTGATTCTCATCCGTTAATCATTTAATATATAAATTACCCTTAGCAATTAACTTTCCCCAAATGAACTTATATTTCCCTAGCACATATTTTTCTGCATGTGACAATGCACTATGCATAAAACTATTAATTTTAGATATCCAAAAGGAAAACCAGAATATCAGTTAATAGTATGTATAACAAGCTCAAAACATGGAGGTGTTCATGCAGGGGGGAAAAAAAAAAAAGCTGTAAACAACAAATTAAAAGAAATGTAGAAGATGATTTAAAATAACTTGAGGATAAATGGATTTGGAAAGACAGGCCACCCAAATAGTTGCAGGATAAATACAAACTGAAATGGATTGAAAAAATTCTGAGAAAACAAAGAAATTTCAAAAAGTACTGCATAAACCATTCTAATGTCTAGTAATTAGGAATGGCATCATTTTTTGCCAATGGAGGTATGAAGGCAGACCAAAGTGGCATACTAAAAAAGCAAGGCAAACAGGGCAGCAAACCCCAACTGTTTACTGAGTAAAGAAAGCCCTCAAATCATACAAAGGTATTTTTGATAGCAGTCTCCACCACAGTCTTCCTGAATTATAAAAGAAATATAAAGGACAACAATACATATAATGATGCTAAATTACCTATTTAGAAACTAGTTTTTGCAGCTCAGAAACAGCGTCTTTCCTGATCCACACTTCAAAGCTGTTGCCTATGATTAAAAAAAAAAAAAAAAAAAAAAAAAAAATCACTTTAGGAATTCTTTACTTATACTATCAAGTACAGAACAACAAATACAGTATTTATGACCTAAAAAAGTTTAGAAGAATTAAGACAAGAGGGAAATAATTTCAATTTAACAAAATTTTAATCTCAAATTACCTTAGTCTTTTTGGAAAATAATGTGATATTCATAAATGTTTAAACCCCTCAAATGTGTAAGATCCCACCAAACAGCAAACTGGTATCTTAATCTCTACTTTGGAATATATAAAAATGATTAACCCTAACTATCACTTAAAGATTCATGCCAAAGTCACTCTTCTGATAGATCCAGTCATTAACTTCCTGCAGAACTATTCAAAAGTTGTCCATCCGATGATGGAAAAAGAAATGTGTTTACTCATTTAAAAGCTAGCCACTTCATAATGAAATAACCTTGTCACTACACAAACAAAGGTTTTACCTTCAGTTCCAAAACCCAGTATTCGAAGGGAGCCCAGGGGCCCTGGGAGGAAGGTGCTAGGGAGAGAAGGGAGCAGGTGCACCCAGTCCAGTAACCAGAGACCTGCAGAAGGCGGAGTCCGGAAAGCGGTTACTGGGTGGGGGCGACAGAGGCGCCCAAACGCCCCCCGCCACGGGCACGCCACGCAGAGCTCAGCCCGGCCCGGGGCCGCCCCGACAGGCGAGCGCAGTGCTGGCGCCCCGCCTCCCGCGCCCGCCTGATACCTGACCCCAAACACCTGTTTCCGCGGCGCGAACGCCCCGAGGCCCACCTGGTCCCACTTCCCCCGGTCGCAGGCCCCTTTCCCTGGCTCTGCAGGAGGGCTCCGGAGGAGGGGCGCTAGTAAACTAACTTTCTCTTCGAGCACGGCCACCGCGGCCTCCGCCGGGGCGCGGGCCCCCGGGCTCTGAGAAAACCCGGGGCGGCAGGGCTCCCACGACGGGAGCTGAGGGCTGGGAGCGGCCACGGCGCACCCCGCCGCAGCCCCCGCTCGCTGCCCCACGCGGAGGGGCAGTCCCCCTCCCGGCCCGGGAAGGAGAGGCCAGGGGGAGGCTGCATGGCCGCCGCGGCCCTGGACGCTCGCCCGGGAGGTGGTCGGCCCGGCCCTGGGGGTGGCGCCCGGCAGAGGCCGGGGGCTGCCGCGGAGGCGCGGACTGGGGCCTGGCCCCGGGGCCCGGGCGCTCCCGCCCCTGCGGCGCCGCCCGCGGTTGCCAGGGCCCGGGACGCGCAGGCATTACCTGCACCCTGAGGTGAAGCGGCGGCGAGCCCGCGCGGCCCGCCACCCTGGAGAGCGCAGCGGCTCGGGCACGGCTCGGGCTGCCTGGGGCCCAGGGGCCGCCCTTCTACCTCGGCTGCTCAGCGCCAACCGCCGCAGCCAGCGCCATCTTAGGATCTCATTGTGGTGGGAGAAGAGGGGCGGGGGGACTGCAGAGGGGGCGACGCGCGGTGCGACATGCGCCGTCTCCTCGGCAACGGCCGCGCGGGGGCCAGAGCGCGCGGGGGCGGGAGCCACCAGGCGAACGGCGCGCCAGGCGAGGGTCACGTGACCCGCCGGAGTGTGTGGTGTCGCCCCTGGCGTCGAATACGCCAACGAAGAACCGGAAACTACATATCCCAGGGGCCAGCTCGCCGCGAGACTACAAGTCCCAGCGGGCCGTGCGCTTCCCGGCGGCGACCGCGGGACGAGGGGCTTCCGGCCTCCGCGGATGGATCCTCCGTGAAAGGTCTTAGTCACTGGCTCGCTATCCGCGGCGGTGTCGGCTTCCGCGCGTGACGGAAAAGGGAGAGAAGGCCCGCGTCGCCCTTGTCTTTCCTGCCCCCGAGAGCCGGTCACCAGTGGAAACAAAAGCCCAAACCTCTAGTTTCGTACATGAGGAATTAATGTCAGCAAAATGCCGTATAGTAGTCAGTGGGAGACCTGTAATTGTTGTTAAATAATTCATGCCAGCTTGCATTGTTCTCTTTTTTTTTTTCTTTTCCTCAGAAGAACCGGATGATTTTAGTTAGAATTTAATCTTGGGAAATATTCTCTCATACTAGAGTCTCCGAATTTCCTTTTTAACTTAGGCTCTTTCACCAGCAGCTCTGTTAAAGTTAGTAAACTGATACGTTCTCTTTTTTTTGAAAATGAGGTTTTTAAAAAAAATTTGAACCTGCCTGAAAAGTCGAATCATCAACCCGCCAATTTCACTTGGACACGAGGGATAAGACCATTTTTTCTTTAAAGCAAAATAAGGGCAGGGAGGAGTGAAGAATGGGCACCTGGGTTCCAACAACACCACGTTGTTCTCAATTACCCGTAGAAGCTGTTCACAAATAAACCGATTAATCGGGCGGTTCAGTTGACTAAAGCGCTTCCAGCCCGCTGCAGTTTGCCGTGGGTCGAGTGTCAGTTATCAATGCAATGAGCCTTGACACTATTCATTTTTCAGACATTTTGGGCACATGCCGTGTGTCGACGATCGCTAGGTGCTGAGGTAACAAAAACACCGTTCTTAGCCCAGGAGAGCTCGTATTCTAGTGAAGGGTGGACAGAGGGAGTGTGAAGTCAAGCTCTGTGTGGCAAGAAACGCCGTATGGCACTGCATCCGTCCCATCTGACAAAAGAGGAGTTAAATCACCAACTTTTTAACAGCTCCAAGTGACAAATTCGGTACATCTCACTCTGGAGGGATTTTTTTGGTTAAGTAAGAAAATGCGTGGGGAAAATTACTGGCATGTGGGGAGACCCCCAAATATTAGCTGTTTTGTCATTATCATTTTGGGTTGTGGAAATTGTGGCCTTATGCAATTGCTAAATCCATTTGCCATAGAATAATGTACATTATGAAAATATATAGTGAAGCAATTTGTAATATTGGTGCTTATGAAATTTAAGTTATTTTTATTGTTATTATTAATAGTGATATGTCTCTGTTAGGCTTATTCCTAACCTGTGACCTATGATGGGATAGAAGTCAGTGTTCACCAAACATTGTCTATATATTGTTATAGTTATATAATATTTTTAAGTGTATATGGAAACCGTTGTCATTAAAACAATTCAAATACATGATAGCTATTGGTCATCATGCTTGCTGAATTTGTGGACCCTAAAAATGCCTGAGACATTTTTACATTAAACAGGGTTTTTAAGTCAAATATGAGCATCAGCGATCTTCATAGTGGAATGAGGAAAGAGAATATGGAAAAAACTAAAAAATTTTCACTGACTTCTGAGAACTTAACATCTAATTCAAAAAACAAACCATATGCAAATGAGTCGGTTTCGTACCAGTAGTCTATGACTATGTCAAATGGTGCAAACAGTAAGTGCTTTAGGAACTCAGAGAAAAAGTGGGGATACATTGCTTCAAAGATAATGATGGATCCAGGATTTCTATGTCGGATGAAATTAGGGGCAGCAATCGGGTGGAAATGTAGATGTAGAGAGATGTAGAGTGGCCACTAAAAGATCTTGCTAAGATTTCAGCTTAAACATGAGGCGAGAACCACACATGTATTAGAGGGGGGAAAGGACTAAATGCAGGAATGATGTTCAAGAAAAAGGGTCAAGCAGGAACACAGACGATACACCCGGAATAAACTGGACAATGCAGAGACCAGACCTCCGAAGACGAGGATTCACATGGTGTTGTTGGTGAGAGGCAGAAGACTGATTAACAGTTGGGGCTGAACTATAGCAAACCTTAAATACTTGTCTGAAGAGTTTGGGCTTTGTTCTGCAGGTAGTGTGAAAGTATTTGAGGTTTTGAAAGAGAGCAGTGATATAATTTTAATCTGGTGGCAATGTTTAATACAGACTGGGTACAGGAGAAGGGAGCGACAAGGAGAACAGGTGGTAATGGATGAGGTAATCAAGGCCTGGCTTAGGGAGTAGCAGAAATGAATATAAAAAAGGAACTTGGATTTTGATTAAAATAAACTAAATCAGTTGTCATGCTATGTAAAATACTGTTTGTTTCTCTTTGATATTTAGTATGGCACTGGCCAAGTGGCACTTACAATACAATATCTTATACTATAATAATGTTTATCTAAATATTCTTTAAACGGAGATGGATTGTAAGCATGCCTAGAGCAGAAATCCTGCCTTTTGTACTTATTTATATCCCCGATGTCTTGCAGAGTTCATTTAATTTGATGTTCATTAATTTGTTCTCTGAAAAGGCAGTACTTATTTTTAACCTGCAGGTGGTGATAGAACTTAAAAGAAAAATGTTCAGTAACCACAGCTATTATAACTGAATTTTATTATTGTTTTTATGTGATTTTGTAAATTTATGTGATATAGATAAATGATAAAACTACTATAATAAACTCAAGAGCCTACCATCAAATCTCAAAAATGGAATATAATCAATATGTTTAAGGACACCCCCCCATGCTTTTTTCCAAATTGCATGACATAAATACTATCCTGAATTTGGTATTATCATTCCTTCATATTCCTAATATTGGAATATGTATATATCCTTAAGTAATATATTATATACTTTCCAAACTTTATATAAATGTTATAATACTGAATATATTCTTGTTTGATTTACTTTTTTCACTTAACATTATGTTTCTGAGATTCATCTATGTTGATGGGTGTAAACACGAACTTTATTAATTTTGGACTATTCCTGTAATTGAATATAACTTAATTTTAACTGTATTTTTCAAATTAGCTTTGTGGGAAGCTTGGAAGAGAAAATTGGTCTTGCCAAATAAGGGACTAGTTCTTACACCTTTGGTTAAATTAAAGCAGTGAGTACTTCTTTGCCTTAATCTAGCCCAGGACTTCTCAGCCTCAGCACTAATGACATTTTGGGCCAGATGATTCTTTTTTGTGGCGTCTTGTCTTGTGCATTCATCCCTGGAGTCTATCCAGTAGATGGTTCTAGTACCTCCCCTCTCTAGCTGTGGCAACCAAAAAATGTCTCTGGACATTGCGAAATATCCCCTGGAGTTGGGGAGGGGAAAAGGGCAAAAATCACTCCTGATTGAAAACCAATGAGCTAGCCTTTGCATTGAGAAAAACATATTAATCATGATTTATGATGTACATCTTTTGCTCAAAAACTGCAGTTATTATATATAATTATATCAATTATTATATATAATTATATTAACTCATTCTATCAAATCTACATGCATAAGTAAATGTTTCAAGACTCATCTTACCTTCCTCTATTTTCCCCATATCTAATTACCATGACATCTCTCATTACTGCCTGATTCAGACTTTTTACTACTAGATTCAAGAAAACTTAACTGCTGTTCTCAACATACAATATTAACATGTACACCAGTCTGAACTGCCCTTTCCTTCATAACCCATTCATGCCCTTTTCTTTCAAAACTCCTTTGTTCAATAAACATGACCCTCATGACTGATAATTCCATCCATACTTGTATTTCACCAACTTTAAGTGGTTTTACTTCGGTTGAGTTGTAATTACTGTATATTTCTTCCATATATTTTCACCTCAACGTCTCTATTTATTTTCTACCTAATCAGAGCTGCAATAAGTATACTTTTGTGTGGAATGCTTGCTTTCCAGGACATATTACTTTGGAGGGATTTAAACAAAGGGGTATGAATAACAATTTTAAAAATCTACAATTAAAATAATCCCTATCTTTTCTTTCTAGCCCTCCGCCACGTCTACAGCAGAAAAGTATTAGATATAATTAGGGGGCGGATGTGGCTCAAATGGTTGGGCGTCCATCTCCCATATGGACGGACCTGGGTTTGATCCCCGGGACCTCCCAGTAAAATTAAAAAATAAAAATAAAAATATAATTAGATATGGGTTGTTAATTAAGTAGAGAAATTGGGTAATTAGGTGGCAGAGTTCCAAAAAACAATGTAGAAATATGGGATGGTTATAGATTTTGTTTACTAATTTATAGGAAAAGATTTTAGAAATGTATAAAGCTTTATAACAACTTATACATTTACAAACCCTGTTACTGAGAATAAAATTATATTAAATAAGGATTCACATTGTTCAATTATAGAGATGAACTCTGGGCCAGAAAAAATGTCTTTTCTCATAGAAATAACGATGTCTACAGGTGACAACTAGACTTTGTATATGCATGCAGATAAGCGTGGGCTAGTGAAGGAATATCAAACATTTAATATACTTGGCCTCTCCCCAGCTTTAATCCACATTGAATTCACCACATTATTGAGGGAAGCTACAGCTGTACATGCTGTAAATTTTGCTTTTTTACCATTAGTAGTCTTTCCACACTGTTTCTCCTTCCATGAGAAAGGTTCTAAGTTCTGGAAAGAACTGGCAGAAAATGTGTAGACTCATACCTAGATGAGAGAAGTTAGAATGCTCTATCTTTACCAGAAGAGTACTAAATAATTTCCAAGGTTCACCTTGGAGGGGGTGGGGGAGTGGGATTTTGGATGGAAGGGGTGGGCTATCCAATACTCTACCCCTGATGTAGGTCAGGAAACAAGTAAAACCCTGACGATAGGTGAAAGGAATGGTGTAGAACAGAAATTGGCAAACTTATTCTGTAAAGGGCCAGACAGTAAATGCTTTAAGCTTTGAGGGCCGCACAGATTCTGTGGGAATGCTGCACCTCTGCAGCTGTAAAGTGAAAGCAGCCACAAACAATATGTGAGTGAATGAGCTCGGCTGTGTTACAATAAAATTTCATTTACAGGATAGTGAATGTTAAATTTTATATAATTTTCATGTATCATGAAACATTAATCTTATTTTGATTTTTTCAACCATTTAAAAACATAAAAACCGGTGGTGAGCCCTACTTATCCCATGGGCTATAGTTTGCAGACCACTGATATAGAGCCCTGAACCCTTTAAGTTCTTAGATAATTAATGGTAGATGGAAGGAAACATTAGCAATGGAAGAAAATGCAATTTTAATTCTTCGCAGGATGTTTATTTTATGAGGAATATTCTGAAGTAAGGTGAAAGGGAGGCTATAACACACGTCGCTGAACAATATTTGTAAATACTAACTTGGATCATTTTCTTCCATATTTTTGTGTTCCTGCTTTCAGGCTAGATGGGCATGCATTGCCTCAGGGAAGGATTGTCACAACCAGCAGTACCAGAGACAAAAGGTAAGCTTTTCAGACATAAGAAAAAAAGTTTAAAATAAGTCAAAGCCATTCTCACCCTTGACAACTTGCCTAAATTGGATGGATAGAGGAAGAATTGATGACTGAAGGAGGTGCAGCAGTGAGCTGTGTGGGTTGATGACGGACAACTGGAGGGCTCACGTGTGCAGCAGGGCTAGAGGGTTAGGGTGGCACGATGTGCACCCCACTCCACCCGGCCCTGGAAGACATGTGCAATCCCCAGGACGAGGAGAGACTCTCAGTTGTGGTCTACGATACTGAAATGAGTGGGATTAGGTTTCCCCATGCCCACAGAATGTAGCCTTAAAATCTAATTGGAAAAAGAGTTAGATTTACCTTGCACATCTAAATCTGTGGCATAAGAAACGTACCCCCTTTACTTCCATGGCTCAAAGGTCAACGTCCCAAGCGATCCCAAGCCTTCCAGATTGTTGGGCTAACCACGTCTCCACCTCGCGTATAGTAGGACACCTAATCTCGCATATCAACGTCTTGGATCTTGGGAGCTAATGCTTTCTATTATTTCCTGCTTCTCCTGAGTTCAAGTCTCACCTCTTTTGGCTGTTCTTTTTCTCCATCCCACCTCATTCCCAAAATGGAACACAGTCCGTTCTATATTTTCTCGAAATACTACAGACACAAGGCATCTCTGTGGAGTAGCTTTTCACTGAAGATTTAACAGTGGAAGGTAGGGGAAGAGGAAGACGAATTTATACTGCAGCGATCATCTTAGATTAAATGCTCGACACCCTGTTCTTTAAAGGCCCTTAACGTGCCTAGAACGTCTCCCTGGCTGCCTCTTGCCTAGCTCCCTGTCATCTTGATGGACTCTTTCTTCCCATCCCATTCCTCTTTTTCACCCTCTTCTTCTTGGATTACCTGTGGAAATTCCAATTCTTCATTAAGCGGAGCAATTTGTTCTCTTCGTTTCACTGGCAGTCTCTTCCAGCTTGGCACTAAGGCACTGCTAGTAATGTAAACAATGCCTTCCCCTGGTTTCCCCAGCACGGAGCTCTAAGAATTTATTCTCATTCTAATGCTAAAATTCATTTTCTAAGGCTCTTAGCTATCTTGATTATCAGATAGTGTGAGGAGAAGCCTCTGCGCCATTTCCCTAACATCCGTTCCACCAGCTTTCAAGAAGAGAGCGGGAAGGGCTGACGCAGTTCTTTAGGGTCAACCTGCAGTCGGAGCCCATGGTGCAGAGAGGAATAGAGGCTACGTCCAGCCCTCCATGGCTGTGTCCTCTTGTTTGTTATACTGCCCTCGTTTTGTCATGTTTTCCGGGGCCACCATTGCCCTCTGCAGCAATGCAGTGATGATTCTCCTTGTTTTCATGGACTCTGTGTGTGTTTGTGTGTGTGTGTGTGTGTGTGCTGGAGGGGGCCCTGTAGGGAACTGAGACGGTCGGGGACAGGAGTCCCCTTATAATGCTGTGCTTGGCGTTTAGGTTGCCCTCAGCCACCGCTGTCTAATTGACATAGATCCCTGCACAGGCTGCCCCCTTCCTCCAAGGTCCAGGAACCCCTCCTTGGCATAAAGCTAAAGCAGCGTGAGAACAGGGGGATAGCATGCTTCGAAGCCAGACTGCTTGGGGTCAAAGCCTGGCATATGTGGCCTAGAGGAAGTTGCTTGCCCACTTTATGCCTCAGTGTCCTCAGTGGTAAATTGAGGATAATAATACACATCTCAAAGGGTGTTAGGAGGATTAAATGACTTAGTACATGAAAAGAGTTGGGATACTACAGGCTTACAGTAAGTGCTATTTAAATGTTAACAGGCATTAAGCTTATAAAGAGGCTCTGTGTTAACACTGATTGGGACCTTCAGGGTCTCTGTTTCCAGTCCCACACTGTTGAGCCCTCAATTTCAAAGCAGGTTGGCTGGGTCATGATGGCTTCAACCACAGAATACTCCCTGGTACCATATGGGCATGTCACTGAGGCTAGATCATCACATAAAAGAAACTGGATTTTATCTTGTTGGCTATGAGAACCACCAAGCATTTTTAAGTAGAGGAGTGATGTAATCACATTTGTTTTCATAAAGATAACTTTTTTTTTACTGTGTAGAAATTGGTCTCCATAAAGGGAAACTGCATGTGGTCAGCTAGGAGGTACCTACAGATAATTACAAGATAATAAGGACCTAAATTAAGGCAAGTTAGTGGCAATGGGGCTGATGAAGAGGGTTTGGCTTTTATAAGGCAGAATCAACATGACCTACTGACTAATTGGAAATGAAGGATGCGGAAGAGGAAGTGTCTTCCAAGATTGCACCAAGATTGTAAACTAGGGAAATGAAGAGACAGGTGTTTTACCAACCATTCTGTTCTCTCCAAGATAAGCCCTTTCTTCCAAGGTAGAAAGATGAGGAAGAGAGAAGAGAGACTATGATGAGTTTAGTTTGAGGGTAGTAGACTGTTGGATAAACACTTCTGGAATTACATGGAGAAGTAAGAGCTGTAGTTAAACATGCAAGAGTTGGTAAATACTAACATTTAATGGACCAGGAGAGGATGACTATTCCTAGAAGGAAGGATGAAGAGTTGGAGATCAAACAGAGAACTAAGAGGGAGGGATTTCATGAAAGTTCAGAGAAAGAAGGAGTGGTCAAGGGAAATCAATAAGAAAAGGCCAGGAGGAGACTGCAGCCTCATTGCAGGCAGTTGCAGTGAAGGGAAGAGGCCAGAAATCATTGGCATGAGTGGGAGAGTTCATGGGACATGAGGCCATGGAGGTAGTGAGTGTAGATTGTCCGTTTTACAAAGCTTAGTTGAAAGAGAGAGAAATAGGAAGGCAGCTAGAGGCAGGAATAAAACAGGTATAAATGTTTTGAGATTTAAAAGACTTAAGCCTGTTTGTAGGGTGACTGAGAAAGGGGTTGGTACTGAAAGGAACACTGTTCTGGAGAGGAAGGAGGAGGTTGGGATTCAAAGCACAGGGGAAAGGATTATACTGAAACAAGGGTGATCAATACTTCCAGAAGCAGGCCTTAATCGGCAAGGGCCAGGAGCTGGTAGATAGGTATCACGTGACAGCAAAACCTCTCATCAGGTGACAGGAAAATCCCAACGTGGGCTCTCAGAGGGTCTAGTAGATTCACACTGCCTACAGCTGAAACCAACTCACCAAGGACCCTTTACTGGCTTTCCTCTCTGTCTCCTCTCACATCCCTACTCCCTCATGTTGCTTCCTGGAATCACATTCCCAAAAAACTACTTGCATCCAATTTTTTTGCCTCAGAGTCGGCTTTTGGGGAACCCTGATTTAAATAGGAGTTGAATCAGAACATTGTCCCAGGCTTTCTGATTCTGGGTCTTGGGCTGTCTCAGCTGGCCTTTTGCTGGCTTACATCAAACTGGGTATATACCACTTCCTAAAACACAAGCTGGGCTTTATGTTTCTACGCTTTCTTCTGTACCAGTGGTGCTATATCATCAGGTGGAGTAGTCTAGGTTAAGCGTCTTCTGGGGAGAGATGGACAAAAACAGTAGAAGCTAACTTCTAAGTTGTGGTACTGTCCTCTGCCATTGTTTTAAATATGATTCTTCAGTTTTTTGTCTGTCTATCTAATCTGTCTTTATATTTAAGTCTATGTTTACTTCCCCATCTATGTGTAAAGCTACCTCTTCATCTCCATATATATATATATATATATCCATATCAAAATACAGCTGTGGCAGTTTTTTCTCTCTTTAGGTGTGGTGGTTTGAGATTATTTTATGAATCCCAAAAAGAGAAAGATTATGTTTGTAAACTAATCTATTTTTCTGGGTGTAATGCCCTTTGATTGTATTGGATTCAGTTGAGGGACCCTTGATTAAATTACCTGTTAAGATTAGGGTTTTGATTCGACCACGTCAGTAAGGTGTGACTCAGGTTGAGTCCCCACCCTCTTGGTAGGCTGATATAAATGGGCACTCACTCAAGAAGACACACGGGAAGAGAGAGAGCTCTGTCATTTTTTATCCTGGTGGCCCTGGGAGAGATGAGCTATTTGCCTGATAGTTTACAGCTGAGACTGGGAAGAAGCTGGATGTAGGAAGCCCTGAGAGACAAGCCCTAACCAGGAGAGAGAGAGGACTGAAAGCCTGGAGGGAAAGGAGAGGCCAGGCAGAGATGGCCGCCATCTTGCTTCAACACGTGGCAACTGACTTTGGTGGGAAAGCAGCCTTGAGTTGGACTCTTTAGGGCCTTGTAACTGTGAGCTTTTACCCCAGATAAATGCCTTTTATAAATGCCAGCAGAGTTCTGGTACTTTGCCTCAGCATCCCTTTGGCTGACTAATACAATAGCTATCTGTCTATCCAATCAGTTTTACGTTTAAAAAATAAATATAGGCCAAGGTAGGACAGAAAGGTGAAAGATGAGTAGAAGCCAAAAGATAAAAATAACAACGTATCAGTTCTTGGTTTGTTTCTGACCGTCTAATTTAGGCAAAAGTGAGTTTGTTGGAATTTACTGGTAAATAGGGCACTCACAGAATAAATAGGTATCTGGGACATCAGGTTTGGGAATGAACAGGAACTGAGGGTGCTATGGAAGGCCAAGAAGCTGAAAGCAAGGAAATATCTAGCTGCTTTGGCTCCTGCAGTGGAAGCCCAGTATTATTTTCCCCCAAAGTTATGGAGAGGCCCCATCACAAATAGAGATGCCATTAGAGAGAGGAAATAGAAGCTGGAAAGGAAAAAGAGTAACAAATGTCAACTGTAAATCCCATTAGGTAGCCAGACAGGGCTGTTGGCTGGGGCTGCCTGTTGACTGTCTGTAGATTACAAAGGACTGGATTACAAAGTAGTCATGGAATAACTGTGAGGCCCTTATTTTTGGAATGCCAATTAAGACTTGATTGTAACATGTATAATATTTAGAGGAAAAACTCAGAAATATAGGAATAAATTGAAATGGGCTTTAGCAGAAGAATAAAAGATCCAAAATGAAACTACCTCCAAATAGGAAATAATTGTTGGCATTTTCATGAGTCAGAAATGAACCAAACCATTTTTCTCTGTTCAGACTTGCAGGTCAGAGTTGCCTGTCATAGATCCTTTCTGTAAGCTGAATGAACAACCTGGTGAAAGACACAGAAGCAGAAAACAACTTGTGTTTGGAAATGGCATGTATCCAGTTTGGCTGGTGTGAGGGAACATGAGAATGCTCAGATTTTGTTTCTGTGAGCTTTCATTCTTTTGAAAGCTAACCAGTTTTTATTATGACATTTACTTGATTTGCAAACCAGCTTTGAATCCTCATTTAGTTTGCATACTCAAACACTTAAAATCTGACTCTTTATCTCCCCAACTGAAGTTCATGGCTTGTGTTTTGACTTCTTGTTCTCTTTTATTCTTTCGTAGTCACTAAAAGCAATTAAAAGGCAACTGACGGCCTTTCTCAGCGTGCCACCAAAATGGTACAGCCATAGCGACTCTCTCAGGTGTGTGGCCTCTGCTCCACTGCACTAAGTGGACGAATAATTCCTGTGTCTATTCACAGATGTAGTAGAAATGACGATGCACCACCTCAGGTGCCCCTTCAAGGAGGAGTTTGTTGCCCTCTTGCTTGGTGTGCTGTCGGACACAGCCCCCAGAGATCAGCCCCTTCAGGGACTGTATCACCTCGGCCACAGAGAGCTGCCCCCAAGGCCATTCCCCTGCTTGAAGCAGAGAGGAGCTTCCCCCCCAAGGCCATTCCCCTACTTGGAGCAGAGAGGAGCTGCCCCCCCAAGGCCATTCCCCTGCTTGGAGCAGCCCACAGCTAATGACTGACTGGTCACAGCTGGAGGACGGCCCAGCCATTTTGGTCGAAAGTAGGATACCTTGGATGGGCCGTTTAACTCAAATCTCATGGGTTCTCCCTTTGCCCATTTATACTTTCTCCCTCTCCCTTCCACAGCTGTTGATCAGAAGGGCATGCCTTAATAAACATTCTGTGCCCCAAATTTTGTTTCAGAGACAGCTTCCTGGAGAGCCCAGCCTACACCGGCAGGTTTAAGCTCCTTATTCTCTGTTTTCAAATAGTCTCCCCTGACTCACAGCAGACAAATGTAAACTGACTCTTCCACCCCTTCTTGTGTCCTGCTCCCCAGACTCGTTTCTTATTTAGTATAAACTAGTCATTGGAGCAAAAATTATACCAGAAATGTGCACAAATCATTAACATACAGCTCAATGAATTTTCTCTCAAAGTGACATTTTTGTTTGTAGTGTGTATGTGCCGGTGATGGATTTTTTTCCAGCTTTTGTGTGTCTGAAATGTATTTCATCTTGGTTTTTGAAGAGTATCTGCCGCATATAAAATCCTAGTTGTTCCAGTCTTCTGGCTGGCATTGTTTCCAACAAGAACTCTGCTATCCGCTTTTTCTTTGCTCCTCTGTTGAAAACAAGCCCTTTTTTCTCTTGCTGACTTTAAGATTTTTCCTTTGTTGTTGGTTTGGAGCAATTTGATTATGCTGTTCTTCACTCCAGTGTTGTTTATGTTTAGATGTGCTCGGGGGGTTGTTGAACTTCTTGGACCTCTGGGCTTATATGAATAGTTTTTTCCAAATTTGGAAATGTTTCAGCCATTACTTCATCAAATATTTTTTCTGTTTTCTCAGCCTTCAGGGACTCCAATTTCTTTTATAGTATGCTGCTAGAAGCTGTCTGATACCTCAATAGTCCTCTTTTCATTTTTTTATTCTTTTTACTCTGTGTTTAGTTTTGGGTAGTTTTATTTCTACGTCTTCTAGTTAAATAACGTTACCCTGCAATCTCTAACTTTCTACAAATCCATCCTTTGTATTTTCATCTCAGAAATTTGGTCTTTTTAATACCTTTCATGCCTCTCCTTAACTTTTTAAACATCTGGAATACAGTTATAATAACTGTTTTAATGTCACTGCTGATTCTGACTTATGTGCTAGTTCTGGGTCAAATTCGATTCATTGATTTTACTCTTCATTATGGTTTGTATTTTCCTGCTTCTTTGTTTGACTGGATGCCAAGCATCATGAATTGTATGTTGTTGAGTGCTGGATATTTTCGTATTCCTATAAATTTTCTTGCACTTTGTTCTGGGATGCCATTAAATACTTGGAAGTAGTTTCAACTTTGGAGGCTTGCTTTTCAGATTTATTAGACAAGATTTAGTCTTAGTGTCCTGTGAATTATGAGGTTTTCCAGTCTTGTTGGTGAGAACAGTCTCTATTTTCAGCTCCGCGTGCTGGGCATGCTCCTGCTAATGCTTTTGGATGGTCCTTCCCCGAACTTGCATGCACAGATCAGAGGTCTTTGCAAAACATGGGGGGCCCCCTCTGCAGATCTCAGGAGTTCTCCTTCTGTGCAGTTCCTTCTATACTCCTAGGTACATTGTCATGCAAACTCTAGCTGCCTTGACCTTATTGGACTCTCTGCTCTCTTTCCTCAGCTCAGAAAATCTACTGGCCTCCAGCTGGCTCCCCTGGCCACTGAGCTGTGGCCTCACTATTCTCTTAAGGCAATAACCTGGGCAATTGGTTTTTCCATCTTTCTGGGTTCATTGTGCTTCATTGTCTGATATTCTGTGATTTGAAACTCTTTGTTTCATATATTTTGTTTGCTTGTTTTTTGGTTGTTTCAGTAAGGAGGGTTGATTCAGTCACTGTTACTCCATCTTGAAAGCCAAAATATCCAATAGAATAAAAAAATTTTTCATTTACTAATTGAAATGCAAATTAGATATGCAATTAATTTCTGTTTATTGACTTTGTATCTAATGACCTTGCTAAAATTACTTATTAGTTCTAATAGTTTGATTATAGAATCTTTTGGATTTTCTATGTACATGACCATGTTTTCTGAAACTAATTACGGTTTTATTTCTTCCTTTCCAAGTCTTACCCTTTCATTTCTGTCTTGCCTTATTGCATTGGTTAGATCCTCTAGTAAAATGTTGGAAAAAGGTGGTGTTAGTGGGCATGCATATCTCATCCCTCATCTTCGGGAGGAGCTTTGAGAATTTCATCTTTAACTATGATGCATGTTGTAGTTTTTGTGCAGATACTCTTTATCAGGTTAAGAAAGTTCCCTCTATAGATGATTAAATTATTGGCTCCAAGTCTTCATCCTCCCGCATCTGTGTCCCTTGCCGTGTGAATGTGCAGTCACAGGTCCTTTCACTAGAGACAGTGTGACTGGACTCTCAACCATGTGCTTTGGTTTGACTAATGGGATATTCACAGATGGACACCACCAGAGCCTTGAAATGTGCCTAAGTGCCTGGGCTTGCCTTTTGGGGCTTCTGCCAACCCTATGAGAAGAGCGTGCCCTGGGAGCCTCCTCATTCAGGGAGCATGAGAGACGTGCAAGGCAATACTCAGCTCGAGCAGCCTAACTGCCCAGTCTGGAGCAGCTGGCCCCAGAGAGCCCACAGCTCCACGAACGAGAGCCAGTGATTGCTGTTTTAAACCACTGAGTTCTGGAGTGGCTGTGCATCAGTATGGTGGCAACAGGTGGCCAATGCATTTCTTATTCCTAGTCTAGTTGTTTTAAACCACTGATTTGGGGGAGGGGGTTATTATACGTTGTTAATGCAGCAAAAGGTGACCAACATACCTTCTATTCCTAGTTTGTTAAGATGATTTGTTTGGTTTTTTAAAATGAATGAGTGTTGATTCTTTTAAATTCCTGTATGTTTTGAGATGATCATGTGATTTTTCTCCTTAATTCTGTTAATGGGGTGAAATACATTGATTTTTTTTTTTTTTAAAGATTAAACTAAACTTGCATTTTTGGAATAAAACTAACTTGGTCATGTTATATTATCATTGTATATATCAGTGGATTTGATTTGCCCGTATATATTTTTAAGATTTGTGCATCTATGTTCATAGAAAAGATGGCCTGTAATTTTCATTTCTTATAATTTTGGTGTCAAGGTTGTGAAAACCTCATAAAATTATTTGAGTATTGTTTCCTCAGTTTTGTTGAAATGTCATCAGTCAGTCTCATTGTTGGACATTTGGTAGTAATGCCAATTTTCCCCTCTGACTTCTTTTAAGATTTGCTTTTTGTCTATATTTTTTGAACAGTTTTACTATATGTATTTTGCTTTGAATTTGTGGCACTTTTGAAACCAGCTTGACATCATTTATCAGCTTAGTGAAATTCTTAAAAGTGAGCTCTTCTAATATTGCTTCTGCCATATTCTCTTTCTCCTGCTTTGATGCACTCCATTCATATATGGCTGGCTTTTTCACTGTGCCTTATGTATTTCTTAATCTTTTTTTAAAAATTATTTCCATCTATTTTGCTTTCTTACCTTAGGTTGGATGTTTTCTACTGGCCCACACTCTAGATCCTCTTATCAGCTCAGTCCAATCTGTTAAGCCTATTTATTGACTTCTTAAATTTAGTTGTGGCACTTTTCAATTCTATGATCTCCATTTGTTTTTTTCTATATATTACAAGTTCTCTGTGGTATTCTTACTGACATATATTTCTTTGAACATATTAATCATAGTTATTTTAAAATCTGTGCCTAATAATGCCAGTTACTAGATCACATAGGGGTTTGTTTCTTTTTTCCTTTTTTTCTCAGACCTGTTTTTTGTTATCCTTGGTAATTGCTGTTTGAACCCTGTCCTCCGGCAGGCAGCCTAGGGGCAGTGCAATTTTAAGTCCCGTCAGAGATGGAAGTAACCTGAGGCTGGATTGTATTCCTTGTATGACTTCATCTACCTGGGTTTATCCAATTTCCAAATGTTTCCTTCAGTTGTTCTAGCTAAGAGCCTGGGATATTTCACAGGGTTCTACCGCCCTGGTGGTTCCTAAAGTCCAATTTCTGTGTCTTCACCAAGAAACTGCTGAAAACTCTACTCTGCTTTTCATTTGCTTTATTACATTCTTAGTGCCTTGTCTTCCTAATTGATTATCAAATGCCTCAGCCAGCTTCTCTTCTCTTGAAACTCTGGCCCCTCAAGTCCTGGCTGCCTTAGTAACTCCCTGATACTTTCATACAGATGTTTTTTAAAAATATTTTTATCTAACTTCAGTTTTTCTTGGCAGCAGTTTTGTTCTGCTACAAAATCTTCTATCGTAGATTAAAACAGAAATTTGTCTCCTTTGTTGAAATGTCAACTTCATTTTCTGTTAAACACACGAATGAATTTGGGAACATTAGAAAAATGATTTTAGGATATAATTATTTTCTCTATCAAAATTTACTGCTTTCTCATCTCACAAATAATTTTAGATTATTAAAAATCCTTCTCCCTTTAATATTAGCATCAACTTTTAAAAAGATATTTAATTCACTGTGTGCAAATATGTTTTAGTTTCCCAGCTGCTAAAACAAATACCATACAATGGGTTGGCTTAACAACAAGAATTTTTGGCTCATGGTTCCAGAGGCTAGAAGGCTCGCTTCCTCTTAAGGTCGAAGTCTTCCGGCTGGCTGGCAATCTGTGGGGTTCCTGGATTTTTCCATCATGTGGCAATGCACAAGGCAGTGTCTTCTTTCTCTTCTGGGTTCCGTTGACTTCCAGCTTTTGGCTGCTCCCAATGGCTTCCCTCTGTGGCCTTCTCTACATGGCCTGCAGTCCTGGGATTAAGACCCACCCTGATCCAGCGGGGCCACATTCTAACTGCAGCAACCTCCTCAAAAGCCCCTATGTATAATGGAGTCACAGCCCCAGAGGATTAAGAAAACGTTTTTCTGGGGCACATAACTCCCAGCCACCACAATATGTTACTCTCACTCTCTCCAGATCTAGTTAAACGGTCCTGATCTTTGTTTCAAGATGGATGGAAACTAAAACCTCTCTCATCTTCTACCTCTCAGGCCCCATAATAGTCACGGAAGTGATCACATTTGAATCCCATTATATGCTACCAAGAGGAAGATAGGTGAGTTCCACAAACAATAAATATTTCTGAGATCTTATTATATGGTTTACATATGCTGTGTTGTAGGTACAGAAATAAAGAAAGCAGTCTGGGCTCTCTCTTTAGTGAGGAGAGTAGCTCTAGGACACAGTAGAGTGGTGTGTGATGTAAGAGAAGTAAACACACAGGAGGACATCTAGCCTGGGGGCTGGGCTGGGGGAAGGGCCAGGTCGGTGAAGGCTTATTTCAGAGAGGTTGCAGATCAGAAATTATTGGAACAGATAAATAATGGAAATGGTGATTGGACCGATATTATATACACACATTTACACACACACACAAACATGCAAAATCACATCTATAGCAAAAGGACACATAAAATGTGATTGATTCTTTAGTGAAAGTAGCCCTGGGAGATGAGACATGAGGCTTGTCAGGCATCTATAGTGAACCAGACAATCTTCTATTGAACAGGATAGAGCCATTTTCTTTATTCTTTAATTTTTCTGATTGTCGTAGCAGAAGGGATACGTACTGGGAAGGCTTCCCTGCTCACATCTTGTCTCCCAGCAGCCACGTTTGCCAAGGACCTCTACCCCTAACCCAGTCATCCATGGCCAAGAGAGCAGGGTACAGCCCTGATCTGTGGGTGCCATATGTCTAAGCACATTGAAATACAGGTGACCAGGCTAACTTAATTCCTTCACCTAGGAAAGTAGACTTTGTGTGGAAAGATGCAGAGCCTGAAATCCACTGAAACTAAAGCATTGTAGGGGTTCCATGTGACAGAGTAACTCCAAGAACTCTTATGGCTGAGCTTCTGAAGCTGAGCTGGTTCTGTGTTCCCTTTGGCTTGCTTGTGTCACTCTGTTATAGATTCTGTGACTTTTCTTGAAGACCCTCCAATAAATCAGATTATTTTTATTATTATTTTTTTTTTCACCCAAGAAGACTGGAGGAAGTTCATTTCTTTAGCTTGCAAGCAAACACAACCAAAACAAAAACAAAAAAACAAGTAACAATTCAAGTGGAATACTCTGAGGTCGGGACTCAATATTTCAGAATCTTTAATTGCTGGAAGCAGAGAAAAATGTAGGCTCTAAAATTTCTAAAAATTATTTCCCAATGTCTCTAAGGGGGAAACAGGAAAACACTTCAGTCTTGGAGGAAAAGGTTGGTGTGTAGTCTTGGTCAGGCATGTATGAATCGGTATCCATCATTTGCTCTACTTTATTGGGTAATGTCCAAATGCAAATATAAAATTTTAAAATGTAACTTTAAAAGTTTAACATGTGTAAGTTCTGGTCTGAAATGCACAGCAGAAAAATAAATTCATTATAGTGGAACCATATGTGGCTCAACCAACAAATGAATCAGAATGTGTATGTAATTGTGCACAAAGAGCTTTTTGTTTTTCTTAATATTATTTACAGTTATTTTGGAGTGAAAACAAGAAATTGTATCTCAGGGAGTTATATGTAGGCTGTCTTATTTTGTCTATGAAATAAGAAAACAATTAAAACTGAATGAGAAATAAGGACAAATTTTAAGTTAAATGTGCAAATACATTTCTGTTAAATGTATTTTTTAAAATTCCATGCTAGGGAAGCGGCTGTGGCTCAATCAGTGGGGCTCCCGTTTACCATATGGGGGGCCCCGGGTTCGGTTCCCGGGGCCTCCTGGTGGGGGCAGGCCCGCCCGCACGGAGTGGTTGGCTGACCCAGCGAGCACAAGCGGCAATGGGGGGATGGATGAATAAATGAATAAAATCTTAAAAAATATATAATAATAATAAATAAAATAAAATAAAATTCCATGCTAGTATCCAGAAATTTTATCAGCATATCTCACAACCCCGGGGGTTCTACTTTTAAATGTGGTGATGAAAGTATGAAAATCATGTGATTTCCAGTTCAAATGATGTTTCATGAGAAGATAATGCTCTAAAATCTCAAAATTGGAGGAAAAAGGCACTTGTAGAGAATGGATTTAGGTACCTGGATGAAAAAGAGTTAAAGCAAATTTAACAGAGAAAGCCGAGGAGCTCTGCTGAGGAGAAAATGAAGGCAGATACCTTGAGTTACCTCTTACATTCCTTGTTTATAAAGGCATATTTTAAAATGTGATTTTACTTAACATGAACTCTTGTTTTTTCTCTCATCCCCCACATATTTTCACACAGTAAAGCTGAATTACTTTTTCATGTGTTCAGTGTAAAAAAAATCTGTTTTCAACATTTATTTGGTTGAAATTATTTTTTTTTAATGACATGATCTTATAGTGACATTGTTCTTAAATAACAAAGATATTATTGTTTAGGAGCATGAAATATATGCATTTCCAAAGTCCTTGCACATCCATCAAAAGAAAAGCATATCCCTGGTTTAGAACTCTTTTTATTCTTTTCAAAGGGAAAAAAATTGAATGAGAAAACATCTTTTTCACTTTGCCCTATTGGGGAACCAATTTAAACTTGGTTAGATAACAGAGAAAGAAAATTCTCAACAAGTAGATGTGAAGCCTCTGAAAAGAAGAGGAGAGAATGAGTATTTCATCTAAACTAGTAAGCAGAGGAGAAGACAGGTTTTGGGGGGAGCTGAAGCTCTACATTTGTGGGGGGATCATCTTTAAGAAAAAGAATATAAAACTATAAATACCGAAGTAGATATGAAAGACAATATTTATTTAGAATGAGAAAATAAATCATGCAACAAATACCATTTTTACAAAGCTGACACGTACCAAAACATCACAAAAATCCTGAAAACAACATATTATTAATTAATTGCCTAACACTCTTATAATACATTTTTCCTACTTTTTGGATGCATTCCCTGATCATCTTGTCACATGATAATTACTTTGCAATATCATTGGCATAGAGAAATTGCTAAAATAAGCCTTGTTTTCCTCTAGCATGATTGAAATTCATTTTAAGTTATTGACCGTTTAAAATTTTTTATTTCTATTTCATATTTTTTATGAGTAACGTCATGCAAACTTTTTAAGATTAAGGTCAAATTTGAGGAAAACCTCTTTTCACAGTTTCTCCTATCTGCATTATAAAATTTCAGAACATTTCAAGTTTTCTTATGAACTGACTAAACTTAAATATAATTTAAATTATCAACTGTCATTTACAAATGCGTTGTTGATATGCCTACTGTCATGGTATATTATGAATTCTATTTTATCTTAGTTGATGCCAATTCTTTGTGTCAAGTAAGCAAGGGATATTTATCTTTAAATTTATTTTCACTGGGTTCACTCCCCTTAATTATACGGTTTCTCGAAATAGTCAAGACCTTATGCTTACTTTTATTTGAAATATCTTTCTTCTTCTTAATGAATTAATGCTCTTTGTATGATCTAAAAGTTTTTTTGTTGCATTTTACTCCTAAAGCCAGAATAAATTTTTCTGATTTACTCAGTTTATTGCTTTCCCTTTGTATTCCATCACTTTTAATTGAATTTTCTCTGTTTCTATTTTAAGATGACAAATATAAAAAAATAAAAAATAAATAGGGTAGCAGGTTTAGCTCAGTGATTGAGCACTTGCTTCCATATATGAGGTCCCAGGTTCAATCTCTGGCACCTCCTTAAAAAAAAAAAAAAAAAAAAAAAGACTCTTTAATTTCTTGCTTGTTTTATTGAAATATTCTAAAATATCTCTCCAAATTACACCTGAAATAGTGTATTCCAAATTCAGCTTTTCCTTGCTTGATACCCAAAATGCCCATGGCCCTTTTGATGCCACCAGACATGAGAATTGTGGTGGAGTCGATGCTGAAGTAGATAGAGATAATGGTTTGAACTTGTGGGAATTAAAAGAAATCTTACTTTTTAAAACTTTACAAAACCATGAGACCATGAGACGGCATTGTTAAAGGGCCTCCTGGGCCTTGGAAGGGCCTGTACCAACAAGCGGCCTTGAAGCAAAAGCGTTATTAAGTTCTCAGTAAAATTTCACTGCAGGTGAGTTATGAATATCAGAAATTAAGTCTAAATGCTTTCAAAGTCAGTAGGTGGTCTAAAAAACCCTGCAGTTTGGTGGCTGTTTGTGAGTTGCTCTGATAACTCCCAAAAGAGAACTGGGTCCTTTGCAGTGATTTGAAGAGACTGCAAAATCGCTCTCATATGGCTTTCTTAATTAGCGCCTGGAATTCTTTTCACACAGTTTTAAGAATTGCTGGGAACCATTAAACATTTAATGAGACGTTCTTGAAACTTGATCTCAATACCTTTGTGATCTAGAAATGGGAGAAGTATTTCTAAGCATGCCCACCAATGGAAAGGAATGAGGAGACTCCAAATGAACTGATGTGCAAAGAACTCTCAGAGCTGTTAAGTGAGAAAGGCGGGGTGAGCTACAGTGTGTGCAGTATGCTATCTCTGCTTGCAGAAGGTGAGAATAGGCATATGTATTTTGTATTTGTTTTCGTTTGCATAAAGAAACTCTGGAAGATACCTCTTTATACTTGCAGAATTTTGAGATGTTTTAATATATTATCTGTTCAAAAACTTAAAATTAAAAATCCGCAGAGTTTTAAAAAACTTTTATGTAGAATAAAAGATTTTTGTGAAAAAACATTAGTCCGTTGTCCCACCCCACCCCCTCCCCACCAGGGATGTACAGGTGGGTGTACATCTTCCCACCCTTCAGGCCTTTTCCTCGGAGGCACCACTTTGAACACTTTCAGCTATTTTCTTCTGGTATATACTTCCATATTTCTAAATATGTCTCCTCTTTATTAATCTTCTGCTGTGGTGGACAAGTACTTAATTTCATCAATATTCCTCTCACTCCAACTCTACATCTTCCCAATACAGTTAATCCATAGTTTATGGTGTCAGGAAAGTGTTTGTATTATCATGACTGTGTGCAACTTGTCACTCACCGTGTCTAGTAAGGAACTCTGACTCCTTTTCCTCAGTAATTCCGCCCCCCCCCGCCCCCATTAACTTGATTCCCCACCTACCCATTGGCTTGTACCCTGGAATCTGTCAAATGCACATCAATAGCATTGCTATGCACTTCCCGTAGTAGGCCTGGAGGTGAACAAAAGACCCGAGGGTTCTGAGAGGGAGGACTCTGGAATCCAGAGCCTGGCACCCAGCTTTCCTGTGGGGATTCTCTGTGTCACAGCCAAGAGCCCCATCAGAGGAGCAGAACCTCCAGGCCGTGAGGGACCTGGGAGCTGGCGAGGCCGCCTCTGAGAGGCTGCTGCCCCCACACCTGAGGCAGGAGGCCGAAGCCTGCAGTGCAGGAACCGAGGAGGGAGCTGCGTCCCACGTCAGGATGGGGGTGTCAGGAGTCGGAGAAGCTGAAGACCCAGGGAGAGGTGAGCAGCTGCAGGCCTGGCCGCTAACTCACGCAAATGAGACAAGCAGCGGCGAGCAGCAACCTGTGTGAGCCACCAGAGTGGCTGCAGCTCCACTCTGCCCTCCAGACCTCCCACAAGACTCGCCTGTGGCCATGCTCAAGCAGAAGCATAAAGGAAAGAGAATCTTGGGAAATGCAGTTTAACCTGGTCAGGGTGGGACATCCAAAGCTCCCCGACTTTTCTTGGTTCCTAATCTTCCTCTCTCTTGAGCGCCTCCCTTATTCTTTTAGATCATCTTGTCGGAAGCTTTCTAGGAAAGGCGATGTGAGAGGAGATGGTTCTGAGACCTTGCATGTCTATTCTAGTCTCACACCTGATGGAAAGCTTGGCTGTGTACAGAGTCCCCATGTGGAAGATATCATTTCCCACAGAATTGTCATGGTATTCTTCCCGTGTAGGAGGTTGATGCTATTCTGTTCTCAGTCTTTGTATGTGATTTCACTCCCTCAGAAAGCTTTTTGCAACTTTCCATTGTCACCATTGTTCCAAATTTCATCCAGAGATGCTCGATGGGTGGGTGGTTTGTTGTTTATCATTTATTGTGCTGGCACTAATGGCCTCTTTTAACTTCCTCTCCTTCAGTTCTCGGAATTGTTTTCCTTTTATTCCTTTGATAATTAACTCTGCATTGTTCTCCTGTGTCCTCTTTGAATGTTCTCTTAGGTGCACTGATGACTTTCTGAATTAACCTCTGATTTTCTTTTCTCTCCTTTTTTTCATATCCTTACATTTTTGTTCTACTTTTGGGGAGGTTTCCTTGAATATACACTACCTATTCATTGAAGTACTGTGGGGTTTTTTGACTATTGCATTTTTAATTTCTTCGAGCTCTTTCTCCTTCTCTAATTGTTCCTTTAAATAAGTATTCCATTCTTTTCTTATTTCTCTGATAATTCTAAATATAGTTTTGGAGGTTTTCTTCTGCAAGTAACTCCCACCTTAAAAAACAAAAACAAAAACAGAGAAGCTGATATGGTTCAAGTGATTGGGCTCCCGCCTACCACATGGGAGGTCCACGGTTCAGTGCCCGGTACCTCCTAAAGAAGACAGCGAGCTGGTACAACAGGCAAGTGTGGCAACCTGACACAACAGGATGATGCAACAAGAGACACAAGAAGAAAAACATAATGAGAGACACAACAAAGCAGGGTGGAGAGATTCCTGATGCCTCCTAAAGAAAATGAGCAGTACGGCAACCTAGTGCAACAAGATGACACTATAAGAGACACAAGAGGAAAAACATAATGAGAGACACAACAAAAGCAGGGAATGGAGGTGGCTTAAGTGATTAGGTGCCTCCCTCCCACATCAGAAGTCCTGGGTTTGGTTCCCATTGCCTCCTGAAGAAACAAAAAAGATGAACAGACATAACAAGTGCAAACAATGCGGGGATGAGGAGAGATGAAAAAATAAAAACCTTAAAAAACAAACAAACAAACAAACAAACAAACAAACAAACAAACAGGAGTGGGTATAGCTCAGTGGTTGAGTGCCTGCTTGGCATGTACAAGGTCATGGGTTCAATCCCTGGCACCTCCTAACACAAATACTTCTCTATATCCCCCATCCTCCTCATAGCAACACTGCCCCCACTGCTCTGCTCTTCAGATTAGCTACGCCCAATTTCTTTTCTCCCATTCTTCCTTAAACTCACTCTTACCAGACTTTCACCCCCACCAAACCACTGAAACTGACCTTGTCAGTCTTCAATGACCTCTATGTGGCTTAACTCAAGGATCAGTTCTCAATCCTCATTTTACTTTACTTATCCTGTAGACATATAGATTACTTCCTCCTCCTTGAAACGCCTTTTCCACCTGGTTTCCAGGACACCACTCTCCTGTTTTTTCCCCTACCCTACTGCCCATTCATTTCCACCCTCCTTTGCTCTTTACTACACATCTCCCCAACCTCGTAACGTTGGTGTACTCTGGGGATTTGTCCTACTACTTCTTTTCTGAATCTATACTTACTTGCTTGATATCCTCATCTAGTCATGAGACTTTGAATACCACTCTATATGCAGTGTTACTTATACTTCCTCAGAACTTCCTCAGACTCCTATATCTAACTGCTTTCTTGACATTTCCCCTTTCATGTTTTATAATCAACTCAAACTTACTGCCTCCAAAACAGGGCTCTTGATCTCCCCTCCCTGCTGCAAACATACCCCTTCGCTCTTCCCTGCCTCAGCTGAATGGCATATCCATCCTCCTACTTGCTCGTTCCAAAACCTTTAAAGTCATACTTGATCCCCTTCTTTCTCTCACAATTCACCTTCAATCTGTCAGGAAACCATTCTCTCACTTTCAGATTACATCTGGGATCTGACCATTCCTCCTCACGTCTTTTATTACTACCCCTTCTGTGTACGACCATCATTTCTTGCCTAGAGTATTCTGGTAGTCTTCTAACTCCTCTCTGCTTCCACCCTTGTGCCCCCAAAGTGTGAGGATTTCTTATAAACGTAGACTGCATGCTATTACTCCTCATTTTAAAGCTCCCCCAGTAGCCTCCCCTCTGGCTCAGAGTAAGAGGTTAGTCTTTACCACAGACTACCAGGCTTTGTGTGACCTCACCACCCATGGTCTTCCTGATCACGTGAAACCGCTTGCTTCCTGGCTGCTCCTGGCTGTTCGGGCTCGCGTCGGCCTCACTGCCTTCACACTTGTCTTTCTGCTGGACTGCTTCCCCCTCCCTCTGTCCCCAGATATCCCCAGGAGTCATTTTCTTATCTCCTTCGAGTGTCTGCTCAAATTTCACCTTGATAAGGCCTTCCCTGACTACTCCATCTGAATTTGCATCCCCTTTCCTCACCTACTCCCTGGTCCTCTCTCCTGCCTTGTTTTTCCTTCACACCATAGAGCAGACATCACCTTCCAACATATTGTATAAAGTGTTTGTTTTGTCGAATATGTGCTTCTCCACCTCCACTAGAATGTAAGCTCCGTGAGGGTGTGATATGAGGCCTAAAATTAAGGCCCAGTGTGGCTGACTACAAGTTCCTCGCCTACTCAGTTCCCAAGGATAAGGTCCCCTAGCCAAACAACTGTCCTTTACCGACCAGGCACTGTTCCTGCCTGTCCCTGAGTGCGGGCTTCAGCTCCCTGCCGGCCCACAGCATCATTCAAACAAGCCAAGCACGTCTTTGTGCAGAGAAGGCGACAAGAAGCACATCGCCCCCTCAAACCACAGAACCTGCTTCCCACAGTCGCTGCTTGCTCTGCTCCTGCGTGCATCCTACCCATGGTGCTGCATGGCATGGTGGCCCATCCCGGGGCTTGAGTGCATGGGGCTGATAAACTGCCCTGGGGCTCATCTGTCCAGGACTGGTGTCCTCAGAATTCCAGGGCAGGGCATTTCTCCCTCACCAACTGGGTGAATAGGAGGGGCTTTTTTCTGTTTTGTTCACTGAACTTTCCTCAGCATCTCAGACATGTCTGGCACATAGTAGACATTTAATATTATGAGTCCTCTGGGTTAGTTTTTACTTTCCCTTGTTTTTATCTCTTTTTCATATTGGAGACATTCCTCGAATATCTGGTGATCCTTGGTTATCTTTAAGTGAGGTACCAAAAAAAAAAACGAACTGAGAGCTGGCTGTGTGCACATGGGTAGAACCTGTGGACTGGTGGGCCTCCATGCATGGTTACGTGGTGGGCTGGCATATTTTAGGACGCACCACCTTATGTTAGTATCATAACGGTTTTTCTCTGGGTTCACTCCATTTCTCCCAAGAAGAATCCTCAATCCTGCAAGAAACCTAAGCCTGTCTGACAGCAATCTGGGTAGGAGGAGGTGACTGGTTCCACTCTTTATTATGCATGTTTTCATTTAATTCCTCTGATTTCATTTCTTGCCTCCCAATGTTGCTGATATCCCCAAATGATAATACTTTCAATATCAAATTCTCTTAGGAGTAAAAGAGGCACACAGAGTATGTGGTGGGTTAAGAGAGAAGGTAGGAATAGCACAGGCTGGAGAAGGGGACTTGGAACTTTCTAAAATTTATATCATGTTTCACCAATCCCCCTATTTTCAGCCTCAAGTGTCACACTTGAATTTTGTGGTTCCTCCAAATTCTTGTCCAAAAAGTTGTAATCTCTTATCTCCTCATGTGTCATTATTATTTTCTTTGACATTCTGGATTCGTGTTATTTATTCATTTATTTATTTGCAGTTATTTTAAAGGAACTTAGGGAAGAAGCATATAAAAGCGTGTGGTCAATTCACCATATTTAATCAGAAGGTTTTGGTGGCAATTCTCTGCTTAACTAGGGGCTGGTGGGGAGAAAACTTTTGTTTCTCTTGTTCAGGGACACTTTAATGAGCTTTAATTATCTATTTAAAGCCCAGATTATATTCTGACATGGAAACTTTGTGGAAATAAAGGGCGAAACTCCTCTGCATAATGCTATAAAAGATTGTCTTTATTGTATGCATAGATATATCCCTAATATTTATTGCCATATTTACTGGGGAGATAGAAAGTGGGCTAGAGGTAGGGCATGATTAAGGATGCTTTTGCCCATGGGAGGTTAGTAGCCACTTCAATGTGGCCTTAGAGTGGATCTGTGGACAAGAATAGAGAAGGTCCATAGGTGACTCCCCCTATAGAGACAGGACTAGTCATTGCTAATCTCCCAGTTGATGTTTTCTTTCTCTGCCTTATAATCTCTTTTAATCATCCCCAAGCTTTCAGAACAGATTTGCAGATATCACAGTTTAGTTAAAAGCTTGTTTTGAGGTTATAGAAGAGTATGTGTCCAAGTCTGGGTTAGCTTAGGGAAGGAGGAAGTAACATTTCCCTCCCTCTATACCTCAAGGTCTATCTGGTGGCAGTAGCAGCATCTCAAGGAAGCACCATGGTCTCAGAACTCAGGGAGTGAGCCAGGAACAAAGCAGAGCAACTCGTTTAAAATGTTATATTGTATTCAGAGCACAGGGTTTTATAAGTCCCTTAAAGCGTGCATCTCCCTGAATTGAGGGTCATGGGTAGAAATTGGAGCCCACAGAAATTTATGCTGGTAGAATAACACTAAAGAACACAAGATCAGGTATCTGAATCCTAGTTCACAATAGGCTGAGTGCTGCAGGCTTGAGTGGAATGGAGGTGGGTCACCTGGAGCCAGCCTTCCCGTGGGACTGGGTCAGGTATCGAGTGATGGGCAGGAACCCAAGCCGGCAGACACGACATAGGATCCGGAGAGTTTGGATGACAATTGTGCTATAACTGATACATTAGTTGAGAAGGTTCTCAAATAAGGGCTTCAGAAAGGAGAAGGAAAGAATTTGTCAGTGCTCATCTAATCCTATTCAGGGGCCAGAGTGACCTGATCCTGTGGAACTGGACCTGCTGTTCAGTAGAAACATTCTCAGGTCAGAGAAGAAAAGAATATCTAACAGCCTCAAAGACAACTCAATTCCCATTATTCATCAAATCCCCTTTTACTTGATGTGGTCTCCGGAGTGACTTTTTCCAGCATGAGGAAGTGTTCTGTGCGAATGACCTAAACAGGTTATCTTACAAGGAGTTATCTTTCCCTGAATTAATGCCAGTTTTCTGATACATCTCTTGAGAAATTTTTACATCAGTTCTGCAGAAGCTAATTTCTCATAGGGTAAGCAAATAAAACCCAACTTCTGCACAAGGCGTCCTGGGCTGGAAGCCTCAGTGAGTTCACTACTGTGCTCAGCGAGGCCCCTTCAGGAAGCTGTACCTAAGGAATGCCCCCCTCTGCTTCCAGTCCTTCTCCCCAAACACGGGATGGAGCCTGCTCACAGCGTTCTTTCTCTCAGACTTTTCTCTCGGCCAGTGCCTCAGGCCTCAGTCTCACTTTGTGCCTTTGGTATGACCAGGCAAGGTCACAAGTTTGACCTTTCCGTGTTCTGGCACTGCAACCATGGTTTAAAGGAAGAACGTTCCTCCTAGAAAGTTCCATCTCCGGCACGCTTCCACAGAACGTTGACCCCCGATTCTGTCTTTATTGCTTGGTTAGCTTTGCCCAGGTTTCTCCTGAGGCAATGATCCTGCCAAGTCCTCGAGAGACAGCCCGGTTTCATGGTGACAAGCACAGCTTCTGAGCTGAGCTGCCTTTGAACCCTGGCTCCATCTCTCTCTAGCTGTGTGGCCCTGAGCTGGTTACTTAAACCTTCATGCTTCGGTTTCCTCATCTGTGAGGTGGAGACGGTAACACTGCCCTCTCACAGGGCTGTTGTGGCGGAACGAGCTAACGCACGTTCCGGTCTCGTGTCTCATACAGAAGGTGCCACTCGTGCTAGCTGCTGTGTGGTCCCTGCCGTCCCTCCCCTGAGGAAGGGGGAAAGAGAAAAGGCGCCCAGAAGGAAAGCTTATATTTCAGAGTACTCTTCTGCCACACATATAATGATCAGTTCAGACAAATAATCCCCTAGTTTTGCTTCTTAAATGTAATTGTCAGCTGCTTGAATTCTAAAGAGTGGTGAATGCCATAATTTCCCCTTGTGTGTGTAAATCACTGCAGCCTGATTTTTTTTCTTTCCAGTGAGCCGTCAGGATTACCTTTTCCTTTGTAAGCTTCAAAGTTTCTGAGGGAATGGCAGAAAAATGCTTAATGGAAAAACCAAACACCTGTCATGTTTGATTCCAGAAAACAGCAAAGAACAGAGAGAAAACAACCTTGTCTATTTTACTGGAATCTGAGTAGTAAATAGAAACCACGGAAGAAACAGCAAACAACAGCTTGAGTTACAACAGAATGAAAAAAAAAAAAAAGATGAACCTGAATACGAACTTAAACTATTATGCAGTATGATTGATGGAGCTGACATTCTACCTATTAGAAAATTCCTTAGAGTTTAAAAAGAAAAACTTGTTCAGTATATAATTGACACATGCAGATAAATTTCACTATTTTATACTTCAGGGGATCCTTTTTGCTTTTCTTAAAGAGGAAATAAACTGGGCATTTTATCTTGGGCAATTAAGATGCCACATTTTTTATAACTAAGAAAAAATTGGCTTCTCCCTATATTTTATTTGAAATTATATTTTAATTCATAATCTTTAAAGGTAAACTTTTATTATCCTTTGTATCTACAAAGCAAAGCTTCAGTTGAACTTTGGTTTTACTTTCTCTCAGCTGGCCATTACCAGAGTTAATCATTGTAAAAAAAATGATCTGGATGAACACAATAATAAGAGGTAAAAAAGAAACCAACGATATATCTTGATATAGCTCTCTTCTTGGATCTTGCATAAAAACACATACAAAATAGGGGGAAAAGGAAAACATCAGCGTTTGGATTTGAATCTGCATCTCTTTTTTTTTCTTTCCAGTTTCCTTCCAGTTAAACTGATTTCCTCATATGTCTGTTTCTGGATTAAAGCCCTATTTCTAATCAAACAGCAGAGAAATAATTACAAACCCCGAATGCAGTTACAGGAAACTGGGCGGCAGAGTGGCTGAGCTGTGCGCCTGGCTCATTTCTGACTTTAGGCTAGTGTTTTAATGCTTTTGCCCCTTTTGACATAATTGTAATAATGCTGGTTTACTTCACAGGTATGATAACCATAATTTAAGAGACAACGGTAGGCCTTTGAGAGATGAAAGCGAGAGTAGAAGGAAAAATGCTTCTGCAGCTCAAAAAAGAGATTTGAAATTATGTCTCCTTTTCATTCCCATTACATTTTTAATTAATTGGGTGGAAGTTTGATATAAAAGATAGAATTTGCATAGTTTCGATAAACAAAATGGAACATAGAAAGGACTTTATTATAATTTGCCTATTTTCAACTTCAGAAGAAAAACTTACAGAAATGTTTTTATTTAATCTATGTGGGGGATCAAATTTATATAGTTTTTAAAAGCCTTTCACTGAGTGCTAATTCTTGCAATAAACAACAATTAGTGTTACAGTTAAATTCCATTTTCAGAAAAAAGTATTTGGGAGAAAATAGCCCAAAAGTAGTGTTTATGGGTAAAATTTTAACCAACTGTCTTACATTAAGGTTATAGTCTGTTTGAGAATGCTGACTTATTAAACATGTTTCCTTCAATAATTTATTCTTTCTTTTATCTTGTATTCATAAGGGCTCATTTATTTATTTATTTATAAATTGCCTTTACCCCTGCCCCAATGGCTCCCTCGTCTGTCTGCTTGTTGTCTCTGCTTGTCTTCTTTTAGGAGGCACCAGGAACTGAACCCAGGACCTCCCATATGGGAAGTGGGTGCCCAACCACTTAAGCCACATCTACTCTCTGCTCGTAGTGTCTGCTCTTTGTGTCTGCTCATTGTGTCAGCTTGTTACGTCAGCTTGTTGCATCAGCTTGTCTTCTTTAGGGGGCACCAGGAACTGAACACAGGACCTCCCATGTGGGAGGTGGGTGCCCAACTGCTTGGGTCACATCTGTTCCCCCACGAGGATTTGTTTAAAACATACCATTTTTGAAACTTTACATGCTACTAATGAACTTTTGTTTTGAAATTGTGTTTTTAAAATTTACACATCAGCTACAGAACTTTTCATTTACAAATTTAATATTTTTACCTTTAACTTGAATCCAGTATAATTAAATAATTAAAAATTTTTAGTGAGAAAGAATTGAACTTTGTAGACTAAAAATAATTTACATCTACATAGAATTACCATATGATCCAGCATCCTCCTAAGTGGATGCTGAAGAATGGAAAACAGGGACTCAAACCGATACTTGTACTCCTGTGTTCACTGCAGCATTGTTCACAGGAACCAAAAGGTGGAAACAGCAATTGTCCATCAGCAGATGGATGGACAAACAGAATCCGGTTCAGACATACAATGGAATATGATTTAGCTGTAAAAAGGATTGAAGTCCTGTACATGCTACAAACATGAATAAATCTTGACAAATTATGTTGAGTGCAATAAGCCAGACACAAAAGGACAAATATTGTATGATTCCAATTGTATGAAATAACTACAAGAGGGAAATTCATAGAGGCAGAAAATAGACTAGAGGTTTCCAGAAGCTGGAGAAAAGGGAGAATGGGGAGAAAATGCTTAATGGATATGAAGTTTTTGTTTGGGGTGATGAAAAAGTTTCGAAAATAAATTGTGGTGATGGTTGTACAACATTATGAATGTAATTAATGCCATTCACACTTAAAAATGGTTAAAGTGGAAAAAAATAAAGTTATATTACATTTCAGATGATGTTGGAAAAAATTATATCAAATAATATAGTATATCAAAGGATATCCATTTGAGAACAACTTTAATTTTAAAATTATTAAAAGTTTTAAAGCAGCCCAAAGCAAAAATATTTTAAAGAAATACAACTAAATGTATAGACAGGAAAAAATAATTACAAACAACTTTACCTCAAGCCAAATTTGCAAAATAAATGATGATTTACTACAACAAATGATGTGGACCAGATTTTCAGAGCAAGTATCTTAAGACCTGCACATATTTTCATCATTGTAGGCACTGGTTAGAATTATAAATGAGGACACTGGGAAATTTCAGAGACCAGGTGACACTCAGTGGCCCTGAAGCCAAACTGCCAGACTGTCCTTCCTCCTCTTTGCAAAGAAAGCATTTTGATAAGACACTGATTATCCCATTTTTCAAGTCATTCAAACACTGACAGCATTAAGACATCTGGGTCTGCACCTCCGGTATATAATCCGGTTTTATTTTCCCTTTCCTCTATTTCATTTATTGTGAACATTGTAAAACAGGGGGCCACTTATTACTACTAATTTAAACTAAGTGGAGGATCTCAATTTTTTAAAACTCAGCCCAGGACCTGCAATTTTCCATCTAATTCTATTCTCTGTACTTTATGAAGTTAGCTATCCTACTGTATTTGAAAATGAAGCAAATAAATACAATTATAAAAAAAGAGAACAATTCTTAGCAATTATCTAAAGGTGGTCAAATTAATATAATGACTTTTTTTTTTTTAATCTAATGACATTTGGAAATGCCTTATTGTATAAGGATCTGCCAGATGAGGGGCTGCTTCCTTTCTCTGGGAAAGACCCAGACTCTGATTCTTTTAATGGCAATGACACTAAGAGGCAGAGACCTGCCAAAGTGCTTTACTATCCCTCTACTTTCTGCCAAATCTCACTCTAAAGCAGTATTTATATATGTTATATAACTGGCCAGCATTTCCCAAGGCACTTAAAAATACACTTTTACCTATACAAGTGCCAGATTCAGATACAAGGCAAAGAACCTTTTTTAAAAATGTGTTTGGGTGTTTAAGTGAATTTATTCATTCTGAAATAATGTACTTGGGCCCATAAATACATAAGGGAATTTGATGAAGCAAATATAAAGAAATTAACTTCAATGGATAACAAGTCTAGAAGGCACAAAGAATTGCATGACTCCTATATCTCACCTGAAAACTAGAAGTGAGTTAAAATAATGAAGGTTTTGCCACCATCACAGAAGAAAAATGGAACATTATTTTTACTATTGGTTCTTAACAGTTTCCTTTACTAAGGGAAAAGCCCGATCAATAATCCATTGGGTATATTGGTTCTTTTCAGTCAGAAGAATAAAATATGAGTCAGAGTCACAAATAAGGGCATTATATCTTTTTTTTACATAGATAACCCAGATGAATATGAATATAATTAGTGAAAGTCTAATTTATTTAGGCAAATCATTTTCTTTTTGCAAGACTTGTTTCCTCCTGTGTGGCTGATGTTTGACTGGATGATCTCAATTTCTTTAAGGCAGTTATGACTATGTGTTCTAGCTCACGAGATGAATTCTACTTCTAAAATTCTTAAATGTTTTAAACATTTTTTTCCAATTTTCTGTCTTTATTTTCTTTTTCTTTCTTATAATTAAACAATTATTCTTGTTTTTTTTTTATAACATAAAAAGCTTTATGACTAAATCTTGAAAACTATGTAACTTATTACATGTTTAAGAAATCTCCATTATGTAGAGGTATTTTTTTTTTCACTACTGGAGGTTTATTATGAACTTTAAAATTAAATAATAAGGACCAGAAGGATATAAATGAGATTAAAAAAACAAACAAACAAACAAACAAAAAACAGCTGTTATAAATTTGCTGGGGAAATATATTTATTGCCAACTAAGTGCATGAGTCAAACTGATAATTTATTCCTAAATACCTATGAGAATGCCCTTAGCACAATGAGATAACCAACTTTTATATATCTTAGGTATTAAGTCTTGAATTATTTACTTTCTTTTGTGATTTTATAAATTCAAACATCTCTTTTTAAAAACAATATAAGCTATCCACACAGTTTTGGTTTCTTAGTTGCTAAAACAAATACCAAACAATGGGTTGGCTTAATAATAGGAATTTATTGGCTCATTGCTTCAGAGGCCAGAAAGCTTGCTCCCAGGGTTGGTATCTCCTGGCTGGCTGCCATCTTTGGCTTTTCCATCACATGGCAACGTATACGGTGACATCTTCTTCTTTCTCTTTTGGGTTCCGTTGACCTCCAGCTTCTGTCTGCTCCCTGTGCCTTCCCTCTCCGTGGCCTTCTCTGTAACTTCCAAGTACTAGGATTAAGACCCATCTAATTCAGTTGGGTCACACCTTAACTGAAGTAACCATACCACGAGGTCCTAGTTACAACGGGTTCATACTCTCAGGAATGGATTACAATTAAGAACACGTTTTTCTGGGCTACGTAACTCCAAGCCACCATCGCCTTACCTCTGGACCCCCAAAAAACATGTTCTTCCCACATGCAAAATACTTTCATTCCATCACAACACCCCGAAAGACTTAAGCCATTTTAGAACAATGCTAAATTCAAAAATCTCATGAAAATCAGTGTGTGATTGGTCCTAGGCAAAATTCCTCCTGTGATGGACCCGTGAAACCTAGAGGACAAGCTGCTCTGCGGACCAATGTTTTGTCCTCCAGGCCTGATACAGCAGCATCCCCGCCCCTTCCAAGCTCTTGTGCAGAGGCCTTGCCCTCCCCCAACACTGGGGTGCAGGCCCCACCCTCTCTAAGCGTCAGAATGGTGGTCGGACTCTCCAGCCACAAAAGTCTGGGGCCAGCACGTTCCACCCGCTGGACCCCAAAGATACATGTTCTTTCCATATATAAAATACATTCATTACGTCACAATATTTCAAAAAGCCTTATATCATTTAAAGTAGCACTACTAAGTATAAAATCTCATAAAAATCTGCTATAGGCATGCAATATGCCTTGGGGGCAACATTCCCCTATGACTGTGGACCTCTGAAACTTAGAAAACAAATTATGTTTCCAACAGGCATAGGATAAACATTTCCATTGCCATAGGGAGAAATTGGAAGGAAAACAGGAGTTATGGGTCCCAAACAATTCTGAAAACCTGCAGGGCATACTCCATTAGATTTCAAAATCTAAGAGTCATCCATGGAATGGCATCTCAGGACCTCATGGAGGCCCACTCCTTCCAAGGACTCATCTCCACTCTCATCAAACATAGGGGTGGCAGCCAGGCTCTAGGCTTCACCTTCCAAAACACTGGGGTGACAGCCACACTCTCTCCAATCTCCAGGGCACAGGTCTAACCTCCTCGGAATAGTGGGGTGGCAACCAAACTCTCCCCAATCTCTGGGGAGTATGCCCCATCCTTTCTGAAGCCTGGAGTGGCCACACTCTTCCTGAACAATGGGATGGAAGGCCCATCCTCTTCAAATGCTGGGGCAGACTCACCCTTTCCACACCCATGGGTGGGGTCCCTCTCTTGGCTAGAGAAGATGTTTTAAGTCCAGACCTCTGCTTCCATGGTTTTGCCCTTGAAATCATTTTCCCTTCAATCACCCCCTTTTCTGTCCCTCTCAGTCCCAGCTGACAGTAGTTCATTCATACAGATTTCACAAAAAGCTTTTTGGCTTTACATGCAGTTCACAGGGGTTCCAGCCATCAGACAATAGGACTTTCCACAAATCCTCTCAGGATAATGGCATTTCCAATCCTGGCTTACAAGGAAATGGCTGCCTGTTCCCAAGTTCAGTTAAGTCCTCACGTGGTGCCCTACTCTCTGGGGACTTGTTTTCTGAAGCCCAGAATTTCCCAGACCATCAATTTCCAGTTTCTTTGTGCCCAGGAGTTCAGTTCTCAGCTTACCCCTTTCCTCTTGCATTTTGCTATAAGCTATAAGGAATAAGCCAGGCCATATTTTCCACATTTAGTTAGGAAATCTCCTCAGCTAAATATCCAAGCTCATCACTTTCAAATGTTGCCTTCCATCTAACACCAGGAGTCAATTTTGCCAAGTTCTCTGCCACTTTAAAGCAAGGATCACCTTCCTTTCAGTTTGTAATGAGCCAGTCATCATTTCTAAGTCCACATCAGAAGTAGCTTTAGCATCCATATTTTTACCAACAGTCTCTTCAAAACAATCTAGACATTTTCTATCAAGCACCTAACAGTTCCTCCTGAATCTATCCCTTACCCATTTATAAAACCATTCCAACATTTTTGGTATTTGCAAGCAGCAGCACCCCAAACCTGGTACCAATTTCTGTCTTAGTTTGCCAAAGGCTGCCAATGCAATATACCAGAAATGGGTCAGGTTTTATGGTGGGTATTGATCAGGGTAAAAGCTTACCATTCCAAGGCTGTGAAAATGTCTAAATCAAGTCATCATCAAGAGAGGCTGTCTCACCAAGTTGCAGCTGTGGGGAATCAGGCACATGGCGGTGTCATCTAAAGATGCTTTCTTGGAGCTCAGCTGTGGGTGATCAAGCACGTTACAGGGCATAATGGCAGCCCGCTCGTCTCTCCCCTCCCCTGCAGGCCTGTGGTTAGTTCTGCTTCAGGCTGCTCCATCTGTGCTTCTCTCTGTCTTTCTGTGGCTGCAGGTGATCCTGGAGTCCTCCTCCACATGGCAGGGTAAAATGGTAACTTTTCCCCTCCCCTCTCCTCGGTCTACATAGGACTCCAGTAAAGGACTAAGTCCCACCCTGGGTCCCGCAATCTAATCAAAGGCCCTTAACTGGAGTGATCTAATAAAAAGTGAGCTAATTAAAAGGTCCCACATGAAATAGGTTTACATGTACAGGAATGGATTAGCTTAAGAACATAATTTTATAGGGTACACAAAAGACTCAATATAGCACTCTGGCAAATACCAGGGCACAGAATCCACCCTTTCCAAGGATTGGGGTGGGGTTCAGGCTCTCCGCAAATGTCATGGCAAGGGGCACAGGCTCTACCATCTCAAATGTTGGGGTGGCAAAATTCTCCCCGAACAACAGGGCACCAGGCCCTGTCACTCCAAGTGCCAGGGCAGATGACCTGGCCCTCGAAGCTCAGGGACAGACCTCCCCATCTGTAAATATGGGTTGACCCACCCTCTTGGCCTGAGATCTCTTTGGTCCACACCTTTGCTTCCACGATTCTACCTTTGAAGTTATTCTTCCTTCATTTAGTCCCTTTTCTGTTCCTTTCAGTCCAGGTTGGCAGTCAGCAAAAACCTTGTCAGCTTTGCATGTAGGTCAAGGAGGTTCAAACCATTGGACAATAGGACTTTCCACAGATCCTTCCTGGATAACTGAATTTCCAATCCTGACTTCTCTGAAATGACTGATTGGAGCTATGAACACCCTCTTTAGCAAAGGGCAGTTCAGTTACACCCTCATATGGATCCTGGTCTTCTAGGGACTCACTCCCCAAAAGCTCAGGGAATTCTCTGATAGGCCCGCTTCTGGCTCTAGTCTTTGAGCATGCTACCTGAATAGGCTAAGAATTTTCTAAACCATCAATTTCTGGTTACTTTGTGCTTAAGGGTTTAATTCTCAGCTTATCCCTTTCCTCTCAAATTCTACTATAAGCCTCAGGAAAAACTAGACTATACCTTCCACACTTAGGTTGGACATATCCTCAGCTAAATATCCAAGTTCATTCCTTTCAAGTTTTGCCTTTCATCCAACATTGGAACTCAATATTACCAAGTATTCTGCCACTTTACAACAAGGATGACCTTTCTTTCAGTTCTCAAAGACACACTCGTCATTTCCTTACAAGACCTTACCAGGTCGTTTAACATCCATATTTCTACCGACATTCTTTTCTTGATAAATTATGCACTCTCTGAGATGATACAAATTTTCTCTACAGCTTTCACTCATTTTTTTGACCTCACAATTCCTCTCGCCTCTGCCCATTAACCAATTCCAAAGCCATTTTCCCATTTTAGTTATTGGCATGAGCAGCTCCTCACTTTCCAGGATCAAAAGCTATTTTAGTATCCTGCTGCTAAAACAGACACCGTACAACGGGATGGCTAAACGACAGGAATTGACTGGCTCGTGGCTTCAGAAGCTAGAAGGCTGGCTCTCTCCCAGGCTTGGTATCTTCTGGCTCACCAGCAGTCTTTGGGGTTCCTTGGTTTTTCCATCATATGGCAATGCATATGGCAGGCGTCTTCTTTTTTCTCTTCTAGGTCCCGTTGACTTCCAGCTTTTGTCTGCTCTCTGTGCCTTCCCTCTCTGTGGCCTACTCTATAAAACCTCCAGTACTAGGATTAAGACCCCACCCCACCTTAACTGAAGTATCCTCACCAAAAAGTTCCTATTTACAATGGGTTCTCACCCACAGGAATGGATTAAGACCATATTTTTCTGGGGTACAGTTTTAGTCAGCCAAAGGGGTGCTGATGCAAAGTACCAGGTATCTGTTGCTTTTATAAACAGCTTTTTTTTGGGGTAAAAGCTTACAGTTATAAGGCCCTAAAGAGTCCAACTCAAGGTACCATAAGAGGTACTTTCTCACCAAAGTCAGCTGCCATGTATTGAAGAAAATGGCGGGCAATCTCTGCCTGGTCTCTCCTTCCTTCTTTTCCTTAAGGCTCTGTGGGCCCAGCTTCTTCCAATCTCAGCTGTAGGCTGGTATAAGGCTCGTCTCTCAGGGCTTCCTATATCAGTCTGGCATAGGGCTCATTTCTTTCCAGGTTTCCTTAGCTGCTCAGCTGCAAACTATCAGGCGAATGGCTCATCTCTTCCCGGGGATTTAGCTGCTTGAGCCTTCTCCTTTCTGTCACATGGAAGGACCAAAATGACCAAGTTCTCTCCTCTTCTGTGTGTCTTCTTGAGTGAGTGTCCATTTATATCAGCCCACCAAGGGGGTGGGGACTCAACCCTGAGTCTCGCCCTACTGACATGGTGGGATCAAAGCCCTAATCTTTTTATTTTTTTAATTTTTTTTAAATTTTACCAGGAGGTCCCGGGGATTGAACCCAGGTCCCTCCATATGGGAGACGGATGCCCAATCATTTGAGCCACATCCGTCCCCAAAGCCCTAATCTTAATAAGTAATTTCATTAAGACATGTCAGCTGAATCTAATGCACTTGAAGGGCATCACACCCAGAGGAACAGATTAGTTTACAAATATAATCTCTCTTTTTGGGGATTCACAAAAGTAATCTCAACCTGCCACAGGTACATAGCTCCGAGGCAGCACACACCAAATGCCACATTTGCAAATTATGAAAAACTTCATGAAAGGTATACTTTATCAAGTGTTCTTTGCAATGACTGTGAAGAAGGAAAGATGAAGGCAATCTGATGGAGATATTTAATAAATACAGTAGACACAAAAGAATCTGACCTCCAGTAAGCATCTATAAAATTGTAATAACAGACACTGGGGAGTTGTAAAATTCTAACAAGTTTCCTTCTTATCTATTCAACAGATAATTTATTGAGTACCTATTCCCTGGGATACAGCAGTAAATTAAACAGACCAGGTCCTCACTTCCTGGAGCTCACATTCTACGTGAAGGGGAGTGGGCAGACAGTAAGCAAACATGTGTTATTTCATTATATTTGGTGATAGGTGCTAAGGAGAAACTTGAGCCAGTGCAATGGTGGGGAGGCTGCTTGTGATTTTACATATGGTGATCAGGGAAGACATCTCTGTGAAGGCAGTATTTGAAGAGAGACCTTACGGATATGAGGGAGCAAACCATGGAGGTTTTTGGGAAACCAAAAACCAAAACAGAGCTCCGTCTCACTTTCAAAAATGGCCTTGTTTGGACAGTAAGCTACTCAGTCTCCTTCTTCACAGTCGTTGTGAGGACGTGGGCTTTTGCCTCCAGGGCGGTGGGAAGACATGGAAAGGCCTTAAGCAGAGATGAAATGCTAATGCGATCTGACACAGACTCGGAAGGCTTTCTCTGGAAGCTGTGTAGAGAATTGACTGCGGGGTGTGAAGGTGGGTGCGGGGAGACCCGACAGAGGCTATTGCAATAATCTTCCAGGGGGGCTCGTGCTGGTGGTGGCACAGGGGGCGGGGGGGGGGGGGGGTTGGATGCCGGCTTCTCTACACTAACTTCCTTGAGTAAAAAGTAAATGTTTTATCTTCTAAAGGCATTCTGAAGATTAGTTTATGGCAGAACCATGAGATTTCATGTGTTGATTATGTTTGCAATGTTTATTTATACATTTTAAGTGACACGGCTTTAATGTATTACCATAAGGGGCAGCATTCCTATAACAACAGGTTGTTGCTAAATCATTTTATTTCTTACTAAATGAGCCATGAAGAGTTACTTATCTTTAACCTCTGTCTTTGGGCGTTCAAAGTCTACAATGATTCCAGCATGTTCTTTCCATTTAACCAATATGTATTCATTGGAAGCATATGAAATTGCCTTTTTTGTAGGTCAAAATGTTCAAACACCTGCCATTTCTAATAGTTCAGCCTCATCTTAAGAAAGAAACAAGTAGACACTAAGGAAAGAATAACAGGAGATTGAAGGGGTCCCGGCTGAGAGGCTGCCTGGTCTTTGCCGAGGCCCTCGACATACCAGTATCTACTTATTTATTTATTATTTATTTATCCCTGCCCTTTGTTGTTTTGCACTCGCTGTCTGCTCTCTGTGTTCTTCTGTCTCTGCTTGTCTTCTCTTTAGGTGGCACTGGGAACTGATCCTGGAACCTTCCGGAGTGGAGAGAGGCACTCAATCTCTTGTGCCACCTCAGCTCCCTGGTCTGCTGCGTCTCTTATTGTCTCTCCTCTGTGTCTTTTTGTTGCGTCATCTTGCTGCACCAGCTCTCCGTGTGTGCCAGCATGTCATGCAGGCCAGCACTTCACGTGGGCCAGCTCGCCTTCACCAGGAGGTCCTGGGAATCGAACCCTGGACCTCCTATGTGGCAGACGGGACCCAGTCGCTTAAGCCACATCCGCTTCCCTTGTTTTCTTGTTTTCGTGGTGTAGCTTATGAAATAACATGAGTGAACTATTGTATGTTGGTAGAGTGTTTAGTGATCCTTCAATACAAGTGCAATATATTACAGACGACCGCTTTCCTCACTCTCCCAGCCACGCGCTGGATGTACAGAGGTGAGTGCTTCTGTCTCTGAGGGGCCTTTGAAGGCAAGGCTTCCGTAGCCTTGTGGAGCTGCGCTAGACAGGGCTGGCTACCCTGTCTTTATTTAACACGCAGAGCCGTGCTGCCGCTTGGTCCCTTTGAGAAGGTAGAGCAACTGTCCTCACAGCAGCCTTCAGCAACTTTTCTCTGCCATTATTACAATATTATTCTCATAACTGGGAAGAAAGACAGTAAAGCATACTGTAGATCAGTAATTGTCTGGTGGTAGGGATTAGAAGGAAGAACCCACTAGTTTTGTTTAAATGTCACCTAAGGATAATTAGAAATCGTATGCTGAAACTTTTCTCATTCCAGTTTATTTGTTCCCGTCATTGTTTTGCTCTGAACCCCTCTTTACAAACATACTTTTGTTTGCTGCAATTTGGTTTAAATGGATGGTCATTACTTGTTAATAAATTCCCCTGACGATTGATTCGATTGATTCGTGACCCTTCTGCCACGACTCGATGTTAAAAAAACCCAGCCACGGTGAATAAGGGATTGCTTGATCAGTGAATCTAGCAGTTGAGACATTGCATAACTTTGAGATGATGAGAAAGGTCGTGTACAGTTATAGCCATGCATGTTACTCCCTATTTTGGTAGTACAGAGGTTTATTTATTTCTCTTCTTAAAATTAAAACTGAAAAATATATTTCCATAATTTTACATAATATTGAACAATATGTTATCTGAGGTAATTAGCAGTAGTTTTAAAATCCAAGGATTATTACCTTTTTTATTTGGAAATAGGATAGGAAATTCAGAAGCTGGACAATGTAACAGAAAACACAGATCTTGAATATGTTTATTATTCAAGTAGGAAACAACTATATCTATTTTATAAACAAGACAAGCCCACACCTTCTTTAGAGAGTGATTCCTTCTCGATGATCTTTAGAGAGCTCCACTTACCATCTCAGCTTTACTTAGGAAATAGCAGTCTGTTTCTAATGAGATAAAAATTAAGATTATTTAAGTTTAGTACAAATAACGATGGATACACTGACAACCTGCAATAGTTTTTTTCAATGTGATTTATGAAGTGTAGTCATTGAAAGATGATTGGATCCTTTCTTTTTACTCTTCCTCTTTTTCCTCTCTTTCCTTCTGGTATAGAGATTTGTTGTATTTTGCCAAGCTTTCATGGGATAAAATTATGTTTAAATGAACAAGAATAGACCACTGGCATAGGTAAATCTATAAGAAAATAAATCTTTTTATTACATGGTTCGATTGCTCTGCTCGATTTAAAAGGTATAAATATGTAGCTAAAGTAAATGATTGTACTTGGAGTAAGAACTTACTCTTCTGCGAGCTCTTTCTTCACAATTGGTGTCTTGATAGATGGGGCAATAGTAAGGACACATCTCCCAAGAACCCCGGACAAAAGAAACATGAAACTACGGCAGGATCAGAAGAGAAATATGTTTGGTTGTAACCTCAGGGGTCTTTGGTTTAGGATGTTTATTTCAAACTGAAATTTTGCTAAATCTATATACAGACATGATGTCAACATCTGCAAATGCAAGGTTTAGGAAAGTACACATGGCAAATGAGGGCTCTTTAGGGCAGTTTGTGTTGCGTCTTAAAGGAAAGGAGAATGATTTTTCCTATTAGAGAAGTTGTGGGTTTACAGAACAATAATGTGTGAAATACAGGATTCCCATGTACCCCTATTAATAGGAGATGGCTTTTACATTTTTCTTTTATAATAATATTTTATTTCAATAATAAAATCTACCATTTATTAACCTATGTAGTGCCCAGAGAAATTTTTTCTTAATGAGTTCCAAGATTACTTTATCACTTAGAAAACATTAGTGATAGCAAATCTATTCATCTTTTTTTCTCAATTTGCTCACTACCTCTGTTTCTTTACAATCCTCTTACCTTACTCTACCCTTTCTAAAAGCTCATAGAGGGGGTCTTTTATTTTTACACTGGAAACACTTTAAATGTCATAAATAAACTTACTTTTCTTTATATTTTAATATACACTGATGTGCATGAAACATCTAGTTTACACAGCACCTGGCATAAGTGTGTAACCAATACATGCTTGAGTTTTAAAGAAAAATAGTTACTAAGTTAATAATTTAAAAAAGAGAGTTTTCCTACTCTCTTTCTACAAAGTATAAGGTATAAACACATAAAAGGATAACTTTCTGGGAAAAAAACATTTATCTATTGATGCTAATTAGAGCTTTTCGACACTGAGTAATTGTGTGTGTTTGCGTGTTTTATCTAATTTCTTTGCCAGTGTAGTTTACTCAGCAGTTCACCTTTTTCTATACATATTGGTCATTTTTTCACAATGTTGGATAAAAGCATTAAATTGTAACAAGTAAATTATATATTCTCATGGCAAATTAATTGCTCTTATATGGCTTTCTGTCCAGTGTTATAAAAGAGAACATTTGGCTTTTAGGGCTTTCTCTTTACACTGCTCAGTAAATAAGGACACTGAAAGAAACTTAAAATATGCCCTCCTGAGAGAAGCCCTCCTTGGAAAGAAAGAAGCAGAGTATCGTGCCTATACCCTTCCCGTGTGCATGGATGAGGCTTGCCAGGCGTGGGGCTTTTTGGAGACGGTCAGGAAAGGAGAAGCCCCAAATGCCAGTCTGTAAAGATCTGTGTGCACGTGTGTGTTTGTGTGCGTGTGCATGCGTGTGTGCGTGAGCGTGAGGCTATTCAATTCCTCGGGAGAGGAAGCCCAGGACCCCAGGGCCTGGAAGAGGGGAAGAGAAGCCTGGCTGTGTGGACCTGGAGCCCAGGACACAGTGAGTGGACGTTTCGGAGCCAAGCCGGTGCCCTGCTCTCTCCTGCCTGCCACGGTGCTCCTGGAGCCTCTTGTTCAACTTCAATTCAACGCGAATCTTCTGTGTCCCCACAGGGCGGGGAAAGGTAGGCACTGTCTGCCCAGCTCTGGGTGAGCATTCGGTGTCAGCCCATTGCCTCGGGGCTGCCTTCCAGGCTGGCTGGTGGCCGGGGCCGCAGGAACTGGGACTGAGCACCTTCTCGGTTGTTCTCTGTCACCCCCCACTCACCTTTAGCAGCTCTTCCAACTCCCCGAATGCTGTCATATAGAACGCGTTGACGTCAATGCCACGTCTCTTCTCCTCTCCCTCTCTCTTTGGCCTTGTCAATTCACATCTTTAAATTTTTTCTTTACTCCTTTTCCAGAGTTTTGTGAGAAAAAATAAATTCATGTGTTCAATTGAAAGCTCCCAACTACTTCTTAACACTTATTTTCAAAAAACACTGAGCCCAGTGTTCTTCCACTGAGCAGGATACGCATAGAGGAGGCGTGTTAAGGTTTTCCAGAGAAACAAAACCCACGGCATGGGCTTACACACACAGATACCCTCACTTATATATGCACACACGCATGCACGCGTACATGTGCACACGTGTATAAACAGATCGGCCGCAGGGAGTGGTGGGCCGAGCAAATCCGAATTCCAGAGGGCAGCTCATGATGCTGACGTCTTCATCCAAGTCTGCAGGGGGCCCCAGGGAGGAGTGAAGGGTGTAGGCTGGAGGCAGAATTCCTTCTGATTCGGGAAACCCTCAGATCTCCCTTTTAAGACCTCCCACTGATCGGCTGGGGTCCACCCACATTGCTAACTTAAAGCCCAAAGTGCTTGTCTGTGCTAATCCTTTCCACCAAATGCCTCTGTTCTCATGTTCCACCACATCACCTAGCCCAGGTGACAACTAACCATCACTGCAGGATGGTGGGTCAGCAGAAGCAGACTGGAGCTTCATGGCCAGGAAAGCCAGGAAACCTGAGCGGGAGGTTCCCTCCTGGGGAACAGTTTCTGCAGAGGCAGTGAGTTGGGTGCTGGGGGGATAACAGTTAGCAAGGTGGGGCCTTCGCTCCAAACACCGTGTTTAAGGAAAACTGCAGGAGCAAGGGAGCCCTGGAGAGAGGCATGCAGAAACCAACCGAATGCTCACGCAGCACATCAGACACTCAAATGATACCGTGATGCTGACTGAGTGAATAAAGGCTCATGGTATTAGGATCACAGCAGAGGACGTACTCAATTCTGCCTTGGAGTGGTCTAGAAAAGCTTAACTTTATTCTTTATTACATACTCTAATTCATGTCCTTCGTTTGTACCATCCCTAATCGCCTTTTCAGTGCTTATTTTCATTTCTTCCCTGAAACACGCGATTGACGAGGCAGCTGTGTTGGCTCACAGCACCTGGGCCTCCGGCTAACGACTGCTCCTCAGGAGGTGGACAGAAGTCTCACCTTGTTCAGGAGAGACGGTGTGTTCACTGGAGAAGGCTGAGAAGAAAGGCCAAGCCGTGTGGGGAGTAAGGGCGGCTGCAGGGCATGGGACCTCGGCTGCTGTCGTCCACTTATCAGGTGTATGGTCTTGGGGCAGTGACTTGACCTCACCATCTACCCACTCGTCTGATGGGGATAGAAGTCCCTGCCTCACTGGGCTATTTGAGGATGACCCAAGATGATGCTTGTGAAATGCACAGCACAGTTCTACAGTTCTTTACACAGTAGTAGAGAAATGACTAAAACTTTTGGCCATTAAGTCCTTAAATCTTTCCAAACCTTGCTGAATATTGGAGTCAGCCGGGATCTTTGAAAAAATGCCATGGTGTGCATCCTATTTTCAGACAGGGGGCATGGTTTTTGTTTTTTTTTTTTTGTTTGTTTCAAGCTCCCGAGTGATTCTAAAGGGCAACATACTTAAATACATAAAAGTTTAAAAAAAGTGATATATAAAAAGACCTGGTAGGCATGAGTTCCATAGGAATAAAAATCAGCTAACAAATAACCAATTGATTCCAGTTTTTTTTTTGAGCAGAAACCGTAGGTATAACATTTCCTTGAAAACTGTGCAGATATTTTCTTTTCTAGGCTCCTCAGCTTTTAGAACTTATGAAAACTTAGCACTGTGGCAGCATATAAAGGCTGTTTCGAGAACGAACAAAAATTTTCATTGAGACTCACAACTTTAAGACAGATTTTATAAGTTACCTGAAAAAGCAGTAGTTAATCTTCCTCCACAGCCTTAGGCAGGGCTTAGTGCCTTTCCATTTAGACGCTGGGAAAAACAATGCGCGTCATCTCCTATCAGTTATATCTTTCATTATGTCCATTTTGCAGGTCAGCAACATTTTAGTAACTTGCCTAAGGACACACAGCTAATAAGGGGCTCAGGCAAAATATGGGCCCTGACCTGTCCAGTTACAAAGCCTGGGCCCTTTCCACCCAAAATCCTGTCCCGCAGAAGGACACACAGAGAAGCAGAATCCCTGCCTCCATGTCCTCTCAGGGGCCCAATCCAATCTAAGGATGACCGTGAGCATCATTCTGCACCTCGTCTGGGGGAGCTTCCCAGGAGATACTCAGATTTGGCATGGCCTGGAGCTGCATGATGCTCCTAGAGCTGCCTGAGTCTGAACCAGACCAGCTGGGTCTCCTGGAAAAAACCAAAGTTGGTAAGGAAGTTCTTTCTGCTCTGCAGTTCCCTCAGGGGGGAAGACAGGGAAGATGTTCAGTGTCACCCTGTCACCGCTGCCCAGCTAATGGGCAGGGAAAGCTGGGCAAGCTTGTTTCAAAAACTGTTACTGTATTTATAATGCCAGCTCTGACCTGAATTTCCTTTAACTGTGCACTTGTCACTGAGAAAAAAGTTTAACTAAGGAGGAAATGAAAAAGATTTGTGGAAGCAACTGGCATGCAGTAAGCATTTACTAAACAGATTATTTTACAGTAATTACAGTGAACTCCTGTCCCCCTCCATGAAGGAGTTAAAAAGTCTAAATGAGTACATTTCTGGGATAAAGAAAATTCCTCCGCTTTCAACGAGCTTGCTAAAACCTATATGCAGTCTCATAAAAATTTTGAACATACTTGGCCTACGATCCCTTCAGTTATTTAAAACTCAAACAGTCCACCATGTTAAACAAGTTACAACCAATTTCTCATCATTGGGACGCAACATGGGCTTCCTGATACCAGAAAATACTCTTGCAGTTAATTTTTTAGACTGAGACTCTGGACCCTAAGCAAGTAACTCTCTCAAAAAAGGATGAATCAGAGAGTGATGAGGAGAGAGTACAAAGAGCAAATGATAACAAGAAATAAGTCTAGAAAATCTCTGGGAGAGATTCAGTGACCTGGATGTGGAGCTGGGAGGGAAGGGCCAGGAGAGGCTTCTACCGTTCCTCTCCATCTCTTGATATATGGCTCCAGGGCTGAGGCTGAATTTCTCTACTTACATCCACAGTCCTTCACGGGAGGCAGTGCACCCACTTCCTTCGCCTGCTTGTGCTGTTTTGCCTGGTCCCCATGTTCATGGAGTGAACACAACGTGGTGCATAAAGATAGGAACAGGAAGTTATGAAAACATGAATTGGGAAAATATCTGAGTACAACTGAACGGCTATTATGATGTTACAGTCCTGGAGGAGCTGCAAATAGAGCTGTCAAGGCAAAAATGGAAAAACGCCAAAAACAAACAAAAAACAAAAACACAACTCTTTCGCCCCCTTTCACCGCCCTTAGTGACTCTCCCAACTCTGAGTATTCAAGACCCTTAATTGCAGCTTTTTGGACCCAGAAGTCCTTCCCAAGAGACCCCCAGATTTGCTTTCTCTTTAAGAGAGGTCTGCTCAGTCAGGTGTCACACTGGAAAGGAGCAGATAAGCTCTTTTATATGCAGTGTCCCTGGGTTATTTGCCTTTTCAGAGAAAGTGGATGTCTTAACTGGAATGGCTGGCTCCTTCCCATCCCTTTTCTTAGGTTCTGAGGGGAAAATTGCAAATAAACAAAAAGCTAAAGTGTTCTCAGTAGAATTTCCAGCACCGAGTAAATGAGGTTTGTTCTAAACCAGCATCAACATAAAGGTGACCAAATGTCATCAGATTCCAACATTAAATTGTATTTTTAAAGCATATTTATAGCAAGACGTCATTCAAAAGTCTCATCGGTTTTAGGGATTGACACAGTAAAGATGCAATTAACATCCACAAAGCACTTCGCTGTTTAGCAAACAGGCATGTCATGTAGAGGCTGAGAGCTGATTTGAAGCTAGACATCCTCTTACTGGCTGGGGAGTCAGGAGAGGTTTCTCGTCAGGACTGCACACCCCTATCTCACCCCTATCTCGGGGAATCGGGAGGGCAGGGTGAGCCAGCGCCCATGAAGCTCTTAGGATAGTCATTCTGGTGGTTTGATATCCATTCATTTCTTCAGCTCAGGAACTTTGACATAGCCGTAACCTCTCATTCTTCAAACAGGAAATCGTGTTAGAACTTCCCCGGGACTCCTGATACCGTAGTTGTTTACACTTGTTATTGTGATGCTTACTCTCCCCTCCTTTACATGCCAGTGTAGTTGTTTTCTCTTGTTATCGTAATGGTTACTTTCCCCTCCTTTACTTGATACTATAATTGATTATAGTTGTTACTGTAATGACTATTTTAGCTTAGTTACTTGTTACTGTCGTGGTAAGAACTCTACCTCCCCTTGTTTGAATCCATAAAAATTCTAAACTCTTTAGACTAGGGGAGACCGACTCGAGAGGAGGGGCTCCTGCTGCAAGGCTGGTCCACCTGGCATTAAAGCCCTTTCTCTCTGTGAAGCACCCGAGTCACCAAAAACGGATCCCTGCGCATCGGGCGGCAATCCTGTGGTTTTTGGCAACATTTCTAGTTGGAAAAATATTCTGAAATGGGAGTTGGGGACAAAATTGATTAGCCAGCTTGTTAGGAGCATTTCTTTTCTATGAAAATGAGATGCATCTCGCGTTGCAGGCTCCCGAGACCTGACTCCAGGAGCAGGTGTGGCTCCAAGCCCAGGTGTGCCTGCTGGAGGCCGGGGTCAGACAGCAGCAGGTCGAGATTATGCATCTTTTGCATGAGAAGGAAGTCCAGTTCCCTGATGACTGAGAGGAGACTAAAGCCACTGACCTTGGAGGCCAGAGGCAATATGCAGGTCTGGATTTACTTTCCTTAAGTGTTCTAATATCTTTTATCCTACAGTCATGTGCAATGATGGGACTAGTTTTTTGTCCACTCCAGATTTTGCCAAAGAGCTTTCCTTATGCCAGCAACAAGGAAAATGTAGAATTATATCAATAGTAAATGTTTTCTACTATATTTTAATCCTATTAGCTCTACAGCTGGCATTTAATATGAATGCTAATTATCTGGGAATTTCTATAGTTTAATAAGAGACCCAGACAACAGACTGTTTAAATATTTGTGTGCAAATGGCAGATTATATTGTGACTTTTTATAGTCGAGCTTTGTTTTTATTTGTATGTTTTCTCTTGTAAGACTTATGCAATTTTCCCTTTTGAAACTGTCGTGGACTTTAAGGTGGCAAATAAGGTAATGGAATAAAAGGGGAAGAGAGGAAAAAGAACAATTTAGGCAAATAGAGTAGTTTTTATGATTATTCTTTATGGCTGGTAATTTTCCTTTCGATTTCCAGGCCAATATTTCCTCCTGGAAACAAAATGATCTTAGAATTGTCAACACATTTCACATATCACTGCACATATCATTATTCACTATAGAGAACTATTATTTTGACTTCCTCCAGCAGTAAAATGCATCTTTTAAATTAAACAAACCATAGTGGTCAGAAACAAAGAGAATGCTATCTAGCATACTTTTTTCACTACCACAATGTATTGTAGTTTCCCTCTTGCTTAATTAACTGGGCACTTGTTTACGTCCTTGTGGCCTGCAGAGTACCTGGAGTACAGCAGGTCCTCATATACATGGACTGAATGCAAGGTGGTACGTAGAGACAAGTAGCAAGATAAGCAAATGTAAACTGGGAAGTACATCTGACTATAACTGAAAGACTGAAGAGGTCAGAGTTGCCAAGCTGCTGGGATAAAAAGCATCTTTATTTCGTGCTTCTAAATCTACTGGCCACTGTACCATGTCAGCTGTGAGAACCTTAGAGCCCATGCTTCAATGGGCTGCTCCGTTTCTCTCTTTAGCAAGATCCCGGTGTCTTTCTTTCAGCCTCTTTGGCCTGAGCTCCTGCCCGTCTGGCGCCGGCGTTGTGATCTTTTGTCCTTGATCCTTGGAGTCCAGCTGCCCTTCCCCTTTACGGACGAGAAGGAGGCCAGAGCCACCGGCCTGCAATAGGGGCGTTGGTTTAGAGTGAGGATGGCCAGAGCATAAAACACGGAAGACAGCTGAACAAATGCAGGCTTGGGCAACCCAGGGGCGGGCTGAAGCTGTCCAGGGGCGGGAGGCTGGGCCAGAGAGACAAAGGGAGCTCAGGACAGCAGCCTGCCAGGGAGCAGAAGCCACAGCGACTTCTTGAAGACTCGCAGCCAAAGCTGTGCGTTAGACTCTTCTGGTGACCTTTGAAGATGCTGACGCCTGGCAGGAGCCGTGAAGGTCTGAGATCTCACCCTGCTTGCACACTAACGAATTAGCCTGCTGGTTTGGTGGGCGCTGGCCGGACGCATGCGGAGGCGTGACCTTCACGCTGGCATCAGTGCTCTTGCCCCCAAGTGTGAAGGGGGTGGCTGACGGGGAACAGCCAGGGGGGAAATGCACAGCTGAGGAACCCCGAGTTTAGGACACCCCAATCTTTTATAATGGAATACTAGCAAATCTACCCCAACTTTGCCCCAGAGGAAGACATTATCTTCATGATAATAGACAGCTAACAAACCTGCCATGTCCTCTGAGGAAGACACCATCTCTATCTCCCGAGACTGTTCACTATACAAACATCTTTGAAAAAAATAGTTCAGAACAAAAGCTCCACTTGCAAGACCTGCAGAAATGGGGGTGGCCCGTGGGGAATTGTCCGCACAGAGCCAGGTCCCAGGCCGATTAAATCAGAACCCCGCAGGCTGGAGGAGCTGTGCACTCACTGCTGAGCGAGGATGAGCCTATTCACGCTCCGAACCAGGCCAGACCTCTCGCCAAAGTTCTTCCCACAGACCCAGCAGGGCCAAGGTTTCCTGGGGTCACCTGGGGGAAAACTTTGCTTTTCCCAGCAGGAAGCGGGTCTTGTGGCAGTTTGCCTGGGCAGGGCCCTCTCGTGTGAGGGTTTGGACCTGTTTTTGATGTGGCCAGTTATCCACCTGTTCTGACTGGAAAAGGCCAATAAAGCACAGGTTGGAGTTTCGCTGGGTTATTGGGTCAATCACTGTGGATAACAGGGTTGATTCACATCGAGGGAGAGCCTTGATGGCCAGCCCTGAATTTCCAGAAGTGTGGTCATCCAGCGGATAACCCTGCATTGCCACATGTGTCATCTTCTGGACCAGGAGGAGATGGCTCTTATAAAGGAAAGAAGACTGGAAGCATGGTTCAGTCAGGGTCCCCCCAGAGCTTAGGGCCAACCAGCAAACGCTCCATCACTGATCCCCTACAGGGTGCCTGAGGACGTGGACATCCTCCTGGAATCTGCAGTTGGCTCAGACGGGACTGATCAATGGAATGCCAATGGGATCTCAGGGAGGAGGAAATCAGAGGGAGCAGTCACCAGAACTCCCAAGTGTATGATCAAAGCTGGAGAGAAGAGGATAGAAAGAGAGAGAAGAGGTGAAAATACAAAAACGGCACGAAGGGGAGTATTTGATTCCAGGGATGACAACTTCTTGTTCACAGTGGCTCAAGGTGGAAAAATAAAGTTTGAAGTGTTTGATGACGGGGGAACCTTGCTCTGGCATGAGTGCATTGGCTTTGCGGAGGCTGACAGTTATGGGATTAGCAGTAGATGGTGGAACCAGAAGTTGGACACATCTGTTATTATGCTTCTCTTTTGCATGCTAAATTCGAGCTACACCAAACATTTCGATTTCTCAAAAGCATCCTGCTCTCCTGAGTCTTTGGAACTTTGTAATAACACTTTCCTCTATCTGGAACATTCCTCTCTACCCTAGCCACCCCCCACCCTATCTCACCCCCCACCTCCTGCCCTAGGCTGACACCTGTTACTTATCCTTTGGATCCCAGGATACCCTACACTTCCACCAGGAAACTTTTCTTGACCTCGGAGTCTAGATTAGGTGACACTTCTGTGCAATCCAGTAGCACCCTTTACCTTTCTATCTTCAACACTGATCATGGAGTACTGTCAGTGCACACTTAATTGTCCATCTTCCCTGCTCAACTGTCTAGCTAATTGTTGTATTTTCAGCCCCTTACATGGTGACTGGCATGTAGTATGTGCTCAATAATATTTTTTAAAATTTAATTGATGGAAGAGATCAGGTGAAAGAGTGAGGACAAACACTTCAAAAAGACCCATGGGGTCAGACAAGACTGTTATTTGAAGGCAGCAGGATGGTCATTCAAGGGATGAGCTACAGACGTGAACACAAAAGTGGGACAAGGAACTGATGGGTGCAAAAGAAGTCAGTACCATTATCCCAAATTCCTAACCAAGCTCCAAATCAAGGGTGTTTATTCAGACACCATGTGAGCAGGTCACCAACACAGATTCAAGTGCAGGTAACGGCAGGAGTTAGGCAATCAGATGTTCGTTACTGGAACTGTGCAACCAATCATGGGAAGACAGGTTTGAGAGCTAAAAATCCAATCCCTGTGTCGAGAGTGTGTTGAGAATCAGACTTTAGGAAACAGGTGGTAACCAAGGAACAACAAGGAATTAGTTACTAGGAAATTAAAACACTGAAGTCAGAGCAGGACTGGCTGTATAAGCAGGATTAGAGAGAAGGCTCACGTGGGTGGGGCCAATTAGAATTGTGTACATGTGTGTGCTTATTACACAGCATTAAGATAAATTATAGACATTGTAAAGGGGACTGTTTCTGGATATAACAGCTGAAAAAATTCCAGAAATCGGATTATATATAGTCCACATGGAGGAGAAGAAGAACTGTGAAATATACAGTTAAATTGTACTTTATTTGTACTTTATTTTTCTGCATTTAAGCAAATAACACTAGTGAGCTTAACATAGGCAAATACTCACTGATTCCTATAAAATATATAATAACTTGTTCGCACCAAAGTTTGTTCTCAAATGCTAAAGAATTAAATGTTCATATATGTGATCCATGGAAATACAAATTTCTTTATTCTTATTACAAGTTACTATATTATTACTAAATTAATTATTTTCTCAATTCTATTTTATCTTATGGTAAAAAATACCTAATTACATGCAACTTAGTAATTTGTATAAACAATGCACAAATCACATGATTTTTATATAGAGCATAATTAAGCTATCTCCCTTTCTAAAAAACACAAACAAACATTTGGGTGCTATTGAAATATGTACCTAAATCAAAAGATTTCAGTACCAATTTCACATCAGCGGGCGGTATTCGCGACAATCCGTGGCAAGACCACCGGCGTAGCAACGCGCCCTTCTCAGGATGCCCCAGTCTTGACGAGGGTCTCTCGAGGCGGCGTCCACCGCGCTGAAGCCTGCTTTCAAAGTCAGCTGCCTTCTTGCTAGCCTTGGCCTCTGGGTGCCTCCCCGTCCCTGCCTGGGCAGTGGCAATAGGCACCCCTGCTTCCTTGCTGGAAGGATAAAGAGTTAATGCACGTACGAGATCACAAAGGAAGCACTTCAGGAATGCTCGCCCCGACATCCTAGTAGCCCCTCTTGTGTTTCCAGAGACATCGCATCCTCTGAAGAGCCAGCCTCCTTCACCTCCTCGCTCTCCGCCTGGGCGGCCTCGGGGTGAAGATGGCGGAGGTCTGGCGGGGAAGGAGTTTAGCAGGTGGGGTACTCAGTGCCTCTGGCTCTCAGCTTTGAGCCTTGGCCACCATTCTGGAACAACAGGAAAGTTCCCACTTGGCTGGTTGTCAGGTTACTTTAGGACGGTTAACCATTCGGCCTTCAGCATGGTTTGCTCCTCCTGCGATCAGAGAAACCATCCCCAGGGCCGGCTTGACACAAGGCTTGACGGGACCGGGCAGGAAAGCCTGGCTGCACGCTAGCATGGTGTAAGTATCCAAAGTCCTTTATTTAACCCAGGTGAGCACAGAGCGCCCTGACCCTGCATCTCTCCTATTTTCTCCAGGGCCTTGAGCAGGCTGAAACATTTTTAAAACCTGGATTTTCAATATAGAGTTACTGTTTTAAAGCCCATGTTGCTCCCCAAGTCAAGCTCCCTAACTTGTTAGCTACTGGTGTAGAACTTTTTTTTATATTTATTTATTCATTTCTGTGGTTTTCCAGTTGAAAGCTTTCTTCTGGCTCTGAAGTTGTGCTTGGCATTTCCTTCTGGGAAGAAGGAAAAACAAAAAACAAATCTGCAGCTGGTATGAAAAAAACAGAAATAGTTTGGTGAAATCTCCATATTCATAATGTTTTACAGAGGCAAACATTCTAGTCAATCATTTCCATATTTGAAACTTATGAGTCTTTATTATTCAGCTCTTTGATAAGAGATTAAATGTAAGCAAAGAGCTCCTTTCCTAACCAAGGTTAAAATCTGCTTATTTCAATGAAAGGTGTTGTACAATATATTTGACTACAAGTGTAAGGTTTTTTAAACAACATTGAACTAATTTTAGGTCATCGTTTCCCCATTGTTTTCCTACTTGTTAATTGCCAACACAGAATCCTTTTTACAATTCAGCATTTATAAGGAACACTTGGGCTTTTGGACCTCATAGATAAACATCTGAATAAAGCCTAAATCATTCCAAACACGAATATCTCACCAAAGCAGCAGGGTATGGTTGGTCTCAGGCTTGTAAGGGCTTCGTAATGTGATTAAGCTTGACATTTTCTTTTCTCTCCTGATTTCTATTGCCTACTTAGCCTATCTGATGCATAGTATATTTTATTTGTAACAAAACAAAAGAACAGAGTTGTAGACAATTCAGCATTAAAACAATGAAAATGAAGAATGAACTTAAAATTATATTAAAGGAATGGAATTGTCCAATCAGGAAGAGAAATGTTGAAAAGGAAATTAAAATGGTAAGAGTAAAATATGAACGTTAGCAATGCCAAATCATAGTATTTTTGTTTGAAAGTCTGTGGTTGAGTATTCCTAAGACTATCCCAGGCATGGGCTTTGTTTGTTTGATTGCTTGTTTTCTGCTCTCTTTATAGTGGCCACTACTTCAACTATTCAAAAATATACCTTCCTGGACATTTAATACTAAAGTCCATACTTGCTGTGGCCTCTGAGTCTGTGCAGAGCAGGCCAGATGATAATTTACTAAGACCACAAGTGGTTGAAGAATCAGTATTGACTGATGACTACTTTTTGGTGAAAAATTGGCAGCTATATTTGTTTAGGTGGTTAAAGAAATATAACGGCAAAGAAGAATGCTGGGTTGAGAGGAATAGAAGCTTGCCAAAACATTGAAGAATGTGTGGACTGTTAGAAATTTCAGTGGATCACTGAAAACTCTGGTCAGATTGGTGGGTTATAATAATCTAACAAGGAGATGACTACTTTGCGTTCATTTCCAGATGTTCAGAATGATCTATAATGCTCTAAGTAAAAAAAACGCGTATTCAATTATTAGTTTTGTGACATATTTCTACGTTCATTTTTAGCTCCTTAGGAGGTATAAATTCCATTATTCTGTCTCGTAAAGCTATAAGCTCCACTGAAATGTACTTAGTTAACTGAACACTTTGTTTTTAAGATGGTTTTCCCCGAAATTCGGAAATGAGAAACTGAATCCCTATTTCATTCCTCTTTTCTTTTTTTTTTTAATTTACCATGATTATACCAAGTAGTCAGAGGACAACTAATTAATAGGAAAGTGAATAGTACTTTCCTAATGTCCACTGGAAGATGCACAAGATGCAATTTATAGTGCGCCTTTCCCTTGGGCAGGCCCGCACTCGTCCTGGGTGTGTACTTTCGCTTTACAATAAACTCTGTTTTTTTTTTTTTTAAGGATGCAATTTTGAAAATCACGTGTTTATCTGTCTCTATCAGTACTAAGTAAGGTCATTCAGAGGCTTCCTTTTAAAAAAGACACATAACAAATGTTACACTTACCTTGTTTTGCAATCAGATTGTTCAGAAATTTTCAATGATGGACATAAATAGAGTGGATTTTACAAGATCAAACCTCTCCAGAGTCCAAGAATTCTCAGTTTATTGTGACATGTCTGATGTAGGAGGATGGACTGTAATTCAGAGACAAACTGATGTCAGTGAAAGCTTACACAGGTCTGCTAATTATGACATAATTTATTCAGAGTAGAAATGTGAGCTTTTTAATAAATTGAACCTTTTTTATTATATACTGGTCTATTAATTAGCCTGAATGTCACTTATTCTAAATCGGAATATTGAAAGTGCATTAACTAATTAAGAAAATATAGGGTATGGGTGTGGCAGTGGGGGGTGAGCTTGGGAACTGCAGATGCCTGTTTCAATTTTGCTAAAACCATCTTTTACTTTGAATTTTTTGGAGGCTGGGGTGACTATAAAAATGGCTTTGGAAATTTTGCCCAAAATGGTGAATATTGGCTCGGTAATAAAAATCTTCACGTATTAACCACACAAGGTAAGATTTACATGGTGTCAAATTCATTTGAAATACAATAAAAACAACATTAATATGTTTTCACTAAATCACAGGCAATGGAACTGATTCAGTAACTACTACAATTTGCATATGCAATGATCCCTTGTGGGCAGTAATCCCTTTTGTTAAATGTGACTTCTAAAAACTGGAAATAGAGGAAAAGAAACTAGATCTGGGTTGTGGGTAGTATGGGGAGTTAGCTTGCTCAAATATATTTTGTTTCTGGAAAGGAAAAGTAAATACTATAGTCATTCTTTTCCTTGCATTGAGGGCCCCAAGATTATATATACTGTATCAGTTATCTATTGCCACAACAATACTGTGTAACAAGCTACTTTAATACCTAATGGCTTAACCAGGCATAAAAGACAAACAATATATGACCCTGCTTATATGAAAAGTCTAAAATAAGCACATTTTATAGAGACAGATAGTAGAGTACAGGTTATCAGGGGTCAGCGGGGGGAGTGCAGGGGGAGGGGAATGGGGGGGTATTTTTTAATGGGTGCAGAGTTTCCTTCTGAAGTGATGTGGGTAACGGGTATTGGTGATGGTAGCACAAAATTGTGACTGCAAAGATTGCCATTGAATTGTGCACTTAAAAATGGTTACAAGGGATAATGTAGAATTGCACATATGTTGCTACAATAAAAAGTTAGAGAAAAACCAACAACGTACTGGCTTTAAGCAGCACCCAGGTATCATTTCTCACCGTCCCCACGGTTGAGCTGATCAGGGCTAGGTCAGCTGACGGTGGCTAGGCTTGCTTAGGCGTCTGCGGCCAGCTCCCTGGAGAGCTGACGGCGGCCTCGGGCCTCGGCGGGACAAGCTCACTGTCTCTCCTTCCAGCCAGCTACCCAGACCATACTGGGCTCCAATAAAGAGAGCGGAAGGCGCAGGTCTTCTGAGGCCTCGGCTCAGAAGTGCCACACGATCACTCTTGCTGTATTCTGTTGGTGAATGTGAATTATAGGGCCAGCTCAGATATAAGGGGTGAGGAAAACAGACTTGATAAGAGCAGTTACAAAGGCACACTCCAAAGGGCTTGGATAAATGGTGAGGAAGAATTGGGGACATTTTTGCAATCAAATACCATAATATACTAGACTATATTTTACAACTTTTTATGTTGAAATTATTCAAGCATACAGAAAAGTTGAAGTTTCATCCATATATGTACCACCTTGGCTTTAAATTAGCGTTTTACCGTGCTTGCTTTATCACAAATATATCCATCTATCCTATGCTGTATCCATCCATCAAGCCATCTTATTTTTTTACATTTCAAAGTAAATTGCAGATATCTGCATAATTCCCCCATGTTACTTTAGTTTTTCTTTATTTTCTTTCTTAGAGAAGTGGAGGGCTTACAGAACAATCATGCATGAAATACAGGATTCCCATGTACCACCCTGTCATTAACACCTTGCATTGGTGTGGCAGCTTTGCTACATGATGAAAGCACATTTTTTAATGATTGTATTATTAACTACAGTCCATGGTTTAACTTAGGGCTCACAGTTTGTGTAGTGTAGTTCCCTGGGTTTCTTTCATTTTCATTCTCTTACCATGTATATGACCTAACACTTCCCCTTTCAACCACAGACAGATATATCTTTCAGCAGTGTTAATAAAATTCACAATGTGCTCCCATCACCACCATCCCTTACCGAGACATTTCCATCATTCCAAGTAGGAACCCGGTACGAGCTCAGCCTTAGCGTCCCGTTCCCTACCCCCACCCTTTCCTCTAGACTCTAGATTCTGACTCTATGAGAGTCAGAATATAAGATACTTATTTATGTATAATTATTCCATATTAGTGAGGTCATACAATATTTGTCTTTTTGCATCTGGCTTACTTCACTCAGCATGACATCTCCAAGGAAGAGCCCTGTCTAGCCTGCATCCATGGGCAGTAAAGAGCGCGTTAGAAAAGACTGTGAAAGGGATAGGAGCTGTAGGTCAGGTTACGTCAATGACCTAAAAGATATTTTGTGTATGGAAGAGATCTGAAGTCAGTGTCAGTTTTTAAGTAACCACCTAAATGTTTCTTTGGTCAATAAGTAAATAAAATGTCAATTATAGGCCATTTAATGTATGTGATGTGGATAAAGCTATTTTCAGAGGCAATTCCTAGCCTTAAGTGCTTTCATACACAAAGAATGGAGGGGCAATTGCACTGTCCTTTCCTTGAAAGAATGTGATATGTGGTTGTGATAAATAAATACATTTTTTTTAGGAGGTACCAGGGATTGAACCCAGCACCTCGTGTGTGGGAAGCCGGTGCTTAACCGCTGAGCCACAGCTGCTCTCCTGGTACCCTGAAAACAGGCCGCCTGGAAACCAAACCAAAACATGAAAGGGAAGCAGATTTGTTGCTAAAGTCCATCTGGGCACACGATAAGAATTAGAGAATCAATGTTTGAGTTTAGGAATGCTGAGAGTTTTCGTAATTTAAATGAGGAACCAAATAAATATTGACATGTGAGAGAAACAGAAGCCGGTACTGTAAATGTAATGCGCTGCCAGTGTGATTTAACATGCGTCATTTTCTTGTTTTGTTTGTTTTTGTGGGTTTCTTGGCAAAACAAAAGCCTTTCATGAAAACTTCAGATTCAGACTGAGGCAGACTGATGGAATCCTTGGAACTCGGCTTAGAAACTCCACGGGACAAAAAGTCAGGGCCCGGGGCAGGGGCAGCAGGGGCCACCTCTTGCCCTGGACCTTGCTCCATTAACGGGGCCACGTCGTCTCCCAGAGAGCCTGGTTTCCAGCTCAGGCGGCCTCCTGGTCTGCCTCCTGCTATTGCGCCTCTAAAGCGGCGAGGCCAAGGCGTGGGGAGGCAGCCTGGGACGGCCTCGGCGCTGCTCCTGGGGAGACTGGGCGGCGAGAAAGGAAGCAGAGGCCCTCCAGGCCGGCCATGGCCAGGGACTCTCGCCTGGCTGGGAACCGCAAGGACTGTGAGAATCTAAATTCAAACCCGGCCTGGACGTCACTGCGACATCGTGCTTATCAAAGTGGGAGGATGGAGCATTATTTATAACTTTTTATGGCCCCGACAGTTCTGTTTCTGAAAAAGCAGCAGCCTTGTCCTTGCAGACCATGGGATAATAGGAAAAAAGATGATTGCTTGAAGATAGCAACTATGTCAGTCATTTATTTCTTAGATCAACTTCTTATCAAAATTAAGAAAGAGGATAAGCTTTTAAAAACGTCTCTCTTTGTTAGAGTTCTTCATCCATTAGCTAAATATGTACTGGAATATTTGTTTCTCTTTGATCTTTATTAAGTGAATTGCACTAGCTTTTTTTTTTTTTTTTTTGAGGTACCGGGGTCAGGGTTTGAACCCGGGACCTTGTATGTGGGAGGCTGGTGCTCAACCACTGAGCCACATTGACTCCCCTGAGGTGGCTTTTTCTTTTTTTGCTGTTTGTTTTTGTTTGTAGGAGGCACCAAGGCTGAACCCAGGACCTCCCACGTGGGAAACAGGTGCTCAACCCCTCGAGCCACATACACTCCACTAGCTTTTACCTTTAATAGATTATAGTAGAAATTTTCATCCTTTAAAATTGTGTTTCTAATTTTTTCAAGTGAAAAGACAAAGTGTTTATGTTGTAAAAACAATTGTCTATTTCTTCTTGGAAAACTGTTGGCAGAGGAAATGGTGAAGGTGAAATCGAGCTGTGAATTGTTTTTAAACGTCAGTAGTCAATGTCATGTCACAGAGGAGAAAAAACACAATTTCTTGTTTTGTTTTTCAGGCGAATATACTTTAAAAATAGACCTTGCTGATTTTGAAAATAATAGCCGTCATGCACAATATAAACATTTCAAAGCGGGAGATGAAAAGGTATTAACGTTTACAGAGATGTTAAAATGGGAAATTTTGTGTTATGTAGAGGTTACCATGATAATTTTTAAAAAATCCAACTAAGTAATGCCATGAGCCAATGCTTTAAAGTACAAGAGAGCGGAGCAGGTGTGGCTCAGTGGTTGAGCGCATGTTTCGCACGTGAGCGAGGTCCTGGGTTCAACCCCTGGCACCTCCTTAAAACAAGAGCAACCAACATAACCCTGAAGTCAAAGGAAATAGAAACTGCTATGGAGTCTGTGCTGCTGCTTATTAAATGAACGCGTTTTTAAACGATGACTACTGCCTGTGGAACCCCTTCTCTTCCCTTAGGATTCCTATGTGTTGAGTATTGGGGAGTATTCCGGAACAGCTGGAGACGCCTTTGCAGGGAGCTTTCTCTCTGAGGTGCAGTGGTGGGCGGTCATCAGAGCATGGCATTCAGCACGGGGGACAGAGACAACGGCTGCTCCGGGAAGAGTGCGGAAGAAGAAAAGTCTGGCTGGCGGCTTAGCAGGTTTGAGCTTTATGAACACGGTTGCCCGGGGACGTTAATTATCGTAGAGGGCATGTTGGTCTAGTTTGTAATCCTGGCAAGGATTTCTTCATCGTGTATGTTAGTAAAGCCTGAAAGATACGCCATAGAAATAAGAAGATTGGTGAAGAGACAAGCAAATCACTACTGTTGCGAAGATTGTAAACTGAATTATGGGTGAATGTCTTAAATAGTAGGCCACAAATTGACACGAGAAATAGAGAGAGCATTTATGTATAGCAAAACTAGTACATCACCTCTCCTACCACACAAAGATAGCCATTGCTATTGCTGTGATTTTTTTCTGGGCTTTACAACTTTTCAATCATTGTGTCTTTCATTTAATCTTTTAATTTCTGCCAAAGCAGAAATGTCCTCTGAGATGTCCCTGAAACCTAACTCACCCTCTGGTTGAACACTGCAGTGTGCTCTTTCCCTGTGCTCATTCCTTTCTTGACTGCACACAGTTCTCCCCTTTATTGACCTGATACCTGCCTTCTTACTCCTTGCAAGATTTTTCCTCTGTAGCTACAGAGTAAATGTGATTCTCTTCAACAGAACTCTTCAGGTCCTGGGTGGGAAGGTATTTATTGTGTCTTTCAGCATTTTCTCCTCTCTAGGCCAAAGACCCCTGTTTGCCACCTGAGATGGTTTCCAGACAGTTCCCTTTATAGTAATATCAAATTTAAGGCAGGAATGGAAACTTCATACACAGAGTCTTTGAAAATACTTGGATGGGCTTCTGTATCTGCAAAGCAGACGTGCTCAAACTGTTAGGCCATGCATGGGCTTCGGCTTTCATTTCTCTTTAAAAGACACAATCACCTCCAAATTATCTGGACATTTAAACTTCCCATTATAAAACCTTTGGCAAGTGAATATTTCTAGAGTGTCATGTTTTCCATATAATTGAGGACTAACCATTTAGATTCCACAAACCAAATTTTAACTTCTATTAATATCAACATTTTAAAAGATCTTAGAATCCTCTGTTTTATTGAATAGAGGTGAACAGACATTTATTAAAATTCTCCTTAAAATCATGAGCCCTCCATTCTGAACATCAGTTATTGCAGCTGATTCTAGAGTTGAAGATTCAGTGCAGGTACAGCCAGTTGTAGGTAGTCTGGCTTGTCAAGTTCAAAAGAGTAGTTTCTCTCGATTTTGCCTTTTTTAAAAGTTTTGAGTCAGTATAATTCTGGGTCAGTTAGAAGGGGATTGGAGCACATGTAGCAGTGTGAGGCAGGCAGCATAACACGGTAATGTTTCCCACTTAGCAAACCAAAGACAGTGAGAGTCTTTTCCCAAGTGGTTTTCCTGTTCTCTGTTTTTAAAAAGCACATCTTCTTCACCTTCTCCTCCTCCTTTCTTCTTTTTTTGTCCTTTTAAGCTAGCATTACATAAAACTTATCAGCATTATGTAAAACTCACCTTTATTCATGAAGAATTCTGCAAACATTTCAAAGTTTTATCTGAACTGAATTCCATATACAAAAATAACAGTAAACATTCATGCCTTGAGATGGAAACCACGGAGCTGTCCGGGCGATCAGCTTGCACGTAGATGGCAGCTCACACCTGTGCTGCCACGAGCCAGCAGGTGGCTTTCTTGACTTAAATGATATGGGTTCAAGGAGGACAGAGGACGACAACTCAGAAGCTGGGGGTGTCCATGAAGCCTGCATTATCCTTGGCGTCAACAAGGGCCGTAAGTCTGTGCAGCTGGAAAAATCTGAGAAGCTGGAGAGAATGTAAATTGTTCCCGATGCCTGCTGCGGCTCTTTCCTTGCCTGCTGCTGGCTGTGTCCAACTCTGTCGTCCTCTTTCTGCTGCCTGCCCCCGCCCTCCCAGAGCTCTTATAATTTACACGAAATGTGGGCTTTTTAACTCCTTTAAGACGCTCTTTTTTTACTTAGCAAACCTCGCCGAGTTTGATGCCTTCCCTCCATGCTGAGATGCTACCTCTTCACCGCGGGAATCCTCCCCTTTAGTGTCGAGCCCAGGCTTTGCTAGAAGCTGAGGTTTCCTACGACAAGCACGGGGCCAGGTCCCTAAGAAGCTCCAGATCACAGGCCAGTATAAAAGTCTATGCAGTGTCTGTCCCTAGGAAGACAGAGATTTGCCAGAATACACGCTCCAGAGGCTCTAGTGCCCATTCATCACACCCACCTAAATTAAGTGGACTGTCAGAACGGCCCTAACTGGTAAGTGCTCCAAGCCAACCAGTCAGTGTTGGTGGGGAAATTAGATGCTTTTTAAAATTCACAACTACAAAAACTTTCAAAAGTTTACTGCTATCCCTTGTAAATGTTCTCCTTATATCCTGCCTGACATCTTTTCATTGGTTATATCAATAAAGAATTATGTGGTAATCAATTTTATAATAACACTACACAGGAAAAAAATCACATACTCTTGTGTGATTTATACATATCAAGGCAAAATGAACAAACTCCAGTGGAAGAAGGGGGACATTGAAAAATATATGATAACCTAGCTAGTTTATCTTGGTTGACAGCTAGGACAACTTTAGTGGTTCAAGTTCTGTTTACTAACCCTTGATCTTAAAATAATTGATGTGCTAGTGATTTCAAGAAGGAGAGGAAGGGTGTTTGAATTGTGAAGGCCCAGCCTTGGCAGCAGACAGATGACCGTGCAAGTGTAAATCATCAAGGAAGCCCGCAAGAGCTCGCCCCAGGCCTGCTTGCTTAGCCCGTGCCACTCTGCGCAGGACTTGGCTGACACTCATCTGAGACAGTGTTTTTCTTTCTGTGTAAAGGTCACTAAGAATAGAAGTGCTTACTTTTCAATATACTATGAGTTGCCTGGGGTGAGTCCTAAGATTTGTTGTGGCACTAAAACCCACCTGCCTAAAACACCCATCTGTTGTAGAAATATCTGGGCATTTGGAAACTGATAAATGGTCTCCTTGTCTGAAAAAAAAGAAGGCAGAATTCATAGTTAAATGAATGGATAAAATAGTTAAATGAATGCTAGGATAAGGCTTTGTGGTCTCAGTATTCTGTTCTCCCCTTTCCCCCGCTAGGTGTCACTCTTCCAGCCTGAATGGCTAATGGTCCAGGGGCCCCTACACTGGGGACGTGGACAATGGGGGGGTTTGCACACCTGGTGTGGATGGTGGTACTCCTTGAAGTCTGTGGCTATAAAAATTAGGCCCAGCGATTTCACTCCAAATGCTGTTCAATTGTCCCTGTTGGCTGTTCACTTTGCAATTCATCTTAAGATAATTAGACAAATAGCAGTTCTGCACACATAGATGATAGCAATTGTCCTGTGCACCGTTTTTCATTCTTCTCACTTGCCTTTTCTACTTAATTTACTGTCAGTACTACAAATATGAGATGTTCACCAAATAAATGTAGATAGTAATGCTCATTGAATTCCTTTGTGTGAAGGACTATGATAACAGCTTATGTTGTACAAGAAATAAAAAGCATGCAATATAGTCCATAATTTGGGAGATAACATCATCACAAATGCAAAATAAACTAACGGTGAGTGCAGCCCACAAAAACACAACACCAAAACCAGCACATAATGAACGGCCGGATCAACTCTGTAGACAATGAATGTTATGAGTTGGAATTTGAACTCAGGTCTCTGACTACCAAGCTGGGACTCAAGCACAACTCAGCATCTTGATCATTATAAAACTCTTCCTGGTGTTTGTCCAGGCTGAACACTTCTTTCACAAGTCTCATTTTAATTCTTCTGCCAAGACTGTGAGACACTGTCATCCTCATTCAACAGAGCTGAGGAACTGCGGGTCTGAAATCTTGTGACTTTGTCAAATTTAAAAAGCTCAAATCCATGTTTTCTGGGACAAAACCAAATGTTTTGCCACCATCCCATTAGCTTCTTCTGGATAGGACTTGGATAGGTAGAGAATCGGGAGAGAACCTTTCAAATAAGAATAAAAGCATGAGAAAGACAAGATATTCCAAAAAATATTTATTGAGTGCCAACTACGTGTCGGGCACAGGGGTTTCAATTCAAGCCCAAGCTTAGTCTTTTGATAAAAACATAGACTAATGCCATAATCACACAAGTGCATACAATTTAAAATGCTCATAAGTATGAAGGAAAAATATGTGGCTAGGGCATGGAAAGCAGGGACACCTGACCTGGTTTGGGGAGAGAGGGTCAGAAAGCTTCCCCGAAGAAGAAACTTTTGGAGCTGAGAACTTTGAGTTAGGTGTATTTCGTTCCAGGCAGGGACCACACACATAAAGTACAAGAAGCAGGAAGTGTATGGAAAGGAGAGAAGATTAGAGGCACAATACAGCCTACTGATTTAAACCAAGGATTCTGCCACTTGCCAGCTGTGTGACCTTGGGTAGTTTACTTAACTTCTCTGAGTCACGGCTTTCTCATCTATAAAAGGAGGATGAAACACTACCTGCCTCATGGGGTTGTTTTGAGGACTGAGTAAAGAAAGCCCTTAGAGTAATACTTTGCACAAAGTGGGTGTTGAGTGTGAGCTGGCTAAGGTTGCTAACGAGTAGGCAGGCGTGAAAGGATGAGGATAATAGACGTCTCTGAAATAATGTGTCCCTTCAGGAGGTGAAGGTCAGCTGTACTTTTTCCCCCAAAGCAATACTTCTCAAACTTGAATGCACACGAACCACCTGGGGATCTGGTCAAAGTGCAAACTCTGGTGCCGGGGTGGTTTCCTAACAAATTTCCAGGTGCTGCAGATGGAGCTTCTCTACGGAGCACACTTTGAACGTGAACCCTGAAGTCCCAAGACGAACGTGTGGTGTGCTGCCTTATTACAGCTGGCTAGCAATGTGCGCTAGATGCCCGGCAGCCCAGACAGGGACGGAGCCATCTCCTGGGACAGGGACTCAGGAGGCGGGCCATCGCGGGCTCGGTGCACGCCCTGCAGCAGGGGCTCCTAACCAGGGGTCCACGAGCTTGAACTGAAATAAAAAAACCTTATTCTTGTGGGGACGTGTTGGTGCGGGTGTGACATGTCTATTTTTTTTTTTTTTTAAGATTTTATTTATGTATTCATTTATCCCCCCCTTGCTGCTTGTGCTCGCTGGGTCAGCTAACCACGCCGGGCGGTGACATGTCTATTAAATAATGCACAGTGCCGTGTGGACTCGGTAGGGGGTCCGTGCTTTCCAGGTTACGAGCCCTGCTCTGCAGTGTCAGAGGGGCACTTCTCTAGCCCTTCTGCCAAAGCACCAGCTGTCTGTTCAGTTCCTGTGTCAAGTCCACGTTAAAGTCTGTGGGAAAGGTGCAGAGCCAGCAGACTTCAGTCCATGCCTCCTTGGCCAGAAGCACGTCATGCTCACTCCATCTGGAAGTGAGATTAGGAACGAGAATATTTAAATTTACAGACTTGACAGAACGGGCAGAACGGGAGACAGGTTTGCTGCCGTTCCTGAGCTTTTGCCCTTCAATGTGGCCTTGCGGGAACAGTTCCACAGACCACACTTTTGGAAGCTGTACTGGGGCACCCGTCACAATTTTAAATACAAGCATTACTCCCGTTTACCATATGGGAGGCCCCGGGTTCGGTTCCCAGGGCCTCCTGGTGAAGGCAAGCCCGCCTGCACGGCGTGGTTAGCTGACCCAGTGAGCACAAGCAGCAAGGGGGGGATAAATGAATAAATAAATAAAATCTTTAAAAAAAATAAATAAATACAAGCATTACTTGCTAAAGTAGTGTCTGGAGAACTCGCACAACGAGGAGATGAAAAGAAAGAAAGCTTTTAAAGGAGAAGAAAATGATTCCATAGAGCAGTGGGAGGAGAGCTAAACCAGTATAATATTATGTAAATCTCAGTATAATAGTTTTCAATGTGGAAGGAGAGATAAAAAAATTAAAATTCCATAAAAAGATGCAAAAGAAAGAGCTCTAAAGGGAGGCGGTTGGATTTAGTGATAATGTCATCTGTGTTCTTAAGGTAACTTCAAGTGAAAGATGGCTTGAACAGCCAGAAACTACAAAGTGAAGTCAATTCGAATAGCTAGATCATTTCAGGAGTTTGGATGTAAAAATGGGAAACAAGACTAGTTTCCAGGAGCCAAAAATATCAGGAAGACTCCGTCCTATAAAACAAACTCCTCTGAAATTTCACCAGTAGAGAGTTATTAGGCTTTATCACTCTTTAAAATGCACATATGCTTTTACTTTGTATCAGCTGATTACACTTGAAGGGCAACAAACTCATGAGTGCTTTTTAAAAAAAATTAACAGGGAAAATACAAGAGTGTTAGTTGCGGGACTTGGGCAGAAAATGCAAACAAATGGGGTTGCCACTACAGAGACAAAAATAATTTTGAGAAAGGTGGAGAGAAGTTCTGAAAGTATCAGCTCCACAAATCTGCCCAAGACCAGCTCCACAGTTTTAGCAAGGCTAAGCATCATGAAATCAAGATGCCTCCATACAGTCCCTAATCCAGCATTTGCTCTGCACAGTACTCTGGCAAATCTTCAACCCCAGGTACTGCAGCTGGTCACTCTGTCCTGCTCACTCAGAGCTGCTAGAGGGAAGCCAGACATCAACTATGAGTTGATGATTTCCAGCCTCAGCTGGGTCTCAGCCTTGCTTGCCAATGCTATACTTCCCTGCACAGTTCTCCATAACAGTTTTTTCATAGCTGCTCCAGTCTTATCAAATCTCTGGCCCAGTATCTCTCTTCTTGCTCTTAGAAGATGATGGAACAGCCATTTAAAGAGACAATACAACTAACCGGGCAACAGTTCCCTAGACTTTTTGCCCATAACCCCTGGACCTGCCTGTTTTTATGCCATTCCTCTCTCCTTCCTCTGTCACAATGATCGAGACTTCTCATGTCTCAGGGTTGCCTCCTGGTCAATAATTACCGACTGAGCTTATGGCCGTGTGCTGCCCTCAGCCTGCTCTTCTGCCTGTGTACCCAGAGCTGGAGAATGACGCCCCCATCTACCCACTTGCTCAAGCGTCATCCTTGCCTGTCACCTGTCCCCCGCCTCATACCTCATCCTTCAGTACGTTTTTGCCATTCTTCTAGTTTCTCCGCAGCCCTGCTGCCGCCGCCATCTGCACCCCGAGGTACCGCAGCAGCCCCCATGGAGGTCCCTGCCACCAGTCTTGCCCCTCCCCTCCCCTCTTTCTCACCCAGATCCCATCCTGCAGCCAGAACCACCCCCTAACGTGCCTATTTGATTACACCTCTTTCTAGGTTAAAACTCTCCAATGGCAACTCTTTAGTCTGAGCAATAAACCCAAGTCCAGAGCGTGATCTGGTGTCTGTGTACCTTTCCAGCCTCATAGCTTCCTCCTTCACAACTTTTCTTTTCCCACTGCACTGCACCAACACTTCCAGTTCCCTCACACCCTGAGTTTACAGTTCCGCAAACAGCCTACGCCCTGACGCTTCTGCCCATCCTCTCGGAGACGTCACCGCTTTGCCTGAGTCCCTCGGTGTCAAGTCATAATCACTAGCTCCAGCCACTCCTTCTGGCACCTTCCAGTCCGGCCAGCTGCCTTCCTCTGTGCCGAGCCCACCCTGCAGTCACTGCTACCATTGCAACTTACCACGGACGGTAACGATCTCTTTATCCCCCACTGGGCTCTAAACTGTTACACGTTCATCCATCCTGGCCACAATTTTGTCTCCAGCTCCCAGCACAGTGTCCGGCATGTGGCAGGATCCGAGAGGTGTGTTGACGGACTGGCCGACTGGTGATTGATTAATTGATCGATTGATCGATTGCAGAAATAAATGAAAGAAGAAAGTAAATCGTCCACTCCTATAGGGAGTGCTACTCTATACCACAGTGTGAGCGTATAAAATAAGGTTTTAAAATAACACCAGGTTTAAGCTCCCATTTACTTACTTTTTCATTTCATCTTTTATTTTCTCATCACTAATGAGGAATTTATTCTTGAAAAAATCCTAGATAGTCCTATGCACATTGTGAAGTCCTTGTTAATGTTTTATCAGAATTATGACAGGACTTATGTTTTTTTAAAAAAAACAAACAAACAAAGGAACACATCTCTTGTCTACTTGTGGGGAAAGTCGGCATGCATTCACGACAGCGCTACCTCTGGAGTCTGGGCTTGGTGATGGAGTGGGAGGATGAGTCTTCTCTTTTGTATTTTACACCCTTTAGTACTGTGTGAAAGACTTTACCTTGTGCATGTGCTACCTATTTAATAGTAATTTTTAACAAGCTAAATGAAAAAAAGTAGGCTATTGATCCTAAAGAAACAAATCAAATGTCTTTAAAGAGACCAGACTGTGAGGCATATTACATGTAGCTTTGGAAATCTATCTCATTTCAAAAGCAAAACTATCAAAACTAAAGAGCTGTCAAGTTGTGCTGTCTCGTCCAGCCACATGTGGCTGTTGAGCACTTGAAATACGGCTAGTCCTCATTCAGGAGTGCTCCAAGCAGGAAATGTAGAGGGCTTTGAAAACAGCACAAAACAAGAATGGAAAAGACCCCAATCATTTTTTAATGATTACATGTTAGGACGGTAATGTTTTGATATGTGGGGCTAAATAAAACATGTTACTAAGATTAACTGCATTGATTTTTCCTATTAGAAAATTTTAAATTACATATGTGGCTCACATTTGCCACTCGTGCTATATTTCTATTGGACCACACTATCAAAGAATTTTTATTCAACCCATATAAGCTGTGAGCCTACAGTGCTTATAGGTGGTATATGCCTGCTTGGATGGGGCTGCTTGAATGAATTAATGTAAAAAGGGAAAACCTCAACGTATTATTGTTTTTATTTCTCCAGTAGAACAGTAAAACAGCAACGACAATCACTGAATGCCTGCTGCATTAGTGACAGTGCTAAGTGCTGCAAATGCAGCGTGGATGAACTTTAAGGAACTCACAGCCTGTGAGGGATGGTTCCTTTTTTAAAAATGCAATTGAGTTATAAGACTATTATAAGATTAAAGTGTTGCTATAAACAAAAACTATTTCAAAATCACGTAAAAATAGGTTTACCCTGATTACCAAACAATGGCTAAATAACCTTTTACCGTTCATTCATTCCCTTCTGAGGAGTTCAAGAAAGATTTCTGAATCAAGGCCTCTAAGATGTGTCTTCCAGGGCAGCGCACGCACACTGCAGCTGGCCACGTTGGTGGCTGCGGCTTAGGGCGAGCCACAGGCTCCTGGCTGCACAGGCGTGGCGTGGCCACGTGCTTTCCTTTTAGTGCAGGCTTGAACACACTCTGGAAGACACCGCCCGGGTGTGCATTACGCCACAAGGCCACGTTGTTTGTTCTGACGTTACAGTAGATGGCAACTGTCAAACAATATGGAAAGAATTGATACAAGAGAAATAAAAAGCGAAAGGAAAAAATTAATTCTAGGTTCCCTTACTGTCTTTCCGGTGACTCAGCCCTGAGGATTGCTGCAGCTCTCAAAATGAGGTTATTGTTACTTTTATTTTTATTGCTAGTTTTAAATTTTATGAATGTTTTTCATAAAATTTAAAACTAATTTTATGTAATGTTTTTATTACTTTTTAACCTTTTCATAGGATAAACGGTCCAGTGCTGATATTATTAAAAGATTCTCTAGTGCCCAAGCTCAAGATCAAGAGCCTAATAAACCACGGAACTTGGGCTGATCGCTTCTCTGAACAGTTTCCTCATCCACCAAATGCGGGTGTGAAGACTGGCCTGAAGAGTGTTGGGAGTTAAAGGAAACTTCTAGCACATGTCTGGCAATACAGTAGGTGGTATCGAATCAGACTGGAGAGAGAAAAAATTTTAAGCAATAAAGTAGGCATTTAATATATTCCTGAGCCTAAATATTTACCTCACCAGCTGAAGGAACTGGAACTTTGGGTATTGGTAGAAACCCCTGTAGCACAAAGCAGGAGAACCTGATGTCACTTCTATTCTTTTCCAAAACACCTCTTCCTGACTCCTGAAATCTGGGAACTGATTGTGTATGTGAGACAACATGCAACAGATAGTGGTGTGCAATCTGACTCTAGGAACTGAATTACCAAGCATGCTCTTGTAAGTCTTTATTATTCTTTTCACTTCTCGGAGAGTTTTCTAAATCTAACCTAAATGCCCTTGTGTACCACACGGCTGTTCTTTGATAAAAGGAAACAAAGCCACAGGATTAATTTTTTACCTGATTATAAAATAATCCCATAGAAAAATTGCAAATCCAAAGATGTATAAAGAAAAAGAAAAAGAAAAAGAAAATAACATTATCACCAACCAGTAACAAACCCTGTTAATGTCTTAGGCTGTTTCATTTGTTTGTTTTTTTTAGGTTTTTTTATTTTTTATTTTATTTTATTTTATTTTATTTTATTTATTTATTTATTTTTTATTTTACCAGGAGGTCCCGGGGATCGAACCCAGGTACCTCCATATGGCAGATGGACGCCCAACCATTTGAGCCACATCCGTCCCTTTCTTAGGTTTTGTTAACAATAGTTGAAATCATTCTTGATGTTGAATTTAATATATTGCTTTTCTTAATATTGTAATTTAACTACCCCCTCAGGTTATTAAAATATATTTTCATACATAATTTTGAAAGGTCTATAAAACACCATCATATGGTTATTCTCACAATTTTTGACCATTTTGAATTTTAGGCTATTTCCAATTATTTCTTACAATAAATAACACTATAATAAATACATTTCCATACAAAGGTTTTCTTTCTTCCTTTCTTTTCCTCCCTTTCTTTCTCTATTTCTTTCTTTATTGAATTGTTGAAAGACAATTATTTCTAAAATAAACTCCAGAAGTGGAACTACTGAATTCCTTTCCCAAAGCTCATGGTAGTTTGGCTATCTCCAGTAGTATAAGAACACAGGTTTAACCACAGAGATGTCTTCATCCCAAGTGTTCAAAGGTTAGTGTTTTCTATTAGAAATTATTTTCAAAGTTTCCATCATTTTAGAACTTCAGTTAAACTTTATTTTATAAACTTCTAAAAACCTTATATAACTATCACTCTAATGGATCTAATAGTTGACTCTTTTAAATAACCATAGGAAAGTTGTTTTAGCCTCTTGGGAAACATGCTGTCAGTTTGATTTGTTATTTAATAGCCAATTATTGAGCATTTACTATATGTCAGGTGCTGTGCAAGATCAAAGTGATACAGTGAAGAACATAGAGTTCCTCAACAACTGGTAAGTATGGACCGGGAAAAAGACACTTTAGCATGTAGGCAGGTACTCTACTCTGAGCGATAGACAAGATGGTTTCATACTTAGTTATTATGATGGAAAGCTAGTGTGATGGCCAATTTCATGTGTCAACTTGGCGAGGTTATGGTGTCCAGTTGTTTGGCCCAGCAAGCATGGCCTGATTGTAGTGAGGGCATTCTGTAAATGGATTTGCAGCTATAGTCCATTGCTTGCATCTACTGGCTGGTTGCATCTACAATCAACACAGAAGATTGCCCTCAGCAATGAGGGGAGTCTCCTTATCCGATCATTGGAGGTCTTAAAAGCCAGAACTGAGGATTTCAGCAGACAGAAAGAGTAATTTCTGCCTTTGCTTCAGCCAGCCAGCTTCCCCTTGGGAATTCAACTTGACCTTCATTGGAGATTCTAACGTGTGGTCTGCTGTGCAGAATGTGGACTTGCCAATCCCATTGGTCACTCGAGCCAATTCCTATAATGAATCTCTTTTTATATATATCCTGTCTGTTCTCTTTCTCTGGACAGCCCTGACTAGCACATCTAGAGTCAGACTGCTTGGGGTTTAAATCTTATCTTTGCCATTTTTTAGGTGGCAAATTACATCTCTGTGCTGCTGAGATTTCGCGTCTCTAACATATGAAACCTATTCTAATCATCTCGCGGTAGTGTTGGGAGGGTTGCCACACGTATTAGTCAGGGTTCTCTAGGGAAACAGAATCAACAGGAGATTTCTGTAGATAGTATATGAGATTTTATAAAATTCTCTCACATGACCGTAGGGATGCACAAGTCCAAATTCCCAGGCAGGCTGCAAACCAGGGGCTCTGATGAAGGTCCTTGATGAGTTCCCAGGAGATGTTGGCTGTCCTGAGGTAGAGCTAGAAATTCTCTCTGAATGCTGAAATCACTTCCCTTTTAAGGCATTCAACTGATTGGATAAAACATCACTCATTTCTGACAGCAATCTCCTTGATTGACTGTAGATGTAATCAGCCATCTATGCAGTCAACTCACTGATGATTAAAGTCCATAAATGTCATTGTATTACAATTAGCCCAGTGCTTGCTGGACCAAACAACTGGGCACAATTACCTAGTCAAGTTGACACATTAGCCTAACCATCACACCACGCTTGGCACATACTAAGGTTCCATAAATATTTGCTTTGATTATGATGATGACCACAACAGAGAAGAGGAAGATAATAAAAGAAGACTATGTTGAGAGTGAGAAGGAGTGTTGTAGGAAATTCATTGAGACATGGAGGTGTGAGAAGGGAGGGGATCGTCAGAGAAAGTTTACCCAGGTGAGATAACACATAAGATGTGCTACAAGTCTCTGTAAACAATGCAGGGCAGGTTTTTAATATTACTGGTATCTAAAATAATTTTTAAAAATTAGACATTGAAGACCTGGTTTAGAAAATATCTGGTCCAGTGATCCTTAAATTGGACCCAAGAAGTCTTAGATTTTGACAAAGTGTCTCAGGTCACTTCAAGGAACCAGACAATCTCCTTTTTCCTTTCAACCAGCACAGTTTTTACTTATTTTATATCTTTTAGTTCCACAATAATCCTTTTTTTTTGTTTGAAAAAAGAAAGAGTTTCATCTCTGAAATAAGATTTAGTCCTCTCCTTCATTATACAGATGAAGAAAGTTTCTGAATTTTTCATATGACATATTTATGGGGAAATCTTACTCTCTTAACAAGCACTATAAACCCCTGCTTTCCACTGAATGTCAGCACTTCATTTAGAAGACTGCCTTAAAAAACATTTACACCTGGCAAAAACTGCTGTATGGTGGGCAAGTCCAAGACAAGCTTCAGCTTTCTAAAGTGTGAAAGAGGGAATTCAGCATTCAGGCATAACAAGCTGGCTTGGTCTCAGGGAGAAAAATGACACGGGGAACTGTCTCCTTAATTTGGCACCATTTTAGTTCCTGGGTCTTTCTAATTATAGTTGCCTGGGGTAGCATAGCTTCCATCTGCATGGGTGGCAGGAACAACATTCAGCATCTGACATTGCCAGAGGCCTTTCCAACCACCTGAGACAGAAAGTATTATTATCCAGGTTTTATAGACACAAAAGAAGTTTCTCCAAGTTCATATAGCAATTGGAATGGGGCCAGGAGTGTACCTTAGAAGAAATAGATTTTCAAGTTCATTAGAAGATGACAACCTTACACAGACGGTTTAGATTTAGGGGTAATTTGTTTTTTTCTTCAGGGTACTAAACAGACTCCCTTTGTTGGGTACAACTCACTATTTGGTTTCTGCTGTGGCTTCTTTCCCAGAAGGACAGATTATACCCTCAAGAATTATCATGCATGTCATAATTATTTGGAATACCAGGTAGTTTGGGAGCTCTTAAGGATGGCTAACATATGCCAGCTGTTTCATCTCTTTTATGCTTCTTTATTACACCTACAGTACCTCTTTTCAGTTGAGTGATATTAAAACACAGAGCTCTTTAAATGTAAAATGAAACCTCATAAAAGTCAGCTAGTTATAAAAGCTTCACTATTATTTTCTTGTGACCAACTAAATGAGATTTTTAGGAATCATATATTCCTCTAAAAAGGACCTTTATGGAAAATATAAGCTTTTTAATCACTAGTTTTATTTTTAAAGATCAAAAAAACAAAACAAAACAAACAAACAAAAAAAACCAGCACATATTTCCCTAGATTTGAGAAAGTTAAGTTTGAAACAACAATAAGTATATCTTAGTGGTGAAAAATCAACATCCACTTGCAACTTTTATTCTACTCTAATAATAGTGGTTCGAAAGAGCATTGCCTCCTAATGCATTGCTAATGTTGAAGGGACAGGATATTACATATTTAAAACAGTACCATACTTTTCTAAAAAGTCAAAAGCTGATAGAGGGAAGATGATGGAGTAGGGAGCTCCAGTACTCAGTCCTTCCACCAAAACAGCTAGCAAACAGGCCATGGGCAGGAACCATCTGAAACACTGGGGACCCTGCTCTGAGGGCAGCTATTGATTCAGTCTGCCTGGACACAAGTGATGGCAGCCATCATATCAACCTTCTCTGGACAGGAGCAGAGATGGCAGCAGAGATGTAGAGATGCTGTGCTTCTTCACAGCTATGGGGAACAGTTAGTTGAAGGGCTGCATTTGCTGGGCAGGCAAGGAAAGCTCAGTTTTGGGTAGCCATTGGAGAAATCCTTGGAGCCCTCCCTGATCACCTTCCTAAGGCATGTTGGAGCCAGTTTTTGTCCCCTTCATGGGTCCCTGGACTTATTTTCACTGGGAAAGACTGACTTGGGAAAGTTCTCTCTGTTGTGTCCCTGCTCCCAGAATTTGTCCTCCAGGTAAAAGCAGCATGAGACAACAAAAGGAGTGTAAAAAACTATAGAGGCAGATGGTCTGGGGCAAAGCCCTGTCAGCTTCAAACACCCAGCAGAGAGGGAGGTCTGCCTCTGGGGATATGGAGGGGACAGCCAAACTTCTGTAAACAGGAAACTCCAAAACAACTAACAAGCAAAATCCCAGGACAAGACAGAGGCCTAGAAAAACAGGGAAAACCCTACCCACTGCATTTGCCTTCCTGATAGGAGGGCTGAAACTCAAGAAAATTTCTGTCTTATCACTAGCTGGCTACAGAATCAAGAAACATACATCTCATGGGATAAATCCCAGAGTTAACATTTTAAAATATTAAAATTTACATTGTGCAACAAAAGAGTAAAAGACAAAATAAATAAATAAATAAAAAGAAATGGGAAATGATAGCTCATCCAAAGGAAGAGGATAAAAATCCAGAAAACACAAGGAATAAGATGAGAATGTGGACATAACAACAACAACAAAAAGCCTTTAAAAATTTTTTTTTCTTAAAAATGCTCAAGGAGTTGAAGGAAAATACAGAGAAAGAAGTAAAGGATATCAGGGAAACAATGAATAAGCAATATGAGAGTATTAGTAAAGAGATAGAAAATTTGAAAAGGAATCAAACAGGATGACTGGAGGAGAAGACCACAATAACTGAAATGAAAAATATCCAGGTTTCAAGAGAAGATTGGAGCTGGCATAAGAAAGAATCAGTGAACTTGAAGACAAAACACTAGAAATGAGTCAGGCTAGGGAGCAGAAAATAAAAAGAAATTCTAAAAGTGGAAATGGCTTAAGAGACCTCTAGGACACCATCAACATATCAATATATGCATTATGGGTGTCCCAGAAGAAAAAGGGAAAGGGCAGAAGGAATAGTCAAAGAAATAATGACAGAGAACTTCCCAAACTTAGCAAAAGACATGAATATGCACATCCAAGAGGTCCAGAGAACATGAAACAGATGCATATGAAGAAAAACACACCCCATCATATAGTGATCATGCTATTAAATGCAAAGGACAAGGAAAGACTTCTGAAAGCTGAAAGAGAAAAGGAATGTGCTACATACAAGGGATCCCAATCAGAGTGAATGTCCATTCACATCAGAAACCATGGTGGAAAGAAGGCAGTGGGTTGAAATAAAGTGCTGGAAAACATGTCCACCAAGAATTTTATATCCAGTGACATTTTCTTTCGAAAATAAGGTAGACTTGAAGACTCCCAGATAAACAACAGCTGAGGGATTCATCAACACTAGACCTGCCCTATGAGCAGTGCTAAAGGGAGTTCTTCAGACGGAAAGGAAAGGAGACTAGACAGAGGCATAATGGAAGAAAAATCTGTGATAAGGTAATCATTTGGGTAATTTCAAATGCCAGTATTATTGTACTATATTGTTTGGTATATAACTCCCCTTCTTACTTCTTACAGGTACTAAAACGCAAATGCATAAGAAATAATGATAAATCTAGTAATGATAAATCTAGGTTTTTGGACATACAACGTACAAAGATGTACCAAAGACGTACAAAGTGATAACATACAAAAATGTGGGGGACAGAAGAGTATAGGGAAAATATATGCAAATGCTACTGAAGTTAAGTTGGTATCAAACCAAATATGATTGTTTTATATTTAGGATGTTAAATTTTAACCCCATGGTACCACAAGGAAAATAAATGAAAAAATATATTCAGATAGAAATGAGAAGGCACACAATATGGTAAAACACACAAAAAGCAAATAATATAAAAGTGGGCATTAACAGAAGTGAGGAATAAAAAAGGTATAAAACATACAAAGGGTAAATAGCAAAATGGCAGAAGAAAGTCCTGTATTATCAGTAGTGACTTTAAATGTAAATGGATTAAACTCTCTAGTCACACGGCAGAGATTGGCAGGATGGATGAAAAAGAATGACCCAACTATATGCTGTCTGCGAGAGACTAACCTTAAAGTCAAAGATACAAATAAATTGAAGGTGAAAAGACGGAAAAAATATACCATGCAAGTAGTAACCAAAAGAGAAATGGGGTGGCTTTACCAATATCAGACAAAATAGACTTTAAGTCAAAAACAGTTATGAGGGACAAAGATGGTTATTATACACTGATAAAGGGGACAATTCAACAGGAAGATGTAACAATTATAGATAAACATGCACCCAAAAGCAGAGTCCCAAAATATATGAAACAAATACTGACTGATTTGAAGGGATAATTGATGGTTCTACATTAATAGTAGGAAACTTTAATACATCTCTTTTGATAATGGACAAAATATCTAGTCAGAAGATCAATAAGGAACTACAAGACATAAATGATACTCTAAACCAACTAGACCTAACAGATATATATATGTAGGACACCTCACCCAACAAAAAACATAATACGCATGCTTCCCGAGTGCACATGGATAATTCTCCAGATAGACCATACGTTGGGTCACAAAGCAAGTCTCAAGAAATTAAAAAACATTGAAATCATACAATGTATATTCTCCAACCACAATGGAATGAAGCTAGAAGTCAATAACAGAGGGAGAAATGGAAAATTCAAATATATGTGGAAATTAGGCAATGTACTCTTAAACAACCGGTGGGTTAAAGAGGAAATCACAAGCAAAATGACAAAATATCTTGACATAAATGCATATGAAAATACAAGATAACAAAGGCAGTGAAGGCAGTGCTGAGAGGGAAATTTATAGCTCTGAATGCTTACATTAAAAAAGAAGAAAGACTTCAGATAAGAGACCTAGCCTCAAAACTGGAAGAACTAGAAGAAGAGCAAGTTAAACCCAAAGTGAGCAGAAGGAAGGAAATAAAGATTAGAGCAGAGAAAAATGAAGCAGAAAACAAACAAACAAAACCAATAGAGAGAATCAACAAAATAAAAAATTAGTTCTTTGAAAAGTTCAATAAAATTGACAAACCCTAGACTGACGAAAAAAAAAAAAAAAAAAAGAGAGAGAGAGAGAGGATACAAATAACAAAAATCAGAAATGAAAAGGGGGACATTACTACTGATCCTTCTGAAACACACAGGAGTATAAGAGGATTCTATGAACAACTCTCTCTGTACACCAATAAATTAGATAACCTAGATGAAATTGACAAATTCTTAGAAACATACAAACTACCAACATTGACTCAAGAAGAAATAGAAGATCTCAATAAATCATTTACTAATAAAGAGATTGAATCAGTAATCTAAAACCTCCCAAAAAAGAAAAGCCTAGGACCAGATGGCTTCACAGGGGAATTCTATCAAACATTCCCAGAAGACATAATTTCAATTCTGTTCAAACTCTTCTAAAAAATTGAAAAGAAATAACATTCCCTAACTCATTCTATGAGGCCAACATCACCCTTATATCAAACCCATATAAAGAAACCACAAGAAAATAAAACTACAGACCAATATCTCTTATGAATATAGATGCAAAAATCCTCAACAAAATATTAAGAAATCAAATCCAACAGCATAATAAAAGAATTATATGCCATGATCAAGTAGGATTAGAAAATCATTAGTGTAGTATACCACAATAATACAATGAAGGGAAAAAAATATGACCATCTCAATTGAAGCAGAAAAGGCATTTGACAAAATCCAGCCAAAATCTTGATAAAAACACTTAGAACATTAGGAATAGAAGGAAACTTCCTCAATATGATAAAGGACTTTATACGAAAAGCCCACAGCTAATATCCTACTTAATGGTGAAAGACTGAAAACTTTCCCTCTAAGACCAAGAAAAAGACAAGGATGCTCACTATCACCAATATTATTCAACATTGTACTGGAAATTCTTACCAGAGCAGTTAGGCAAGAAAAAAGAGATAAAAGGCATCCAAATTGTAAAGGACTGAGTAAAACTGCCCCTATTTGCAGATAACATGATCCTATGTACAGAAAATCCTGAAAAATCTACAACAAAGCTCCTAGAGCTAATAAATGAATTCAGCAGAGTGGCAGGGTACAAGATCAACACTCAAAAAATCAGTAGTGTTTTTATACACAAGCAATGAATAATCAGAAGAAAGAAAAAAATTCACAATAGCAACTAAAAGAATAAAATACCTATGAATACATCGAGCCAAGGTGTAAAGGACTTGTATACAGAAAACTACAAAACATTGCTAAAGGAAATCAAAGAAGACCAAAATAAATGGAAGGACATTCCCTGTTCACAGATTGGAAGACTAGATATTGTTATAATGTAAATCCTTCCCAAAGTAATTTATAGATTCAATGCAATCCCAATCAAAATTTCAACAACTTTCTTTGCAGAAATGGAAAAACCAATCATCAAATATATATGGAAGGGTAAGGGTCCCTGAATAGCTAAAGCCATCTTGAAAAAGAATGAAGTAGGAGGACTCACGCTTCCATCTCCCAATCCCAATCTCAAAACTCATTACAAAGCCTTAGCAATCAGAGTACTAGCACAAGGTCAGATACATAGACTAGTGGGATTGAATTGAGAGTTCAGAAATCACATTTATGGCCAACTGATTTTTGACAAGCTAACAAAGACCACTCAATTGGGAAAGAATAGTCTCTTCAACAAATAGTGCTAGGAAAACTAGATCTCCATTTGCAACAAAAGAAGGACCCCTACCTCATACCATATACAAAAATCAACTCAAAATGGATAAAAAAAACTAAATATAAGAACAAGAACTCTCAAACTCCTGGGGAAAAAAGAAGGGAAGCATCTTCAGAACCTTGTGTTAGTCAAGGTTTCAGATGTTGTGGGTTTTTTCTGCCATCAAAAGCCACTTTCAAATTGTAGTTGGTGAAAGATTTTTCAGTATTATTTAGAAGAGACCATCTTGAAGCTGTATAATGCTATTTACTTACCAGCTTTACTATATGCTCAATTCTTATTTTGAACTTCAAATAGAATCCTCTGAAGGAATTGTTGTGATTCTGGTTGCAAAATCAGAACTTTTTAACTCATAAAACCATAACACAGAATGGACCTATTTTGTCATTTGTGGAGTTGTATTGATTCTTCTACTTGAGGAACATAAATTGCTCTTGCTCAGAGACCTGAATGTTCCCCTCTATCTACTTTAAGGTCACTCCCTTGGCAATTAGGGGACTAAAAAGATGCTTGTCTGCTGCTAGTACACAATTATCGAATATGGTTTCTAATGGTTGGATTTTGAGGGACCTTCCCTAATGAATGAATTATGCATCTCCTCTAGGAAATCATGAAATATTCTGTTTATTCTTCAGTGAGTCCTTATGAATGTTCTTACCTTTTTCTAAGTCTTTGTACATGCTTATTTTTAAGTATATAATTATATATTTATAAATACATTTATATGATTATAATGGGAGCCATCAAAATTAAAAACTTCTGTGCTTCAAAGGGCTTTATCATGGAAGTAAAACACCAACCAACACAATGGGAGAAAATAACTGGAAACCACATACCTGATAAAGGTTTAATATCTAAAAGATATGAAGGAATCCTTCAACTTAACAACAAAATGGAAAACAACCCATTGAAAAACAGGCAAAATGAGAAGTGGACGTGGCTCAAGCGATTGGGCTCCCATCTACCATATGGGAAGCCCTGGGTTTGGTCCCCAGGACCTCCTGGTGAAGGCAAGCTGGCTCCACACCATGGAGAGCTGGCACAGCAAGATGATGCAACAAAAGCAAGACACAGAGGCGAGACAGTGGGAGACACAGCAGACCAGGGAGATGAGGTGGCTTGGGCGAGTGAGTGCCCTCTCCCATACCGGAGGTCCTGGGATTGGTTCCTGGTGCCTCCTAAAGAGAAAAAGCAGACATGGAAAGCACACGGTCAGTGGACACAGAGAGCAGACAGTGAGCACAAAAACAAGGGGAGGAATAAATTAAAAAAAATAATAAATTAAAAAAAAAATGGGCAAAAGACTTGAACAGACAGTTCTCCAAAGAAGAGAGACAAATGGCCAGAATGTAAATGAAAAGATGCTCAACATCATTAGCCATCAGGGAAATGCAAATCAAAACCACAATGGGATATCATTTCACACCCATTAGAATGGCTGCTATTACAAAAACAGAAAATAACAAGTGTTGGAGATGATGTGGAGAAATAGGAACACTCGTTCATTGCTGGTGGGAGTGTAAAATGGTGCAGCCTCTGTGGAAGACCATTTGGTGGTCCTCAGAAAGCTAAGTGTAGACCTACCACAGGACCTGGCTATCCCACTCCCCAAAAGAATTGAAATGTCCAGAAGAATTGAAAGCAGGGACTCAGATATTTGTACACCAGTATTCACAGCAGCATTATTCAATTGCCAAAAGACTGGAGCAACCAAAGTGTCCATCAACTGATGAATGGATAAATAAGGTGTGACATATACATACAATGGAATATTACACAGCTATGAAAAGGAATGAAGTCCTGATACATGCGGCCACGGGGATGAGCCTTGAGGACACCATGTTGAGAGAAGAAAGACACAAATCTCACTAACTTGAAACAATTAGAATAAGCAACCTCACAGTCAGAATCTAGTCAATAAGTTACCAGGGGGTGGGGTGGGGATGTTTGGCTTGATGGGAATGTTTTGGCAATGGCTGGTGGCGATGGCAGCACACCAATGTGAACACAATTAACAGCGCTGAAACATAGATACGAATATGACTAAAAGGGGGGAATGGGAACTTGTATATGTGGTGACAGAACACAATTTTTTTAAAAAAAATCCATGGAACTACATTACACAGTGAATTCTAAGTTAAACCATGGACTTTAGTTAATCGTAGAATTATAAAAATGTGCTCTCATCAATTGGAACAAATGTGTCACATCAACACAAGGTGCTGGTGGTGGGGTGGTGTATGGAAATCCTGTGTTTTATGCATGTATTCTGTAAACCCAGAACTTCTCTAGTAAGGAAAAAATAAATAAAAAATGCAAAAAGCTGATAGGCTTATACAGATGGTGATGATGCAAAAGAAAGCAATTCCAGATTAAAATGAAATCTTAACCAGAGCTCCACATTATGGGGAGGTGAATGCCGCTTCCCCCTCCCACTAGTTGTTTGTGTGCATTGCTGGGAAGGGTGGGGTTGAACTGGCCTCTTGGGTGGAATGACCGCGTGATGGACGGCAAGGTGTCTCACCTGTATTACACACTGCGCCGTAGTTGAGCTTATTGTTAACTGTACCTGGTCTCGCTGCACCCATTACCCATGCCACGGAAATGTGCTGTTCCCTGCTTGCCCACGCCCATCCCTTGTTAAACTGCATGTAAACCTGTGACCCCCACGGGAGGGGGCGGTACCTCCTGGCTGCCACGGGTCCTGTAAGTACTAAAGGCATATCCACCCCTGCTGGCCTCCCGTGTGACTTCTCTGGAATATGGAAATATTCCGTCAACCTCCTTGGGCTTGAGCTCCTGCGTCACCTCCACTCAGTGACCCAGTACGACCAAATCAAGAATAATTCTGAGGCCTCTCAGATGTGTTAGAAATTTGTGAGTATGACTAAGAGCCCTTTCTAGATTTGGATCTTTGGAAATTCTGGTTCAAAGAACACCTACGTACTGTTTGTACATGAGTCAGCATGTAGTAGGATGAATAATTCAGAGGAACGAGGAGTTTGGAGGGACAGTTTACTCCAAGCGTGTTTTTAAAATAAGAGTAGAGGCGTGAGGCCCTGCATTTTTAACAGGTTCCCTTAAATAAGCCTTATTCACCCCAAAGTTTAGAGAGCTGTGCTTTCCTTCCTCAGCACTCAGCTCATTCAGAGACGCTGAGCACTTTCGACATCTGTTTCAATTCAAGGACCATCTCCCAGGAGCAGCCTAAAAGTGCTGAAAGTTGATATGAAAAGCTCAGCTTGTACATTTTTCTGAAACAGAAAGAAAACAGCAGTTCAGTGTTGTTACAGTGTGCAGATGGCTCTCGGCTGGGACCCCCAGTTCTTCAGCCCCCCATCCCTCCAGCGGACAACCTGCCCTGCTCACCTCCGAGCGTGCAGTGACAACTGCAGCTCTTTTTGGTAATAAGAGTACTCCCTAGAGCTCATTAGTCGCTTTTTCCCCAAAGAAAATTAATCCAGCTGAAGTTAGGGTGCCCCCTGCAACTCTGTATACCATCCTCACCATCACCCGAAATTTCCTGAAAGAGTCTCTTTAGAGACCAAGATTTTCCATGCTGGACTCAGGCCTAGGGCGAAAAAAAAATTTTTTTTTGTTTTTATTTCTGTGTGTGGCAGTCTATTTGGTCATTTTCAATTATTCTCTCTCTATATATATATCCATAAATAAAACCTTCTAAAACAGTCTTTAAGAGCAAGCGGTAACAGGTCTTCAGTATTTAAGTGTTTAAAACTACATACTTGCTATTTTGAGAAATTTTCTGCTGGGATTTCCTAAAGTGTGCAGGGAAGACGCAGCTCGCCTCCTCTGTGTCAGGCGCGCCCTTGGCAAGGCAGGTGGCCCCACGGCGGCCGGGGCCTCTGACAGCTCCTGGCTGGGGAGTGGGCGCCAGGCGCGGGGGGGGGCTGCGACCCGCGCGTCCCGGGCACCGCGTGCAGAGTCCGCTGCCCTCGGCGCCCCCGCCGCCCCCTGGCTCCGCGCTTCCCAGCCTGGGTGCGCTGCTGCTGCCGCCCCCAGGCGGGGCTTGACGGACACCCAGCGCGTTTCTTTGCTGGCCCTGCAACACTGCGGATGCACAGAAAGCCAGGTAGCCGCTTCTTGGGGTCAGGCCCTGGTGAAGCCGACGTCCTCCTCTCCTGCCCTCAGCCCTCCTTCCCTGGGCACGGCCATCCTGGGCACGGTGACCCTGGCCGCACCACTGCTGTCCTTCTTTCCACCAGGCTGCTCAGGGGCTTCAGGGCAGTGCCCTGTGGGCCTGGCCTGGTTCAGCCACTGCCCTCACTCTGCACCATCACCTCTGGGCTGGGTGCCAGGGACCCTCAGCAGGCTCTGCCTGAACCTTCACCTGGGCTG
>JAKSZT010053830.1:25926288-26013422 GCA_026826555.1 Tolypeutes matacus | reverse complement strand
ACCTTCACCAGGGCCGGGTGCCAGGGACCCTCAGCAGGCTCTGCCTGCACCTTCACCTGGGCTGGGTGCCAGGGACCCTCAGTGGGCTCTGCCTGAACCTTCACCTGGGCTGGGTGCCAGGGACCCTCAGCGGGCTCGGCCTGCACCTTCAACAGGGCTGATTCATCACCGCCTCCCAAGGTGCAGTAGGTGGGGTCTGGGATCTCTACCCCTCCGTCTCAGGTAATGGAAATAAAGCAACAGCTCTATTTGCTTTGGCTCTGACTTCACCGGTGGGAATTTCTGGACAAAAAGGAAGAGAGCTGAACCGGATGTACCCTGTAAGTTGTACCAAGACATGGACCTTCTCAGTGACTTCACTACACACAGGACTTTGCTGTCAGGGACCTTTTCTATCAGTTACCACTTGGAAGTATTGTTACCGAAGCCGAGCTTGAAATGGATATCAAGTTTCCAACACCCAGGAGAAGTTAAGGTCTTGAGGTATCTCTTCCTCCGAGTCCAGTGCGGCAGCTGTTAGCAGTTACCTATATCGATTGAGGTGGAGCAGGCAGCACATGGAAAACACAAACTGCATACGCAGGGTCGTGATCTTCTGGGCCCCCAGTGCTTAGCTCCAGGGCAAACGCACCGCCATCTCTTGGAAAGCATGCTTGTTCCCTAAATACATTTTCCTATTCCAGACTGTTGTATGACATTGAAAGGCCAAGGCTGCAGAACTCACCCAAAGTTTCCAGCATCAGGTTTCTTTGGAATGGGTTTGTGCCTGGCTTCAGCCTTCTGAAGCTGATAGCTTTGCTGTGGGGGTGTTGGCTCTGCCTGGCTCTCCTTCTGTACTATTTCTTGTTTTATATTTTAGGAGGTACCGGGGATTGAACCCAGGACTGCGTACTTGGGAAGCAGGTGCTCAGTCACTGAGCTACATCCGCCCCCCTCCTTCTGTACTCTCATGTAAGGTCTGCAGGGGCTGTGCAGTGGGGAGTACACATAGGACATACACTTGACTATGCTATTGGGCTTAAAAAATCTTTCTCTGTTGTTCATCAGGCTCAGTTATACCACCAATAAGCTGGATGGGTTAGGTGTAGGCTGCCTCTGGGAAAGGAGGTGGACTTAATTCCTCTCTGTGGGCCTCGTCTATCATCATTTTCACATGACGTTATGGTACAGAGACTTTTGGTAACTCCAGCTATCTTTAGGAAGCACTATCAAGGGAGTGATTCAACATGTATTTGACAAGCATGATTTGTGTACCAAATTCACCAAAACAAAATGGTGATAAATTCACAGTTCTTATCCATACAGAGTTCACGTCAAATGTAAGAGGTAAACACAAAAAATATTTAGAATACCTTTGTGTTTTATCTTACTTTAGCAGTCCATACAAAATGCTATGGAACTTCCAAAGAATAAAGTAAGAATTAGATCTGTCTGGAGGCAGAGAAAAAGTCAATTGGACAGAATTGATACAATATTAGAAAAGATGATGTGGCTGCCAAAAATGAAGTAATGTGATCTTGAGGTCTGCTGATAGAAGGAGAGTATCTGGAATCTAGAATAGAAGATATAGGTAGTAACTACTTTGCAGTTATTCAACTATATATGGAATATTGGGTACAATTTGGGACCAACAGTAAAAGGGTATTAATAAGCCATGAGCTCCTTCAGAGAAGGCCATACATTTGAGGCAGTTTATTAATATTTAGCCCGACTGGGAATATCAAGCTCCAAAGGGAATTCTAGAAGGAACATGATAGCAATCACCAAATAGTTGAAGGATTTTATGGAAAGATGTATTATATTTATCAAATAAGGCCTCAAGAGTAAAAAATAGAATAAAATAACTTTGTGAATGGGAACTGCAAGTACATTCATTTTGGCCAAAGTTAGAACTGCCAAAGAATCAGGGCTATGTAAAAGATGAAATAAGCTACCTCTTGAGATGACAAGAGAAAACATCACTGTGGAGTTTTTCTAATTGAGGCTGGACCCCTAGAGAATAGTGTAAAAGCTCACTATCAGCTGGGTGGTTGGGGTAAGAGACCCCTTACAACCCTTGGATTTTATCATTTGGAGTTGTGGTTTTAATATTACACATTATTTCCTAACCTCAGCGATTAAAGTAGATAAGTGTTCCGTCTTTTCATCTGGGTCGTTTGATTTTCTAAAGATCGATGCATGGCAGTGGTGGGCAATAAATCACGTAGCAATTGACAGTTAACATACTATGCCGAGTCTGGTGGTTGTGCATGAAAGTCAGTGTTTTCATTTCCTAGGGCTGCCGTCCAAAGTACCACAAGGAGAGACGTTGACTGCCTCACGGTTCTCGAGGCTAGGAGCCCGAAATCGAGGCATTGGCAGGGTCTTATTTCTCCTGAGTCTGCAGGGAAGGGTCTGAGCCATGGTCTCTCCTGGCTCCTGGTGATGGCTTGCTGCCAACCCACAGCATTCTCTGCTTCAAGTCTCACGCGGTGTCCCCCCTTTTCCTCCTGTGTCTTTTCCCCTTCTTAGGGGAATGTTGGATTAAGGGCCCATCCTATTCTGCTGTGACCCAATTTCAACTTACTGAAGTCCATCTGTCATGACTTTTGATGCAAATAAGGTCACGTTCTGAGGTCCTGGGGATCAGGGCTCAACACAGTCCCACCCAGAGCTTCCCGTAAGAAATCCTCATCAATCCCACACAGAAAGTACTTTGAATAAAAATGTTGGGGAAAGTGTATGCCAAGAATGGAAGGAAGGAAGGAAGGACGGAGGGAGGGAAGGACGGAGGGAGGGAGGGACGGAGGGAGGGAGGGACAGAGGGAAGGACTGAGGGAAGGAGGAAGGGAGGGAGGGAGGAAGAGAGAAAGAAAGAGAGAAAGGAGAGAGAGAAAGAGAGAGGGAAAGAAAGAGAGAGAGAGAGACTGAAAGAGAGAGAGAAAGAGAGAGTGAAAGACAGAGAGAGAGAAAGAGAGACCCAGCCCATGGACGTAGATGGAAGGCTGGTGTTAAGACCAGGTGAGAAGCAGCACCAAGATGAGGGAATTCCTGGGGCAAGCGGCCCAGGAGAGCGGCTCGGCAAGCACAGGGCACGGCTGAGTCTCAGTGGCGTCCACTTCAGGCTAACGCTCTGCTAGGCCTCTGTTCCTGGCTACAAATCAGCCCTACAACAACCCCTGAGCCAGGTTTTACAGAAATTCACCCCCATTTGGGAAGAAAGAAGCTTAGGCTATGATGGTTAGGCTAATGTGTCAACTCGGCCAGGTAACTGTGTCCAGGTGTTAGGTCCAGCAAGCCCTGGGCTAATTGTAGTACAAGAGCATTTATGGACTTCGATCGCCAGTGAGTTTACTGCGTGGATGGCTGATTATATCTGCATCAATCAGGGAGATTGCATCAGCAATGGGTGACGCTTTTATCCAATCAGTTGAATGCCTTAAAAGGGGAGGTGATTTCAGCATTCAGAGAGAATTTCCCAGCTCGTTTTTGGACAGTCAATATCTCCCGGAAACTCATCTAGGACCTTTCATTGGACTTTCATCGGAGCCCCTGGCTTGCAGCCTCCCTGCGGAACCTGGACTTGTGCATCCCCACGGTTGTGTGAGAGACTCTTATAAAATCTCTTATTATTGACAGAGATCTCCTGTTGATTCTGTTTCTGCAGAGAACCCTGACTAACACATAGGCCCTGAAAGGTTAAGTGACATGCTTGAGGCAGTAGGCAATGAGTGGGGATATGAACCCAGACATCCTGGCTCCAGAATCCATGCACTTGGCTCCCACGGGAAGTGCCTCTCTAAAGAGAGGAGGAAGAAATGGCTCATGGAGGAAAGAGGGAAGGGCAAGCATAAAGAAGGCGAGGGAATGATGAACTAGCAATTTCAATTCTCATTTCCATTTTTTAAAAGATAGGTAAATAATCAATACACATGAATGCTACGTAAAACGAGGAAAAAATGAAAAGATTTTCTGAGACCAATTCTAATTCATCTGTTATAATCATCTTAATAATTCACTTTTTAAAATAAAAATTTATTGAAGTATATCATGCATACGTGCACATACATAAACAATAAATGTATAGTAAAAGTTGTGAGCTTGCAAAACAAACATGCATATTATCACACAGGGCGCCCATACAGCACCCCAGCACCAACACCCTGCATTGTTGTGAAACATTTGTTACAAAGCATAAACTAACTATAGCCCGTATCTTACTTTTGGTGTATTTCCCCCAAACCCGCCTGATTAGTAACACCCTGTATTAGTATTATATACTTGCTATAGTTCATGAGCGAATGCTCTCGTATTTCTCCTGTTAACCACAGTCCATCATCCACCACTGCATTCCCTGGTCGTACAGCCCCATGTGTTGTACAATCTATTCATTTTCATCACAGAGTTACGCTGTCATCCTCTCAGGCAATTCTAGAATGTTTCCATTACTCTAATCGGGAAAAATCCCGCCCAGTTCACTTTTGAGTGCCCTTTAGCCTCTTGGCATTTGTACTTCCTGGGTCGGACCTAATGCCCCGGTGATCAAAGCCTTGGAAGACTCTTTTATGACCATCTGCAGAGACAAAGGGAAGATGCCACCTCTTTTCAAGCTTGGATACTGTTCACTGCCTCTGCCCCAAAGCCCTAGCTCAGGCACAGATGAGTGACACCTCCGAGCACTTAGAGCACGTGCTGTCCTTCCCACAACTGCGTGGTGAGCCCTGAAAGGACATTAAAACCTCAAGACGTTGGTCCACCATGTACGTGTTAGTCTCCACTGCATGCTGTGGGACTAGGTGACACAATGCTCAGCCCTTCCGGCTCCTACGAGCCGAGGTGAGGAGAGAGGAGCTCACGCACAGGAGGTGAGGAGAGAGGAGCTCACGCACAGGAGGTGAGGAGAGGGGAGCTCACGCACAGGAGGTGAGGAGAGGGGAGCTCACGCACAGGAGGTGAGGGAGAGGGGAGCTCAGGCACAGGAGGTGAGGGAGAGGGGAGCTCAGGCACAGGAGGTGAGGGAGAGGGGAGCTCGCGCACAGGAGGTGAGGAGAGGGGAGCTCTCGCACACGAGGTGAGGAGAGGGGAGCTCACGCACAGGAGGTGAGGAGAGGGAAGCTCACGCACAGGAGGTGAGGAGAGGGGAGCTCACGCACACGAGGTGAGGAGAGGGGAGCTCAGGCACACGAGGTGAGGAGAGGGGAGCTCAGGCACAGGAGGTGAGGAGAGGGAAGCTCGCGCACAGGAGGTGAGGAGAGGGGAGCTCGCGCACAGGAGGTGAGGAGAGGGGAGCTCAGGCACAGGAGGTGAGGAGAGGGGAGCTCACGCACAGGAGGTGAGGAGAGGGGAGCTCAGGCACACGAGGTGAGGAGAGGGGAGCTCACTCACAGGAGGTGAGGAGAGGGGAGCTCAGGCACAGGAGGTGAGGAGAGGGGAGCTCAGGCACAGGAGGTGAGGAGAGGGGAGCTCACGCACAGGAGGTGAGGAGAGGGGAGCTCACGCACAGGAGGTGAGGAGAGGGGAGCTCAGGCACAGGAGGTGAGGAGAGGGGAGCTCACGCACAGGAGGTGAGGAGAGGGGAGCTCAGGCACACGAGGTGAGGAGAGGGGAGCTCACACACAGGAGGTGAGGAGAGGGGAGCTCAGGCACAGGAGGTGAGGAAGAGGAGCTCACGCACAGGAGGTGAGGAAGAGGAGCTCACGCACTCCCCTCTGTTTCTCCTGCACCCACCCTGCGGAGGCCTTGCCAGGCTGCTCTGCAGAAGTGTCAGCTTCTCGCTCCTGCCTCCCCGGCAGGGTACACCCTCCAGCCTCAGGAGCAGAAGCTGACTGAATCCCACCTTTACCACTTGCATGTGGTTCCTCCCAGTTCGTTTTCCAGATTGCAGCCCACGGGACACCAACATATCGTTGACATTCTCAGACTTCGCCACGGGTCTTACTTTTCACTTTGGCAGATGTGACCTCCCAAGCAATTTCTAAAATTCGGTTCGTTGCCAGCCTGTGGGCGGAATCCTCGTGACACTGCTCAGGCCCCCGCGACAGGAGGCCAAGGCCAGCGCAGAGGCGGATGCCTGCTGCGGTGCGCGCCCCGGCCCGTCTGCGTGGCGTGGGGCACGGGGTGCTGGGGTGCTGGGGGCTGAAGCGGCGGCCCCCGGCCAGGCCCCAGGACCCCTGAGGGGCAGCAGGCCTGCAGCCCCCGTCACTCACCTACGCACCTCGGAGAGTGAGAAGCCATCAGCTCTGACAGGGAACTAAGAGAGTCTAAGGCAAGGAGGCGCGGCCAGTTGGGGTGCCGAGTGGGAGAGGAGGGAGGCAGCACCCCCACACCTTCCTACCAGGTTGTGACTCGCCAATACAAAGCAATCCGAAGGAAGCCTTTCTCAGCAAAAAGCATATGCTCTGTACACGAGGTATTCAAGATTCTCTCCCAAAGGGCCCCCTGGTGCGTTTCCCGTAAGGCCTCAGAAAAGGGCCCTTTCATGAGCCCTGCGTGTCAGCCTTGTTTCTGTGGCCGGTGCTTTCCCTGGCCAGCTCAGCAGGGTCTTGCCCACCCTCACAGAGCGTCACATCTGCTAATACAGCACACACAGGCTCGTCCTGTCACGCTGAGCTCAGAGCGCCCAAAAGTGTTTGCTGGCCGTCCCAGATCAGAATCTCTATGGAGACATAAATGGGCGAAGGAAGCACTTCCTTTCGTTTAATTGGCAAGTGCTTAGGAATTGTCTGACATTCTTGATAATTAGGCCCATGTCTATACCAGGCAAACATTTCTAACCCAACTGTATTATTCAGATAAAATGTTTCTTCTGTTTTATATATTATGTATATAATAAAATATAAAAAGTTCCCAGGGACTAGCAGAGTATAATATTCAATAAGCATTCACTATATATCTTTTGCAATAAAGATATTACCCAAATTTAACTGCTTCCTCTAGTCATCCTCTGCTACAGCACTACATTGTATGAAAAATGAAAGCCACAAGATACTCAGATATGCACACATATATATTGTCCTTAACTTATTAAAAAAACTATCAGGGCAATAAATTTCCAAAATAAAAAACAGAAGGCCATTTACCGTTCCTTCTAAGGATAGCTTGGGGTTGGAGGTGAAGAAAGGCTTGTCCTTCCCTCTAGCGTTTAAGAGAGGCAGAGATGTTCAAATCCTAGGCTCTGTCACTTTCTGGCTGAGAACCTTGGACAAGTCTCTTAACCTCTCTGGGCTTCAGTTTTCTTATCTGGAAGATGGAGCTAATAATAGGACTTATCTCAAAGGGTTGTAGTGAAAAGCAAATGAATCAGTGCATGTAAACTAGGCAAGCATTCAATAAATGCCTGGTATATGGTAACACTTCAAAAATATTAGTTTTGTTTTTTCTTAGAGAAGTTGTAGGTTTACAGGACAATCATGCATAAAATACATGATTCCCATTTACCACCCTATTATTAACACCTTGCGTTGGTGTGGAACATTTCTTACAGTTGATGAAAGCTCATGTTTATAATTGTACTATTAGCTATGGACCAAGGTTTAACTTAGGGTTCCATGGATTTTTTAAAAAAATTAATTTTAGTAACAAATATAAAACTTAACCACATTGAAATATATAATTCATATTTGTTAATTATGCTACCCCATCCTCTGACAAAACTTTTCTATCATTCCAAATAGAAAGTCTACATTTTAAGCCTTAACTCCCTATTCTCTCCCCTCACTTTGTCCTCTGATAACTGATATTCTAGATTTTGACCCTATAACTTTGCTCATCTAATTATTTCATATCAACAAGATCATACAATATTGATCTTTTTGTGCCTGGCTTATTTCACTTAATGATGTCTTCCAGGTTCATCCATTTTATCACATATGTTAGAACTCCATTCCTTTTGTCAGCTGAATAATATTCCACTGTGTGTATAGACACATTGTGTCTTTCCATTCATCAGTTGATGGACACTTGGGCTTTGGCGACTGTGAATCATGCTGTGCTAGATTTTATCACTGCCATCATGGAGCACCAAACTTGGAGTAGTTATTATTATACCCAGTTCCAGGCCAAGAATAAGTGTGAAAGTAGTTCGGCTCCTTTTACTGCGATATTTAGATATGAAGCTGGTCTTTAAACCCGCGTCTGTATTTTACAGGCTTTCTCTTCACCACGTGAACTTTGCAACTTGTGTGCTGTGCCTTGAATACCGACAGATCTAAAGTTGGGTAAAAGTTACTGAGAATTAAATACAAAGGATACTAAAACTTGTCACAAAACCTCTTGAATTGCATTTTCTATGTAATTCCGTATCAGCACACACACACAAATTGGGTCATGTGTCAAAAAGGGACTCCTTGTTTAAACTGATGGAAAGCTTCCTGCCGGAAGGGCCGCGCCTTGCATGTCGTCGCAGTGTCCCTAACACAGCCCGGCGGGTCTGTGGCCGCCAAGGAGACCCTGGGGGCACTGCTCACACGATGGCAGAGAGGCTCCTTTAGGCCCCCTTGCATTTGAGAGTTACCTGGTCTGACTCACGGCTTCTACCATCTCACGGTCTCTGGCCACCCCCCGTTGTGGCTTCTGCTTTGCTGGGCCGGCGGCGCGTGGGGCAAGCTGGCGCCGTGCCCCCAGCCGGCTGCCGGGGCCAGGGCCTGTCTGCACTGCGCGTTCCTACATCCTGCAGCAGCCCTGCCCCGCGGAAGCTCCGGGCGAGGCCAGCAATCTGTTCTTAAGGAGCCCCAGGTGACTCTTGCACAAGCTGAAGCTTGAGGCTGCTAGTGCAGGGGGAAAAGGGCTGCCTCCCCCCGGATTCTGTGAGGTGGGCGGCCATAGGGACCACATGTAACCAAAGACGCTCAAGGCTCTAGAAACTGGGTCAAAGACAACCATTCTCTCTGCAGTCATTTTAATTTGTCTGTTTATCTCACTACATGACTCATTTACCTGGTTCAAAAAAAAAAAAAAAAAAAAAACACACAACAAAAGGGTACAATGAAGCTTCTCCCCTTGCCCCTACGGCATAGAGGCAAATCAACATTACCAGGTTCTTTTGTATCCTTCTACAGTTTTTATACATATACTAACAGATAAATTCTTTTTCACTCTCTTTTCCACATAGTTTGAGCCCTATTCTATGTACTTTTAAAAAGCAGTCATCTTTAATAGCACTCAAATGTGTGTATGGTTTTAGCATTAAGTTCTGTGGCTCTTTCTATGCTCTGCTTAAAAGGGCATACTTTATACAAAGCTCTTAAAATAGGGATTTGTTTTGTCATTTGTGTGCTTTCATTAAACAAATTCTAATACTATATACTAATAATGTCTTTTCTCGTTAGTTGATTTTCAAATAGCCTAAACAAGCGGTCAAATATACAGAAATATCATCATCACCAGGTACTCTTTACTCCCACACAACGCTCAAAATTTCAGCATGGGAAACATGTCAAGGCTTCATCCCACGTAACTGATTCAGTTTCCATACTAAAATTTGAACCACACATCATGCATTCATTAATGCTGGAATGTATTTCAAATTATGTGGGAAGCACTTGCTTTTAGCCTCCCGTCAAGAATTATATTGAAACTCCTTTTTGGATTTACTTCTATTCTGGTTTCCCATACTGGCTAAATACCAATTCATTTTTGACTAAAAAAATACAATCATATTACTATTCCTTACTCTTTAAACAATATTGCAATCCTGACACTTGATTTCTGGAAGCAGTTACCTAGTTTCTTCAAGTTTTCTTTCAATATTCTTTAACAGAGGTGAAGTATTTGAAATAGCCCTTTCATCTGTGGTGAAATGTTCCCAGCTGTTTCAAAATATGAACCAAATTATGCCAAGGGAGTTATCCTTTAAAAACAAAGCCCAAGGAGCAATTCTAAATCCTCTAACTTAGCGTTCAAGTTCCACAGGCATCTGTTTTTCAGAGCTATCTCCCTTCCTTGAGATTTCTGCCCCATGGGACAGTGTTATTTTTAGCCCCCCAGATGGCTGTGCTGCGTCTCTCCTGCAGATCATTCCCTGTGAGAGCTGGTCAGTGTGTCTCCACCCACACTCCAGCCTTCAGCCTTGTGATTGGGACTCATCCTATCACTTAAAAGCACCATCTTTTACTTGCTTGGGTGCATATTTCTCTTACTGAGCTCCACAGCCACCTCATGAGATGGCAGCTGTGAGCCTTCTTACCCGATGTTACAAACGAGGAAACTGAGACCTGGAGGGCGCAGCCTGTATTGACAGAGTCTCCACTTCACACTAAATCATGAAACGATCTTTTTATGTGTGAATGACTTGTCACCACAACTCACTCTTCTTCAGGGCAGACAATTTATCCAATTGTTCCTCGTTTTCTCCCCCTAAAACTTCTATATGAAAGGGACTTGGTAAATGCAGCTGTTTGATTTGTTAGAATCACGAAATCGTAAAACTTTGAGCTTTATAGGTCATTTAATGAATGCTTGTGCTTCTCAAACAGGTTTGAGGTTTATAGAGTCTTGGAGGTAACAAGTATATGAAGATCTGAGAGACAATTTCTTTAAGTTTTAAAGATTTTAGGATGAAACATGAAACTCCAAAGAAATGCCAAAGAAATGTCAGACCTGAAACTGCTGCTCAGGCTCCCCCGACTTGTGCAAGGTAAATGTTTCTTCTCCTCCACAGCTGGAGCTCTGCCCATTGACAAAGTTGAGAAACATAAAGAGGAAACTGAAGAGGCTAAGCAAATTGGCCCAACTCACACATTAATTCAACCAACAGATTGAGCATCTGCTACTAATTGTGCAAACTTTGCTCTGCAGCAGTGAGCAAGACAGACACGGATGCTGACCTCATAAAGCTGTGTGCAAGCTGCGGGGAGGAGAAACAACCACCAAATTAATAGTCAGTGTGTTTAACCCATATAGACCAGCCTATCTTGGTTGGTCCAGCAGAAAATTTTAAATAAAAATAACTGAAATCTTTATTGCAGCCTCTTCAGAAAATACCCAGCGGGAGTCCAGTCTTCCTGCACAATAGAGTTGGGCCAACTCCTTTCCTCTATCTGACATTCTCGATACTACTTTCAGCAGCTACTCACTGACAAAAACCTTTTTTCCCAAAGTTCTTCCTGACCCTCAGCCTGAGAAGCTCCCGCGCTATCTGACCTCTCACCTCCTCTGTTTCCCTCTTCTATCTATTCTGTCCTCAGTGAAAATGAGCTAATTTCTGGCAAGACATTTCTTCAGTTGTGGTGGTGATGGAGAGTAATGTGAAAACTCATGACTTAATTTTTCTTCCTATAATATGTTTAATTTACACAATGTGCCTATAAAATGTACAAGTGCAGAGAACATGGCTCAGGGAGTTAGCGAAGCCTTTTGACTGAGCTCCCAAAGTTAAATCATCGTTACTTAAGAAAAGCCGGCAAGAAAAAAATGTTCCAGTGACAGGGATTGAGCCAGTGAGACCCCGAGGTGATAAGAAATGTGGAAGTAGCCCAAGACCATTGTGGCTGGAACACAAGGGGCGGGGGCGGAGGGGGGGGCCAGGAGAGGGAGCAGGGGTCCAATTTTGTGCAGGGTCTTGTGGACCATGCTTAGGGTTTGTTCTTCACTAGGATCACTGAGAAGTCATGAGAAGGAAGCAGGGAAGTGACATGAGCAGATTTGCATTTTGATGCAAAATGGATTGGAGGGAAGTAGAGATTTGGGGGAGACTTGGGGAGAACAGTTAGTAGACGTCTGTTGAATTAAGACAGAGCCAGGGGAGATGGAAAGAAGGATAAGATCCAGAAGCTACTTGGGAATCAAAATGGTCAGGACTTATTCACTGACTGGATGTGGTGAGGAAGGAGAGGGAGGTCAAGGACAATGGCTTGAGCAATTGAATAGAGGATGATGATGTACTGAAATGGGGGATCCTGGAAGAAACCAGGTTATGTGGAGGAATTTTGAAGGTCAAACGGCCAAAAAAGGAGAGAAAAACAAAACAAAACAAATCATGATTTTGACCAGTAGGTCACGAAGCTTCAGAATGTTTTTTTTCATTCTTACTTGAATTATATCCTTTTATCTCATCAATAATCACCAAAGAAAAACATACAAAGCACTTTGAGTTTACCTGGCTACACTTCATTGATGTTCAAAAATGACATTCATAATATCTTCTAGTCTAGTAAAATAGGTCAGAAGCAGGATTCGCTATAAATTTCATGTAATGTGTTGAGAGATTTAAGTATTACCTATGCTCATTGAATGAGTAGGTGGAGGTTCAGCTTGTCTATTACTGTGCAATGGATCACTCCAAAACTCCGTGGCTTAAAACAACTACAGTTACTGCATTACTCTTTCCTATCGTTCCGGGGCTGGCTGGGCTCGGCTCGTGGGATTGCCATTGGATGGCGGCTGAGACGAACTGTCCGCAAAGGGTTTCTTGCTCAGGTGCTGGCCGGTGACGCCAGGCTCCTGGCCTGGCGGGGCCCAGGGAGAAGCTGAACTGATTCAAGCAACTGGGCTCCCAGTCACACAGCAAGGAGTCTCTGGAGTCACTGGCCTGCCAGATCCACGGTCAGGGGACAGCCCACCGAGATCGAAAGGCGAGGGCTGCCGGCTTCACGTTGTCCGGCCAGCAGGTGGGACGGGAGACCGTGTAGCCGTCTTGGAAGGCACACTCTGCAGCAAGAGATACACGCAGAGGCATCTAGCGTCTTTCTTGTGTATAGATAGAACTACACGAATGGAATGACCTTAAAACTGAATACCACGGAGGCACTAATTGAGAGCTTTAGTGTTTTTCTCAAAAATTCTAATTATATGAAATAAAAGGTAAATTCATCTTAAGAGGAGAAGCATAGGCCTAAATTGTTATGATGCCAAATAGCTCATTTAGTGTTGTGGGTGTTTCTGCTTTTTCAAATCTTAGTTCCAGGTCTAGTGAAATCTTGAGTATTGTCTGGCTCTAAGATTAAGTTATATATGCTTGAGTTACATCATTTTATTTTATTTTATCTTAAATTTTATTGAAGTATATCATTCCTACATGAACATACATAAACAGTAAGTGTATAGTGAAAGTTGTGAACTTACCAAACAAGCATGCCTAACATCATACAGGGGTCCCATACATCACCCCTCCACCAACAGCTTGCATTGCTGTGAAACATTTGTTAGAGATTATGAAAGAATATTGTCAAAATATTACCACAGTACTAACTATAGTCCATACTTTACAATTGCTGTATTTTCCCCCAACCCACCCTATTATTTATTTTTAAAATTTACTTTTATCCATTTTTACCCCCCCTCCGTTTTTGCTGTTTCTGTGTCCATTTGCTGGGCAATTCTCTGTCTGTTTCCTGCCCTCTCTTCTCATCCTTCTCCTCCTGTCTTCATTGGAATTCGATCCTTGGAAACTCCGATGTGGGAGAGAGGCGTCCTACTGCCTGCGCCACCTTAGTTCCTGGTTTTTTGGTGCGTCTCGTCTTGGCTCTCCCTTGTGTCACTCTCCTGTTACGTCATCATCTTGCTGTGTGGCTCGGTGGGGCCTGGGGGGCTCACCCGTGCACAGGGCCTGGTGGCTCGCGTGCCTTCTATAAGTTTCTTTTTTTAAATTTTTACTGGGAGATCCCAGGGATTGAACCCAGTTCCCTCCATATGGGAGACGGACGCCCAACCATTTGAGCCACGTCCATCCCCCTGCTACATCTCTTAAGGTTGACCAAAGATACCCAAAGTTACAGTCTTTTCCCATACAGGATGGTCATATAATAAATCAGGCTTAGTTTATCACCAGCATCCTACAAACCAGACCTAGGGAGGAAAACTAGGTCTAGGGACACATGCCTGGTTTCTAATACAGGAAATGTGTGGCCTACCCTGATTACCACAGAATCAGGACAGCGAGCATATTCGCATAGTTGCATCATTTTAGACGACCACTTTGCACAACTTTATATTCTGATATAATTTCACACCTACAGAACAGTTTCAAGAATAGAACAAGAAACCTCTGTGCTCTTTATCCCAAAGCACCAATTTAAATTTTCTCCATTTGCTTTCTGCCTCTCTTTTTCTCTCTTTCTCCTTACACACACATAGCACGTATATATGCCCCTTTATCTCAAATACTTGTGCATATTTCCTAAGAATACATTCTCTTCCATAACCACAGTAAAATTTTCTAAATAAAAATTTAAACATTGATAAAATACTATTATTGAAACCACAATCTGTATTCAAATTTCATAAATTATCCTAATAATGTCTTTTGTAGCTGATTTTTCCCTCCCAGTCAAGGATCCAGTCCAGTGTTATGCGTATTTAAATGTCATATCTTGTCAGACTTCCAGTGTCAGGAACAGTCCCTTGGTCTGTCTTGGCCGTCCCTGACCTTGACACTTTTGGAAACTATTGTGTAGAATATCGCTCTGTTTGGGTTAGTCTAATGTTTCTTCATAATTGAGGTTTGCACGTTTAGCAGAAACACGGCAAAAAGTATGCTCCGTTCTGCTCAGGAAATCAAATCAGGAATCATGTGATGTCGTTTGTCTCAGCGTTGGTGACGATTTTGATCACTTGGTTAGGGTATTGCACACCAGGTTTTGACCCTGTCAAGTTATGCTTTTTCTCTTTTAATGAGTAAGAAATCTGTGAGGAGAAACTTGGAAATGCTGTAAATATCCTTTCCTCATCACATTCTTCCCACTGCATCCATTGATGAGTTCCTAGCTACATCACCCCCTCAGTATTTATTAGTTGGCATAGTAGAAAGCATTTGCCTTTCCTTTTCTCTTTCTTTCTTCCTTTCACTCCCACTGCCCCCTTATTAGTATGGGCTCATGGATTCTAATTCGTTTCAATGGGTTATAACCCATGACCATCATTTTTTATATTAATGTTCAGTTTGTCCCAGATTTGGTCAGCGGGAGCCCTTTCAAGCTAACTCCTAGTCCTTTTGGTATATGCCGGTCATATTTTGGGCATTCTTACAGATACAACATGTTCCGGGTTCATCTTGCATTTTCCTTACCCCAGCTTTGGAATCGACATTTTTCTAAGAAACCCAGGTGTTTAGAAAAAATAATCTGGGTACCAGATATGCTATTTGCTAGCGATCTTCTAGGCCTTGTGACCGTGCAGAGCTAGGAAATCACACACAGATATGTGCACACGTACACACACACATACATACACACATAGATGTACAGCTCTATTTCTTTCCATATCTGTAACTATCCCTGCCTATATTTGTAACCTACATCTTATGAGTGTGCAGAGCTAGGAAATTATACACAGATATGTAAACATCCACATCCACACATATATACACACATATATACCTCTGTATTTCTTTCCACATCCCTCCCTGCCCATATCTATAACCTATTTCCATATATTAAAGACCATGCATTCGTATTTGTCATTCCAATTCTAATCCAATGCCGTGGAGTTTAGTCTTCTTTTTAATATTTCTAATTCCCTTCACCAACAGTGAAAATCCTGGTTTTCATTATCCTCTATATATTTATACACATGCTCAAGCCTAGAATACACAGAGAATAGTTTCAGAATTGCTAACCCTCTGAGAAAAGCAAAGTTAAGTAGAGTTCATGCATTTCAAGTTCTTTATCTTTGAGGTGAAATTTAAATAACATGAAATGCACAAATCTTAAGGATCGAATTTGATGAGTTTTGACAAAGCAATACTCCCATATAACCCACACCTTTATCAAAATTTAGGTTATTTCTTTCACTCCATAAAGTTCCCTCAGGCCCCTTCCTAATTACCACCCCTGCCAAAGGCAAATGCTCTTCTAGATATTTTTTTCCCATCCTAGATTTATTTTTCCACCATACTTGGTGTTCAATGTAGTTTTTTTTTTAATTTTTAACCTATTCAAGAAATTCCTGTAAAGGGAAACATACAGCGTGTACTCTTTGTGTCCTGCGTTTTTCACTTAGCATGTCTGTGAGATTCATCCAAGCTTTGGGCTGTATCGGTTCTTTCCTTTCTGCATAGTTTTCCATTGTTCAAATACACCACAATTTGTATATCCATGCTCCTGTTAATGACCGTTCAGGTTATTTTCAGGCTCTGGTTACTATGAGTGTCCGTGTCCAAGACTTTTCATTCCTTTTTGATAAACACCTAGGATTGGAATTTCTGGGTTATAGGGTAAGTGTATGTTTAACTTTATAATAAAGTGCCAAATCTTTTCTTAAAGTGGTTGTACCATTTTGCATCCCATTAATATGAGAGTTTCACTTGCTCCAAATCTTGGCCAACATTTGCTGTTTTCAGTATTTTCCATTTTAACCATTCTTGTTGGAGTGGAGTAGTTTCTCATTGCAGATGTAATTTGCCTTTCCCTGATGACTAAGGAGGTTGAGCACTTCATCATGTGCTCATTAGACATTCATAGAGCTTTCTTTGTCAAGTGTTTGCCCACCTTTTTTCTTGGATTACTGTCTTTTTACTATTGAGCTGTAGCAGTTATTTATATATTACGGATACATGTCTTTATCATATATATAGTGTCCAAGTACTTTTACCCAGCCTGTGGCTTTCTGTTCATTTTCTTAATGACATCTGATGAAAAGAAGATTTTAAATTTGATAAAGTTTAATTTATCAATTATTTTTCCTTTGTCATTTCTTTCTCTGTCCTAAGAAATCTTTACCTAACCCTCAGGTTTTCACAATGTGCTTATGTTTTCCTTTAGCTTCTCTGTGCTTTTTGCTTTTACATTAGCTCTGATTTATCTTTGATAATTGAGGTAGAGGTCACGGATCTTCCTTCCCGTGTGGAGATCCAGTTTTCCAGCACGAGTGGTTGAAGGCTTCCTTTCCTCAAAGAATTACTTTGGCATCTGTGTCCAAAATGAAACAACATATAGGTGTTGGTTTATTTTTGCTCTTTATTCTATTCCATTAATCTTTGTGTCTATCTTATTGCCAAAATCACAAAGCTTAGATTCTGTAGCTTTATACTAAGTTTTGAAATTAAGAATAAAGTCCCACAAAAAGAAAACAAAACTAAACAATACAAGTCTTTCATCTTTGTCCTTTTCCCCCCTTTGCTTTGGCTATTCCAGGACCTTTGCATTTCCACACGAATTTCAGAATCAGCTTCTCAATTTTACAAAAATGCCTACTGGGATAATGGTTAAGATTGCATTCAATCTGTAGATCAGTTTAGAAAGGATTGATATCTTAAAAATATTAAGTCTTCCAAAACATAAGCATGATGTATCTATCCATTTATTTAGGTTTTTTAAATATTTCTTATCAATATTTGTAGTTTTTTGCATGAGACTGCATATCTTTTGCCAAGTATTTTGTGTTTTTGGTGCAATTGTTAATGGAAATATTTTTTAAATTTGATTTACAAAATTGTACTACTAGTATATAGAAATACAATTGATTTTTTTTATATTGATTTTATAATCCTGAAATCTTGGTAACTCAAGATTTCTGGTAACTTTTTTGTAGATTCCTTAAGGTTTTCTATATAAACAATTATATTATCTGAAAATAGGAATCATTTTACCTCTTCTTTTCAATCGTATATCTACCAATAGAATAGAAATGAAAAATAATTTCCAGTCCTACAAAAAAAGCCATCTTTCACCATCAAGTATGATATTAGCCAAAGTGTTTTTATATACATCCTTTGTCAGATTGAGGAGGTTTGTAGAAAGTTTTTATCATGAGTGTATCTATTGAAACTATCATGTGAGTTTTCTTATAAATTTTGTTCATTTGGTAAATTACATTGATGGATTTTCAAATGTTGAACTAACCTTGCATTCCTAGATAAACCGCACTTGGTCAGATACATTATTTTAAATATACAGTTGGATAAATTAGCTAATATTTTGCTAAAGGTTGTGGTATCTATATTTGTGAAGGACATTGGCCTCTAATTTTCTTCTTTTCCTAATATCTGTGTTAGAGTTACGCTGAAAAGTCAGGTAACGGTGTTGTGAAGGCTATAAAATGAGCTGAGAAGTGCTCCCTCCTCCTCTGTGCTCTGGAAGAACTTGTGTAAGAGTGGAGCTATGTTTCTCTAACTCCTTTACAGTCACCAGTAAAACCATCTCCACTTGGAGTTACCTTTGCCTGCAGGGCTTTTTGTGAGATGCTGAAAATAATTCAGTTTCTTTACTAGATATAAGGTTACTCAGATTTTCCGTTTTGTTATGTGCCATGATAAATTGTGTTTGTTTGTTTGCTTGCTTGCTTGAGGTACCAGGGGCTGGGGACTGAACCTGTGAACTTGTTTGTGTGAAGCCAGTGGCTCCCCTGAGTTTGGCTTTTTTTTTTTTTCAGGCGGCACCGGGCACCGAACCTGGGACCTCATGTGTGTGAGGCAGGAGCTCAACCACTTGAGCCACATCCAAGCCCTCAAGGAATTTTTAAATTTCATCTAAGTTTTTGAATTTATTAACATAATAGGTCATAATATTCTCCTGTTTCCTTTTTATTTTCTCTAAGATCTTTAGTAGTGTCCCTTTTTCATTCTTGATACTGGTAATTTGTATTCTCCCAACACCTTCCCCCGCAATGCAATCAGTCTTTCCAGGGATATATCATTTTTATTAATCTTTTTTGGCAATTTCCTCTATTGTTTCTGCCTTCCTTTTTCCATTGATTTTTACTTTTATTTATATTATTCCTTCCACATTCTTTGGGTTTAATTTATTCTTTTTTATTCTAGTTTCTTCACTTTTATCTTAGACAGTTGATTCTTAAAGTGTTCTCCTTTCTAAAATAAACATTTAAAGCTCTAAATATTCTCTAAGTATGGATTTAGATGTATTGGTGGATATCACAACTTTTTTGGGAAATTTAGAACTTTGAAATGTCTTTTATTATCATTCAGTTCAAAACCCTTTCTAATTTTCCTTATGATTTCTTCTTTGACCCATTTAATTGTTTAATTTCTAAATATGTGATGATTGTTTTAGATATCTTATTGCCATTGATTTATAATTTAGTTACAGTGCAGTCAGAAAACATCTTCTATAAGATTTCAATCTTTTAAAATTTATTGAGACTTATTGTGTAGTCCAGCTTATGTTTTATCCTGCTTAGTGGTCCATAGTGTACCTTAAAAATAGGGGTGTTCTGGAGGTGATGGCCTGGCGTGCTAAAGCCAGTCAGGTAAGTTGTTTGATAATGGCTTTCAGGTCTGCTGTATCCCAACAACCTTTGTCTAGGTCTTCCGTTGTTGACTCAGAGAGGCATGTGAAAATCGTCACATCTAAATTGTGATTGTGCCTGTTTTTCCCCTTTAGCATTGTCAGGTTTTGCTTTTTGTTTTGTTGCTCTCCTACTAGGTGCATACACATTTCTGAGAGCTGTGTCTCCTTGGGGCTGCCATTTATGCTATTATACAAAGTCTCTCTTTATCTGTGGTAAAAACTCCTTCGTTTGAATTCTTTGTTTAATGTTAAAAAGCCTCTGCAAAAAGGAAAAAAGGACAAAAAATAAATTAAAAGCCTCTGCAGCTTTTTAATGGTTTTTGTTTGCATGGTTTGTCTTTTCTATCCATTTACTTACGAACTATTGGTGGCTTTATATTTCCAGAGCATCTCTCTTACAGACAGCATGCTGTTGGATCATGCTTTTTTATCCATCCTGACCACTCTGCCTTTCAATTCAATCTAATGTAGTTATGGATGTGGTTGGATTTAGAGCCACCATTTCTCTATTTGTTTCCTATTTGTCCATTCTGATATTTAGTTTTCTGTTATTCTTTTTGTGCCTACTTTTGTGTTATTCAGTTATTTTTCATATTCCATTTCAGTTCTTTTATTCACTTTTTATTTTTTATATCACTGTATAGTAGTGGCTTAGGGTCTGCAATATGTATCTTTAACTTTAGCATTATCTACTCAGAGTTAATATCATATTGCTTCATGTAAAATATATCTCACAATGACATGGTTTTATTTACCCCTATCCTTTGTGCTCTTTTATCATATATATTACATCTGCCTATTATAAACCCCATAGTATAATGTTACAATTTTTTATTTAAGCATTCATATGTCTTTTAAAGTAATTAAAAGAAGAAAAATGTAGTCTTTGGTATTTCACCACGTTTACCATTTCCGGTGCTTTCACTCATTATTGTAGATCCAAGTTACCATGTGGTATCATTTCTCTTCACCCCAAAGAATCTTTTTTAGCATTTCTTGTCATGCAAATCCATTGTTAAATTCTCTCGGTTTTCATTAATGTCTCTATTTGTCCTTCATTTTTTAAGGAAAACCACACTGGATGTAGAATTCTATGAAAATTGTGGCTGTGGTTTTTATTTTTCTGTCTGCTTTAGGCTTGCTGATATTTTTTCCTTCTGTACATTTAGGTTTTCACCAAATTTTGGGAACTTTTTGGTCATTATTATTTCAAATACTGTTTCTATCCCATTATCCACCACCTCTGTTTCTGGGACTTTAAATATATGTGTTAGATGCTTGACAGTTTTTCACAGCTCTTTGAGACTTTTTTTTCACCTTTTAAAAATTCTTTCTTCTCTGTTTTACAGATTGGATAATTTCTATTGATTTTTCTTCATATTCACGAATCTTCTTCTGTTTCCAATGTGTTGTTAAGCCCTTTTAATTTTAATTATTATAATTATTGGTTCTAGAATTGCATTTGATTCTTTTTCATTGTTTCCATTTTACCAGTGATATTATCTTTTATGTTCTTAAATATATTTATAATACTACTTTAAAGATCTTTTCTCATTCCAACATCTGGGACGTCTTGGAGTTGGTTTTTACTAATTGATTTTTTTCTCAACTACAGGTCAAGAAGAAACATGCTGTTTCTTTGCATGGCTAGTATTTTCTAATCACATGGTATACAATTTGATGATACATTGTAAAGACTATGGATTGTTATATTCCTCTGTAGTGTGTTGATTCTTGTCTTACAGGCAGCTAACCTTGATAGACTCAACTTTAATCTTCATCTCCCTTTGCAGGGGCAGCAGCTGACCTCTTTCCTTGGGTTTTTCAGCCTTCCAGCTGCGGCTGGGCTTCTTGGAGTACCCCCCCTCCCCCATACACACACTGTTCAAAGGTCAGCAGGAACCTATTTGGAGTTTATACATAGATTTAGAGACTGCCCTGTCCATGACTTCCTCCTTGGGGGTTTCTCCCTCATTTCCAGCTGCACTGACATCCCCGAACCCTTTCCTGTTAGTCTGTGAGCCAGGAAGACCGTTTTTCTGCTTGAGCTGTAGCTGTCTGTGCCATGGGGACTGAGCAGTACCTCCAATTGAACACCAGAAATTGTTCCTTTCTTCCAAAGGTTGGCTCCCAGGCTCTGCCTGCTTTTCGTTCACTGCCCAGAACCTTCAGAGAGACATTGTTTGTATTCTTTATAGTGTATAATTGCTACCTGTAGGAGATTTCGCCTGGTCCAAGCTACTCTGCCACTACCAGAGGGAAACTCCAGGCAACCACCTTTGGAAGAGGCTTTTATCTTCAGTGCAGCCAGCAAAGCTCTGAGAAGCAGGCTAGTCTTACTGCTGCAGAGAACGCGGTCTCTAGTCAACAGCAAGCTCCTGAAGCAGAGAAGGAGGCAGGCTTAGGAGACCCACACACGACTCACCTGGAGATTTGAATCAATGTGCTTTGTTGACTACTCCTTTTGTCACGTTGCTGGATGACTAGTTTAGTGAAATGCACATCAAGGACACTGTTCTACATTAATATTATTTATTGACATTCTTAAGGGAATTGTGGCGATAAAGAGGAAAAGAAAGGATATTTCACAGGATAATTGCATTTCAGATCACAATAAGAGCAAGAAAATGGATATACAGAGTCTAAATAATAAATTAGCCAACTGAAAAATGAAACAGGAGAAAAGATTTTAGATGTATTTCAATTCATTATTAGCTGTTAGTTCCTTTAGGCAGAAACTAGATTTTTTACTTTTATGCTCTATACAGTGGATATTTTAGAGCATCTGCACACAGTAAAGCACATAGTAAAGAATATAATATCTGTTCAGTAAATATTTTTGGATTAGCTTATAATAAAAGGTAAATGTCATGTGCATCAATGTATTTTCCATAACATAATTGGCCCCTCTTAAATACTTATCACATCGAATATATAATTAATATACGTAGGACTTCAGAGGACACTTTTTATTTAAATCTACTTTTTCCGAAGTAAGACCTATCATACATCAGAACGAAGGGCGCTGTCATAAGAACCTGCTAAATCTGTGCTAACTGTTCTGTAGAAAGAAGCTGAGGCTGCTTGAAGGAACTGTATAGATCACGAGCTCAGTCTTTATCAAGGAAACCTTGATAAAGAACCTTCTCAGTTAAAACTATTTAGTTCTTTCCCCAAAGAAGGCAAAAATAAACCTGAAACCTTTAGCTACAGACCTCGCCCAAGGCACCCTTCCTCACTGGTTGCATAAACTTCGTTTTAAAGCAATTAAAATCATGTCTGGTAAAAGCATGCATAGTTGTCTTGTTTCCTCTTTTATTATATTTCTAAACAGGTATAGTTCAGTTAAAGTTCAGAACACGTATCATTTGAAGTCTTCATTAATAATGAGAACAGAGATCAGATGAAAAAATAAAGATCTAAGCACTAATATCCAATTTTTGAAACAAAAAGAAAGAAGTATATTTGCTAATCATGAAGTAAACCTAAGTATCATTCAAAACTTTGAAACAACTGAAAGCTTTTCCTAAGGACAACCCAGGATTCAATATAAATGACTGCTTTGTTTGCTTTTCAAAAAGCATTGTAGACGATGAATATTTAATGACAGACAAACCAGTAGGCTGAATGTAAGGAATAATGGCTTGAGAAAGTACGTAAAAGGATTTTGTTACATTGAGGATCAAGTGAATTACAATTAGTCTAATGATGGAACCTTTTAAGTCTTTGCTTTATGGATGTTGTCTTGAAAAACTAGCCATGGGTTCATTACAAATGTTATTTTCAGGATCCACAGCTCTTTATCACCTGCATGCAGATACTACGTACACATTCACACTCAGTTCAGGAGCCGAAAGTTGGATTTAACTTTAATTCCTTTCCTTGGTTTATGCTATGAAATTGCGCTCCTTTTTAAAATCTCGAATATGTTTACTGTCTCATTATTATTTTTATCTCCCTAAATATACTTTTATTTTTGCATAGTTTTATTTTCTTCTTTCAAATTCTTTATTCAGTAGTTCATTGTTTTGAATTCTTGGAATTCTCTTGAGATTTTCAGTTTGTCTTTCCTTTATTCACACTAGAGAAAAAAGTGGGGATACAGACCTGAAATGTAAGGAGCCAATTAAAGCAATCAGCAAGAGAAGTAATGTAAGCCCTTCCTACAAAAGAAACCGTCCCCTTGCAACAGTTAAGCTGAGCTGTGTAAGCTTGAGCAACTGATTTAACTAATCTGTGCCTGCATTTCCTCCATGTCAACCCATAAAATGGAAATTAAAAATAGTAACTACCTCAAGGTAAAAAGGAAAAAGTAGTTCATGTAAAAGCACTTAGAACAGTGCCTGGCACAGAGTAAGAGTTCTGTAAATGTTAGACATTACGATTAAAATTGTTTACATTTAAAAAATATCTAGTGAACATTGGATTACACTATTATATCAATTAAAATCCATTTCTGATCTAGGTCAATAAAATTCATATATTTCTATATAACATTTCCATGTATTCCACCTATTTGTCATTTAAATGATTTATGGTAATATATGATGGTTCACTTCAACATGTAAATATTTGGATAGTCTAACTCATGCTAATTTACCACACTGTATATAATTCTGCAATGAAAATTGCTATAAGTTCTCCACCCTCTCGATGACTTACGCAAGTGTAACAGGTGAAAGAGTATATTTATACAGAGTATCCTCCAGAATCATTTTACATTTACATTTCTATTGTTGACATATAAAATATAACTTCTCCCTCACCCCTAAGTCTTGCCAAGATTAGGTTTTTCAAATTTTTATTTCATCTAGTTTAATATGTCTGTAAAGGAATCAGATTTTGGTTGAATTTACCTTTATACAGTCTTTCTGAAAAATAACACAGGATAGTTATTTATGTTTTTAAATTTCTTCCATTAGGATTTCATCAATCTTTAGTATCATGTTTGTTCAAGTAAAATTATATTTAGGTATAATGCATCTGTTGATATGGTGAATTCAGTTTTCTAGTTATGTATAATAACAATTTTTGTTTGCTTCCAGTTAAGTTCATGTGTCAACTTGGCCAAGTTATGGTGCCCAGTTGTTTGGTCAAGCAAGCACTGGCATGATTGTTACTGTGAGAACATTTCATGGACTTAAATCATCAGTAAGTTGATTGTCTCTATGGTTGATGACATCTACAATCAACCGAGGAGATTGCCTTCAGGGATGAGAGAGTCTCATCTTATCAGTTGAAGACCTTAAAAGGAGAAGTGATGATTTCAGCAATCAGAAGAGAAAATGTCCATCTTCAGCGAGCCAGCTTCTCCTAGGGAATTCATTAAAAACCTTAAGAAGAGTTCTCAGCGTGCAGCTGGCCCTACAGAATTTGGACTTGCCCATCTCCACAGCCAGGTGTGACCATTCTTATGAAAATCGGGTAATACTTACATTATATGTGTGTGTGTGTCTCTCTCTCTATATATATAGAGAGAGTCGTCCCTGGCCAGGTGGTCACCAGGGAGGCAAAGACCCTAACCCATGGACTGCAAGTAGCTGGGGGTGGGGCACACCTCTTCCAACAGAAATAATCCAGTCAGAAGACACCCCGCACTTCAAGGCCCCTGCCTCGGAGCTGGCTGCCTCAGACTTTGAAACTATTTGCAAAACATGTGGCACATAATTGGTCACCAAGAAAGGTTGGGAGCCTCCTGCTGTTTTCCTTTTCTTTCTCTAGGACCCCCTTTCAGCATCCACAGGGAGCTTCTATCAAGTGGTTTGAACATTTCATTCTCTGTGCTAACAAGGAGTGCCCACCACACAGGGCTTGTGGCTACCAAGATCTTTCATTTATCTTTTCATTTATCTGGGAGATGGGGTCACAGATTTGTCCTTCCCAATTCCCCATAAAAACAGAATATAGTTACAAGTATAGCAAAATTAATAGCCCAGGGACAAGTCTACAACAAAACTGGGTGGAACGGTATCTGCATGAATCACAAAACACAAGTAGGTGAGGAAAGCCACAGACTGTGGAAGGTCAGTGTGGTACCAGCAACTGTGTATTACAAAGCAGAGGCAAGCAGTGAGGCATCGATAGATCTGAGAGTCCAAAACTAGCCAACAGGTGTTGGCTAGGAAGCTTCGATTTGAGAAGAGCAGCTGAAACTGGAAGGGGTTTTGCACACTCCAATATCAGGGCAGTACATGGGGTCTGGAGGAAAACAATAAATGTCCAAAACTAACCAATCAAATTCCATCGCCAAACGCTGCGCAGAGGAGAACATTCTGGGGGAAATAATGTTAATTGAGCAGCACGGTGACAATAGACATAAAGGAAAGAGAGAGTCCAGATGAAAATGATGGAGGGGAACAGAACCAGAAACCCTCTGAAAGTAAGCTGCTGTAAGCTACACACACAAAAGACAGAGCAAGAGTGTCAGAGAGAGAGCTCTAGAGCTGTGAAATTAGACAAGCATTCCCAAATCCTGCCCCCTTCCAAAAATTTAGGAAAACTATCTCACATAAAAATGAGCAAAAGAAAATAATCAAAGTCAAATCCCCTATGAATATACTATTATAAAAAAGAGAACAAGGAATCAAATAATATCCCTGGAGACAATGGTGAATATACCAGAAAGATGTGCCTACAAAACAGATAAAAACCACTACCTAGTATTTCAACATGAGCCAAAAACATTAAAGAAATCAAGCAGGATATGAGAGAACAACAAAATGAGAGTTTAAAAACCTTGGAAACAAGGTGATAGAACTCAGGAAAAAGTTATAGATAGAAATAAAATCAGTTCAGAAATGAAGACTATACTGAATGTAATGCAAGAGTGAATAAACACAACAGATAATGGCTTAAGAAAAATAAAAGGTGAAAGAGAAAAAAAATTTAAAGGAAAAAAAAAACCAAATTAAGGAAAGACATAAAAAGAGTTTAAGATCAAAGTGACAAATTTAGAGATAGGCAAAGAAGATATAATAAATGTATAATGGGAATCCCTAAAGAAGAAAACCAAAGCAAGAAACAGAATAACTATTTAAAAAGTCAAGAATTCTTTCTTGAAATAGCTATATATTGTAAAACTATATCACATACATTTAAAAATTGACCCAGAACAAGCAGCACCAAGATATATTCTAATAAAATTACTAGATGTTAAAGGGAAAAAATTCTTTTGGGAATCCAGGCAAAAAAGTCCACTTATAAAGGTAAAAGAATATATTTGTTATCAGACTTTTTGACAACAATGATTTAGACAGAAAAAATAATCCAATGACAATTTTAAGATACTCAAGATAATACAGGGAAGCGGCTGTGGCTCAATCAGTAGGGCTCCCGTTTACCATATGGGGGGCCCCGGGTTCGGTTCCCGGGGCCTCCTGGTGAAGGCAGGCCTGCCCGCACGGCGTGGTTAGCTGACCCAGCGAGCACAAGCAGCAAGGGGGGGATAAATGAATGAATAAATAAATAAAAATCTTTAAAAAAAAAAAAAAAATCATAATACAGAATGAGTCAAGGACTCTCAAGGAAAAAGCTGCACTAAAATTTTTAACACTTTTGGGAAGTGGATGTGGCTCAAGCATTTGGGTGCCTGCTTACCATGTAGGAGGTCCCGGGTTCAGTTCCTGTTGCCTCCTAAAGAGGATAAACAAGACAGCAAGCTGACATGACAGGCTGACATGACGAGCTGGTGTGGCAAGCTGACGCAACAAGATGACACAACAAGATGAAGCAACAAAGAGACACAGCTAGGAAATACTATGAGAGACACAACAAGCAGGGAGTGAAGGTTGCTTAAGCAATTAGGCACCTCCCTCCCACATGGGATGGTCCCAGTTTCAGTTTCCAGTGCCTCCTAAAAAAAAGACAAGCACACAATGAACAGACACAGAGAACAGACAGCAAGCATAGAATGATGGGGTGGAAGGTGGGGGAGGAGAAATAAATTTTTAAAAAAGTATCACTGTGCAAAACCTTCCTGCAATATCTACTTGACAACAAGCTTTAGACAACTATGATGGCTAGAGAGATAGTCACATATGGATTCATGGTAAACATTAAACACACGTATTTGCTTATATGTTTTGTGTGTAAGCATGTGTATGCTAGCAGGACTAGACTAAATGAGGGGGTGTGAGAGTACGGCATGTAATGCCCATATACTCTGATAATATAGATAAAGTACAGTGGGATAGCAGATGCAAGCAATTTAAAAATTGTTTTCAGTAATCTTACTGGAGTTGGTATTAATGGTATTGCATTCTGGGGCCATTGTGTGTGTATCGTGTGTTGAGCAAATGAGTAACTATGTGATATTCTAATTCTATCATCTCCTTTGTCCTTGTAAACCAGGATTCCCAGTATGGAAAAGTCATACGGTCTAGTTATAGACACCACAATAGAGAACAGGTAGATAACATAGATTATATATACAGATAGAGTTCTGTCCTAGAAGCAGTGACCAGCACAGTATCCACAAGCGTCCTTACATCCACACTGTGGTCTAGAAGTACCACTTACCACTGAAAAAACCCAGCTTCATGAAGAAACAGTCCCTTTCCAGTCTGGGGCAGGAATTGCTCAAGATAATTCTGGAACATCTTGCCATACCAGAGAGCAAGGAAGCACTCAAGGATGACTATTGTCAAGTGACAAGGACACAGGAGTCAACTTGAAGAGGCAAAGATGAGACAATTTGATAATAACTGAAATGGATATAAATATACAAGTTCATAATTTTTTAAAAATCCCATCTATTTGGTTATCTTTGCAGGATTCTAAGGAAACAATGCAATGTTTTATTAATATTGGTGAGTCAAGTATTTGTCTTGTTCCATTACCCAACCTGTTCCACTGGGTAATTAAAGAGAAGAGAAGGGGAAGTTTCTTTTTATAGAAGTATTCCATCTGATAACAAAGAAGGAATGATTGAGAATACCATTATTTTGCAACCCTCTAAAGAATGAATGAATGTAGGCATTTAGCATCACTGGCTGATAACATCACAAAAAAGTGAGCCACCAGGCAGCTTATGCCTCCTTCCTGATGAAAGAACACAGTACGATGAAGCAGGCGCCCCCCACCAAAATCCACCTTGAACCTGATCAGGCCTGTAGCCCCAACACCAACCAACAGAAAACAACGAAGACAGGGGAGTACGTGGGACTTCACCAGTGGACACAATCAGCAGAATCCTGACAGTGGCAAACTCCATAAGTCAAATGACCCCGTGGAGAGAGAGATAGAGAGGGCGAAAAAGGGAAAGAGGAGGCGGCTGGGGGGACATGTAGATTAAAAGAGATTGGAGATACACATATTTAAAAAAAAAAAAAAAACAGGCAAAACTGAACTCTAGTGTTTAGGATGGATACACGCATGATAAAACTACAAGTAAAGTCAAAGAGGTGATGACCATAAAAATCAGAAAATGGCGGCTCTTAGGGCTGAAGGAGGGGTCGTGCTTAGGTTGGGTGTTTGGCAACAATCCGTTCATTTCTTACCAAAGTCGTGGTTTAAAGAAGGTTTATAATATTTAGCAAACCATAAATTTGTTTTATGCAGTTTTCTGTATCTGTATTATATTTCATCATTGAAGAAGTTTAAAAAAAAATGCACCCATATCTTTCTGAATGCAAGGTTTGAATGAGCTAAACTAGCATTTAAAGGACTGCTTCCAGGTACATGGATCTTAATAGAAAGCTCTTGAAGAGCTACCTACAATGCCAAACTGTTAAAACAGGTAACTCTGGGAAGTGACATTAAAAGTGATGTTTAATGTGAATATTCTCACTGTCTTGATTTTGTGATAATCAGGGTAGGCTAAACATTCGCTATATTAGAAACGGTGCATGGGTCTCCAGACCTAGTTTTTCTCCCTAGGTGTGGTTTTTGGAATGCTGGTGATAAACCAAGCCTGATTTATTACATGACCATCCTGTATGGGAAATGACTGTAACTCTAGGTGACTTTGGTCAGCCTTGAGAGATGTAGCAGGGGGACGGATGGGGCTCAAATGGTTGGGCATCCGTCTCCCATATGGAGGGACCTGGGTTCGATCCCCAGCATCTCCTGGTAAAAATTTTAAAAAAGGAAAATATAGGAGGCACGTGGGTGCGCCACTGGGCCCCACTCGCAGGTTAGGCCCCCATGCCCGTGCACAGGTGTGCTGTCAGCCCCCGCGAGCCATGCAGCAAGATGATGAAGTAACAGCAGAGTGACTCTAGGGAGAGCCAAGATGAGACGCGCCAAAAAACCAGGAACTAAGGTGACGCAGGCGGTAGTAGAATGCCTCTCTCCCACCTCGGAGGTTCCGAGGATTGAATCCCAGTGAAGGCAGGAGGAGAAGGATGAGAAGAGAAGGCAGGAAAGGGACACAGAGAATTGCCCAACGGCAAAAATGGGGGTGGGGAGTAAAAATGGATAAAAGTAAATAAATAAATCAATCCTTAAAAAAATGTATAGGGGAGTAAGATATGGACTATACTTAGTAGTAATACTTTGACGATGCTCTTTCATAATTTCTTTTTTTTTTTTTTTATTATTTTATTTTTATTGTGGGTAAAAATCAAAATTCTCACATTACATACAAACATTTGCAAAATGATATATAAATATATATGCATATATGTGTATTTGCTTACAAAAATGTTATTTATATATATATATATATATATATATACATATATTTTAAGAGGTGCTTAGATTACCCAAAATATTACACGGAACCTAATTTATAAGATCTAGCCTTTTAAGAAAGAAAGGTAATATCAGTGGAAAATGTTTCTTTCTATTCATATATCAGTCTGACTCCCTTTCTATCTGTCTAGCTAAATAATGGCAGAAAAGAAAAATATAACTTAATCTTCCAAGTTTACTTTTTATATTTTCAAGTTGCACATTTACCCACTTCCTTTCTGGACTTTATTCTAGTGAATATTAAATGGTATATTCCCTGGTAAGTTTTGTCATCTAATATCACTTTTTTTTTTTTTTTTTGTAACTTGGAAATCTACTCTTTAAATTGGGTGCTATACACTTGTTTTCATTTACAATCAATGTCAAAACATAGGATTTACCTATCACTTTGTGAATGCATCAGGTTCTTCAGTTTCAACAACTAGACAAGGTACTTGTTTAATTTTATGTTACGCACTTGTTTTAACTTACAATCAATGTCAAAACTCTGGCTTTACATAATGCTCTGTAAATGGACCAGGTTCTTCAGTTTTGTTTTTTTTTTAATATATATGCATATATGTGTATTTGCTTACAAAAATGTTATATATATATATATATATATATACATATATTTTATGAGGTGCTTAGATTACCCAAAATATTACACGGAACCCACTGGGATTCCCATGTTGCCCACCTCCCACACCTCCCTCATAATTTCTTAACAAATGGTTCACAACAATGCAAAGTATTTGTGGTAGGATGATGTGTGGGAGCCCCGTATGATGTTATGCATGTTTGTTTTGAAAGTTCACGATGTTTACTGAACACTTATAGTTTATGTATGTTCATGTATGAATGATAAACTTCAATAAATTGTTTTTAAAAAAAGGGATGTTTGGTTTTGTCTTTGAACTTTTTAGAGAGAGCCCTTCACGACAGCATCTGGTGGGATGCGGGAGGAAAATATGATAATATATATATATTCAAAGTCTTATCCTCTTCTACTTCGGCATATAGTTTATTATGTACCCAATATGTGTCCACTCTAATGCTATAAATAAACAAATATTGGGAATGCATGCTCAACATTTTTTATAGGTAGGGAAGTATAAGCAGAAAAGATTAGAGGCCACCGGCCTACTCACTTGAGCTACACCGCAAGCCTAAGCTGAGGCGGGGGGGCAGCCTTGGCAGACTGGAGGAAAAATTATTTTGGGAAGGCAAGTTTTTCCATAGCCTCAAGTTCATAGGCCAGTGCAAAGGGAAATGAATGACATCGGTAATCCTGAGCCTGGGGTAATACACAAATCATAACCACACTAATCACAATGCCTTGAATTTTATCCTCACCACAACTCCATAAGGTCAAAGGAGCTAATTTTATAAAAGTGAAACTGAGATCCAGACAGATCAAATTACTTTGTCAAAACTAGCTCTGCTAACTTTAACTTGTGTGCTCAGTGTTGGAGACACAATAAAATTGCTTTTTATTTGTAGTATATATTTTTTCTTCTATTTAAGATTTGCAGACAATAATAAAATGAGATGAGCAATTAGAAAAGGAAAATTATCCTGGTTAAACTAAAACAACTAGCTGCGAGTTTCTAGAGCAGATAATATGTTTGTAAATTAATTAGGATTAGCCATAGTTTTGTTTGATCTCAAAAATAGATCAAAAGTATACTTATCGAAAATATATAAATCTTTGAGGGTGTCGAATTACTGTGCTGGGTCAGCAGCCTGACCTCCTGGGCTAAAAGTTTAGGTTGTCTGACCTTCTGGTAACTAATCAGGCACTAACACGCGATGCTGGCAGACTTCAGTGCAATTGGGGCAAACACAGGGTTAGTTCATATTCCCTGAACCTAGGAAATGAGAGTGACTGCCATCTCGCGTCTAGGGGGACTAGACTGATGTGACAGCATGAGGACTGCTTGCTGCTGTGTGCTTCGCCCACGGCTCTCCCTACTTCTCCACGATTTGCAAACATTGTTTGAATGTGGAGCCCTCTGACTCAGCGCGAGGCACACCAGGCACAAGGGCAGGGTGTAGGGGGTGGATCCCAGAGTCCAGCATGGCTCAGGATCCATGAATCAAGGCCAGAATTAGAGACTGGAAGGAACCTAAACTCGGTCACAGCCAGGCCTGGACTCTGGTTCCTGGGCTCCACTAGGCCCCCCGACTTGGCAGCTTTCAGTCTGCAGTGTCCCAGGCACGTGGGCAAGTCGGAAGGCTGCTCTCAGCTCTCCAACAGCTTGCTTTGGTCAAGAGAACAAGGCCAGAAGGATGAGTTCAAAGCCAACTTAAAAAGTCTAAGTAGACTGCGACAGTCTCAAAGGCATAAGATCTTAAAACCACAGGCTTGTTAATATTTGTCACAAAGCAATAAGTACTTTGAAATTGAAAATACATCCTCTTTTAAGGGCAGGCTTCATCTGTTTGAGCAAAGCCTAACGGAGGACAAGTGTGACACAGTTATGATTCACTATCATGAGTGAATTACACAGACCAGTCGTTTCTTCAGTCGTGGCATTTTAAGCAAATAAACATTTTCAAAGTGGCTGCGTAACAAACTAGTGGCGCTATATTTTTCTTAATTTCTTCCTAATATGAGGATGTCCACAGCATAATTAGAGAACAACTTGTTTGTGCGTGAGCCAAAATAATTTTGGCATCATGCTATGAGAACAGTTCCTTCTACAGAGTTTATAATTGGACTAGAAGGACTGTTGAAGATGCCTTCTATGGAGTGGGGAGATGAGAGCTTCTCTGATGTTCTCAGGTCATTTTGAGAAAAGGAAGTTATATTTCCTTATTGATGTTACTGTCCTAGACTTGCAACCAGGAACTCATTTCTTGACAAACTTTGTTTGCAAATTTGCAGACTTCTACGTAAGAGCATCCCTGCAAGGATAGCTATCCTCCTGGGACACTGAGGGGAGAGCCTGGCTCCAGTCCCAAGGAATGCAGAGAGTGACTTGTAAATGAATCAGGATCATTCACTGCTCTCGTGCTCTTATTTTCTTGTTTTGCAATCATTGCCACAGCTAGTCAGTTTGTATATATGACCCTGCGTGTCACCATCTTGGGATACAAGAATTAAAAGTCATGTGGCTATTTGTAACATACATTTTCTCTCAACAATAATAGGAAAAAAGTCATCAACGGTATCACAAAATTCCAGCATTCTGGGTCTTTGTTAATCTACAACTTCTAACAATTTTTCTGCACTTTTCAAATGACTGGCTGAATAGAAAATTTCTGGAATTCTGCATAGCGTGTCTGTCTCTGAGGCAAGGGGTTTGCAAGGATATTAGAATTTTTACCATGAACATACCTTACTTTCAGAAGCGCCTCTGAAGAATCTGTTGTCCAAACAGCTCTCTATTTCCAGTCAACCCTCATCCCATTATGCTGTGATAAGGCTTGACCCACCCAATCTCACTCAGCAAGTACCTTCATCAGTTGAATTTTATTACAATACTGTTTTAGTTTGCAAGCTGCTGAAAGCAATATACCAGAGACGGATTGGCTTTTACCACGGGGATTTATTAGCTTGAAATCTTTCACTTCTGGTGCCATGAAAATGTCCAGACCAAGGCATCAGGCCACGCTTTCTCCCCGAAGACTGGCTGTGGGGATCCTGGGCTCCTCTGTCACACGGGAAGGTAGGTGGCATCCCTTCTCGCTTTTGGCTTCCTCTCTCAGCTTCGGTGGGTTTCTCTCTGCTCCTGTGCCTCTTCTTCCTGCTCTTCTGTGTCCCTCTGTATTCAATCCATTTCTACAGGACTGCTGAGTAAGACCCACCCTGGGTCACGCCGACTGAAATAATCTAATCAAAAGGATGATCGTGGGAGCCGCTGTGGCTCAAGGGGGTGAGTGCCTGCTTCCCACATGGGAGGTCCGGGGTTCATCCTGGTGCTTCCTAAAATACAAAAACAAAAACAAACAACAAACAAACAAAAAAACCAACTCAGGGGAGCAGATGTGGCTCAGTGGTTGAGTACCGGCTTCCCACATACAAGTTTCCAGGTTCAACCCTCAGCCCTGGTACCTGAAAAAAAAAAAAAAAAAAAAAAGAATGGTCCCACCCACAGTGGATTTACACCCACAGAAACGGTTAAGCTCCGAGGACATGATCTTTTCTGGGTCCATAAAAGCTTCAGGTTACCGAAAAATACTCTGGTTTTTATCCAAAGCCACTGTGGAAAATAACCATATAAAATTCCTTACAGTTCTTTCAACACGACATTGTTTTCCATGCAGCAGTCTTTTTAAAAATTTATTTATTTGTTTCTAAAAGATTTATTTAATTTAATTTATCCCCGCCCCCCGGGTGATTTGCGCTCACTGTCTGCTCTCTGTGTCCATTCGCTGTGTGTTCTCTGTGTCTGTGCAGCAGTCTTTCAAGAAACATAAGTGATTTTTTTTTTCTTTTTGAATTTCGTGCTCGGAACATTTTGCTTCTCTTGAGGAACTCTCAGACCCATTTGAAAGTGGCCATTACGTAACTGCTTCGGGCACATGGCTACCGGGATACCCAGAGCTTAATTTATTGCTCAACAGGGTGTTTACTCTTCCCTGCTTGAATTTTTCCTCGGATCCTATTTTATACTTCTAAATATTTATTTAAACTGATACTGTCCTTTTCTTTTGGATTTGTTCAGATTTCCTGTGGAATGAAGTGGTGGTATAAGTAAATATAAATAAGTAACACAGTTTTTAAAGGGGCCTGTTTTGGGAACAAAATAAAATGACCTCATGGAATTCCCATGGAATTGCTTCCTCAGTACTCAAGTCCATGTACTGGAGCTTCCCCCTTGGGAGTTAAGATTGGGGCTCTTTTTCATTTCTGAATGAATGTGACTTTGGAAAAGTTAGCTAAAAATTCTAGCTAGATGTCAATGCCAATAAAATTCTAAGGAATTTTCTAGCTCATCACTTTCACCACACTAGCAGCGTGTTTGCTAGAGTTTTGTGTACTAAAGTGTTACTTTTTAGATAAATGAGAAGTAGAGTTGAAAGCATCTGTTGAGGATTTTGCCCTCCCCATTAATACACGAGAAATTTGATCATTTATTTCATCTATGAATGAAATTAGCGGGGAGAGAAACTTAGTCGTTCCTGGTGGCAAAACTTCAAATGGTGAAAGATTTTAAAAAGCTGGCATGGGCACTGTAGTTACTTGATTCAAAGTTCAGAAAGCACGCAACTAGATCTAGTGAAAAGTTTCTCTTTGTATTCTGCCCTTCAGCTCCCAGGCTCCTCTCATAAGATATAACCAGTTTTGGCAGGTTTTGGTAGATCTTTTCAGAGATATTTTATACTTATACAAGCAATTATATGTATATATTTATATACATATAACTGCATACAGTTTCCATCTTTTTAATAGAAATGGTAACATACTATTAGTTAGTTGTGTTGCATTTTGCTTTTTTGACGTCACTCATCAAATATCCTGTAGCTCATTCCATAAAAGTACAAAGAACTTTCTCATCCTTTTTTTTTTTTTTAAGTCTTTATAGGATTTCATTTTATGGATAGGTCATGATTTATCAGTCCTTTATTAATGAACATTTATACTTTTCACCCCAATCTTTTGTTATTATAAACAACACTGAAATGAACAAATTTGTATATTCATGCCATTTCTCATGCTGTGTTGGGAGATAAATTCTTAAATGGGGACTTGGTGACTCAAAGGATCTGTGCACTTGTAATTTCGATAGGTATCGGGAATTGCCCTTGATGGTAAATTCTAATTTACACTCAGATCTGCAATGTAACTGCCCGGTTCTCCATGCTTTTGCCAACACATGGTGATTATCAAGCTTTTTCATCTTTGCCAGTCTGAGAAGGAAAAAAAAAAAAAAAAAAATTTCTCAATATAGTTTCTAATTTACATTTTTCTAATGGAGAAAAAATATATACTAACATAATTTTAGAACAAATGGCCACAAAGTTATGTGCAGCTATTAGCTGACCTTAGCATGGTTCCCGAGTCTCTACCAGGTCAGCAGTAGAGCCGAGTAGCAGGAACATGGCAACACGCCCGGGACGAGATGGCAAGCACAGCCAGCAGGGCCCCACTTCGGCACACGTGCCCTGACAGAGTCCCTGATGGTGGCCCCAGACGGTGACTGCTGCTTTTGCGGGGATGCCATTGGAAGCTACGTGAGCATTCCCCAGTGACCACAGAAGTATCTCCAATTACTTAGCAGAGGTTTTGTTTGTTTGTTTTGTTTTTTAAATCCATCCCATAGAAAAATGAAGTAAAACAGGTTCTATATCCGTAGCTGTAACTAATCCTCACAGTAGAACTGTGGCGGGTTGCACCAAAGCGTCTGGGGCACAGGAGGTTAAGAAGGTTAAACGATACAATTAACACAGGAAATATTCTGACGAGGGTGGCGGCAAGGCAGGCTGCTAAGTAGCATAACTGCCTCATGACTTGCAGAAACAATGACAGATTTTTGGTTTTTGTCTTTTGATTTTGTATTTGCGTAAGGGAGAATCATTCACTGGTGTTTAATGCTGTATCTCAAAAAAATAATCACATGCCTGTTCCTGAAGTCATAGATCATATTAGTTATTTATTTTGCTTTACCACAGCGACTTCAAAAGGGCGAAGGCAGGTTGCCCTACCCTTTACTAGCTGCGTGACCTGGAGCCAGTCACCTGGCCTTTCTGGACTTGTATTCTGTCCCTTGAAACTGGAGACAGTGATCTGATCCACACACCCCTGGGTCTTGCTGTGAGGGAGTGATGGAGCATTGTACATGCGAAGAGATTTACACCTGTAAATGGCAAGAGCCTTAGGCGCCCTGAGAGTCATGGTACAGGAAACTGTGAAACGCAGCATCCTCGGATTTATCCTCAGCGAGGCTTACTGCTCTCACAATTTTAGCAAATCTAAACCCGCTAAATACAAATTTTATTTTCCAGTTTTGGACTCAGGCGGTCTGACGTTTCGTGGTTCGGCAACGTTACACTCACAGGCGGCGTAGCACCTTGGCAGAGGCCTTGTGATCAAAGCGTGCCCCTAAGAGAAAGCGTCCTGGGGCCCGCAGGGCAGCTGCGGATGGCATTTGAGGAACTTCGCTCCGTTTAGTAAGGAGCAAGTTTGTGCTTAGGGAAAAGTGGGCAGGACCGAGTTCCGCTCCCCGTGGTCCTCCCTTCCCCTGCACTTCTGCTCCAAAGAGCTCGTCGCCGCGGAGCCCCGCGCGCCGGGCTGGAGGGGCGCCTGCAGGTGAACGTCCTAAGGCCAGAAGCGACCCTGCGGGCGCCGCGCGCTGCCCAGGTGATCCGCGCAGGGGGCCCTCACGCCGCCGCCCTCGGCTGCGGGGCCTGGGTGGCGAGGAGGAAGGGACCAGCCCCGGGGGCGCCCGCCGGGGCCGGGCGCAGGGAGGCGGCGCCGCATCGGCCAGGTGCGCGGCTCGGCCAGGTGCGCGGGCAGCAGCCCCGGGCGCGGCGCCGCACGTGTGACAGGTGTGGCGACGCTCCTGGCCGGCGTCCGGGGACGCGGGGCGCGTTCGCGCTCGGCCCGGGAGCGCGCGGCCGCGGGGGTGGACGCGGGAGCGCGACGCAGGGAGCGCGCGGGGCCCGCCGAGACGTCCCGCCGCGTCCCGGGGCTGCGCCCTTGCCCCGTGCGGCCTGCTCCTGGCCGCGGGCTCCGGCTGCGGGCCGCGGACTGGGACCCCCCGAGGGAGCCGAGCGGTGAGGGCCGGGCCACGCGCTGCGCTGCTGGCAAGTTCCCCCTACTCCCCCCTGGTCCCCGCGGGCGGCCGGGACTCGGGGTCCCGCCCGGCAGCCGCCACGGCCGCGCTGCGGTGGGATGGGGGTGCCCCGAGCGCGCCCCGAGGTCCAGGGGCGCCGGGCGGGCGGGTCAGGGCTGCGCCGAGCGACTCCCGCTGCCCGGCCTGCCTGCGGGCCGGCTGGGGTGAGGACGCGGGACCGGGCTGGATTTCGGGGTGCGGGGAGGTGTTTTAGGGGCTTCGGTGCCAAACTTGGGGGAGCCAGTGGGGGCGGCGCGGCGAGCTGCGGGGGGCGGGTCTCGGGGAGGTCGCGCAGCTGGCGCGGAGGGCACCTTGAAGAGTGACCGCAGGGGCTCAGGGGCGCCCTTCTGCGCAGGGCGAGCCGCAGCCGTGGCCGCAGGCGCCGGACCCGCCCCGCGCGCAGCCCCGCAGCCCCGCAGCTCCCGGCCCGGCGCTCGGCTCGCGCTGCCCCGCACGGTGGCAGCGGCCCCGCAGCCCTCCCGCGTCGCCTTACTTCCTGTCGCTGGCTTTTCGAGCTCGCTAGAGAAACCCACTCGTGACCGGGGCTCTGACAGACTGCGCGGCAGGACTTGCTGGCCTTGCGTGCTGGCTTTCGTCTTGCTGCCCCCTTCCTTCCGAGACCCCTTTGCCAGGCGAGCTGGGGACTTTGATCCTTTACTTGAGAGTAGGTTTGGGGAGGTCAGCTTCGCTCGGCCTGCAGAAAGCCTCGCCTGCTGGGTTCAAGTCTCCAAGGACCCGCTGTTCTCGGGAAAGCAGCGCGTCCTGGTTGTTGGCTTCTTTTGCTGGTTTGGGTGAAATCAGAGTCCCGGGGAGAAGAGGCAGGTGAAGGCGTTCACGCTTTGCCAGGTGATTGGAACTCCAGGCTGCCTCAGGACTCGAGCCCAGACTAAATACTCAGCTCTGGGGGCCAAGGGGGCGAGTTGAGCGTTGGCATGGAGGGAGGAGGAGAGGCGAGTTAGAAAGAACCGAGTTGCTTCCGCGGGAGCCTGTGGCCTCTTCAAGGAGCAGATGTGCACCCAGAGAGCAGTGATTGACGCTAAAAGGAATTGCGCGATGGCATGCCCTACTATGCGGACTGGCTGCTCTAAGGGGACGGTTAGGCCAGGAGGCCACGATGCCCTCTTGGTAGACGGCCTGATTAACAACGTGTACAGTGCTTTGATGGTTCTCCTTGATTTCTCTATTCCATAAGGAAAGTCATGCAAAGAAAGGATGAGAACTATCCTCGACAGCGACAACAAAAACCACACGGGCTAGGAGTTCCTGTGTAACTTGCCCCAACCTCCCCCCACCCCCCGTTCTTTTTGAAGACCCAACTTCTTAAAACTAACATTATGTGGAGAAATAGTGCTTGTAGAAGATCAGTGATTCAGGGTTGCTTTTGGAATATTTTGCAACATTATGAAATTTTAAAAAATTTCTTACACTATTTCTTGGAAACTAAACTACATTTTTAGACCTAAACGTTTAAAATGCATGCCATTTAATAGCCCTGTTTTGCAAGCCGCATCCTCTTATGATTTCAAAAGCAATGCATGCTTACTGTATAAAAAAATTAGTAGATGCAGAAAACATGTGGAAAAAAACAAGGACAAAAAGGAAAGAAGAAAGATGTGAGAATTACACCCACCATTTAAAGATAATTATTTTCTTTTCTAGTTTTAAATATATTTAACAAATATATAACAAAAAAATATAGTTACATAGTTTACACAAATATACTGTTGCATTCTAATTTTTTTCTCCAGACTTAGCATAGGAAAAAGTTTCTATGTCATTACATTTATTCAAAAACCTTATTTTAGTGGCTATATAATATTAATTACTTTTATAAAATACACTGTTGCAAGGAGTATCCTTTATAAAACTTGATCTACAGGATGGGTGTGGTTAGGATGGAGTCCTCGAGGTACATTTGGTGGTTCAAATGAAGAAGTATGTTTTCCTAACGTAGTGTACCATGGCACTCTGGGGTGGGTACCTGTGTAAGCTAGGACCTTCCTAGCAGCGTGAGGAACTGTCCGGAAAGGGAAAACCATTCTTGTCAGTCTTATAGGGGAACCATGCTCTCTCAGTACTTACATCGCCATTTCTTTGTTTACCAAATGGTTTGGAACACCAAAAAAAAAAAACTAGTTATTTTCTCTTTTATTCCTTTTAATTGAACGTAGTGTCATTTTTTTCCCTTCCTGGGATAGTAGTATTTTTCTATTAATTTATGAGAACTTTTTATATATTTATAGTGAACTTTTGCCTTTCATGTTGCAGACATTTTTTTCCCATTTTGTACTTTGTCCAATAAATGCATGTGTAGTGGTCAGAGAATCTCTGTACTTTAATATAGCTAAATCTGTTGCTCCTCAAATCAAAAGTTTACACACTTCTACATCACAGCATAAGAATTGTGTGTGACTGTGGTAGAAGAGTTTTAAAAGAATTCCCCTCATAATTCTGAGTTAGAGTCTTCTCGAATCCATGACAAGACCCTCGTGTCCTGGAGTGGAGTGCTACATGCGGATGGCTTGCTGATCAGGCATCCTGCAGGGTATGTGAACACAATTCTTTGAACTTGGAGCGGAAAGTTTAGAATCACAGGGGTTCAAAGTCTTCCAGAGCTGTTCTGTGATTCTATAAACTAGGCCCTCAATTTATTTGCTTTTAGCAATTCCGTTGTAGTAATATTATTTTGCCAGAGTCGTCTTTTTACATTCACTAATGGAGTTTTATGCTGGATTACTGATCCAGTCTTTTCTTAATATCCCGACAGGTGTATATGTAGTTCACGTTTTCCCCAAACTAACTTCCAATATCCTCGTAGGTTAAACTACTGTTTCCTCATTTCCCAGCCTCGAGCTACTTTTCTGAATTATGGAAGCGTAAAGACAGCCTGAGGACTTTGAAGGCCTCACCGAGGGCATGTGTTCTCCATCAGGCCCTCTCTCGTCCGTAGAGCCGTGCGGTGAGTGGTGTGTGGGGTGAGTGTGTCCGTGGCGCCATGCTCAGGAAGCAGCTGTGCTGGCAGGACGCGGGACCACTGCCCGTGGAGGTGGAGGTGGCGCTGGCTGCGGCCTCCAGGGGAGAGCGCGGGAGCCATGGCAGATCAGAGAGGGCAGCCAGCGGGAATGGAGGGACTGCTTGGAAACTTGCTTTAGAAAAGCCTGCTTTGACCAGGGTTCTCCCTGGCTTGTGAGAGCCCCGAAAACTGAGAACAGAGTTTGACTGCCAACAACTTACTTAAAAAAAAAAAAAATTTCTAAACCAAGTTTTATAAAAGATTGCCCTGGTGATAATCCTTTTTTTAAAAAAATGACCACAATATTCTTTGAAATTAGTGGTTATTTTACATGGGCCATTTTCCATGATGATATTAATGCATGATTTGTTCACTTGGTCCAAGATGAAAAAAGACTTTTCCATTTTGGGGATGATCTTTACTGTGTAGACAGATACAATAAAACCTCATTATCATGCACCATAAGGTAATTTGCAATTTGTGATTACCCTGGTTTCTTTTACACAATCAAGGAAGAGTTTTGCTCAACAAATTTAGGATGTAAACAAGGTTGAACCTCGATATGCTTCACTTAAGTAAATAGCTTTCATGCACTTCAGAATGACATATTTGCATATAAATAATCTTTGATTACAAAACCTTATTCATTAAAGCTAGTTGGTTTTACTCAGCCTTTAGCTTAATTTCCAGATTGAAGAGTCATAAAAATGTATTTACTTAAAGTGTATTTAAGACTTGCTGTTAATAGGTCCTATCAAAATTAATGAATGTTTTTGTGTGCACATTAGTTACATGAGTAAAATTAAGAAAAACCACGCATCCTACTTTTATTATAACCTAGAAAACGATTTCATTTTGAAGTTGTAAAACTAAGTAAAGAAAGCTCTAAAGTCACTTAAAGTTTCTCTTTAAGTCTTTGCTTTTTGAGTAGGGTTGAAGAGAATCTTTTTGAGCAGTGAAAGAAGATGAAGGACATTTCATAACTTTCTTAAACTGGTTGAAAAATTAAGGAATTTACTTCCAGGGGATGTCATTGTGCCAGTGCTGGGAGACTACTGATTTCATGTTTCAGAAGAGTTTTGCTGAGCCCAGGGAAGGCATGGCCAGCCCCTGCCCGGCCTCCCGGGGGGGGGGGGGGCACAGCAGGAAGAATGAGCAAGGATTGCTTTTTTTTGGGTGAGGTGCCCTGGAGAGGGCTTTGAAGTCATTAGGTAGCCTTAGTATCCTCTTTAATATAGGTATTTCTACTTTGTAAATAAAATTTATCTTAAGCTCAATGCAGGAAAAAAAAAAAAAAAGACAATCAGTATTGCCAATTACCCTGATCTTTTACAATGAATTAAAACATTTCTGCAAATTTTGTGTCCGAAATTGGCATTGAGAAAGAAATTCCTCTGAGAAAGATTCACACTTGTCAGAAGAGTAGGAAAGGGAGACGTAAAAATACGTCCTTTTATAAATAAACATATAGCTTAAATCATGTTAATGGCAATCTTCATTAAGTTGACTTGGGTTTTAGCTTATTTTCTATACTTTTTCTACATTAGAAACTTGGAAATGTTTAACTTGGGCATTGTTTACACGTATACCAATTCTGAAGGAAAAGTCAATATTTCCTCACCTTATTTCAGATGGGCATTTCATGGGATGTGTTTAGCAGTGTCCAGTGACAAATGAGAAATTGATTTTCTTCTGGTGTTTATCTCCTCATTTTCTTGTTAACAATGAACGATATCAAGTCAAAACTGCATGTCCTTTTAAAATCTGGCTCACTTGGCCAACTTTGTCAAAAAAAATAGAAGCCAGTAGAGCTACAATCAGTCTAAAAAATGACATTCAAAAGTGTCAACACAGGACCTGCTCCACTAGAGTCCTTTCATTTTTAGGGTTAGGTATATTACAGTATGGAGCATATTACTACTAACTTAACCCAATAGACTTTTTTTCCCCCATTTATGTATTTATTTTTAAAGGAGCTTTAGATTACATACATGTTATATCGAAAATATAGGTGATTCCCATATACCCCACCCTCTCCCACATTTTCCCTCATTAACAGCATCTTTCATTAGTGTGGTACCTTTGTTTCAATTGATGAGCACGTACTGGAGCATTGCCACTAAGCGTGGTCTGTAGTTTACATTATGCTCTACACTCTGCACTGCACAATTTTATAGGTTTTGATCATGTGTAATGGCCTGTATCCATCATTGCAATGTCAGTGGCTCCTGTTTGCAGAGGAGTCAGCCAGAAAACCCCAAACACTTGAATATGTTGTGAAGAGTGCTATTTTGGAAATGTAAGTGTAGAGGTTGCTAGAAATAGTCTCCCAGGTTGTTAAATTGTGCATACCTTGGAAATTCTACCTGCTCTCTCTCTCTCTTTTTTTTTTTTTAAGATTTATTTATTTATTTTATTCATTTTAAACCCCCCCTCGCCCATTTGCTGTTTTGTGTCCATTCGCTGGGCAATTCTCTGTGTCTGTTTCCTGCCATCTCTTCTCATCCTCCTCCTCCAGTCTTCACCAGGATTCGATCCTGGAGACCTCTGATGTAGGAGAGAGGTGTTCTGCCACCTGCGCCACCTCGGTTCCTGGCTTCTGGAGCTTTCGGAGCATCTCGTCTTGTCTCTCCCCTGCTACGTCATCATCTTGCTGCGTGGCTCCCAGGGCCTGGCAGCCCATGCACCTTCTATATATATATATATTTAAATTTTACTGGGAGGTCCTGGGGATCGAACCCAGGTCCCTCCATATGGCAGACGACGCCAACCATCTGAGCCACATCTGCCCCCTCTACCTGCTCTCTTAATCACTTTCCTCTCTTCCTCTTATCAGAGTAGTTTAGAAATGAGACACTTAGCACTATACTCTGACATTTGTCACTTAACTCCTGAGTCCTGGTCGTTACTTACCTCTCTGAATGTCTTTCTGTCACAGCTTGTGAGCTTCTTGAGGATAGGCTCTAAGCCTTAGGCTGTGGGGTCCATTTGCACTTCTCATAATTTTGTAGCAGATGTAGCCTGGAATAAATCACTGGGTGCTCTGAGACACTGGGAGTTTTGAAATTCCTTTGGTTAGTCACAGCTACTCGAAAGGTCTTTTAAACCACAGATACTGATTTTCTCACTGCTTTTCTCTGCTTTCCCTGTGTGGCCCCCAGCCCTCAGCCATCGTTTCTCACCCGGCAGGCAGAGTGAGAAGCTCTGCAGCCTTGCAGTGCCCTCCGACAGAGCCTGTGGGGCGGGCACAGGAGGCCTGCAAGGTGCTGAGCTGCCCGTTTCCTTCTGAGTTACGGTTTTATTATAAAGTGCCATTCTCAGAACATCCTGCATGCCCACATGCAAATATTTGTTCATAATCAATTACAGTTGTGATCTTTTGTTACATTTTCTATGCAATCACAAGTTCATAAGTTCTTTTGAATACTTCTGTTTAGAGACGTATGTGTTTATAACTTAAAGATGAATTCAGATGACCTTTCAGACTAGGGTTCTTTTATCTCTTACTATCTTTATAAGATTTGTGTTTCAGAGTAGCTTTGCATTTCTGTAAAACTTGATGCTTTGTGAGAATTCCTGGTTATTGAACCTGATTTAATACTCTCAAGAAGTACTTGAAATTTCTCTTTAATGCTTACAAATTTCTGATGTTGCTTTATGAGTATATTAATGGCAACTATGCAGGTGGATTTTAATAATTCATTTTTTTATTTTTTAAAAGCTACTCAGATTACATAAATGTTACACAGAAAATATAGGAATTCCCATATGCCTCACTCCCCACACCTCCCTCACCCTCCCACATGAACATACTTCATTAGTGTGGCACATTCATTGCAACTGATAAATGCATCCTGGGGCTTTGCCATTGAGCATGGACCATAGTTCACATTGTAGACCACACTCTCTCCCACACAGTTCTGCATGTGTGTGATGATAAAAAATGGCCTATATCTGCCATTGCAACATCACTCAGGACGATTCTCAAGTCCCGAAAAAGCCCCCGTTAATAATTTTTAATTCCTGTATGAGAAGACTGGGTACAGTCAATGAAAAGGGGCTGGATGGAGGTAGAAAAGATCTTGCATTTTTTGTGTGCCTGTGTGAAAACCTTTAAACCATTTTATATATTACATATGACTATTGTGTTGGAAAATGCTGGTTATGTCTTGTTAAACTGAATATTTAGGGGAGCGGTTGTAGCTCAAGTGGTTGAGTGCCAGTTTCCCATGCACGAGGTTCCAGGTTCGATCCCCAGTACCTCCTGAAAACAAAACAAAGAAAACCCACCTCTCATTGGGGAACGGTGGGGTAGCTCAGTGGTGGAGCATCTGCTTCCCCTGTACGAGGTCCTGGGTTCAACCCCCAGTACCTCCTACTTAAAAAAAAAAAAAAAAAAAAAAAAACTACGGCCTTATAGATACATGATCAAATGAAAATCAGTCTATTTCCATAGCACAGGTTGTTTTGAACTTGAACGATCAGGTCTTCTTGCTCCCACCTCCTCCACAGGGCCGGCTCTGGCTTTTCTGCTCTATTTTTTTGAACCTGGAATAATAAAACAAATAGAGGAATCTCAAACATTTAGCTAAAGTTTGCTCACCCGGACCTCCACTATGAAACCCTGGAGACATGCTTATAGGATCAGGGAAACTGCTTTGGGTATCCGGAACATTGCGTGCTGGAGTGGAATGGAGAGGGCACAGGCTTAGCAGATAGGCACACCTGGCTCGTGCCTGAACTCTGCCGCAGTGTGCACAGGACCCTGAGAGGTACTTCTCAGGGCAGTGGAGTAACGCCTGTCTCCTGAAGTTTCCAGCACAATGCCTGGTATAAAGATGATCAATAGATTCTAACTACTTACTTCTGTCTCTTGTTTTGAACCTCTTCTGACTCAATGATAAGAGCTTCCTTTAATTTCTATGACTCATCTTTGATCTGTTGCTGCTCTTTGGAAATTAAATTCCAGGCATAGTATCCCTGATAACTTTCCTTCATCTTGAAAATGAATTGGTTTGTCCCAGTAACGTTTGAGACTGCTTGTCTTGGGATTCCAGCTTTGTCACTCTTGGTTGTCTTCAGAATTTGAGTTTAGTGAATTGGTGATATTTTGTTGGATCAGAGCTGTGTTGTCTTAAGCAAAGCAGATACTCCCATCTTTTCTAAAGCCTGTAAATTATGTTGCCAGTTTGCTGTTGGCTCATTCTAAAAGCATGTAGAGTTGACTCATCGCTTTGAACTAGTAATTCACTTGTGGATATTAAAGCACTGATGTCTGCTGTTCTGATTTTTAACCCGTAACTTGGTCCTATTTCAGGCTTTCAGTTGTAAAATGTTACCATTCATATATTTCAATTACTAAAGCAATGCTAAATTTTCATCTTAGCAAAATGAGGTAAGAATGTCATATGTTTTTGGAAGGCACTTTGTAAATACGAAAATACTCAATTATCACACCAACCCTGTGAGCTGGGCAGGGCAGATCATCAGAGCTTTGCTTTCTGATGAGCTTGAGGACCAGAAGGATTTGAATGAAAGTTTGGTTTTCTGATTAGTGTTCTGGTTACTCTTCACCACTCCCAATACGATCCTGCTGCTTGACTAGTTGTAATGCCACAGGAAGTAATAACCGACTGTTGTTAGGATTTTCAGTGTTTCTGTGCTGAAATGAGATCAGAGTTGTGCAATAGTTTGAATACATAAAACTTCAGATGGCGTTGTTTAGAATTGTTTTGTTCTTTTTCTGTTTTTCTAACCGCGTACTATAAAATAGAATATTAAATGTTGTAAGCCATTTAGGTTAATAGCACAAATGGAAAGTTTGTGGTTACAGATCACAACGATGATGGAGTACATTTCTTTAAGGTTTTATAGTTTTCAGACTCTTTCACAAAAAGAACCTAATAGAATTCTATAAGGACAATCATCTGAATTATTTGGTTGTATTCCATTTTACAGATTAGCAATCCAAGGTCATGCTTGTTGAATGGGGACTAATATTTGTTTTTCTGAAACATTTTTTCCTATAGAAATTTTGAATTTGTTTGACTATTTTAAGCTACTAGTGGGACAAATGGAGGTAATGCAAGATGGCGATTAACTGGAGGTGAAGCCTGGTGTGATTCAGAACTGGGAGGAGAAGAATGCCCCATAAAACCCGTTACTCCCTGGCTGTCGGTCATAGTTCCAGCCCCAAGGGTCACCAGCTCTCTACCTAAGAGGCCTCTAAGGAATGCAGTGTTGGAACTTTAAAGGAGATTGGCTCTTTCTTTGGGCTGTTCCTGAGTTAGGTGTGTACATATGTCGTTGACCTTCTGTTCAGGAACTCTTATTTGCCGGTGGAAAACCTCACATGGCACTCATTTTTATGTAAAGAGTGCAGGAAGTAGATGTTTAATGAAGATTGGGAAGTACGAGATGATGTGCCAGCTTGCGTAACTACATACACATTATGGCACTTTTCAGTTGGTCTTGGCATGATTCAAATGGAAAATTATTTCCTTTTAGCCAAGTGGACTTTGATATGATATGGCAACTGTCTGAAAGATGCTAAACAAGGAACTGTTCGTGGTCACTCACCACTTTGGGGAAAAGAGTTTAGCTTTAACCTCGGCCCTGACTCCCCATTTCCCTTCAACAACCTGTGCTATCTTTTGGGTTTCCTATTCGCTTTCTGATTTTCATGAACAAGCTTACGTCCTAGTGGAATTCTGAGAATTATCCCTGTGTGATGTCACATCCATGAGCACAGGCCTTCATCTGTTCTGAGCATCTCTTTTTCAGGAGTGGTTAGACTCCTGCTTGATATTTAGTTTCTCAAAAAGCTGTTAAACAAAAGGTGACTTGGTTTGCTTGTTGTTTCTGATTCTCAGATGTCTGCTGGTTGGGGTTGTTGGCAGCTGACCTGCTTTGCAAGGCGATCGCGTGGGTCTGTGGCTACAGTGCTGGCTGTTCCTCCTGGCCGGAGCCTGCTCCCTACGGGGTCCACGTGGACATCTGCATTCAGGAGGGACCAGTAGCGCAGTGAATTCTGAGAAAAAGGGCAGATTTGGTGTCCTTGAGATCAGCTGGAGATGGCAGTTAGCAAGTGTCAAGCCTTTAGCAAGGCTCTCAGCTGGCTAGGGGAGTAGTTGGAAAGTCGGTTCCAGAATAAAACCCAGGAAAAACATCTGTAGGTCCCAACACAGATGAATGAATAGATGTGTTCCAGAATAAACACTGTTTACTGGAAGCGAGATCTTTTTTTTTTCCCATTGAGACAAAATTAAGCACTCTGAAATGCACCTAGTTTAAGTGCACAATTATGACTTTTGGCAAATAGCTATCTGTGTAACCATCGAGACATCGATGGACATGTGTCCATCACCCCAGAAAGCTCTCCTGGCCGGATGATCTTGAATGAGTTGCCAAGCTTTGGCCATCAGGAAAGTGAAGCTAATAAAGCTTATCTCATAAGGTTGTTGACATTATAAGGGTAACAACCTTGAGTTTAAAATTTTCTACAAACTCTCAAAACAGCCCTATGTAAATGGGTTGTATTATCTCAGTGTTTACAGAGGAGGAAAATGAGGATTAGAGTAGCTGGGGGACCCTCCCCCAGGAACGCATAGCCTCCCAGCAGGCAGCTTTGGGGTCTCTAGCTGCACAGAGCTACTAAATGGTACATGAATTTGTTATTGTGGAAGGGGGCTGGAAAGAGATCAGGACTTTGAACTGGGTCCAGTGTTGCTATTTATTAACTTTGTTTCTTGGGCAAGGTCCTGAACTTCTTGAAGCAGCAGGCTTATCTCTCAAAGGAGGCAGGTTAGGTGACTGTCATGTGGCCTTCTCCCCCTGGGGCTGGCTCCTGGGTGGGCTAGGAGGAGCTTTACCCCCCGGAGCGAGCTGTCCCTCCCCCTTCGCAGGGTGTGCTCTCTGGGTGGATGCAGTCAGAGAGGGGTCCCAGCTTGCCCCTTCCTGTGCTGGACACGGTGCTTGCACAGCTTTTTCTCGCACAAGTCTCTGGCATTCAGAGTTGGAGCTTTTCAGCCACCGAGTCAGCCTCATTCCACAATACTAACTGACTTTATTAGGAAGCCTTTTTTAAAAAAAAAAAAAAAAAAAAATTCTTTTTTGACATTTTTTTTTTCCCCCTGAAAAGTATATTTCTGATACCAAATAGTGTGGGATGATTTACTGTGGGTGAATTCCTAAGTAATCCAGAGAAATGTGTTCTGGACCTGAAAAGGATTATCTTGTGTGCCCTTCCTTTTGCTCCTGAAGATGTGCTGCTTGTTAAACCTGGAGCCCTGCTTCTCCACATTAAACACGGAATCCTGCTTCTTATTAAACATGGAACCCTCACTTCTTCATATTCATCACGGAATCCTGCTTCTCCCTATCTAACGTGGAACTGTCATTTCTTCACGTGAAACGTGGAACCCTCGCTTCTTCAGGTTAAGCATGGAACCTTGCTGCTCCAAATTAACAGGGAATCCTGCGTTCCTCAGATGGAACATGGAACCCTCATTCAGACCCATTGCCCAGGTGGATCCATTTCTTCCATTCCCAGGCATTCTAGCAATGACCGAAGCAGGTTTAACATTTATGCATTGTGACTCCGAAATGTAACTTCATTTTTTCACAACCCAACTGTCTCACAATTCCCCGTTTCCTTTCTCCTGGAGAATACATAGTCTAGCAACCTCAAGATAGGTTGGTCTCTTCTGGTTTCAATCAGTCACTTTCAGGTAATAACTTCACCTGCTTCAAGATTTAGGTTCGTCAATGCAAACTTTCTGTCCAGGGATGTGCTCTCCTGTCGCGGCTGTTTCCTCCCTTCCCAGTCCATCACTTGTGAGATGGTGCCTGGGTCCTGGAGAAGCTTTGGAACACTGCGGCAACGAGTGGGGTTGTCTGGTCTGGATGCTGCCTTCCACACGTCTCTGGCTTCTGCCACAGTAGCTCTTGATGGCTGGTCAGTGGATCCTCTGCCTGCATAGCCCAGTCCAGCTGGTATCCACAGTCTCTCGTCACCTCCAGTGCTGACACACCATGATCCTTCTTTGACCTGTCCCAGGCCTTTCTGGTCATTGGCTCTCCCAGCACTTCCACCTGTGTATCTTCTTTCACGCTCTTCCTTGGTAGGTCTTTGCTCCTGTAGAGTGGAAAACTGTCCTCCATTTCCCTTTGGCATCCTCCCTACTTTATACTCCTTCCTCTTCCTTGCTGCCTTTCTCACCTAATCCAGAGCTCCCCAAATGCATATCTATAAACCAGGGGTGCTTTTTGACAAAATGTTCACCAGGACACAGAAGTGCAGAATAACGACAGTGTACAATGGCTTTCATAAGGCTAAATTTACATAATCTAAACCAAAGGAATGTTCTTTATTCTGAGATTATGTACTACCTTCCTTTTTTGTGTTAAAGAGTATTGTTTTATCTGACATGTCTTTAATGGCAGAATTAAAAGCTGGCATCCCCATGTAATCTCTCCAGTTTTTTTGAAGACTTTTTTAGTTTTTTTTTACTAGTTTGTAAAATCTGGAAGGCTTAGGATCACTGACCCACCTGCCTCCTGTTCCTTATCTTGAGCTTAAGCTGCTGCTGCTTCAGAAGAGACATCTTCAGATGCTCGGCCATCTTCTCCCAGTCCCTAGCAGCAGAGTCTGCTGATTCCCATCTTCTCCAGGTCCCTAGCAGCAGAGCCTGCTGATTCCCATCTTGTCCAGGTCCCTAGCAGCAGAGCCTGCTGAGTTCCCACCTCCACGTTCCTAGCAGTAGAGCCTACTGAGTTCCTACTTCCATGTCCCTAGCAGCAGAGCCCGCCTGCTGAGTTCCCTCGGGCTCTGGTTACTTTTCCCTTTGTAGGTTCTGTAATTATTTACGTGTACCTACCTGTCTACTGAAGACTCCTTGAAGGTAGGGACTGTCTTGTTTGGTGTGTGATGTAACCGACTCGCATTCTGCAGCCACTGAGCTGCTCTGGGACTGTTCTAGTGCTTTTGTGTTGGTTCCTCCTTTTGTACCTAAGTGGAGGTTCTGAATAGAATAAAAATTACACAAGGATTATTTAGTTCTTGAATAGTTGTAAAGAAATTGATAAGAATGAGTTTGCTTGCTAAAATGTCTTACATATATAGTGGCAGGGATAGATTTAGTCTCACTTATAAAAGTGGGTGGAAGTTAGTATCCAAAACTAGAGATGTTATTTTTATTCAACTTTTGATTAAAATACTTAATAAAGGAGTTGAAATTATTTGGAGAAAATCCTGAGTATATCCTGGAATTCATTTTTTTAAAAAATTCCACAAATATTAATTGGGTGAGCAGGCAGACCATTTCTCTCCCATTTCTAGGTTCAAATCTCCGTTGCATGCGTGTCTGGCCTCGTGCAGGCCTCTGCGCCCTGAGCCGGCCTGTCAGGATGGGGCAGCCGTCTCGCCTTGGTCCGTTTGTGATTTGTTTGTCTGCACTGAGCCCTGACTGCCGCTGAGGATGGAGTCAGCGTACTCCTGAGTTGCTTCTGCTCTGCAGAGAATTATTGCTGAGGGTAGTTAGCTAAGGGATTCTGTCTTGAGTGACTTTCATGTACTAGTTTTTTTTTTTTTTTTTTTTAAGATTTATTTATTTATTCCCTCCTTGCTGCTTGTGCTCACTGTGTCCATTTGCTGTGCGTTGTTCTGTGTCTGCTTGTCTCCCTTTGTTGCGTCAGCTCACCGTGCCGCCGCCGGCTCGCCTTCACCAGGAGGCCCCGAGAATCGAACCCGGGGCCTCCCATATGGCAAACGGGAGCCCCACTGATTGAGCCACAGCCGCTTCCCCATGTACTAGTGGTTTTCAAGTCCTAATATGTTGGGAGCCAGACTCGGGACTGCTTTCCTGGAGCTGAAGACTTTGCGTGAAACACATTAGCCTTAGAAATCTAAAGCTGAGCAGAGCCCACTTTCTGAATTCCCGAATTCCTCTCATAGCACAGCAGCATGCGCACTGAATGCCGTTTTTCTTTTTTAAGGAAATGCCACCATCTCTTCCTCCATGCCGACGGAGGAGATCTAAGATCCCGTAGGCTCCCTCTTCCTACACTCCCATTTAAGAAACACAAAAAGCAGCCAGTCTCCAGCAATGAGATTTTGTTTTGCTCCTGAGGGAAAAGGCGGGGACTTGGCTGGGTTTTTTTGCTTCCTGAAGTCCATGTTGTACTTTTCTGTTCTCCTGGCACACGCCCATATTTAGTCCCTGGAGAATCCTTACTGGGGGGGGGGGGGGCGGAGGGGGGCGGGGAGGGGAAGAGGGGGCAGGGGTGTTACCCGGGTACCTGGCCGATAGGGGGCCAGAGGGCCAGTGAAGGGCCAGTGAGTGGCTCTTCTTTAGTCCTTGGACTTGCAGCTCTGAGACCGGCCAGGCTTCGTCTCAAGTACTGGAGCCAGCACGTGACCCCAGAATCTCATCAGGGCTTCACTTGATGTTATCTGTAGAAATATGGAGAGCAAATATTTTTGACACCGTAGAAATAGGTAATGCCCTTCTTCACAAAACCCAAATTAGGGATAAGTGAATGAGATCAGCTTTGATATGGCATGATGTCCTTGGAGGAAAGGCAGAATATGAAATATAAAAGTATATTTTCCTGTAAGTTTTTAGTGTGCTCTCCCATTAGATTTCGGTTCTTAAAATACTCAAATTTAGTTTGAGGTTATTCTTCATTTTAGTGGTGAGATGGAAAAACTAACCAAACATTTATGGTTAATTTATAGTTCTTAAAATTCACATTACTGCAGCTGTCTTTTATAGAGGAGTGGCAGTAGAAGATGCACAGTTTTAACATGAGACTTACCTAGTTATTGTTTCTGGTAGCCCTGTTCCAATTAGAGACGTGATAGGATATGGTTAGATTTATAAATAGCACGAGGGGATAGTTAACTTACCACACTGTCTTGGCATGCTATTCTTTTTTTTTGAAGGGTGACTAAATTTTTCTGTGAATATTCTTCTCAATAACTACCTTGTTCCAAGGCTGCTACACAAATCTGAAACCTCACATGTTGCTAACAGACATGACAGGGGAAAAAACTCATGGGTGAGTTGTTTTAGCTTTTCTGGCACACAGGGTAAAATTCTTCTGAGAGCAGTAATCTCTTTCAGCTTTGACTTCTGTAAGCTGATGGAGTCAAGGACACTGTCGCATGTTTGAAGCAGGAGCCTGCCCAGGGCACTGGGTCATAGAGGCCAGGACTGCCTGGCCTGGGGCTGCAGCCTCTTTTTGCAGCCCTCAGGTGATCTGTGCTGTGGCCCCTGAGAAGTGTTGCTAATGCTCCCAGGACTTGCCAGGCTTCCGAAGGATTTCTTCTGCAGACTCTGCCTCGTGATTATCCGGGCCCAAGTTAAGAATCAGAGGGCAGCCGCGGGCCTAAAAATAGTCACAGCTTAGGAGGAGGGACTGAGTGGCATGGAGCCACCGCTGCCTTCCTGCTGCCAGAAGACGCTCACTTAAGGAACGGAGGGCTCACGTGGGGAGGGTGTCCAGAGACTGGTGTGGAATATGTAGGGACCTGTGTTTTCTTACCGTTCGCATGGGGGGAGGTAAAAGTTTTAGCAAATGACTTTTTAAAACTTGAGAAACAAAAATCAACTTAGGAGGCTATTCTTTTTATGAGACTGGGCTTACTGGAATGTATTTCTAGATGTTTCTAATTTGCAAGAAACTGTTTTGTACTTAATATTAGTCACAGTTAAGACTGAAGAATTGAAACAATAGCATGCCTTGTTTCCTGTACTGTTTGGGAACACAAAGTGAAGCATTGTTTGGAAACTGCAGACAGCACCTCATTTAAACAAAGATCTATACATTTAAAACTAAGTTTCTAGGAGGACTATTTAATTTACTAGTAACTGTATATATATGGTGTGAATTTTAGGTTGGAGTCATATGACCTTCAGTCTGGAAGTGAGGCATAAAATAAACTTTCACAAATGGTAGCTGTTTACTGATGGAATATAACATATTTTAAACTTAATACTTATTTTAAAGACTTTTTTTTTTCTATTTTAGCTGAAATCAGATCACTTTGGAAATTGTGTGATTAAACAATCAATGGTCAAAATGCCAAGAGGACTCTCTTCCCAGCACTTCCCAGCCTTCAAGGTGCTTGTGGAGGTCTGATAGATAAGAGGAGGACAGCCTTCTGTTTGAACCAGGGTTAGGAACGGGTGGCTGTTGATCTTCACAGGGTTAGGAATGGGTGGCTGTTGATCTTCACAGGGTTAAGAATGGGTGGCTGTTGATCTTCACAGGGTAGGAATGGGTGGGCACTGATCTTCACAGGGTTAGGAATGGGTGGCTGTTGATTTTCAGGGGTCCTTGGACAGCAGCTGGGGCTGTTACTAAGTGTAAACAACATCACCTGCTTTTGTGCTGGCAGTAAGGACTCTCTTGCCTTTGACGATGTTTCTTGTCACCTTTAGCCCAAAGATTAATCTGTTGCTAATTATTGTTCTTGAGCAGTGGGTCTTTTTTATTTTACGTGTGATGGGAGACTATCCGAGAGCTTTGAGAGAGGAATGTCATGAACAAATTTATGATCCAGAAGGGCCATTCTAATTGCTGTATGGAGAATATATTGTAGGGGCAAGAGAATAATGATTTGCCCAGTTAGTAGCCCAGGAGAGAGGTGAATGTAGCTGGACAGTTGGTGTGCGGCCATAAACCAGAAAAGCCATAAATTCTGGATAAGCCAAACACTGCTCCCTCCCCGCCCCAGTGGTCTTAAGGCCTACGTGCACATTCCTAAGCATGATAGTTGATTGCTATCTGTACTGAACCACTCCTGCTGCATATCAGTGACTTCAGACATGTTTACCATCTTGCAAATTCCAGCTTGGCCCTGAGCCTTCCTTGTTCTCCCCCATATAACCCCCTGTAGCTGCTGCATGGCATAGAGTGCTCCTCTGAAGTCTTGTGGCTGCCCAGGACCAGTTTCCCAGCCTGTAAGTTCCCTGGTAGCTTGCCGCTGTTTTGCTCTACAGAGTGACCTGCTTCCTTAGACTTTTGGTGGAAACTATTCTGTAGGTTCACAGCCACGCAAGTGGACTAGGGGGTAATGGTGGAGGTGAAAAATGATTGTATCTGGGATTTTGAAGGTAGCACCTACTGGAGTTGCTGTTGGGGTCACAAGGAAAGAAAGGAATTGGAGGTGACTCCTGGGTTTTTGGCTTGACCATGGTGGGGTCTTTTACTGGCATTGAGGAACGCTGGAGGAAGAAGGAAGTTGGTAGGTGTCCGGAAATCTGCTGGGTTCTCTCTTTAAGCTTGTAAAGTTCAAAAGGCCTATGAAGTATGCACATAGAGATGTTGGGTGTGCAAGTCTGGAGCTCTGGGGAGAGAGCAGGGCTAGGGATTTGCTTGTGGGAGCTCTCATCAAACAAAATGTGTTTAAAGAAAGATAAGAGTGTAGGAAGAGAAGGGGACACCAGGCTGGTCCTTGCAGAACTCTCAGCAGGGAAGAGTCCAGGGGAAGCAATTCCCAAGGAGCCAGCAGTCTGTGAGTTTAGAGCAGTGTCTCTGAAGCCAAGTCTAGGAGGTATCTTTGAGCTGCATCCCCATAGCGTGAGGAGTTTGGTTTACCAAACTGGTATCCTGGCCACTGCCACAGTGCTGTCCTAAGACCTTCATAAGTCTGGGCTCTTATCAGGAGGTCCCATTCCCAATTACTCAAAAAATATTAAAAAGGAACCACACTTCCTATGCTTAAACGGTTGTGTTGCTATTGACTGTTGGCATAAGATTACATTTAGGAGCCTTCCCCCTCCTTGCTCCTTACTCTCCAGGTCTCAGCTCAAGTGTGACTTTCTTAGAGACGCCTTCCGTGACCCCAGCTGCAAAATAGCATCACAGCATCTGTGCTTTTCTTCATTGACCACAATTTATTTGTGTATTTGGGTTTATTTTTTGTGTATGTTGTTCACTCTATAATACACCTAGAAGAGTGTTTGTCATTCAGTGGGCACTCAGTAAATGTGATGAATGAATATTATCCAGTATTAGAAAACGGAAGTTTTAGGGGAACCTAAGTAGCTTTGGTTTGGTTTCCAAGCTCAGTTTATTTTATTTTATTTTGGAGGTACCAGGGATTGAACCCAGGACTTCGCACTTGGGAAGCAGGCACTCAACCATTGAGCTACATCGGCTCCCACTTCTTTCTTTCTAAATTGGGTTCATTGAGGTATAATGTACATATGGCAAATTTCACCCTTTTTAGATGTGCAATGAATTTTGACAAGCATACAGTTGTATAACCATCACAACAATAAAAATATAGAAATTTCCATCACTTCCAAAAGTTCCCTTGGGCCACTTTCGGTCCTCTCTCTCCACTCCTCTGATCTGAGACCTGTCCCCATAGTTTTCCCTTTTCCAGAAAGTTGTATAAATGGAGTTAGACAGTAGGTAGGCTTTTGTGCCTGGCATCCCTCAGTTAACATATGTGATTGAGATCCATCCATCTATGTTGTTTGTGTCAGTGGTTTGTATCTTTTTTGTGTTGTTGAGCACTATTTCATCATATGAATGTGTCACGTTTTTTAAAATCCATCCACCAGTGATGGACATTTGTGTTATTTCCAGTTTTTAGCAATTTTGGGAAAGTTCCTATGAGCATTCACATTCTGGTCTTTTGTATGGATATACGTGCCCATTTCAATCGGGTAAATATCTAAGAGTGCAATTGCTGGGTCTTATGTTTAATTTTACGTTAAAAAGTTAAACTTTTCTAGAAACTGCCAAACTCCTTTCCACAGTGACTGAACCATTTCTCATTCCTACAGCAACATATGTGCACTTGCATCCCTGGGATAAATCCCACTTGATCATGGTGTGTAATTCTTTTAATATGCAGATTCGGTTTGCGAGTTTACTGTTGAGGATTTTTGCTTCTATATTCATAAGGGATATTGATCTGTAATTTTCTTTTCTTGTTGTACCTTTATCTGGCTTTGGTATTAGGGTGATCCTAGCCTGATAGAATGAGTTAGGAAGTGTTTCCTCCTCTTCAAGTTTTTGGAAGAGTGTGAGCAGGACTGGTGTGAATTCTTTTGGAATATTGGTAAAATCCACCAATGAAGGCTTCTGGTCCTCAGCTTTTCTGTTGAGGGGTTTTTGGTTACTGATTCAATCTCTTTACTAGTTATTGGTCTGTTGAGATCTTCTGTTTCCCCTTGAGTCTATGTAGGTATTTGTATGTTTCTAGGAATTTGACCATTTTATCTAAGTTATCTAATATGTTGGTGTATAGTTCATAGTAGTTGCTTATAATCCTTTTTATTTCTGTGAGTTTGGTAGCTGTTTGCATCCGCTCTCTCGTCAGTCTAGCTAATTGGTTTTATTGAGTTTTTCAAAGAATCAACTCTTGGTTTTGCTGATTCTATTGCTTTTTTAGTCTCTAGTCCATTTGTCTCTGCTTGAATCTTTATTTTTCTTCCTTTTGCTTACTTTGGGTTTAGTTTGCTCTTATTTTTTTAGATCCTCCTGTTGTAAGGTTAGGTATCTGATTTTAAATCTTCCTTCTTTTTTAATGTAAATGTTTGGAGCTATAAACTTCCCTCTCAGCACTGCTTTTGCTGGATCCCAAAAGTTTTGGTGTGTTTTCATTTTTATTCACCTCAATATATTTCCTAATGTCTCTTGTGGTTTCTTCTTTAACCTAGTGGTTAAGAGTGAATTGTTTCATTTTCACCTATTTGTGTATTTTCCAGTTCTCCCTCTGTCATTGATTTCTAGCTTCATTCTGTTGTGGTCAGAAATGATACATTGTATGAGTTCAATATTTTTGAATTTTTTGAGTCTTGTTTGTGACATAAGATATGGTCTGCCTTGGAGAATGACTCATGTACACTTGAGAATAATGTGCATTCTGCTGCTGAGTGAAACGTTCTATACATGTCGGCATCTAGCTGGCTTGTACTCTTGCTCAAGCCTTCTCTTCCCTTATTGATCTTCTGTCTAGATGTTCTATCCATTATGAAAGTGGTGTATTGACTTCACTCTCGTATTATTAATGCAGAAAAATATTTCTCCCTTCAAATCTGTCAATGTTTGTTTTATATGTTATAGGACTCTGCCATTAGATGCATACATATTTATAATTTTTATGTCTTCTTTGAATGGACTCCTTTATCAGTATGTAGTGACCTTCTTTTTCCATCATAAAAGTTTCTGAGTTAAAGTCTATTTTACCTGATATGAGTATAGGTACCCCAACTCTCTTTTGGTCACTATTTGCATGGTATATATTTTTTTCCATCCTTTCACTTTCAACTTACTTGTGTCTTTGAATTTAAGATGAGTTTTCTTTGTTGTTAGTTTCTGAATTTTTATCTTGTTCCTTTGGATGGTCTATCATTTCCTGTTTCTTTGTTTCTCTTATAATCTATTTTTTCATATTGTACATTTTAATATTTTTGTGTGTTAATTCTGGTATCTTGGCACTGAGTTGTCTCTTTCTTGAGTTTGTATCCAACAAGCAGCTTGTCCTCCAGCTGTTTCTGCCTACAGGGCAAGCTCTGGGTGGTTGAACTGGAGAAGGGTTTCTTGGTTCACTTTTTCTGGCTGTCACCCCATGGACTGGCAGCAACAGACAGGCACCTCATTATGTGCATAGGACTTACTCTTCTCCTTCCAGAACAGGGCCAGGGACCCCAATGGGTAGGCAGGCTCCCTATTGTCCTGGGGAGGGGGCGTGCGAGGGGCCACCAAGAGTGCCAGGAACTTCTACTAGTTTTAAAGCTGCATTTTCTTGATTCAGCCATTGCCTGGTTTATAGCCCTTTAACTGCTTTCCAGAGTTCTGAAGACCATGGCACTGCCTGTTTATACCAGATGTTCAACGCTTCTGTTGAGGAACGGTGCCCTGGGGCATCTGTGCCTCGTCCTGGTTGACTGGAAGTTGGAAGCTTTCCATTTGAAGTCTGGAATACTGCTATCTAAGTCTACATTTTTCAACATTGAACTATGTATTCTGCTTTGAATTTGTGGCATTTCTTAAAACTGTGGCTTGACAATTTTTTATTAGCTTTTATCAGTTTTCAAATATCTTTTCTAATATTAATTCTAATATTGTTTTTGCCCCATTCTTTTTCTCCTGTCTTTCTGGGCTCCATTCATATGTGGCTGGCTTTTTCACTATCTTACATATTTCTTATTCTCCTTTTTAAAATGTTTTTCCCATCTATCTTGCTTTCTTTCCTTAGTTTGGATTTTTTTTTTATTGACCTGTGCTCCAGATCCTCTCATCAGCTCTGTCCAGTCTACTAAGTGCATTTAATGAGCTCTGACTTTAGTCATGGCACCTTTCAGTTCTATGATTTCCACTGGATTTTTTTCTATATATTCCAGTTCTTTGGTGAAATTCTTCTTGAGATATATTTCTTTCAAAATATTAATCACAGTTATTTTAAAATCTGTGCCTGATGATGTTAATAACTAGTTCATGCATGGGTGTGGTTTTTTTGTTTTTTTTTGTTTTTTTTTCCTTCTGTCCTGTTTTTTAGTATGCCTGCAATTTCTGTTTGAACCCTGTCCTCCAGCAGGCAGCCTAGGGGCAGTGTACTTTGGTCCAATCATGGACTGAAGTAATTTGAGACTGGTCTGCAGTCTTTGTATGGCTTTTCTACTTCTTTTTATCCAATTCCTAAATATTTCCCTTCAGTTGTCCTAAGACCCTGGGATATTTCACAGGGTTCTACCTCCCTGGTGGTTCCTGAAGTCTTATTTCTGTCTCCTCACCACCAAGAAACTGCTGAAAACTCTACTCTGCTTTTTATATGCTTTATTACCTTCTTAGTGTTTTATCCTAAATCCTTGATTATCAAATGCCTCAGTGAGCTTTTTTTCTCCTTGAAATCTGGCCCCTCAGCAACTCCCTGATGCTGTCATACAGATTTTTAAAAAATATTTTTATTTGACTTTTTAAGCTTTTCTTGGTAGCAGTATTACTCTTTTACTGAATCTTCCATCATAGATTAAGACAGAAGTTTCTGTCTGCTTTCTTGATTGGAATTTAAGCTTCTTCTGTGAATTTGGAAATGTTAGGAAACTGATTTTAGATCCATTCATTCATTGTCTCCATCAAATGTCACTGCTTCTCCATCTCACAAATAATCTTAGATAATTAAAAATCACTTTCTTCTTTCCCCATCTGACATTAGCCTCATCTTTAAAAAACTGTTCAATTCACTATGTGTGCGTGTGTTACTGCCTCCTTTCTCCAGATCGTGTTAAACAGTCCTGACCTTGTTTCAAGACAGAAAGGAGCTCACTTCTCTTGTCCTCTGTCTCAGGCCTTGCTGTACGGACTTTATATAAGTTACCCCTTTTGCATCCCCCATTAGATGCTGCTACAAAGAGGGCCGAGTTGGCCCCTGACGCGTCCTGGCTCTGTTGTGAGGATTCAGTCCTTCTGCCTTCTGCAGACATCCACGGAGTGCTGAGTAGTTGCCAAACACGACCCAGTCCTGAGCTTCAGACGTGAGAAAGACATGCCTGAGCCCTCTAGAAGCACAAAATGCCAGGTGAAGCTGCAGGTGCAACAGACCACACAAAGGCGGGCAGGTAGAGCAGGGTTACTGAAACAAGACCTGGAGTCAAGGAGGACCTTCCAGAGACGGCGACGTCTGAGCTGAATGTGAGACGCGTGAGAGCTGGGGCTGAGCAGGGGGGGCCGTGTGTGAAAACAGCGAGGTGTGCACGGCCCTGGTGGGAAGCCCTGTGCAGAGGTGGTGAGCTAGGTATGGCCACAGCAAGGGGGAGAGGGCTTGGGAAGGGCAGCGGTAAGGTGGGTGAACTGTCTAGCATGACCTCTGTGCCTAAGACCGAGACTCAGCGATGTTAGTCCAAGAGCTCGGACCCTGGAATCTGCCTGATGCCTCTCTGTGCCATATACTAACTTTTGGACTAAGGACTAGTAACTTTACCATTTTGAACTGTTTCATTAGGATATTGTAAGAATTATATGCATCATTTACATGATAATTACTTAAAGCAGAGCCAGGTACACAAAATCATTCAGTAAATATTAATGTTGTCATTATTAGTCCTTTAGCTCTTCTTTCTCTATGAAACCAGAAGTAGCCTTAGAAATGTTAGAAGGCTGTAGCAATAGAATCAATAGAAAGCTGTTCAGTGGGACAGATCAGTAGCAGCAAAGTGTGTAACCTGGAAAATGGAAATTCAGGAGAGGCAGGGTTTTCGGAATCTATGTTTTGGCTGCCTGTAGCCGACCATAGGGGGTCAGCTCTGAGCACACACCTAAGGAGAGATCCTTCCTAGGGAGAATTATAGGTCCTATGTCACATTTTCATCCCATACATAGTCATCTCCCTACAGCCAGTGGTTTCTTTGTCAACTATAAAGAAGACTGAGCTAGTCCTACTTTGATTTTTCTTCCTGATTTTAATGAACAGGAAATTAAACAGCCATAACCTGCTGTCTCTCTGTTTACATCTGCGGACTCCATTACCCATGTTCTATTTCTGTGTACATGGCTGAGTCATAAAACACATGCAAGTACTTTTCCTAGGTCTCTAAACCATGTAGTTTTTTAAAGATTCTATTTCTTTGAGTCCCTATGCTATAACTTTCTAATCAGTCCCGTTTTGTTGTTGTTGTTGTTTGTTTGTTTGTTTTAAAGGAGGTACTGGGGATGGAACCCGGGACCTTGTGCATGGGAGGCAGGTGCTCAACCACTGGGCTACAGCCACTCCCCAGTCCCCTGTTTTTGACATTTACATTGTTTTTAAGTCATCACAGTTGTAAAAAAATGCTAAAAAGCCTCATTTAAATGTTTTCCTATGATAAATTTTTGGGAACAGTTTACTTAAAATTCTTAATTGAGTGTAATAGAAATCAATTGAAAACTCATGCAAAAAATGGATAGGTTTTATAGGGGTACATGGTATTTCTCAGAACTCGGTGTCAGGGGAGTTGTCAGGAACCAAGGCAGGGAGCAGTCAGTTGATCCCCATTCTGCTTGACTCGGATTGCTGGTGGCTCTCTCCTCTCCTGCAGGGCGGCTTTCCCTGCTTGACTCGGATCGCTGATGGCTCTCTCCTCTCCTGCAGGGCCGCTTTCCCTGCTTGTCTGGGATCGCTGGTGGCTCTCTCCTCTCCTGCAGGACAGCTTCCCTGCTTGACTCAGATCGCTGGTGGCTCTCTCCTCTTCTGCAGGGCGGCTTCCCTGCTTCTGGGTGTGTGGGGAAGATGGCTGCTCCTAGGGACTGTACTTGTGCATCTTCAGTGCCAGGGCCAGGCTAGCCTCGCTGGTTGTTTCAATTCCAAATCCTGGGGATGCATCTGACCCCGTTGGAGAGCAGGTGTCTACACCTGGGCTAATAACTGTGTTCATTTGTCACGGGGACCGCCTCAGTGAACAGAAGGGGCTCTTCTCGGAGAAAGGGGATTGTGACCTCAGCCCATGCTCCAAGTTTTCCACTTAAAGCATGATGACAGAAAATCCATTTTTATAGTGGTTGGAATTGCTTTCCAAAAGGGCAGTTCCATTGAAGTCATATTACACATACCTATTTTTTTTTAAAAATATTTGTAGTTAGATACTAAAAATACTTGTTTACCACTTCTTCATCACCTATGAGTAGAGTTTCATGGCTAACTGAGAAAGTCTAATTTACAGTCAACGATCACTGAATGTTTGCATCATGTAACTGTTGTGCCAGAGACTTCTGTACATAGAAGGAAGTTTATAATCCGGCCACTGTTCCTGAGAACCAGGCACTCTAATTGCAGTTGCTTTAATGCTGGAGGAAAAGTCCTTTTTAGCCGCGTCTCGGTTGGCAGCGTTCCACGCAGAGGTGGCCGTGTGGGCCTTTGTCTGGAGGTAGGACAAACATCTGCACGAATGAGCTGAAGGCCTTGGGTTTACCTCTGAGCTGCCTGCTCCTGGGTCGGGCGGCTTGCTACTGGGTTGTGCGTCTTGTGTTCATTTAGATTTTTAGGCCCCCGCTGGAGGCACTGAGGCTGCTTTGGCTGAAGTTTCATCCTACCCTGGGCTCTAGCAGGACTTTCCCAGGGTCTCTTGGCCGTGGCACTGGATGCTCATCTTAATACCTTTTCCTTTTTAAAATTTAACTTACTTTATTGAAGTGAAATTCACACAACAAAAAATTAACCATTTTAAAGCGTGCAATTTGGTGGGTTTTAGGACATTCACAATGTTATGCAGTCACCCTCTTTATCAAGTTCCAAAACTTTTTCATCATCCCCAGAAAAAATCCTGTTCCCTTAGGCAGTCACTTCACACTTCCCCCTCCCTAGTAACTTCTTCATAATTTTAAAATCCACAGCTGAAAACGTTTGTGAGCAAACTTGACCTTGTTGCTGTGATGCTTTCACTCTTTGAAATCATTTGTCTGTTTTACAGCTCTTCAGTTGACAGATTGAGAATTTCAGTGAAGATTTTAATAGCAAAACGTGCAAATTTACGGTTTTGTTCATTTATACAAATGAATGCTATCTGCACAGTAGAGAAATTCTGCCACCTGCATATGTCTAAGGTACCACATTTGGCCAGTAAGTGTCATTAGTACCAAATGTAGACCTTTTCCATTTGTGGATTTGACATTTGAGGTATCAAATATTGATGGAGGAGCCCCAAAGTTTCAAGATTTGTAGTACAGTATTTTTATCCTTTTTTAGATTAGAAAATTTGAGGTATCATGAAGTCTAGCCGTTAGCTCGTGATCTTCTGGTTTGTGTTGCTGCATTTTGAATTAAAATAACTGATCTTTAGCCTCATTTTGTAGTCCACCCATTAGCACTCTTGTATTTATTTACTCTTAAGGAGGATGGGTTGAAAGCCGGGTAAGAAGGTCTCTGTTTTGGTGGAAGATGTTGGCAAATGATGGATTGCCTCTTTGGAAGGAGAAATGTGCCCTTGGGGTTTTCAAGTTGGCTGTGTGTGCCTGTATTGGCAGCCAGAATGAAGCAGAAGAAGTAAGTTCTTCCATTCTCTTTCCTGACTTGGAACCCTTTATTTCCCGCTGACACACGCCCTGGCTGGCATTCGGGTTCTTGGCCTTCATGCTTTGTTAAGGGCTGGTAGGTTTTTCTGAATTAAAAGTAGCTACTTTATGAGCTACACGATGCTCAGCACCATTGACAGCATTTCTCTAGGAACGTTAGCTTTCAGTTAAAATAAGTCTCGAAGTGAAGTTTTGGGAGATTTCCTGATTGAACTTGGGGCTCCCTCTACCAGCAGCACAGCTAAGAGCCCTAATAATGCCGTGATGGAGTTAAAGAAGAGTGGGGGTACGCGGGCTGCAGAGCTCCGCGAGCGTGGCCTGAGCGGAGAGGGCTGCATCCCAGCCCCACGTACAAATCGCCTTTCCACCGGCTGTGGATTCACGTGAGTGGCGAGGGAGCGGGGGGCAGCCCCTGCTGGGGTGGGCGCCGCATCAGAGGGAGGGGTCTTGCCAAGACTGCTTGTGTGTGCAGAGCTCAAGGGGACAGCCCCCTGATGGGCTGCTCTCCGCCGACCAGCTGCTCTCCCCTGCTGCACTGGACATTTGTTGATTAGGTATCACAGAATGCTAGGAAAGTTTGGTCCAGAGAAAGTAATTCCTGGTGATGTTTCATTTAGTTCATCACCTTCTTTCTTGGGATTTGATTCCCAGTCTTCTATATGTTTTACTGTGTATGTTTTTTTCCTTTTTATCCTCAATGGAAATTTGTCAGGGGATAAAGAAAAATAATATTCCCTCACCCTAACTTAATTTTTCAAGCCAACTAGGTGAAAGGGAGAGAGAGTTGTGTGTGTGTGTGTGTGTGCGCGCACTTAGGAAATCGGATGATTGTCATTCATTTTATTCTTGATAGGTAGTTTGGCTTTCTTATGAACATATCTTTGGTGGGTTAAAACCTTTTTAATTCTCTGAAATGGATTAAATAGTCTCATAGTAGCATCTCACGTAGTTCCTTTTCCAATACTTTTTCAATGAAGCTCTTGTCCTTTGGGGGTCTGTGGTTACATACTCTATTGATAATCGGAAACGTTTTTAGTTATTGTCAGTCTTCTTGGTCATTGAATGATACTAGATTATAAAAAAAGTTTGAAGATACTGTGTCTAGTTTTGACCCAGTTTCTCTTTGTATAAAAATGTAGTCTGCTTTGAGACCCCGTGGAGTACTGAATGTCCTGGCTTCTTACTTCATTGACATCAGTGATTGTAGCCAGGAGGGCCTCCTTGGTATGACATCATACAGGTGCAGGTGACCTTTTCTGAGCAGGAGCAGGTAGTTTGTTTTCCAGATGCGATCGGACAGCCGTGATTATGAACCCCTGTACTCACCTCCTTTGTGGTATCGTTAGTGGGGTTCTGAATACAGTTCGAGTCTGGATACCACCAGTGAAATATTTAACTCTTTCACCTGTGGCACTGGGACGCAGACTGGACCGCCGTAGGACGTATTTGGCGTTTTGTTTTTAAGTTGCTTTGTTCCGTGGCTTGTCTCTAGTTTCTGCAGGCTTGCCTTTTAGAAGATTCCATGTTCTTCCTGTACGGCTAGTCTGTGGTGCTCATGCCACTTCACCTAACCTGGCTAAATGCACGTGTTTGAGGATAAAAATGTGGATTTCACCCTAAATGCACCATTGAATTTTGCTTTCTTTCATACTTATCTGAGGCAAGAAGGGGAAGCTGAGGGTCTCCAATTCTGATCCTGCCTCTGCATAGTTGCATGAACTGGGCGTGCCCAGAGCTGCTGACCGCACAGTTTAGGGTGCCACTCCCAGCACCTGTGAGGTAAAAGGTCCTTGGTTCTGTTCCTTAGAACACGGGGAAGGCGACTCCCAGGTTTGGGCAGTGCAGGCGCTGCTAGCAAGTCTGTTCTCTGAGGGGCTCCGTTTCCTCACAGGAGAAGCCTACTGGAGTACCCCCTCGCGGTAGCCCCTCTTCCGTGAATTGGCCTTGTTTGCAGGAGGATAGCAATACCATCTTGGCTTGTAGTAGTTTATTTCAAGAGAAGTTGACCTCTTGTAGCATTTGACTTCATCTGTAGACTGCCTGCCTGCAAGAGTTCCTACCATGTATTTCAGGTGCCTTAATCTGTTACTGGAAATCAGAAAGACGTTTACTTAGGGACCACATTGATTCTTTTGTAAAGTAACAGTTTTGGCGACACGAGTAACTCATGTTGCTAAAAGTGGACAACTGGCTAAGAGTCTGAATAAATGATTTCCAGATCTTTTCTGTATGAAAGAAACATTGATCAAAAGTAATAAAATCCATGAAGAATATGTTTCATTCTATTGGAGCATATATATCTTTAATATTTTGGTAAATATTAAATCTCCAAAATAATAAAATTTAAAATAAAATTCAAAATAATAATTTTTTAAGTAATAGAAACATATAAAGCAAATTTATAAAATGAAAGATCCTTTCTCCCTCACCTGAGGGTACTTCAGGTGGTATGGTACATATCTTTCTAGAATTTTCCCTTGCACATATGAAAATTAATTTGAGACTTTTGAGCAACTCAGAACTTTCTAACTTTAAAAGGATATGAAACTCCTAAGAATTTATTAGGATAGGAAATTAGTTTGGGCAATGAAATAAACTTGTAGACAGACTGATAAAGATCAGCCATAAGTCTGAGTTCCTATTGATGTAGGTATTTGCTTAACATCTTTCCTTCAAAACCTCTTTTTTCCTTGTTTGTTGGAATATTCTGGTTTCTTAAACCTAGAAGCAGTCATCCGGCAACATGAAATGCTGATTTACTCTGACAAGCAAAAGTCCCCCCTCTTTTCTGAGATTGTCTGAATAGACAGGCGAGTTGCTTACTTTTACAGAACTTGCCTTTTTTGTTTTGAGTTTTACTGTAAGTGATGACAGTATAACCAAGTGTGGCAGTTTGGAATTGTTTATGAATTCCAAAAGTAGATACTGCATTATGTTTGTGAGCTGGTCTGTTCCTCTGGGCATATTAGATTGTATTAGATTCAGAGGTTTCTCTTTTACTTGATTAAATTATGATTAGGGCTTTGATTGGGCCATGCTAGTAGGTGGAGACTCACAGAGAAAACCGCATGGGAGAGGACAGAGTTTGAGTTTTGATGCTGGAGCCCTGGGAAGTAAGTGCACAGAGGAGAACACAGAGGAAGAGATGAGCCTGATAGTCTACAGCTGGCCTTGTGAAGCTCACGGAGCAGCTGAGCCTGAAAAGAGACAGCCCAGGGGGGAGAGACAAGCCCTGTGGCAGCGCACAGCTGAGAGCGGAAGGAGCTGGGACCACCGAGCCTCGGGAGGAAGAGGGAGCCTGAACCCTGGCAGACGTGGGCAGCCATCTTGCTCCAACACGAGGCAACAGACTTTGGTGAGGGAAGAAACTTACTCTTTAGGGCCTTGTGACTGTCAGCTTCTACCCCAAATACATACCCTTTAAGAAGCCAACCGATTTCTGGTACTTTGCGTCAACACCCCTTTGGCTGACTAGTACACCAAGAAACATCTGTGTACAAGTATTCTGCCTATAAAGCCTCAGAAAAGTCTGTGATGTTTCATTGGCAGAGAGTGCAAGGAAAATTCTTTAGTTTGGATAAGAAAGTCTTTGCACTCAACCTGGTCAGAGCTGCGGGGCTGAGCTGATCTTTGAGTAACCGTGATCTCCTGAAAGCATTCATGGTATGGTCTTATTTCTCTTAGTCTGGTTGTAGTTTCTCAGCTGTCCTATGAAAAGGACAGTCTCTTAAGTATAGCCAAAGGAGGGTTTTTTTGGACAAATAATTTGAATAAAACCTCTTGCTCACTTTTACAGCTGTTGACTTGGATATTCTGAGGAATGTAGGTAAGTTAGCTTGATAGAGTTGATTTGGGGCATTTTAAATGAAGCAAAAACACGAGTTGATTTAAGTTTTAGAAGTAATACTTTTTAAAGAAGACTGTCTTTTGAATCTTACATGCTGTTCATATTACATTTTGTTTGTGGTATTTAGTGTCTTTATCCCTACTTCAGGAAAATTCTAGAATGTGTGAAAATGCAAAGCTTCTTATGAACAAATGTGAGTCAAGTACATGCTCATGTACTATTTGGAAAGGGTAATAGTTGACTGTGGTGCTCTGTTTCAGAGTTAAGCTGCCAAAAACAAAAACTCTCATTAGCAATGGGTGAGAGTCTTATATATGGCTACAACTGACCACAGCCTTTTTAAGGTTCGCCTACACTAGCATGGAGTCACGTAGGAATTACCACATGCATGCTTTAGTTTACTGTCCTCTGAAGCATCTAGAACCTGGTTATTGGTCAACTGTGTGTTGACTGTTATAGTTGTGCATTTGAGTAAACAAGGGGAACGCAGAAGAGGCAGGGTCGGGAGAGAGGAGGGAGAAAACCAGGACGACTTGAATGTTGAGGATTCAAAATGCTCCGAGCATGTTTAACTTGGCAATTTTGCTTTCACATTATCTCACTAGTGACAGATGAAGTTTGGGGGAACACAGCTTTATTTCTGCTGTTTTATGATATGTTTAAAAAACACAGGACATCCTGAATCATGAAGTTATTTCTAAAAGGAAAATGTTGAAACCGTTGACTTAGTAAGATCACCGACTAAGGGTTCAGGAATGCACTTTTATGGGGTCTGCCTCAAGCAGGCTTGGAGGTTTTATGATGTTCTTAGGCCAGAAATGTTGGAATAAAAGCATATTTTAAAAACAGACCCCAGGAATCAGAATTCTTGAACCTCAGTAGATCAGCTGAATTGCATTTTTTTTTTTTTTTTTTTTTTTTAATGGTACCAGGGCTGGGGATTGAACCCGGGACCTCGTAAGTGGGAAGCCGGCGCTCAACCACTGAGCCACACTGGCTCCCTGAGTTTGGTTTTTCATTTGTTTGCTTGTTTTTTGTTTTTGTTTTTTTTAGGAGGCACCAGGACCCAAACCCGGGACCTCCTGTGTGGGAAGCAGGTGTTCAACCACTTGAGCCACATCTGCTCCCCTGAATTGGCTTTGTGTTGGGTCTTTGTACTTAGAGTGGTCCAGCTGGGAGTTTCTCTGCAGCGGGGACGTCCTCGTCCTAATTAACTTAGGCCACATTCTTCCCACCCCTACCCCCCAAGAGCTTTCAGTTTGCATAGTGTGAATTATCTAAGAATGACTATACTATATCATTAATAGAAAGTCAGCTTTCTGATGCCAGTCCTCATTTTATTTAAATTGTAATAACACTAGGTTAAAAAAAGTCCATGAGATAAACAGAGTATCGGTTAATTGCTTAATCTTATTTATTAGAGTAAAAATGGCCATTCTCCTTTAGATGCATCATTTATTTTTTAATTTTTTTATTTGGTGTGTTTTATATCAGCTTTAGAGTACTTTGGTATGCCATCTGTCCACCACTGCTCTCTTTTGTCTTTTACAACAGGATTTTTTTTTTTATTTTTTGAAACGGAGATGGTAGTTGGGAAGCTTCTATCTGCTTTTAGCTTGGGAATGTGTGATTATTTCTATCAAATATTCTGATTAAAGATGTAGGATCCTAAAGATATTTTAAACACAAGCCTCCTTATGTTTCTTGAGGTGAGCAGGCAAAGAGGGCGATGTATTTTTGTTGCGGTAATGTTTTTTGTTTTGTTTTGTTTTGTTTTGACCCATGGCGTAAACAGAATTTCTCTGATAATTTAAGTGTTTTAAAAAGACTTTGTGTGTTTTAGAAAGAAATGAGTTAGTTTTTCTGACATAGTTAAACTAAATTGTCTCTGTCTTAATGTTTAATAAATTCATTTTTAACCCAGATCTCTTATTCGTTCTTTGAGCCTCTCCTTTATTTGTTATTGGGAATGGGCTAAAAGACTTACAGCACCTAGTGCAGTCAGAATTAATTTCCTAAACTCATGTATTGGTTTATTTAAAGGAAAAGGGAAAGAACATTGTAAAGCTTTTCTAGTTTATACTAAAAGCTTAAATCCTTTTTGTATCGAGCTAGAATGTGATAGATTATTTATGTGGCTTTCCTGTACTATCTACTGCGGCTTCCTTCTTTAATATTAATATAAGTGAAATAATGTTTTAAAACAATGTTGAATTCAGCATTTACTGAGCTCTTGCTCTGTGCTGGGTTCTCTGCTGTTCCTTGCAAGGGAGCCCGGACTCGACCCTTGGCTTACTTTGGCCGCTCATCTCCATTCCCTCTCACTGCCACTGCCTTAGTTCAGATCCATCCCATCGATTTCCTGCCATCTCATGGTGCGTTCCACAGCTAGGCCAAACCACAGTGTTAGTATCCATCAGCTTTAAATAGTTTTCTTAATAACTGTATTTACTTTGTGCTATTACCAGCCAACAATTTCTGATTGGAACTAAATTTTAGTCTAAGATCCAAAAGCACAACTGTCATTAATCACATTTAAGAAGTGAATTAGGCAAGGGTTTTTATTCATTGAAAAGAAAATAACCCTGATGAACCATCTTCCTGAAAAGAAATGCACTTTTTCTGTTACATGAGAATGGTTCAGTGATCCATGAACTTTCTTCAGGATCTAAAATGCCTCTTCAAATCCAGCATCACAGCTTAGAACACTCTTTAGCTTCTTTCTCAAAGCTATCTCCCGAGTCTAACGAGGTGCCTTTGGACAGGGTCAGTTGTTGAAGGCATCCTGGTTTCTAGAAAACCTCGTTTAAAATGTAAGTTGATAACCACAGAGGCCTAAGCACAAAACTCTTCTGTTAGTGGAGAGCAGTGCTGTGGGGCAGGTATCAGGTCTGTTGTAAGTGCGGCAGAGATGCCTGTTTGTCCCTCAGTCTCCATCCCCCCCCCCCCTTTTATGGTTACAGAATTTTTTAGCTGGAAACAATTAACCTGAATCCTTGGTGTGCATTTTCCAGTCTGCCTTGCCGGTGTGGTCATGTGATTAAGTTATAGCCAATGGCATAAGCAGCAGCACTGCGTGCCAGGTAGCTTCTGTGCTTGTGCTGCTTTGTCCTTCCCCGTCCTGTTTCTTGAGACACGGCTGGTGCTACTGTGGGCCGTGAAGCTGAGGGCATGCACAGCAGAGGTGTGGAGAGAAGGCGCCTGGCTCCCTGAAGTCTGGACAGCCTACAGGACTTCTCCCTGAGAGAGAAACCCACTTTTGTTTTGTGTAAGCCACTTATTTGAGGTTTTCTGTCACTCGTAGCCGATCTTTGAATCTCTGACACTGTAATATACTTTATGACCTTGGACAGTGAGTATCCAGAAAGGGGAAGAAGAAACTGCCTAGCACGTGGCAGATTTGATTTATTTCATTTTCAGGGGATTTAAATGTCGGGTTTATGTTAAGATTCCCATGATCATTTTAAGGTCTCTTCTAAACTTGAGTTGATAACTTTGTAGTGTTGAACTTTGTTTTACTAAATACTGTACTTTATCATTTCTAAGACACATGTTTTCATATTTTAATATCTCTGAAATTAGGATGTGTTTTACTTTTAGCTTTGACTTACAACCACCAGAACAGAATTTGACATCTGACTTTTGATGGTCCATAGGTGCCACCAAAAATGGCTGAACTTAGCAGCATAAAAATATTAAAGCATGAATACCTTCTTAAGATTGGCAGGTTACAGTAGCCAACCAGGAATAATGGTTACTGAGCAGCACCTGAAAGAGGCAGTAGTTTTAGGTTCAGAGATAGTCTGTTTGCAGCTCAAGGACTCATATTGGCATCTTCTGTGTCTCCAACCCAAAAGAGTTAAGTTGTTTGGGGTTTTAAAAAAAAGGAACGGATTCTGAATAGAAATAGAAAACAGGATAGATAGTAAAGATTCAAAGGAATCCTTTTTCTTAGTTCTTTAATTATCATCATATGCAGAGTTTGAGAAGACAAGCAGTGCTAAACCCATTCTATAAAAGAACAGTTTGCTCTTCTTTTCTAGAGGCTATCATTTTTCACTCAGTTGTTTCTAGTACTTAATTCCATATTTTAAAACAATATACATATACTTCTATCTCTTGACATCACTTTTAAATGTCATCTATCAACTATTAGAATTAAGGATTTGGGATTTATGACACTTCCTTCGCCTTCCCAAGTCTTTCCATTATAGCTGTATGACAGGTTTTGTTTAAATCCGTATTCAGTGTTCCCATTATTATGATTATGTACATATTGTCCCTGGGGAGCCAAGTAGTGTACTATGATAATATTTCCTTTCCTTTGCAACAATTGTTTCATTTTTGCTTTTTTATCTTCAAGAACAGACTCACATTTAATAACTTTTTTTTTCTAGACCTCAAGTACAAGTGGATGACTTAATCCTGCTTTTAATGACACATTACCATCATTTGTTGATGAAATGCATTTAATTATTAATGGTGATTTACAGAATAATTTATAGTTTATAGATGATTAATGCTTTTTCTTATACAAATACACAAGCTGTTTTATGTGTAATAGTTTCTGTCTTTTTTTGCCAATTTATTTGTTTTCTTTGAATGTCTGGCAAAAACATCTCATATCCTCCAAAAGCTCTCTAAGAGTTTTCTTAGCTATATTTTACAACTTGTTAAAACATTCCAATATTTATTCGCTTTATGATTTTCCTAGAGATATCCTTACTGGACTTCTCCTGATTTCCCGCCACCATTTTGGCTGCTTGTCATCTAGACGTTTCTGGGGGGTTCCTTTTCCCTTTGTTGGATTCCCTTTTTCTTAGGTTATACTCCTACTTGGTTTTTATCCTTATTTGGAGGATTATATGAGAATTCATATAAAGCATTTAGAATAGCTTCTTATGCATAAAAAGCTATCAAGCTACTATTGGTAATAAAAAATATTTTTTATCTGTTCTAAAACATCATAGTTACATGCAATGGTCAAGTCTGTTATTCATTATGTGAGATGCTTAGTGGAAATCTTCAGTTTGGAGACTAATGTCCTTCAGCTTTAGAAAAAATTCTTGCATTATTTCTTTGATTATTTCTACCAGTCCCCACCCCCCACTTTGTCCTTTGTCTGATAACTGAATTGAATGCTAGATCTTCTGGATGAATCTCTACTTTTAAAAAGTCCTTCTACCCTTTTCACTTTTTTTTTTTTTTTTTTTTTAAGATTTATTTTTATTTGTTTATACCCCCCTTTCGGCGTCAATTTGCTTTTGCGTTTTTCTGTGTCTGCTTGTGTCCCTTTGTCGAGTCATCTTGCTGCGTCGGCTCACCGTGCCACAGGGGCCGGCCTGTCTTCACCAGGAGGCCCCGGGAATCGAACCTGGGGCTTCCCATATGGTAAACGGGAGCCCAACCAATTAAGCCACAGCCGCTTCCCCTTAGAATATTTCTTGAACTCAGTCTTCTAAAATTTTATTTTGGCTTTCACATTCATTTCTGAGCATCATTATTTTCTGCTTTAAAAAATAACACTCTTTTGCATGGATGTTACACATTTTCTTTTAGGATATTAATTATAGATTAAAAATTTTTTTTTTCTCTTGCCTGCATTGCCTCAATTTCTTTTGACTTTTTTTTTTTTCTTTTTTTGATTTCTTTTCACTTTTGTATCAGAAGATGTCCTCAAATACTGGCCTGGTCCGGGCTTCCTTTTCAAGACTGAGCCTCCAAAATCTAAGAAGCTCTGGACTGGGGACAGGGTTGCCAGCCTGTGGCCTGCATGGTAGTATGAACAGGTGACCAGTGGATTATTTGTTGGAGACCCCTAAATGTCAGTATCAGTGGGTCTTTTCTCTGGACACAATGCAGTTTCTGCAAAGATGGTTCTCTGATCTCTAGCCTAGGGGCTACAAGCCTGGTGGGTGCTGATAGTGGAGCTTAAGGAACAAGCTAGTAGCTCGACATTCAGTATGCACAATTTCACCGAGTTTCCGTGCTTTCAACTCCTCTGTGTCTAATGCCTCTAAATCACTTTATTCTAAGATTATATAGCAGTCTCCTGAGTGAGGGAGTGGTACACACAGGGGTGAGGCATATCTAATGGATCCTTATAGAGCATTCCTTCCCTACTACCAGGCCCTGCTTTTGTTTGTGTCTTACTCCTGGGGCATTCTGGACATAGGTGGGGTGTACTGATTTGCTTCCTCATGTTTCCTTCTCTGTGACCTTTTGTACTCTGATAAGTCATTTCTGCCTTCATATTTTGAGGTTTGCCATTGAAGTGTCACTGAATTTCTGTTTCTTGTTCTCATTTTTTTCCTGCATGAGTCATGAAAATTAAATATAAATAAAATAAATTATGCTGCCTTCAAATTCAGAAAAGAATGCATATGCCTGCAGCATGCTGTATTGACTTGTCTTGATCTGTGGAAAGATGACCTTTGAGTTTCAGGAAATATATAGGGAGATTTCCCTCTGTCCATTGTTAATATTTAGTTGTAGAATGAAACATTCTTGCTAGTGCTATTTTTCCACAAGCATTTTTATCACCACTTTGTGTCACTTGTGTATGCCTCCAGATGTGAGTTGTCTCTCATTAAACTACCATCATCCTCAAGGTTAAATTTAGCATTTAAATGCCTTATAGCAGGTTATATGGGCTTCAAATAAAAAGAATAGATTACATTGATACTTTGAACCCTAGTAGTGAAGCTGAGGAAGTGTTGGATTCCTCTAGGTTCTTGGCCATGTCCCATAAAAGAACTTAAGAACATGCCACTTTAGTTAAGCCAGGGAAAAGAATTTATTGGGCAAAAAGGGAAAGAACAGAGCTCACTGAGAAATGGGAGAGAAAGATGGAAATACATACTGAGATTTGGTGCAGGCTCCTCCAGGCAGAGAGAGCGAGCTGCCTTATGTGGTTACCTTTTAAACTATTAATTATCCCTCCCCCTTACTAATGCTAATGGGAGGGGCCTCAGCTGTTATTGGTTACCTCACCAATGGTGGGGGCCAATGGTGAGGGCTGTTTGGAATATCCGGGGCCAAGGGGACATCCCAGAAAGAGAACATGGGACCTCAAGTTTAAACTCCAGGTCTCAGCGAGGTCTTGCAGCCATGCTGTCTGTTGGCCATGTTATGGCTTGTCTTCTCCTCGTTTCCCTGACTAATCTGGCTAGCCTGCCTCAACTATCCCTCAGAGAGTTCACACTTTCATTCTTAAGGGGATGCTGAGGGGCAACGGTCATTCTTCTGTAGTTTTACTTCCTTCTGGTTAGGGCAGTAGTCCCTGTCTGACAGGGCGTAAACCTCTCTGGCTATTCTGTTGAGGTTGAGGAAAGACAGGTCCAACACTGTGGTTGGAACTGGCTAAAATCCCTGCATGACTAATATCTTGTTCTGAAAGGCATTGATTCTGGAAGAAATAAACGTAGTTAAAAATTTGAAGATACATGGCCCCACTAAAAGGATAAAGAAGATGGTGATGAGTAGGTGCCAAAAGGGGGCCAGCCATGACATACTGGACCACGAGAGTGAGAAAGGTCAAGTGTCTTCGGAGGCTGCATCCTCCCAAAGTTGATGAGAAACAGCATTCTTTCTTGAGTTTTTTTATGCTGTTGGTTAATTCTAGGGAGGGACTGTGATAGACCTCCTGGGTTTGGTATAAATTGCCAAGCTCAGTTCCCACAGCAGTGCTTATGCCTAGGATAACTAGGAGAGGTATGGAGAGGCACTGTCCTAGACATAAACTCACAAAGACGGTATAGGCAACAACAAGACAGGCATATGACAAGCAAAATAAAGACTGTCCTTAAGAAAGCCACTATTGTGTCTTATAGGCATGTTCATTAATTACTTGGAAAATGAATGAAATTACCAGGACTTTTAACATGTTCAATATCCCTCTGCATATGGTCTAGAATAGAAAAGATATCACCATAATCATCAGGCATATATCTAGAATAGGAGAGAGATAGGTACAGTACTTAAATACTAATCAATGCATAAGTTTCTCTTTGAGCTGCAATTAATAGATCTGAGCTTCAGCTGTGCAATACCATACATGTTCTCTCTCCATGGTAGCAGGCCATAATGCCAATTGTGTTTACGTTCTACTTACCTCACTCTGGTAATCATTGCTCCACTTGGCATGTCCCTCACACAGCCAGAATGCTGCTGCACCATTGACTGTAGAGAGAGACTAGGAAGATAGGCTCCAATATTTCACCGGCCTGGTGCATAGCACCCTTTGGCGCCATGAAACAGAGTCAGTCTGGTGGCAATGTCCCCTGTACATCAGGCCATATTGAGCCATCGCAGGCTGCTGCAGGAGTCTGAAACTGAAGCTTACTCTCCATCTGCTTCAGGAGCATGTTCAGAGATGTACTTTTATTGTTTTAGGGGTCAGTGACAAACCTAGCCAATAACTCAAATGGAGAGGCACCATGCAGGGTATTTGGGGCCTGGTTTGAATGCGCAAGAGAGTTTGACAATACTGAAGCCTATATCTTATTTTTTTATACTTTACAAGCACTTCCAATGCCATTTATAACATATCAAATGAACTTAACTTTTTTAGTACTTTGCTTTTTACTTCTACACCTTTACCGTGAAGACATTAATTAACAGGTATTTTACTTTAGCAGCACAGGAAAAATTATTTTCTCCATTATTTTATAAAAATCTATGATTCCCAATGGAATTAAGATTATCTTTCCTTACCACCACTTTAACATGTAGCTTGAGGTGGCCTCTGACAGGTTTCCCTGTTATGAAGTTACTTTTTATTATTAATATCAAGTAGGTTCTAATAAATGGCTTCCTGGAATTAGCCATTTAAATACTTCAGTTTAGAAGATGCTTTTACAAACTTCTTATAATTAACCATAACCACATAGACTAGTTACCTTTCATTTAAATAAGCTTATTAAATTACAATTACCAACCAATGATGTTTACTTTATCCATTTAAGAGAGGGCATATCTAAATTTCCTTTAGCTTAATTTCATTAAATATGAACTTAAAATTTTCACCATCTTAAAGATTTAATACATATAATGTTAATTTATTTAATTGGTATCCTATAAACCTAGGGAGATAACACCCAAGCTAAATAAAATTCAAACCATTATAGTTTATGCAAGGAACGCACTTTTTCCTTCCTTTACAGGAGGCTAAAACCTCTTTTCTTTAATAAAATTCTAAAACTGAATAATCTTAAAAGTGTACTACCTCTGGGTTCTGGAATATATTAAATTATTTAATTTGTTTTAATCATAATTTAGAAAATAGTTTTCCATAGCTTTCAAGGACTTTACTTACTGAAATATGGTTATAGAATTATTAATTACCCTTATTTCTAGGCTGTTAAAGGTTTAAATTGGGGAATTACAGGATAAACTATGATTCTTAATTCCCCAGCCTAGAAGTTTTAATCTGTCTCACTTAGCCCCTCTCTCAGAGCTCTTGCAAAGAGAAGGTCCTGGGGGCAGGGTAGGTTAAAGAGCTCAGGAAAATTGTTTTCCCTTTCCCAATAGTTTCTATATTCAGATTTCTATATGACCCTTCCATCCTGCTCAGCCTAATTTGAGCTCCAGGAATACTTATTCATATATATAAGCACATATTTGGTTTTACAATTTGAATAGAGCTTTTAAAAGAATTTTTATTTGTTAATTTGATATTACCGTCCCAATGTATGAAGATATACAGTAGCAAATAGAGAAATAAATTGAGAGTTAGACACAAAAACATAACTTACTAAATTTACTTAAAACTTTCATTCTTTTACAAAATAAGTTTAACTATAAAATAACACTTAAAAGATTTCTTTGAAGATTATTTCTAATTAATCTAATTTGCACTGTGACCATGCAGCTTTGCATCAGAATTTCATTCTTTAATTATTGGCTTGTAACCAAAATGTCCCCAATGCTTTAAAATACAATTTTCCTTTGCTTCAGAACTTTGCTTATTTCTCATTTTGAGTTAGGCAGACCTTGGATGAGCAAGACCAATTCCAGTATACTCTTGCTGAGGTCATTGAAGCCTCAGGGAAACTGGCTTCTCTCATGAATTGCTGCCTTTAGGAGCATCAACACTTGAGGTGGGAGCCCCCCCATCCCCAGTCCTCAGTCACAGGACTGGAAGAGTGGACGTCCAACCCTGAGAGTTGAGAATTCCACCAGGCGGCAAACACCTGAGTCATGAGAGAAAGCAGGGTCATGAATACCAGTGGAAGAACAGGGGACAGGGATGTTCAAATTTGCTTTCCCCTGAGCCATGGTGGGCAGAAGTTGCCATGAAATAAACATAAACAAAGGCAGTTTATAATTAACATCACAATAGCTGAAGTCTAAGGGCTAGGTGAAGCTAGTTACAAAATAACCATAATGAAAGATAAGTTTAGTTTATAATTACCATTACTATAGCAAGCACTAGCTAAACCTGAAGTAGCCATAAAAAAAGGTAAATTAGTTTAAGATTACCATTACAATATAGCTGAAGTCTAGGCTAAATCCACCCAGTTATAATAATTTCAGTCATTATTCTTCTGCTGTTTTATAATATAAAGGCATCTGTATAATGATCTTAACTCTTAATTACAGTTTCTAGTAAGTTTCCACTTAAAAACAATTTGGGCACTTCTGTTTGTTAACTAAGCAATTAAAACAATTTTATTAGTAACAAGTTTGCTAAGTTTTCCTGCTTTTCCTGCAGTTGAATTAATTCCTCTTTTGATTTCTTTATACATCAAATTCATAGTATTGACATTTAAAGACTCATTTTCAGGTTACCTTTTACTGTTATCCGATTTGTAACAGGTGAACCCCAAATCTGATTTATGAGCACCTAGGCATGAGCATACTAACAAAGTTAAAAGAATGCACACATTAGAATAAAAGAGAATTTTACACACTTAGCTTAGGGAAAGACTTGACTTTAGAATCACCTGGATGCAAAGCTTCCAGTGTCTGTCCATGGCAGAAACTTCAGGCAGGACCCTCTAGCTTCGTTTCTCCAGGAAAATCCCTGGGCATCTGCTAAGTATGATGCTAAAGCGTCCAGAGATACCCTGCCCCCAACAAGGCATGAATTGGGGCTTCTCTGGGGGCTGCATCCCATTAGTTCCCTCCTGGCAAGGGGTAAAACCCCGTGAGGGCTTTTGTCCCTGCAAGGTTTGGAATGTTGCAAGGGAATAGGCAGAGACCTAGGAATAGTTAGGAACTTTTTAATCTTAGTGCATTTCCTCTTCCCTTTAGGGAGTCATGACCACATGGTCTCTAGCCCCCAGATCTGCCTGTCCCCTCCTTCTCTCTTACATATGTAAGTTTAACTGGCATTCAGGGTCCCATGCAGAGGCCATACTGTGGCCATGTGGTGTGGCAGGAAAAGATTAGCCTTTTCCTTTTTAGACCATCAGTAGGCAGGTTGTCCTAGTTTCAGAGAAGGCACCCCAATGGGGAATCTACTGGAATGCTGGAAGAGCTGCCCATTATCCTAGGGGAGGATAAGACACATTCATCAGTCTGGGGGCATCTCACCACTAGTCCTAACTGAACGGATTGCTCGCTGAGCCAGTGTCCTGGTATCGGGAGCCCTGCTCACTGTTCCACATTCCGGGGATTGGGACACTTATGTCTCTGGGCTTCCCCAGAACCTTAGAGGTCTTGGGGGCATCTGGGTCCAGCTCCCAAGACTGAACTCTCAAGCCAGCCTGGCCTTAGGAAAGGAGCTGGCTAGGGACATTTCTTTTGCCTGCTTTACAAAGGTCTTGGAGCTGGCTATGAGCGAGCTCACCTCATAGCCACTCTGAGGGGCCAAGATCTGCAGTTAAACCTGACATTAAAAGCCCATTATCGCCTGCTTCCTATGCATGAGGTCCTGGATTCAGTCCCTGGTACCTCCTTAAAAAAAATCCCATTTTAAAAACTAGAGACTAATTGTCCTGTGATTTGCTGACAATCTCGGGGCCTTCCAGGGTTGAGAAGGACAAAGCCTCAGGGTTCATGTGTCACTAACAAATGCGTTTTCAGTTTCTAAGGCATTCTAAAGCATCTCACAGACCCAAACTGAGGACAGCAGTAGTTGGAAGATCAAAGGCACTTCTAATTAAAAGGAGTTAACTAGCCGTCTAAGGATAGGAGTGATAGCCATTCTGAATTCACAGAGAGGGCCCCGTAAACTCCCAGTGGACTCCTGCTTGACTCAGGCCACATGCTCAGACAGGTCTCAGAGATGGTTTCACCCACCACCCAGAACTTCCTTAGATCTACATGGCACGGGGGCTTGCACCTACCACCTTCAAAGAGGGAGCGAAAGTCTGGGGAGATGGAGCTTATGTCCTGTGAAAGCCTATCCACAACCCCCTTTAAAATGGCAGAACCAAAAGAGGGCACAGACAGGCCTTAATTAAAACTCACCAGTCTCTGCAGGGGTCGGGGAGCACCTCTTACCTTTCTCCTGGCTGGCTCACCAAATGAAGCCGGAGTAGCGCTGGATTCCTCTACGTTCTTCACTATGTTGCATAAAAGAATTTAAGAACTCACCAGTTTAGTTAAGTCAGTAAAAAGAATTTATTGGGAAATGGGGGAAAAGAACAGGGCTTGCTGAGAAATGTGAAAGGATGGAAATACGCATCGAGGTTTGGTGTGGGCTCCTCTAGGCAGAGAATGAGCTCTGCCTTGTGCAGTTCCTTTTAAACTCTTAATTATTCCTCCCCCTTGCTACTGCTAAGGGGAGGGGCCCCAGCATTATTGGCTACCCCACCAATGGTGGGGGCCAATGGTGAGGCCTGTTTGGGATATCCGGGGCCAAGGGGAGGTCCCAGAAAGAGAAACTGAGACCTCAAGGTGAAACTCCAGGTCTCAGCAAGGTCTTGCGGCCATGTTGCCTGTCGTCGGCCATGTTGCCTGTCGTCGGCCATGTTGCCTGTCGTCGGCCATGTTGCCTGCTCGCCTCCTCGTCTCCCTGGCTAACCTGCCTCAATAGGCTGTCTTTTCTTTTGACTTTTGTTGTTGTTAGATTTGTTTTGAAATTCTAAACTGAGGTATTAAAACATCTTGTAAACACAATAAATCTGAAAGGCCCAGGTCATCTGCTGATTTTCCTATATCCAGGGACTATCAGGACCTACATGAGTGGCTTAGAACAATCAGAATTTACCCTTTAGCTGAGGATGGCACTTTTCCTAAATCATGTGGGGTAGGGGTGGACACTTGCACAAACTCGGATTTCTCCCAGCAGGGGAGATAGGTGGGGTGAGTAATAGGTAAGCCTTTACTAGTGTCCGTTACATTATTAGAAATTCATAGGCATTTGGAGACACCAGTGCCCAGTGAAGGCTGGAGCAGCAGGGAGAAACCTTATGGAGGAATGGGACTTGCGGCCCTTGGGGTGGGTGGGATTGGTACATTTCCCCATTATTCAGTGTCTAACCAAGGTAGTGAAGACTTGTGTGCTGGGTGTACCCATATTTGGCACTCTGCAGATATTTAATTACTCATTAGTTGCCAAGTTTCTGTTTTGTCCTGAAAATTGCACTGATACTGGTAAGTTCTGTTTTTGCTGGTATAATTGTGCTTTTGGTTTTATGATTTTTGACAGTTAAACCAAACTTGAGCTTATTAAGACAAATTCATTAAGTGGACACCCAGTATCAAGTATTGTTAAAATGGTTCTAAAGTCACAAAGGAAAACTAATGCTAGCACAAAGATCTTTATAGCATATGATAACTTTACCAAAAATACATTAATTTACACGGTAATTGATGGGGGGGGATTTATGGAAAACCAGGAGCCAATTTTTGGTGATTTTGGTTTATTAGATAATTTGGAGCCCTATGGCACCTCATTTGATGAGCCGGTGCTTTTGTGATAATGAATATTAATTGTCTACACCTAGAAAATTGAGAATATGCTGTCCTTGCACTGAGTTAACCTTTCTGAGATGGCCAAGTCAAAAGATACAAACACGTGTACACATTTCACACATTATATATATATATATATGATGGCAAAGTATAGAGGACAGCTAGTGTTGCTGAAATAGAGAATGGATTAGATCAGGGACCAGCAAAGTGTGACCAGGGATGTGTCTTTGCAAGTTGTGTCATGGGGACGTGGGCACACTCCTTTGCGTGTTCTCTGTGGCTGCTTTTGCCCCTAAGCAGCAGAGGTGAGCAGATGCAGAGAACACCGTGTGGCCCTGGAGCTTAGCATATTTGCTGCTGGCCCTTTACAGAAATAGTTTGCCAATCCCTGCATGAGACTAACATGAAAAGACTTCTCTGATGAAGCAACCCTGGGAGGCATTGAAAGAAGAAAAAGGATCAGGGAGATTGTTGGGTGGGTAAGGGATGAATTATTATAAACTACAGATGATGTGTACATTTTTTCCATACAGAATGCATCTTAATCAAGTACGTAGACATTGCTTTTTTCCTGAGCGTTTGTAGCTGCTTAGAAGCTTGGGTGTCTGAGTGTTATCAGTAGGAAAGTAGACAGGTCCAATGCAATCAGCTGTCCTCATGGGTACCCTCAAGGATTGTGTTTTTTCCATTTTAAGCAAGTGCACATTTATAAAATCGTTAGTTTTGACAAAAACAAAAGATAAATATAGTGAGATCATTCTTAGCTAGCATCCCCTTCCTTCAAAGTGGTTATAGTATTATTAAAGAATATAACCTCCCCCCCCTGCAAAAACAAACAAACAAACAAACAAACAAAAAACTACCCTAAAATGTGGTCAGGCTTAAGGATAATGCACATTTATTTCTTGCAGTAGGAGGTTCAGATGGGTCTTCCTGATTGGTGGGCAGTTAGCCTCCAGGAAGTGACTCAGGGATCGAGACTTCTTCCATGTTTTGGTTCCACCGTCTTCACCCCATTTCGACTCTTCACTTCTCATGCTCATCTCTGTCAAGCAAGTAAGGGAAGGACCATGAAGGTCACTGTGAGTTTTATGGTCCAGCCTAGACGTGGCGCATATAGTGTCTGCTAACATTTTTCTTAGGTAAACCGCATGGCATTTTCCTGCAGGCGAGGTTGAGGATGTTGTCAGACCATGTGCCAGAATGAAGTGGGTGTGGGTTTAGTGATGAGCCAGCCAGACTCGGCAACAGTTGCTGGTCATAAAAGCCACTTTACTGTATATATGGTAACAGAAGAAGAATTTTTAAAAATCCGTGGACCTACACTACACGCGCAGTGAACCTTGACTTGCTGGCGCAAATGCTCCAAAGCAGGGCAAGGTACTGGCGCTGTGGTGGGGTGTGGGATCCCGTGCTTTATGCATGGTTGTTCCGTAAACCCACAACTTCTCTCATAAAGAGAAAATACGGTCAAAGGATTTGAATAGACACTTTTACAAAGAAGCCATACAAATGGCCAATAAGCACATGGAAAGAATATCGAGATCAGTAGCTATGAGGAAATGCAACAACAATAAAAAGAAAAAAGCACTTTACGTTTGAGAATGGGTCAGATATCGGTGAGAGGCGGAAACCGTCCCTTACGTTTCAACCTTTTATTTTTTCTTTTCCTTTCCTGAAAACTATAAATCACTGGCAAATGATCTTGGCTGAAATGGTATAACTTAGACAGAGGAACTCTAGGGGAACTATAGTGTCGTTCATGGCAGATCTTTTTTTTGTCACTGGGCCCAGGGATTGAAGCTGGGACCGTGTGTGGGAAGCCAGGGCTCAACCACTGAGCCACATCAGCTCCTCTGAGTTGTTCTTTTCATTTTTTTCCTTGTTGTTTTTGTTGTTTTGTTTTGTTTTTATGGGGGACCAAGAACCAAACCCAGGACCTCCCATGGGGGAAGCAGGCATTCAACCACCTGCGCCACATCTGCTCCCCACTCTTGGCAGATTTTAAGTTAAGATATCATGTGCCATAGACTGAATTGACATAATTAGTTCTTACTAAAATAAATTCTTCCCTCCCTCACCTTATTAACCTCAGTGCTTTGTACCAAATAGTTCCAGTTCTCCTCCTCCTGGGCACGTGGTGAGACTGCACGGCTGCCTTTCTCGAGGCTGGATGTTGTCCTGTGACCCGTTCTGGAAGTGACGTGTGTCACGAGTGAGCACACCATTGGCCACAGTCCTTTCGTGGTGCCTGGTGCCCGTGGCGGCTTTGGTCGACCCTGTGGGCAGAGCCCTGTGGCACCCCTGGCGGTGGTGTTGAGCTAGAGGTGTGGGGTTTTCTTATCCCAGCAACACCGAGCCCATCCTGAGGGGTATGTGGGTGTTTATACTCCCAGGGTCTGCGCTTCCAAGCCGGCATCGGGTTGATGATGCAACGATGAGACTGCCATAATCACCTTCCCAGGGGGAATGGTTCTAGGATTGAATTCCCTTGTAAGTTAAAGTCCAAATGTGATAAAATCCAAAGGAGTTAAAGTCCCAAATCAAATTCTCGTGGTCCTTTTATACACTCATTAATTCAACAAGGGTTTCTCTTTTTTTTTTTTTTTTTTTCAATTTTTACCGGAAGGTCCCGGGGATCGAACCCAGGTCCCTCCCTATGGGAGACGGACTCCCAACCCTTTGAGCCACATCCGCCCCCCAACAAGGGTTTCTTGAGTACCCATTTTGTGAGCTCTTTCCAGTGTTGCTGTTATATCAGTGAGTAAAACAGAAAAAGAAAAATCACTGCTCCCCTAGCGCTGACATCTTAGAGATTTTGAGTAAAAAAGACTAGACTTAAATTCCAATAACCATGCTAACGAGTGTCTTACTTGGTTCCTTGCAGCCCAGCTGGAGCCACGGGCTGCCTCCCTGGACAGGGCGTAGTTACTGCAAACTGCTGAGAGCTCAGTGCCGGGGGTCTGCAGGAGACACAGGTGATAACCACCACACCCCCCACCCAGCCACGTTTGGAGAACAGGCCAATCCGCAAACTCTAACCTAGTTATGTGGGGAAAATGATATTCTTAGAACATAATTTCTAGACAGTTCTTAGTGTTCCCAAAGGCCGCCTTGCCGCACCCCGGCGGCCCTGCCTACTGACACACCTGCTTCCTGATGAGCAGGTGCTGTCAGCTTGTGCCCCAGGAGCTGCCTCTACTGCCTCTTGCTCTGGATTTACTAGAGCCCAGGAAATCTGCCTTCTGGGGAAGACTTATCCTTCATATTACCCAATCGGGTGCTGACTGGAAGTCTGTTGTTGAATTGGTGTGTGTCTGTGTGTGTGTGGTAGGAGGCAGTGTGGCCCTTAAACCTTTGGAAAAACCATATGGATTCCAGCTTCCGCCATCCGCCACGGCCTCCATGTCTTCAAATGCATAATGGAATTTGGGGTAGCCTAGTATTGTCTGCCAGAGCTGATATTCCCAATTTAAGGCCCTCTAGCTTTCTGTAGGGCACATAGAAATAATTTATTTTGCCATTTTGAAGCAATACATATTTTTTTTGACCTTCAATGTCTAACAAAGGCCTCTAAAGACTTTTTTTTAACTTTTTAAAATTGAAATTTATCATTCATACATGAACATACATAAGCAATAAGTATATGGTAAAACTTGTGATTTTACAAAACAAACATGCATATCATCATGCAAGGCTCCCATACATCTCCCACCACCAATACCTTGCATTGTTGTGAAACATTTGTTAAAAACTATGAAAGAGCATCGCCAAAATCTTACTACTAACTACAGTCCGTATCTTACATTTGGTGCATTTTCCCCAACCCACCCACTTATTAACACCCTGTATTGGTATCAGGCTTTTGTTATCCGTCCTGAGAGAATGCTCTCGTATCCTGTTAACCACAGTCCATCGCCCACAGCGGGAGTCCCTGTGTAGACTCCGTCCCTTCTAATTACATTTTCGCCTCAACTCTGCCTGCGTGCCAGGTCTCTGCTGTCTCATGGGTGCCCGAGGAGGCCTCTGCTGCCCACACAGCCACACCAAGGACACTACAAGGTCTAGCTGAGAGGCCCATACAAAAAGCCTGTGCTTGTGTCAAGGCCCAAAAGACATTGTTTTAGATGTGCAGCTCAGGCCTTGTTTTCCTTAAGTTATGGACACGTGCAGTCGTCTTTCCGGGGAAACAGCCATCACCTGTGGACAAAGCTGCCATGAGCTGGAGTCTTGCACCAAGGTCAAAAGAATGCAAGGTCTTAGGCTTAAAGCCTCTCACCCAGGATGTGTCATTTAAAAGCCAAGGATCCCAGCTGAAAAAGTGGATAGGGTTGTAGGATATAGGCTGCAGATCATCAACGTGGGAAAAAAAGCTCTGCCCATGTCCTGATCCAAAAGACCATCTACTTTTGTCATGCCAGAAGCCCCAGTGACTCTACATGCATTTTGCTCCTGCAAATTCTCCTTGTTTATTTCTCAAGGTTTATTGCCCAATGTCATGTATTTACACTTTTGAGGTTCCCAATAAATAATACCCTTTTTTTCTCTGGAGTAGCTGACCCAGTTGGTAAACTCGAGTTATTCTTCTGTAATAGCTTGAGCAGGGCCACTGCCCGGAGCCCTACGTGCGCCCCTGGCTGCTGAAGCTACTGCAGCATCTTCTGGGTGGTTCCTTGGACCTCCCCACGATGCACAGCTTAAGGGTTAATGCCTGGTTCAGCAAGGGTCCTGGTGAGGCCCGCTCCAGTGCTATTGCCAGCGTGCCCTGAGGTCTGATTTTCAAACTCTTTTCAATATTACATCTACCTTCTTTTGAGCCATTGAAAAATAAGTAAAAGTAAGGAGGGAGGCAGACACTCTTATGGCGATGAAAGCCAGCTTGAGGGACCAGCTGCGTCTGAGAGACACACTCGCCCACCTTCACTGCAGTGGGAGAATGGTGTCGAGCCCATTCTGCACCGCGGCTCCCAGCCCACCCCTTCCTTCTCTAGGACAGAACTTACTCCTGGGGGAGCAGGGGGTAGCTAGGATGGTGCTAGAGTGAGAAGAGGGAGGTCCTGGACCTGGGTACAAAATTTAAGGGGTACCTCCACCCCAAAAACCTTAGTGATCAAGATAAATAACATGAAACACATTATTTTCCAAAAATCCGTGGTGAACAAAATGTCAGCGTTTTAGGTGAAGACGGGACCCTCCGCCTCAGGCTGCAGTGTGGTGTGGCAGGGCACTATGGCTGACCCCGTCTTCAGGTTAGCACCTGAGGCGGATGCCTCGCTCGCCTCACCCTGTCCTGCTGACAACTCATTACCAAGAGGAAAAGGGGAGACGCTGAGCCAGTCTGAGCTTGCCCAGCTAAGGCTTCCTAAATTTGCAAAATCCCTTAAGTCGCTCCACTCTCCTGGGTGGAGTAAGTGAAAGCACAGGAAGAGCATGAGGGTAACAGCAAGCAAGCCTCCTCCTCACGGAGTGAGCAGACACGTGCGCCGTGGCCGTGAGAGCAGAACTCTATGGAGAGAGGTTTAGTTCTTTCCTAAAGCCGTCTGAGAGGGACGTTCAGAAGCAAAAATTAGGAGGTCAAAGGTAAGGAGGTAACAGATTCTGTGGCTGGCTGTGAAGGGGACTGGCTCTGAGCGGCTGCACAGGTGCTCTCTGCGGCCACCTTGTGCTGCCAGGGCCGGTCCACTGGCGTGAAGCACTGGGCGGTGGACGGCAGCGCAGGGCGTGGACGGCAGCGCAGGGCGGTGGACAGTGCAGGGCGTGGACGGCAGTGCAGGGCGATGGACAGTGCA
>JAKSZT010053830.1:25860603-25925669 GCA_026826555.1 Tolypeutes matacus | reverse complement strand
TGCAGGGCGTGGACGGCAGCGCAGGGCGTGGACGGCAGCGCAGGGCGTGGACGGCAGTGCAGGGTGCTGGACGGCAGTGCAGGGCAGTAGGCTCCACACCACCCCACCAGCATCCAGCTGTTGCTTTTTCTGTTTTAAACAGGAGAAAGGCCCAGGTGATTCTTATGCACGTTAAACTCTAAGAAGTACAGAAGTTTTAGATTCTCTTTTACAGATGAGAAAACGAGTTCTAAGGAATAAACTGCATGACTGGGTCAGATTAGTTGTTAGTAGCAGATTGCTACTCAGGTGTCTTATGCCAACTGGCTGCAACCACGTCTTCTCAAGCCAAGACTGAGAAAGTAACCTTAGTTTTGCTCAAAGACGTCGAAGAAATGGTTCAAAGCTTTTACTAGTAGTTCTTATCTTTGATTGTTGCTTCTAGTCACCAGTTTTTTTAAAAAAAACCTTACAGATCATTATAGAAATGCATATTTTGGTAATCTCTTCATTTAAGAGGAGCCCTATCACATTTCCAGATTTTAATAAATGGGAATTTGTTTTTTCTAGTCTGAAATTTTCTCTGAAATATCTTATTTTCCAAAATGACTCTTTAAAAAAGGAAACTTGATCATTCTATTCTGGTAGATAGTGCTACTGAAAGAGAACATAAGAAAGTATCACTTTGGGTGACCATGATTTATTCCAAGTTTTTTCTTTTCTTTTTCTTTTACGTTTTAAATAAACTCTATACTTTGGGTTTAATTAAAAAAATGAAAACTCTACCAATTATATTGCAACTATAGGGATATAAGGACTTTGTTTAATAGATAGGTCAGGTGAAATTAAGGCAAGGAGTATTATGTCTAGCAGATGGTGGAAACTTTGCTAGCATTCTTAAGCAAAGTAGGGGAGGAATGAAACTGGCCGGAAGACAAAATGGCCTGGGGGAAAGCCAGTCAACTTTTCCTGAGCCACTGCTTTATCTTCATGGTGATGGTGAGTTGCAGCTACTGTTTGCTTTGGTGAGAGGTAAAGGTGATCTTCTAGCCAGTCCTGGAACTGATAAAGCTTAACTGTGGGACCTCTGTGGTATCCAAAACTCTATACCCACTAATTCTTATCTGTAAAGGTAGAAAAATTTCAGTAAATGAGTTCATATGCAAATTCTCCTTTAAGTATTTCCTCTGAATACATTTTTTGTGGCATTTTTTTTTTTTTAGTAAATTTTTTTTAAAGATTTATTTTTATTTGTCCCCTCCTTGCTGCTTGTGTTCTCTGTGTCCATTTGCTTTGTGTTTTTCTGTGTCTGCTTGTCTCCCTTTGTTGCGTCATCTTGCTGTGCCAGCTCGCCGCGCCATCCGTCAGCTCCCTGCGCCACACGGGCTGCCTTGCCTTCACCAGGAGGCCCCGGGAACCGAATCCAGGGCCTCCCATATGGTAAACGGGAGCCCGATCCATTGAGCCACAGCCGCTTCCCTTTTTGTGGCATTTTTATAGCTTTGCTCCCATGTTTGGAATTTGTTTTTGTGAATTAAAATAAATAGATAAATAAATAAACCCAAGTGTTGCTGGATTTTCTCTAGGTTCATGGCTAAGTTACAAGAAATGAATTTCAAGAGCAAGCCAGGTTAGTTAGGCCAGTAATTTATTAAGGAAGGGAGGGAAGAGAAATGGGAGAAAAGAACAGATCAAGGGTCCTAGGTAGAGAGGAAGGGGCTGAAAAGTGATAAAGAGGGCTGATTTACTGACTACAATTCCCTACTACAGATCACAAATGCCCAGGTTTACTTGCATGCTGATCCAGACAGGCGGAAGAAGGCAAGAGCAGGGGGCCGGTTCGGCTTTGGCCCTTGCTTTTTTGAACCATTAATCACTCTGCGCCTTTGCTAATGAAAGGGGAGGAGTCCCAGCTGTTTGCTGTTTTGATTGATTACCCCACCCTTCAATCCACCCCCCCCACCATACCCCTGAAGGGCCCAATGGTAAGGTGCCTGGAGAATATCCGGGGTTCTCCTGGCTTCTGGAGGCAATCTCATTCCAAATGGGGCAATCTCACAAGGGTCTTCCAGCAGACATCTGTGGGTACCTATGGCCGCATGTTTAATGGCGTTTTTCCTGCCAGGTTCCAGATCTATTGATTCCTCTTCTGGCCTGCCTCACAAGCATACTAAGCAGTCATGTGAAAGTTGGAAATTTTGATGAGTTCTTTATTTTCCTATAATTCTTTGTTAATCACTGACTTTTAGATCTAAAACATTTATCCTTAATGTTAGTGCAATTTTATAACTGTTAGAAATGTTTTTATCTTACAAAATGGAAAAATGCTAGTGAAACAATGTTAACTGAAATGCATAATTAAAACTCAGATCATATGTCTCTCATATCCATACACAAACAAATGCTTTTTTTTTTTTCACTTAGCAATTTGGCAAATCATATCAAGAGCCTTAAACATTCTTATTCTTTGACTAAGTAATGTTTCTTTTTTTCAGAAAGTTTTCCAAATAATCAGAGATAGTCCAAGATTGCAAAGATGTTTTACTTTAATTTAGCATTACTTATAAAAGAGGAATTCTGGAAACAAACATGGATCAATATGGGACTGGTGATGTAATTTATCCTATTATGCATCTATTAAAATAACTTGAAATGCTTTGACATATGAACTATTTACTCAGTTTCCTCTTTTTTTATGAACTTTGGAAGAGGGAGCTTAGATGTTAAAAAACAAAAACAAAAAAATTCCACAAGTTGAATCTAATGACTATTTATAAAGAAATAATTTCTATGATTTTATTGAATGTTTGTTTAGCATTTTCCGGGCTATTTGCCCGCATTTGTTTATAACAGAATCTCTTAAATAAGTAGCCTTCAAAGTAACAAAAGATATAGCATACTTTGTGCTTTTGAAAATTATACCCCACACACAAGTCTAAAAAATGAATGTACTTTTTAAAAAAATTTATTCCTCCTCCCCACCCCCCGCTCCCTGCTCTCTGTGTCCATTCACTGCGCGTGCTTCTGTGCCTGCTTGTCTTCTCTTCTAGTCTTCTCTTCAGGAGCCACAGGGAACTGATCCTGGGTCCTCCGACATGGGAGAGAGGCACCCAGTCGCTTGAGCCACCTCCGCTCCCTGGTTGGTGATGTCTCCAGTTGCCTTTTCTCTGTGTCTCTTTTTTCTTCCGTCATCTTGTTGCGTCAGTTCACGCTGGCGCAGGCCAGCTCTCCGTGGTGCAGGCCAGCTTCACCTTCGCCAGGAGGCCCCGGGAACTGAGCCCGGGACACCCCATATAGAAGGCAGGAGCCCAGCCACTTGAGCCACATCCGCTTCCCAGAATGTGCTTCTCGATTTAAACACTTCACTTGAACGTATGTTACACCAAAGGATTGAAAATGTTGATTTGTGTTTCCTAAAAGCTTTTATTAATGTGCTACCCAGGAAACTATTACCTCATGAGTCCTTCATAAACCAAAGGTCAGTATGGTGAGAAAAGTTGATGAACTCACATTTTCCATCGGTATAAAAACCACGCAGCCCTCATTTTAGGATTCAGAATTTTGATCTTTTGTGCATGCACGTGCACTGCTGACGTAAATGTGGCCAGCTTTCTCCTTTCCCCAGTCAAGGCTCGTCCAGGATACACAGGGCACTGTGTCTGTGAAGATGCCGAGCCTCCTACCTCTTCCATAGTTCCTGTCCCCTTGGTTGTATTCAGGTCACTGACGTTTGAATACAGAGGGAAAAAAGATTGTGAAATGGCAAATTGAGATCTACTCTTAATTCAGAAATTTATAGGTCCCAGAGTGTCTTTTTTTCTCATGGATATTTTATTTCTTCACCTCAGAACCATGATGTCTGGTTGATATTAAAAAACTAGGATTAGAAGATCAGTTCAGATGTGTGTGTGTATATATACACACCTGTATGACTTATTTGCAGTACTTCAATCTTACTCAAAATAAGAAAATCTAAGTTTTTTCAAATACCCTTGGATTTCAAAGATTTTGTGAGCTTTTAAAAAGGGTTTCTTAAGTGTAAAATTCAGTGGTTTTTAATATATTTACAGCATTCTGTAACCATCACCATAATCTGATTTTAGGACATTTTCCATACCCCACAAAGAAATCCTGTACTAATTAGTGTTACTTCCCATTGCCTTCTCCCCAACCCTTTCCCAGCCCTAGGCAACTGCTAATCGAATTTCTGCCCCTAGAGATTTGCCTTTTCTGGACATTTCATGTCAGTGGGATCCTATAATATGTGGCCTTTTGTGGCTGGCTTCTTTCACTTAGTATATGATGTTTTCAAGGTCCAGCCTTGTTGTAGCATGCATCTATACTCCATTACTTGGTATTGCTGAAAAATATTCCATTTGATGGACATTTTATTTATCCATTCATGAGTTGGGAGGCCTTTGGGTTTCTACTTTTTTTTTTTTTTTTTGCTATTATGAATAATGCAGCTATTATAAATAATCTTCATTTGTGTCTAAGTTTGTGTGTGGACATTTGTTTTCATTTCTCTTGGTAGATCCTTCGGAGTGGAATTGCTTGGTCATGTGGCATCTCTGTTTACCATTTCGAGGAACTGCCAACACAGTATCATTTTAGCTTTGAAGAGCCAGAGACTTTTTTCGCCTGATTTTAGACAGCATTTGTTTAAGGCAGGGATGGAAGCACGCGTGCACTGTGCCTGCCTAGGCCCTTTGGTAACTGCTCCACGGAATCAGCAAGGAGCCTTCTGGAGTGACGGGGGGAGCCCTCAGTTGTTATGGGGGGCCGCAGGCAAACATCGGGAGTGTCATGGGTTAATGGGGTGAATGGCCACCGGGTAAACAATGGGGGGAGTCTGGCCGCTTTAGCCTCCTTCTTTCTCTCCACAGGTAAGAGTCCGGAGAGGGTGGGCATCTTAGCTGTGAGGTCATCACAGGGGCAGTTTTAGCAGTGTCTCTGCCTTCCGTTCTGTCCTGTTCCCTCAAATGAAAATTTTCTTTGAAAGGCGATGGCTGTGAACTAGTTGAGAGAATGGTATATTAATTACCATACACCAACAATTTAGGTTCTAAATGTGAAAATAAGGTTCTTGAAATTCATCAAGGCCTGACCTGTTAATTTTCTAATATTTACTTTAGTTAAACATTTTTATTTCTTCCAGGGAACAAGAAGGCAATCATTTCAACCTCAAAGCATCTTAAACCAAAACACTTTCAACTGTGCCGAAAATCTTAGGAAGCGGACAGTTTTCCCTTCCCTCTTATTTGAAGAACTCAGAGAAGAAATAAGGTGGCAGTGGTTTAAAGTTAACATTCAGGATGAATGATAATTCAGACGACAAGACAGAGGATGAATTGAAATCCCTATTTATCAGTGATGAAAATGGAAACACATGTGCATGCCGCCAGCACCCACCGTGTGCACAGGGCTCCTTGACCAGGAACGTGAGCTGGAATCCTGCCGGCGCAGGTGGCGTGGCGGCTCATGGCGAAGCCAGCCCTGCTGTGGGCAGAGGGGAGAGGCTTTCTTTAAGCTGTCAGTATGCTCAAGCACTGCACCACCGAAAGCCCTCGAGCGATGCAACAAGTAAGAGGATGCTAGACGGGCACGAAGATGCCTCCTGTCGGTCTTTTGCACACGTCTTAAATACGGAGGAGCCTGAGTACCTGCCTAACAGTTGTCACTCCCCAGGAGCAGCTCAAGACCAGAAGGCTGAGCGGACGCTGCCTTTTGGGTGGAAGCCTAACGCAGATCTGAACGGTATAGACCACCTTCCTGACTTGGACCCAAACCGAACGTTTGACATGAGAGTGGATCCAGTAAACTGCGCCTTTGTGACACGGCATGCCATTGATAGGAGCCAGTCCCTGCGAACCTCTGGAAGTGTGCAGTCCCCCGGTAGGAGCCCTGGAAATGCATCTTTTTCTCATTCTGATGAGGTACGTGTGAGAGAAGAGAGTTATGATGGGGAGAACTTTGAAAACCCCCTGGTAACACCAGCAGAGGCTCAAAACACAACTTACACGGTCTTTTCTGATATGATGATGCAAACTACTTTTGTTCCAGATCCTGGAAATCAGTGTCAGTATTCCTCAGGAAGGGTCACCACTGAGGACACAGATGGGCCACAGCAAGGACCAGTTGGAGACAAGGAGACACAAGCACCAATGCCAGTTTCTGGTAGCATGGATGTTCCCAGTGGGTGTGCATTACAAGAGTTCTTTTGTTTATCTAAAGATGAACCAAAGAGTGAGATGCATTCACGGAGCCCATATGGGCAAAAAGAAATGGGCCAAAATCTAAGAGAAACAGTGTCCAATTGTCTTACAGATGACGAGTGCCCTTTACTGGTGCCACCTTTTGATAAAAGCCAAAACCAAGTGCTGAACCCAGAGCATAAAGCCAGTGTGACTGGAGACAGACACTTCGCTCCCGATGAAAAGGCTGTGGGAACCCAAAATTGTACCTTAGCCCTGATACTACACAGCCCACCGGGACAAAAGACGGCGTCATCATTTGAACTGAGCTGGGATGCAAATGATGTGGTCATTAACACAAATAACACAGTGTGCATGTCTACACCCGTCCTAGAACCCGCAGAGGTCACCTTTTCCATTTCACCGATTGAAGCGGCACAGAAGTCTGGTAAAGTGGTGCAGGGTAGTCGAGAGCTTAGAAACTTACCAGACCCAAAGGGAGCGCCCATCGACATGCCGAAACCTAGTCTAGGAAAGTCAGTGACCAAAACTAACACCCCCATAGGCAGCAAGGTTAGGAGAACTGAGATTATAAGTTACCCAAGACCAAACTTCAAGAACATCAAAGCCAAAGTCATCTCTAGACCAGCACTGCAGCCCAGAGAAGCAGCTTCATCGCGGGCCGTGCCCAGAGCCCAGCTGGCCAGCGCCACCTCAGCCTCGGCAGTGTCTTTCTCGGGACAGTGGACAGCTGCCAGCAAAACGCCACGACCCGACTTGCATGCCGCCGCGAAAGCAGAGGTCCTGATTACCAAGACGCATAAGCAGCACTTGAATGAGCTGCTGACCAGCCAGGCTGGGCACGCCACGCCGCCCCCTGAAAACGCTCCTCACAGGCTCCCGGGAGCGGCACCTGCCCAGAAAGCGAGCCAGGGCGACGGTGACAAAGCAGGCTCCTCTAATTCCGGCGAGCCCGGGGCGGCGCCTGCGTGCTTTCAGAGGAGCAAAGGCATAATCCCTGTTAAACTGGAAAGCGCAGAGTGCTTGGAAGTGACGTACGTTTCCAGCATCGCTAGGATTAGCCCTGAAAAGAAGGGTGAAGAAGGAAACGGGACACCTGTGGAAAAACAAGAGCTCAAAAGGGAAGTGATGAACAAGACCTTTGAATTAGGTGCTCTGTTTTTGGTAAGTGACATTTTTGCCTGGATCAGGGAACTGAGGCGTGTGTTAGCATTTAGTTATTCATTCATAGTCAATAATACTGCAGAGCTAGGTGTGCAAATTTACTTTCAGGTGTTCCTAAGTAATTCTTTGTCTTGTCAGTCAGTACATATTAGAGTGTTAATAGGTCTCAGGCTAGACAATCTGCATATTGAAAACATCCTCGAGTTCAGCGTATGGCATTGAGTATCAGTGTTCCTTTTAATACTGAGAGCAAGTTGTTTTGATTTTTTGGTGTAATTAGTTATTTGAAGTTAAGTATTGGATTATAGTGTGATTATATTGATATTTCTTGGGGAAACAAAGGTTTGTTTCTAAACTTTGAAATGTATTGGAGTACACATACGAAACAGTTACAGAGTGCTGTAAACAGTTTATCCACTTCAAAAGAACCTGGGGTGTCTCGTCCTAGAGGAGGCAGCTGGGGAGTGGAGCCCTCTCCTATGGGTAGGAAACCAAATAATGGGACTTTAGGCAGGTCATTTTTCAAAACCCAAAGATTGGACTAGTAGACCTCTAATCTCGTGCAGTCTTAACGTATTGATTCCTATTACATAAATCAACAAAATCAGTTTTATGCATGCACAGTGAAAAAGTAGTATGCTATCCAAAGCACTGTCAAATATTTTGGGGGACTAGATAGGTCCTTTTAAAGAATACAGACAATTTGAGTGCAGTTCAGATTATTTTCCTTTAAACAAGCAGTTTTTTTTGTGTGTGTTTTTAGGAAGTACCGGGGCTTGAACTTGGGACCTTGTGCATGGGAAGTAGGTGCTCAACCACTGAACTCCACCCACTCCACCATGCATATTGTTTTAACAGCAGGAAGCCGCTAGGGTTCTGCTGCTGGGACTTGAGTATGCGTCCTCAGCCCTGCTTTTGGCAGTGGGGACTTCTGTGCATTTTCAGCCCCACACAGGCTTGTCTTGGGCACCTGCTGTGTGTGGGTCATGCGTGAAGCCAGATGCCAGGTAGGGAGGCTGGGGAGGCTGGCCTAAAAGGATGCAGCTGGGCAGTGGAGTGGGAAAGCGTCAAAGGGCTGCTCAGAAGTGTCTTCAGAGTACGTGGGACCACCCAGCAGGGGACGGTCAGGTCTTTTTAGGAGATGAGCTTGGGAAAGACTCAAAGCTGTTCTTGATCTGAGTCTGTTTAGAGATGTTTTGGTTTTAACAATGACACTTTGTTAGGAAGAATGGAAAACCACAGTGACTTCTAACCTAAGGAGATTGTACATTATTTCTAGTTTTTGTTTGTAAGTTCTCTTGAAGTCAAATTTAGGAAACTCATTCTATATCATTTATAATATAATATTCTATTAAATTAAATTATAATAGCCGCTAATAATTCTAATCAACATTCTTAGTTTGGTGTTTATAGGTATACATAGACACAAAACATTTACTCCTCCTTGACTTATAGTAGACTTGGATTGTGTGTTGGTTCCCTAATTCCCAGAAAAACTAGCATGGAGTTTCTTTAAATGCTGTTGTCGTGAACATAAATTGGTTGTATAATTTTGAAGCTTTTTCTGATTTGTGCACTAAGGCTTGGTTTTATAGTTCTCATGTGCAGAATGAGGACCTGTTTTGGGGCCATCATGTGGTATTGGAATAAGAGGATAGAATCATTGGGCTGAAATGGATCACAAGACGTCTGGGAGAAAAGCACTCTCCACGCTGGGCACTTCGCAGCTAAGTTCCACAATTGGGTGTGAAGCCCTCTAAATGCTGAAGGACAGCACCTCATTTTCAGCACCCACACCTTTGCCAAGCAGTGGTCTGAAGACCCTCCTTTTCCACGATCACGGCACAAGCTCAGTTCCCGCTGGTTTGCTGGCTCCTCTCCTGAGCTTTGCCGCCTGTCTGGGCTGGGGGCAGCAATCCATTTCAGGGGGCAGGCTCCCTGGCCGTGGAGGTCTGAATGGACAGCGCTTTGCTGCTCGTTCTCTTCAAACGTCAGGGTGCAGCGGTCGCCTTGGCAGTGCCCGGTGGCTCTAAATCGGCCCCCGATCTGTGACGTCCACTTTTGATGTGCTCCATTGGTGTTGGCTGGATTAGGCCTTGAGTTCACTGATTCCTTAGGCTGTCTGCAACCCCACAGCTGTTTGGTGGTCAGGGTTTATCTGAACTTCCAAAAAGGTTCCTGTTTGGACGAAGGAATTTGATTTTAATTTGAAACAGAAGGAAGACTGTAGGTACTCATTACAGAGACTCTGTGTGGAAGATCGTTTGTTAGGTAAAGGGAACGCTGGATTACCTAAAGGAAAGGAATTGATATTTACTCAGTGCCTACTCTGTAGCAAGCACTTTGCTCGGGTGCTTTATATAGATTATGTCATTAAATTTTCCCAATAATGCTCACTTTACCTATGTTGTCATTTAGTCTTCCCAGAAACAATAGGGCAATTGTTATCCACATTTTAAAGCTTCAGAGGGGTTACTTGAAACTCATACAACTGGTAAGTAGTAGAACTGAGATTCAAACTCAGGTCCCCTGACTCAAATCCTTGTTCTTTCAGCTAGACCATGGGGTTTCAAAAATTTGTGAAATGTTGGCTCTCTGAAAGACAGCCTAAATCTACTTTGCTAAAGAGTCAATGTTTTTAACTGGTTAGAAGTTTTGTTTACCTTTTAAAGGAATATTTGCTCTGGGGGATTAGTTTAGCCAGCTTTATGGTAGAGAGTGGAGGTTGTTCTTAGTTTGTGCACAATCATCTGCTTTTCTCGCCAATTCTGTATTGTTCTCCCATGCTTAGACATGGCCTCCAGTTGTTCTCATGGGATACTGGCCTGTCGAGTTAGTATTGAATTCACCTGCCATCAGCATGACGTTTTGCATATAGCCATTAGTAACTGTCCACTCATGACCTACTAAACAAAGAAAGAATGGTTCTACTGAGGAATATGTAGCATAGAGGTTAAGAGCAGAGATTTGGAGTTAGACTTGGCTTAACATTGTAGCTCCGTCATTCACTGGGCAACTTACTTGATCTCCCTGAGGCACAGCTTCCCTTTATGTAAAGGGAGAATACAAATAGTAACTTACAGTGTTGCTACAGTTGGCATTGGCATTTGTACTTTGAGTAATGCTTAGGCTCCCATTTCCTATAAGTAGAATGGGAACATTTATTGAGCATCTGCTGCTTCCAAGGGGTGGTGCTGATGCTGAGATACAGAGAACACATAGTCCCTGGCCAAACCTAGTACCCAGCGCATGGGATACAATTAGAAAGTAAACCAGTAGTTGTTAACTGCTAAGCTGGAAGCATGCATAGACTTCTATGCCACAGGAGGGGGAGCCGGGTCGTGGTGATGTGGGGCCATGGTTGACAAGGAAGGTGTCTAGAGAAAGTGTCTGCTAGTTGCTTGCTGGGACTTGAAGGGTAAGCATGAGCTGGAAGGGCATTCTGGTTGGAGGGAATACCGTGTGCAAAGATGAGGAAACGTGAGAAGAGAATCTCGGTCAGGGGACTTGAGGCAGCAGGTGTGATGGGAGCCAGGGATGAAAACCAGAAGCAGTGGGGAGTGAGCTGGGGAGGAGGGCGGGGCTTCCACATCGGAAGGGCTTGACATGCCTTTTTAAGAGCTGATTCTACCCGGAAGGCAGAGGCGAGCCACCTGACCTGACCTGAGCTTTAGAGAGGTGCCTTCGTGGTGGAGTAGAGGACGAACTGCAGGTTGAGACCAGAAGCTGAAAGACCTCAAGAGCATGGTTTTAGTAACCCTGGGAGGGAGGGGCGCAGCCTGCATGGAGGTGATGGAGGGAGGGTGCCTCCGAAGGAGCTTAGGGGTAAGAAAGGAGGAGTCTTTGGGTAGCTGCCACTTCTTAGGGTGGCTGCCAGGGGTGCTGTAGTGAATATGGGAGCAAATACATTTTAGATGGATGGGTAAAATGTTTAATTTTAGAAATTGCTTCATATTCTTCGTATGTAAAATGGGATATGAGGAAAAGATCTATCTTGTCGGGTTATTATGAAGATTAGTGAGTTGCTGTAGCAGAATGGTATTTCATATTGAGTAAGGGCTGTACAAGTTAGTAAGCAAAAGTGAAACAACAAAATGGCTGTCATTGCTACTGCTAAGTAGTGATGCCTGGGGAGGTGCAGAAAGCAGTTAGAAATATGGGTCTGAAACTTGGGAGGGAGTGTTGATGTGGATGTAGGTTCTGGATGCATCAGTGCATAGGTGGTGGTTGAAATGGTGGACGTGACTGTTTAGGGGAAAGATGGTGGGGAACGAGCAGGGCCAAGTTTAGGACCCTCGGAAAGGTTAGCAGTTAAGGCTATAGAGGAGGAGGAGCCGAGAAGGTGTAGCTAGTCAGGCAGAAGGAGAGCCAGGAAAGACCTGGCCTGGAGAAGCCCAAAGGATGGCCTCCTCCGTGCTGGATGCCATGGAGAGGACCAGCAGGGATGGGGCGAAGACGAGCTTGAGTTTAACTCGCAGCACTGGTGATCTTGGGAACAGTTTCACTGATGAGGGCAAAAGGCAGGTCATGATGAATTAAAGCATGAATGAGAGAGTTTTAATGTCTTCCCAGTAAAACTGAAAATTAAATACCTTTCTGGCATATCCACTCAGAAAGAAATTGTTCCTTTCCCATGTTAACTCCACAAGGAAATGGTTTGGGTTTGGGTAGGTGTGATCTCAACTAAAATCTTCACTTTTTTTTCTCAGGGTTCTGCACCAAAAACTGCCACCTCTTCAGGTAGAAAGCTATCCAAGCCTGACTCCTGCAGTCTGAGGACAACATCTGGTCCAAAAGCTAAAGCAGGGCCTGCTGTTTCCTGTCTGAGGTGCAGCAGTGACAGCAGAAATCTCAATTCCGACCGAGCCTTTTCTCCTCAGAGGATCAGGCGCGTGTCCACTTCTGGTAAGAATAAAACGGTTTGCTCTGCTGTACCGCAATGTATCAGTTATTTGAATATAAAATTAGGCATGTCAGAAAGCAGAAAGAGAGCTTTTGGTTATAAGTCTAGCATTCAGCCTTTCACAGGCCAGTACCCTGCACAAAGAAGGTAGAAAAAGGAGGAGAAGACACAGCCCTCATCTGTGAGCACTGCGAAGACTAGTGGGGAGGGATGTAGGCACGTAAACCAACCAGCAAGCTGTTCAGAGATCTGCATCCAAGGCCGTGCCATTGCAGAGCTTTTGTAAATAGGAATCCTTTCATTTTTAGATTAAAGAATGATCAAGTGCTTAATAATGCTTGATTGTATATTACCTACTAGATTCATGATGTGTCATCATCACATCTGAAGAGCTTGTTTTTTTTCTTTGAATTATAATGAAATTCAAAGGGATACGAAAGTGACTAAAAAGTTAAACTTCTATAATATGTACTTTTATTTATGCTGGCTTTTATTTTAGTAGTTTTAAAGTCAGGCGAGGCTTATGAAATTTGAGAGCTTCAAGAGTAGCTGTTAAGTATCTTAGTAAATTTGGCAGACATACAGATTTCTTTGTGTTACGTTATCAGAGCAGGAAATGGAAAAGTCAGCCCTGTTTCATAGGGACTGAGACACAAAGCCTGCTGGCCTCTGCCTGCCCGAAGAGGCCCCTGCGTGTGGAATACCCCTTATTTCAGCAGGTACAACCTTGAGCAAATTAAAGGCTTGTCAAATAGACTTAGATGTAAGATCCCTTATAAAAGTAGTGACAGTATTGAATGGTCTGGGGGGAAAAGTGGCTCCAGAGCGTCGTCCACACACGCGGGAACGTTCTACAGAAACTAGCCAAACCACCTAAATCCCGGGGGGCTCTTTACTCTCTACACCTTCGTATTTTTAAGTTTTATTTTTCAGTCCTTCTGAGAGGTCCCCTGTGTGAGAACCTACAGCACAGAGAAGTATTTTAGGGGTTGTTTATTTAGAGTAAGGCCTAGCTTCAAAGGTGTGGTTTTGGGGAGCAGGCCTGGGTGGAGGAAGAGGGGTTTGCAGGTTTGGGGGGGCAGGCCTGGGTGGAAAAAGGGGTTTGCAGCACATTTCCATTTCCGTCCCCAAAACACTGAGTGGGGAAGAAGAATTAATCAGATTGAAGTGTCGTTTGGGAGAAAACCGGAAGAGAAGATAAAAAGCGGGCTGGGGGAGAAGGAGTGGTCCTGTCTTGGAAACTGCCACTGCTGGGGAGTTTGAAGCAGAGGTCCTTACTCTTGCGAGGTGGTGGCGGGGGGCTCCCTGCCGGCCAGGTGCTGGAGCTCCAGGAGCCTCGGCCACCAGCACCCCAGCCTGTAGCCAGGAGCCCAATGTCTAGAATCGCTCCTGGCGCCAGTGAGCTGCCTGCACAAGTCGTTCATCCTCCCCAGGGCAGCCCCTTCAGCTTTGCAGTCCTTTCCTTTTGAGGGGCAGTTTGGAGTTCACCTTATTTTCTGAAGAGTGGCTACTGCTTGTGTGATTCTCTGGGCCACAAGAGGCTCAAATCCCAGCAACCTGGAAGCGCACACGCTTTTAAGAAATTAGGCCAGTACCCAGGGCACGTTTAAAAAGATGGGATTCTTTCTATGTAGGCAAACCGTGAAGCATTTTTAAAGTCCCCTTACGGTGTGCTGCATAATGTCATGCCTTTAAAAAAGTAGGTCTCTTTAGTCTTAATGAAGAGATAGGGAGAATAATTGAGCTTTTATTAACCTGTGGCAATAAGCTTGATAAGATTCAGGTTTTGTTAACTAATTTTTTTTTTTAATCTGGTGGTTCTGCGTATATGAATGGAAAATTTTATTGTAACCAGAAACATTATAAATTTCACTTTGAGTTTTATATTTTAGAGTAGCTGGGGAACTAACTGAATTATGCTGCATTATGTTTAAAATAATTAATAGCGGCTAACTGGTTTGAATGCTCACAGTATTTGAAAGGTATATGTTGTGGGGGACAGGAAACTTAATCACCACAGAGTGAAAAGTAGAACAGAAAACCAAGAAACAAAACGATGCATCTTTAGATCACTGAGAATGTGTTGCCATTTATTCACAATGAAGTGTTTGTGTGTTGGAAAATTGAAACCAAATGGATGTCCACTGCACTCATACCAAGTTACTGTACTAAAAGGTAAGCAGCAGGAGCGTTTCAGCCCATTTGGGGTTTTCAAAGAACCCTTTCAGAGAACTAAGTAGTAAACTAGACCCAGAGTTGAGTACCCATTTTCTTGAGGCATTAAAATGAGTATGAGTAAGAATTGTCGTGTTAGCCTGGGGGAGCTTCTCCACTTTACTGGTCGAACTGTGACAATTTATAAGAAACCAGATCGTAACAGATTATAACAAACCACATCCAAAGTATCTTTGCTTCTTTGGGACATGTATTGTTTAAGGCATCTAATTAAATAATACTCAATGGTGATGAGAAATATTTCTACTAATAATTTCAATACCGGTAACAACAGTTCACGTTTATTAAATGTTTACCAAGTTCCAGGCTCTGTTTTAATCATTTTGCCTATAAACGCATTTAATCTTTTAATCTTCACCATAACTTCATGAGGTAGGAACTGTTGATATCCCCATTTTACAGATAAGGAAGCAGTTAAGAGAAGTTAAATGATTTCCCCAAGGTTCTGCAGCTAGAAAGAGGCAGAACCAGGCAGCAGCGTCTGGTAGTGCGTGCTCTGAACCCTCACGTTAGTCTAGAGAAACACTGCCAGCATGACCGTGAGTTTGAAAAATTAAAATTTTTGTGTGCAGCTGAATGGTTTACAGTCCGTGGCACTTCTCTTTTCAGGTCCTTGACTTAATAAAGCTCTGCCAGTTTACTATTACGTAAATGATTTTACGTGATTATTACAAATGACTGCTTCTGAACAGATAACTGCTTATTAATACTTTGATTGATTCAGTGTCTTCAGAGACCCACCCCCCACCCTCTCTCAGGGGTGGCCCTGGTTAGGTTTTAGATGACGGAATGTGTGCTCCTTCATGTAAACACGGAATTGCCCTTCAGTGACCAGCCTGAGCCAGGTAGAATTATAGAAGTGGTGCAGGATACACTTTCTGCTCTGTGGACTCTTGAACCTGTGCAGGGAGGGCAAACGCATGTTTTTACAACCAGCAAGCAGCACAAAGGGCTGAGGCAGGCGTGGAGAAGAGAGGGATGTTCAGGGGCACATTTGGTCTCCTGAAAGAGCTGGATTTAGTTTTCTTTTAGAGAAAGAGAAATAACACCCCAAAAGGGCGTGCCTTTGCTTTCATTCTGTTTACTGTGGATTAATAAAGTAAATTCCTCTCAAGCCAAGCGTACATCTCAAACTTGTAATGACTAGCCTGTCTCCGTAGATTTCTCTGTCTTCTGTCCAGGGACCCGGATGTGAGAGAGGGTGTGGTATGCGGAGGCCAGGCCAGACTGGGCGAGAAGACACGGGCTCCTCTTTCCTTCCTTGCTGACATCACTGCGAATTCTTGGTCATTTTGCAGCCATCCCACGTGATCTTTCTCACTTGGCAGGCGATTTTGGAGGAGATTGTTTTATGGAAAGACGCATAACTATGCTTATTGTGTCTCTACGCAGCCCCTCTTATTCATTCAAGAAACTTTCTGAGTACCTAATATGCTGGGCAGTCTAACAGATTCTGAGAATAAAAACATAGTTAAACAACGAGGCCCTTTTAAGGAGCTCACCATTTGGAAGGTGAGGTGGGAGGAGAAGAGTGTTTAAGCGAAACATTACGACGTAATGAGATTCACCCTGCCAGACTCTCCCTTCCCCAGCTCCCAGCTCCTGGCCTCGGTGAAGCTGTGCATTTATTGTGCTGCACTGTAATTATTTTCTCACATGTCTGTTTCTCCCAAACCGTGAGAACCATAAGAATAGAACCTGGGTCTGAATCACTTTTAAATTTTTCCAGTGCTCGGCACAGTGTACCTGTTGTCTGACTTGACAGAGAGAGGGCTCTGCACCCACAGTAAAGAGAAGGCACCGGCTCAGCTAAGAAGACTGGAGGAGGGAGGTGGCATTTGAACTGGCCTTAGGATGTGCCCAGAGGCGTGTGCCAGGCAGGCTTTCCCAGGGTGTGCAGATGTAGAGTTAGGAAGAGGTAGAGTGTGTTTGGGGAATGCTTTAGTTCGCCAAAGTCTGCCAAGCAACAGACCAGAAATGGGTTGACTTTCCCAATGGGGATTTACTAATGTAGAAGCTTACTTTTCTGAGGCTGTGGAAGTGCCTGAATCAAGGCTTCATCAGGAGATACCTTCTCCCAGAGCTGCACAGGGCTGCAGGCAGCAGCTCGTCCCTCCCCTCTCCTCCAGGCCTTGCTGCTTTCAGCTTCATCCCACTTCTGTGTTCCTTGGTGCCAGCTTCTGGGTTCCTCTCTGCTTCTGCAGCTTTTTTCCTTTGTGGCTTTTTATTCCTCCGTTTATAAAGGACTCCAGTAAGAGGATTAAGACCCACCCTGGGTCACACAATCTACTCTGAGGCCCTTAACTGGAGTAATTTAACCACAGGGTCCGTCCTACAGTAGCTTTAAACTACAGGAATGGTTTAGCTTTAAGAACAGGATTTTCTGGGGTCCACAAAAAACTCAAACCACCGCAGGGAACATTGAGTCCAAGTCAGCATGCCTTTAGCAGAAAGTGTTGGGGTAAGTGATAGATGAGTCAGATCAGTTCAGTAGTCTAGACAACGAGCCTGTAAATCACACAAGTTACTGGGGAAGGGAAGTAGCCCGTGAATAGTCAACATATTTTGTGTCTGGTCGGCTGTGTTGGTGCTTTCCAGCTTTCTTGTTTGGGTGGCTGGATAGATTGTGGACCTCAGTGAAACTGGAAATGTAACAAGAAGAGGTTTTCAGGAGAAGGATGGGTTTAGTATGGTGCAGTTTGAAGGGATTAAAGCCTGGGAAGCACATTAAAGGGATGTGTGTTTATTTGAGGTTTAAGGCAATAAAAATGTGTAGAGGCTAAGGAAGCTGGTAGGAAAAGAGCTGATACAGACGAAAGAGGCAGTGATGAGAACGAGTGAGTGGATGAATGGGGATGTTTCCAGCACAAAGGGAATGTAGAGGTGTGTAGATGTAGACACCTTTGGAGATGAAAGAGAAATGTGGATGGCTTTAAGAGTGAAGACTGAGAAGAGCAGCTGTGGGTAGTGGGCGAGATAGCTTCCTCTTTCCTATCTTCAACTCACTTTTATCAGTTTAGGTGCTTTCTTCCAAGAGAGTTTGTGCAAATGTATTGACTTGTTAATTTGTGTAACCTTAGTTAAGGAGTAACTCAAGATGCTATTCATCCTGTCGGGAAGCTTGGCCTTTGGGGAGCTGGGAGGCTTACTCGCGGCTTCTGTGGCTCTTAGCAGGGGTTCTCAGGGCCAGGTGAGCTCACCTGTGACCTGGTAAGGCTGAAGCTGTGAAGACCCTTGTTCACTTCCTGGAGTGGCGGCAGGGCTCACCGCGCCCTGAGCCTTAGGGTTAGCTCCCTTACTTGCGGGCCGCGTCGCCAGGCCTGTGGCGGTGAGTGAGGCTTCTGTTTGATCCCGCGACCCTTGCAGAGGCAGGCAGAGGCAGGCACTGACGGTGTCGCGGCGAACGCTGGGCCTGCGCAGCTCAAGCCATGGCGAGAGCCTTGCCTTGTGGGTGTCCTCGTCCCCCCCCCCCCCGAGTTCCCACCCTCTCAAGACTTGCTGTTTTTGTGGTGACTCACTGTCTGACTTGACTGGCTAGTTTACACTGCAGCAGCGAGCAGTGCTGTCTTGACTGGCTCAGGAGCCTGGAGTAGCAGATGTCGCATTTTGCTTGTAAATGTAGAGTGACTTTTCATGAAATTCTACGTTTTGGCAGATAACTGATTTAACGGTTTGAGAAGGTACACCCTGAAAGTCATATGCCAGGCACCGAGGAGTCACGAGATGAGAGAGACTTGTCGCTGCCCTCGAGGTATTTACAGCCAAACGGGAGAGATGATGAGCTCTTCTCTCATCACACTTGGCCTTATGATATTAAAAAAAAAAAAAAAAATAGCAATAGGATTTTGAAGAGGGTTGCAGTTATAAAAACCAAAGTTTGCTGAAATTCTTCCTTGGAATTTCTGTAATACAGGTACTCCTTACCTTTATTCCAGTCTTGGTTTAGTATTGATGCTATCTGCTATTTAACATTTGCTCATTGAGACCAAAATAAAAATAAAATAAGTTATAATATAATAAAGAACTTGGCTGGTCCTTGTTCCTGGTTCCAGGGAGATAGCCTCTGGATCTTTGGAATTATCCATGACAGGATTATCTTTTATTATTCCTGGAGGTCTCCAGATGCTAATGAGATGACTCAGGGTTGGGGCTTTGAGCAAGGACACAATGGGAGGGGAGGGGGCTGGAGATTGTTCATCAACATGCCTCCGTAAAGAAACCCCAGTAGAAACGTGGGCGCTGAAGCTCCAGAGAGCACCTGTGACTGATGACTTACATCCCAGTGCCGGGTGGACGGACGCGTCCTGACTCCACGCAGTGCACGTGGAGACAACGCCGAGCCAGCGTTTGATCCCCCAGACCTCACCCTACCTGTCTCCTCTGATCTGTAGCTTTTCTCATTATAATGAGGTTATAATCTTAAGTATATTGGTTTTCTAAGTTCTGTAAGTTGTTCTAGGGAATTACCAAACTTGAATTTGCAGCCAGTCAGCCAGAAGTGAGGGTGGGCTGGCAATCCCTGAACTTGAGACTACTGGTATCTTACACAGCGGCAGGCTAGTGAGGATTTTGCTTTGAACTTGGGGAGTCCAACCTAGTTTGGGCAGTGTCAGAATTGTGTTGTCGTTGGTGTCGGAATTTATTGGAGCTATTTGTAGAAGGATACACCTGGATTGAGGCATTTTTTCAAGACATGGCTGGTGCTCTAGGAAGTAGAAATGGAGGAACAGTTAGGGTTCAAAATATATAAAATGGTAAAGATTGAGTTCAAAGTGAGTAGAGTTGGATGGGAATATGGAGAAGGGCAATTGGGCAAACATTACACAACAGAACTGGCTTTTGGCAGTCAGCAGGAGAAGAGGGTTAGGGTGCCGGCTACATCCAGGTCTGCCAGTGACAGAAAGGAACCACGGTGAACCGTACATTTTTAAAAAACCCTTCTGGTATCTTGAAATAACCAAGCAATTTGGGTAGCTCAGGTTTCCACTGGCCCCTCCCCAGTGTGCTATTTAAAAGGTATAACTATATGGGAAGCAGGTACTCAACCACTGAGCTATAGCCGCTTCCCCAGTGAAAGTTGGTTTTTTCGTTTGTTTGTTTTGTTTTTAGAAGGTACCAGAGATTGAACCCAGACCTACATCCACTCCCCAAAAAGTGTAACATTTTAGGTAAAAAGTGTGAAAGGGGGGAAAAAATCACCGCTTATCACACCATTGCTAAATAATTTCTAATTTCATCATCTATAACTGCTTAGCACCTTTTCTTTTTGCAAATACTCATGTACGTGTTTCTAAACAATTCATACTACCTAACATTCAGTATGCACTTAGTTGATTGAATTTTTTAATTTAAAAGGTATAGTGCCCATTTTCTTAGATTCTGAATCATTTTTTAATAACGTGGTTTTAATTGTATAATATTTAATCATCTGAATGTGTTATGATTCATTTCTTCAGACTTCTTCAAACACTGAAGTTGTTTCCAACTTTTTCATTATTACAATTATCTCTACCCTGAAGAACTTTGTACTTAAGTACTAAGCTGGTCAGGTAAATTCCTTGGATACTTGCCTCAAGGTGGAATAACTGGGCCAAGGGTGTGAGCATTTTTAAGGCTTTCGGTGCCCTTTGCCAGGTTGCCCTTCAGAAGCGGCCTGCAAGTCTGTGCTCCTGCTCTTGGCTTGTGAAAGTGTTTCCCACCGCCTTTGCCAGCACTTTGAGGTTTCTAACACTAGCCAAACATTCATTGTTTACGAAGGTGCAAGATGGTATCTTATTTTACTGGATAATTGAGTCTTCATTTAGTCAGTAAATATTTAAGTGGCAAGCATACATCACTACTGGGTACAGCGATGAATACAAAATCAAAACGTGCCCCCCTTGAAGTTACATTCTGGAGGGAGAGATGCTATACATAAGTAAAATAAAACATTGTGTGTTTGATAGGATAAACTAAGGCAGAGAAGGAGGATATGAAATGCTATGTGAATGTGTGTGAAATTTTAATGTGGCCAGGGAAGGGGGCTTTTATGAAAAAGCCTGAGAGATCCATATACAAGGACATCTAGGTGAAAACCTTTCCATTCGGAGCAAACAGCGAGTGGAAAGTCCCTGACCTGGAGCTTGACCAGAGTGCTCTAGGAATAGCCAAGAATGAAGTAGAGAAGTGACAGACTTGGCTTTAAACTTTAACGGGGTCTTTTGGCTGGTTGGGTCGAGGACAGAAGGAATGGGGGCCACAATGGAAGCAGGGATCAGGGAAGAGGGATTGCTGCAGTCGTGGTGGGAGGTGGCGGCTCCCTAGCGCAGGGCTCTGGCAATGCAGGCAGTCATGCTCTAGACTCGTGCTGACAGTGCAGCGAGCAGGCTCTGCCTGGGTTGGTTGAGGGGTGAGGACAAAAGGGAGGAATCAGGGAGGACTGTGAGGATTTTGGTGTGAGCAGTGGAAGGGCCATGTTGGCGCTAACAGAGATTGGGAAGGAAGGTGGCCCTGCAGATGCTGGAGGGAGGGTGGATATCAGTGCATTTATGAGATGAAATACAGGCGTATAAATGGAGATGTGGAGATGGGCATACACTTTAGAGTGTATCGGAGAAGTCTGGTGTCATCGGGGGTCATCAGCCTATAGGTAGTATTTAAAACCAAAAGATTAGATGAGACCAAGCGGGCAAGTGTGGAGAAGAGAAGGAAGGCAGAAGGTCCTGCCAGGGCACTCCCTGGAGTGTTAGGTTGAGAGGTCTGGGGGGATGAGGGACAAGGGACAGGGAAATCAGGCAAGAGTGGGGTCTTGGCATCCCGGCTGCTGTGACAAATACCACGTCATTGACTCAAGGTTGAGGAGGCTGGAGGGCTCGTTTCCTCTGGAGTCAGCAGCATTCCTGCGGCTGGCAGTTCTTGGGTTTCCTTGGCTCTCCCCCAAGTGGCGATGTGTCGCCTGTCTCTTCCAGGCTCCTTGGACTTCCAGCTTCCCCTCCTCCCGGGGGCCACCCTCAGTCAGTTGGGCCTCACACTAACAGAACATCTTCAGAGGTCCTGGTCAGGATAGGTTCAAACCCGCAGGGATGGATTAAGATTAAGAACATGTGCTTTTCTGCTGATTTATAAATGTGATTGTGGCTGAAAGGGGTAGTCTAGGGAGGTTAGTGTTAATTGAGAGACAGCTAGAGGGTAAGCCAGGGACAGTATAATATAGTGATTTCGGTGGAAGATGAGGATTGCGGTTCATTATACAAATACAAGAATGCTCCTCTATTTCAAGGTGTTAAGAATATGGTGACATGTGGGGAAAATGCCTGGACAAGATTTTTTAAAGTAATACTTCCTTAATTTGTTAAGCTGCCTTTTGTCTGTTGTTTTTTGAAGTTGAAATAAAGTTAAAATGAGTGTAGGGTTTCTGTTTGGGGTGAAGGGAAAGCTCTAGTAATGGATGGAAAGTTCTAGTAATGGATGGAAAGTTCTAGTAATGGATGGAAAGTTCTAGTAATGGATGCTGCAACATTGTGGATGTGATTGACCCCTCTAAAGCAGGGGTTCATGAGCTTGAATTGAAATAAAAACAAAACATAACATTCTTGTGGGGACGTGTTGGTGTGGATGTGATATATTTGTTAAATAATACACAGTAGAGTGTGGACTTTGTAAAGAATTCGTGGTTTTCACCTGACTGGCAAAGGGGTCTGTGGAACAAAAAATGTTAAGAATCCTCGCTCTAATGGGATGCTTGGGAAGAGTTGAGATTTATGTGGTACATATATTTCCACAACTTAAAAAAAAAAAAAAAAAAAGTGAAGCTACAGAAATAATGACAAATGCAGTACATAATTCTGGATGGGATCTAAAAATGGAGGAGAAAAGCCTCAAAGGGTCATTACTGGGACATAAGAAAAAATTGGGATCTAGAAAGTAAGCTTTATATTAATGTTAAATTTCATGAACTTGATAACTAACTTAAGGTGATAACATAAGTGAATATCCTTGTTTGTAGGAGATGTACAAGGAAGTATTATCTGTTCAAAGAATATGAGGTGTGGGCACCCTGCTCTCAAATGTTCAGAAAACAGGTGGGTGGATGGAGGGAGGGAGGGATAGTAGATAGTGGATGGATGGATGGACAGATGGATGGATGGATGGATGGATGGTAGATAGTTGACGGATGGATGGATGGATGGATGTACGGATGTAAGGATGGATGGTAGATAGTTGATGGATGGATGGATTGGTGGATAGGTAGAAGATAGGGGATGGATGGATGGGTGGATGGATGGATGGGTGGGTGGATAGAATGATAAGGCAAAGGTGGCAGGTGTTGCAGTCAGTGGACCTGGGTTCCAGGGTGGGATATGTTAGAGTTCTCTGTATGGGATCTGCATTGTTTTTGAGGCTGTCCTGTAAATTTGAAATTATCTCAAATTAAAAGTTTTTAAAAAATGGTTCACAAATAATTCCAAGTGCCATGTCCTGCTGGTGTTCAAAAGCTGGGATTGAAGGCCATCATCCAGAGTAGGGGCGTTCTCCTGGCATGCCTCTATTTTATTAGGGAGGAAAAGTCTCATTCAGCAGCCTACCCCATAGCAGTCTTATTCATAAGATCAAAAGGTCACTTGCTCAAAAAGAGCAAGTACTTGGCTTATTAAACCTTTTCTGTAGGCTGAGAACTCCAGAGGTGGGGATTAGGAGAGGCAGGTCGGTAGCCAAGTGAAGGAGTTTGACACAGTAACGTTAAATATATACATATTTTTTAATTGCATTGACTATTTTTATTTACTCTTGTTTAGAGCTTTGTTCACCTATATTCTGGAGCATGTGATTGTTGATTTGATGCTGTCCATTGTATACTAAAGACACTAATCCTTGGTCCTGTGTTTTACTCTATGCATTTTAATTTTTAAAATTTTTTATTTTTATGTTGTCAAATAGCTCTTTTTCTATAATTTTTCTTATGCTTTTATGCTTAAAAGATCTTACCTACCAAAGAGAAGATTGAACTATATCTTTTATGGTTTTGTTTTAAATCCTTTACTTTTTAATCCAATTTTAATTTATTTTGGTGTGTGGTGAGAACTAGTAGCTAATATTTTTATGGTACTTAATATATGCCAGCTGCTATTCTAAGCATTTTAAAAATATAAACTTGGGGAGCAGATGTGGCTGAAGCAGATGGGTGCCTGCCTCCCACATGGGAGGTCCCAGGTTCAGTTCCCAGTGCCTTCTAAAGAGGACGAGCTGACGCAATGAGCTGATGAACAAGCAGACACAATGAGGAGACACAATGAGTGGACACAGCAAGCACACAACAAGCACACAGATGGGGGAGCCATCTCAGGGGGCAACAAATATAAACTCATTTAAGCCTCAAAAGAACCCAGGAGGTCAGTGCCATTATCATCACCTCTACTCCTCCATCTGAGGAAAGAGAGGCACAGAAAGGTGCCTTGGCGAGGATGTGGCCTGTCGGGACTGTTGGCTTTGTCCCAGCCCACCATACTGCCCCTCTAATTCTCGTTTCTCCTGAGTGGTTATTCAGATAGCCTAATACCACACATAAATGTCTTCACTAATTTGCAATCTCTCCATTGTCCTTGTCTGAATTTTTATATTTCTGAGATTTATATACCTGTTTATTAATCTGCCAATATGCCAGTAATATACCGTTTTTATTATTTTATAATATTCTATAATGACTAATAACATAAGTTTCTTCTCATTATTTTTCTGTCCCAGAAGTTTTGGTTATTCTTCTCAATTATTCTAGATTAATTTAAGGACTTAAAATTTCTCCCTATTCCCCTTTTAAAAATGGTCACATGTGGGATGAGATTAGAATAGCATTCAATTAGGATATTAATTCAGGGAAGAATTAACATGTATGTCTTATTCGAACCTTTCATGTCCCTCATCTAAAATACTCTCCCCACGTGGCTGGCGCTGGCGCTGACGAGCCTGTTCGCAGAGTGGGCTTTGTGCACGGCTGGCTCTCTGCGTGTGGCTGCTCGTTGCTTGGTGAAGGATCTTTCTCCTTTTCCCTGGCAGGTAGGGAGCTGTTGATTGTTGTGTGTCTATTTTGTAGGCATCTGAACCATTGCAGCTGAATTATTAAGCGTCTATATTACTGTTTTTTTTAAGATTTATTTATTTATTCATTTCTCTCCCCCTCATTGTTTTTGCTCTTGCTGCCTGCTCCCTGCATGTTCTTCTGTGCTTGTCTTCTCTTTAGGCGGCACTGGGAACTGATTCTGGGACCTTCCGGAGTGGGAGAGGCGCTCAATCTCCTGCGCCACCGCAGCTCCCTGGTCTGCTGCGTCTCTTGCTGTCTTTCCTCTGTGTCTCTTTTTGTTGCGTCATCTTGCTGCGCCAGCTTGCCATGTGGGCTAGCTCTCCTGCGTGGGCCAGCTCTCCATGAGGGCCAGCTCTCCACGTGGGCCAGCTCTCCATGAGGGCCAGCACTCCATGAGGGCCAGCTCTCCACGTGGGCTGGCTCTCCATGAGGGCCAGCTCTCCATGCGGGCCAGTTCTCCATGAGGGCCAGCTCTCCACGTGGGCCAGCTCTCCATGAGGGCTAGCTCTCCATGCGGGCCAGTTCTCCATGCGGGCCGGTTCTCCATGAGGGCCGGCTCTCCATGCGGGCCAGCTCTCCATGAGGGCCAGCACTCCATGCGGGCCAGCTCTCCTGCGTGGGCCAGCTCTCCTGCGTGGGCCAGCTCTCCTGTGTGGGCCAGCTCTCCTGCGTGGGCCAGCACTCCTGCGTGGGCCAGCTCTCCATGTGGGCCAGCTCTCTTGCGTGGGCCAGCTCTCCACGTGGGCCAGCTCTCCTGCATGGGCCAGCTGTCCTGCGTGGGCCAGCTCTCCACGTGGGCCAGCTCTCCTGCGTGGGCCAGCTCTCCTTCGTGGGCCAGCTCTCCACGTGGGCCAGCTCTCCTGCGTGGGCCAGCTATCCATGTGGGCCGGCTCGCCTTCACCAGGAGGCCCTAGGAATTGAACCCTGGACCTCCCATATGGTAGACGGGAGCCCAATCACTTGAGCCACATCTGCTCCCTGCATTACTGTTGGTCAGAGAATTTGGGGCCTTTAGTGTTAATTGGGAGAGAACCTGCTGGCATGGTTTGGAGTACTTATTATTTATTTCCCACATAACTTCTTGTTAAATTTTTATCACTTGTGGGTAGATTTAATTTTATAATAACTTATTCCTATTTATTGTAGGTAATTACTCCAAAAGCACTTTCTCTATATAGTGGTGGCTAAAGAACCCAAGTTATAACTAGCAATAAACATATTCTCATCTTTAACGTTTTACTATGTTATGTCTGCTCAGTTGGGGTTTTCCTGACTCTGTTGTGGTTACTGGTCCTGCCACTTGTGTCTTATTTTTTAAATAGATTTTTATTAGTGAGGTTGTGTGCTTACACAGCAATCATGCACATGTGTGGAATTCCCACCCACCACCCCTCCAGCAACAAACACGCTGCATTGTTGTGGAACATTGGTTACAGATGATGAGACAATGTCATCAGACTGTCACCACTAACTGGTCGATAGCGTACTGTGCGCCTTATGCATGTCTGTATGTTGCACACTGACCTCCAGGACTCTGGTCCTCCGCCTCGCTGGAATTCTTGCTGCACTTAACTCTGGCCTCATCACTTGTCCCTCCGATTTCAGACTCTCCACCTCCTTGTGTTCTGCACGCTCCTACCCGGGGCCCAGCTCTGATCCAAATGCTGAGCAAGCTGCGGTGCGCCCCTTGCCCGTTTCCTCCCCTCGCCATCTCCCTGCTGTCCCCGCGTCAGTAGGGTAAGCTCTAAAGCCCTCAGCCCTCGATGCTAGTTCTCACCTAACTGCAAGCCAGTCGCCTCTCCAGGCCTGTTTTCTTTCTTTCCCATGACACCTGTGCTCCTACCAAGCAATGTAGACCACAGAAAAAAATACTTTATTATTAGACACCATGTATTCCCTAGGAGCTCGGTAGGTCTTGCTGAAAACATCCTGTGGCGATTTCTGCAGTACAATGCCAAGTGTTGTAGCATCTGAGCTTTGTTTCCTTGCACTGACCATACTGTGGAAGGAGCTAAGTATGTGTGCAATGCAGCCCCTTATGTAATCTATCGTCCCGATTTTTATTAAGATGATCTTTGTCTTCTAATATAGGTAATATAAATTTTTTATATTTTTTATAAATATTAAGTCCATATTTTTGTCAACTAAGTGAAACTCATCTTCAAATACCAGAAATTTCTTCAAACATAAAGAAAAGCAAGTTGTTTTTTTTTTCAGTGCTGGATAATCTTGTGAAAGTATATTAAAGCTTGATTCATGTCTAGTTGAGATGTCTGGTCGATGTTTCTGTGGCTCTGGAAATCGCTCTTGCTAGTCTGAAAGCAGCATGGGACCCACCGTCTTTCCCAGGCCTTTCCTTAAAGGCTGGAGAAGGCCCATCTGGATTTGAGAGATTATACTCTGTACCATAAATGCCCTCAGAGCCTTCTCCTGGGGAATGAATCACTTAAAATAAATGTCGGAACAAAGGAGTACCATTCAGGAGTTCATTTTCTGCTTTAATTTACAGTCTAAGGGAGTAGCCTCTTTATGGTTTCATGAAGTACTTTCTAGATGTAAAGTGGCTCATTTCCTAATAGGCATATGAAAGCATCAGTTAAAGCCTGGGCTTCTTCATTTGTTTGATTTTTCATTTTCTTTTTCTTAGTGAAAATAGAACGGATTGAAGAATAGCTAATGCTTACAGATGTACAAGAATAAACGTGATTATTAGAATCTACTTTATTGATCCAATTTATCCTTTCTTGGTTTCCTTATCTGTTTTAACTTAAGTATCTTTTGTCTGATTAACTATTTGACTCCCTTGAAGTTAACGATATGTGTTAGTTTTTATTATAAAAATATGTTCATTGTAAAAGGAACATTCACATGGAGTAATGTGTAAGTTTATTAAGTTTGAAGGGAAGTTTCCCCAGTCCTACCTCCATCCTTCTCTTCCTTCCACATCCCACTCTGTTGTATCTCATAACAGTTCCACAAAATTCTGGTATGTTCTCCTGGAATTTTTCAAAATATAAACTTAAAAAATAGGTTAATGTTAATATCATCCTTTCCCCCCCCACACTTAATATATGTTTCTGTTGGATTTTTAGTTTTGCAGTGCATTCCTTATTGTCTTTCTTAAACACAGTAATTCACTAGGTTTTCTAAGGTGTTAATTTAGTAAGTGCTTGGTAAGTGAAGGGGCACTCTAAATCCAGGAGATGCCTGTTACTGTCTAAGGCAGGCTGCAGTTATTATTCCCTCCAGATGCTCCTAGGCAAAAGATGTTTACAGTTACAGGCTGAAAACAAATCTGTTGACTGTATGAAAGTCTGTGCGAACTGTTATCCACTTAAAATAAAACATCAAAGTCAGTAATATCTCTGCAAGCAGCTCTTAAATCTTTGTCTTTCACCTCTGGGATAAGTTAGGGGATGCGAAGTGAACTGGTAAATGTCACCTTTTCAGATCCGTAGGCCCGAGTAGTCCTGTATGGATCCAGCTGCTTAAGAATTCGGTGCTCATGTTGCATGCGGCTTCCCAGCTAGCCCAATGTCGCCGTGACTTGCTGTGAGTGTTGCTTGCAGTGTGTGTGTCACTGCTTTATTTCCACGAGCCCACTTAGAGCTACTTTTCGGTCAGCTTCATCTTTAAGCTGAATGTTGGACTGTTGGTCCATGCCCTCGTTGTGGCCCCACTTCGCTGCTCACTATCTACTGTACGGGCATCCCCCCTTGCAAGAGGCGGATCTCGAATTGGGGCTCCCTGCCTCCACGTCTAGCCTTCTGCTCTCCCTGGATCTCCACGTCACGCCGTCTTCCGTGGCGCAGCAGGTGGACCATCTAGCGGCGAGGTACCCGGGCTTCCGGCCTCACTGTCCCCGGAGAGCTGTGGGAGCCGAGGAAGCCACGGAGCCACCCAAGCCGGCGTCCCACCTGCCAGCCTGGCCTGCTAACGGGAGTGGAGTCCCCGGCCCACGCGTTAGCATCAGTCCCCTCGGCGCTCAGTAGGCAGGAGTCAGGGTGGAAGAGGGAGACTTTGAAAGGACTCAAGCCGCGGTCAGGGCCAGGGTGTGGGGCTGGACGGGGGCGGCAGTGAGGCTTGTGGAGATGGGATCGGGGGTCAGGGGAATGCTTTGCGCTTGGGGGTGAGCTGCTGGTGCGAGGCCATCCCGGGGTCAGAGAGGCACAGGGCTGTCCTAATCCCGAGGCACACCGAGGAGTGTCTGCGGACGAGGACGCTTTCGAAATCAGTGCCTTGAACATGCCTTTCCCAAGAATAAGCTGATTTTCAAAGCTTTTTGAGCCTTGACTGCATGTGACTGTGTCCCAGAGATATTGGTCTGTTTGCCCAGCCTTGCTCGTTGTTTCTGATGATGACGAATCCGTAGACTATTTCTGCTTAAGGGGCAGCACTTCTAAAAACCTGTTTCCCATCCCTCCAAAAGCAAGTAAACCCATTGTTAAATATAAATAACGAAACCAGTAGATAGTTGAATAGCTGTTGTTTGCTAATTGTTGTAAGTGATGTAAGAAGAGTGTCTCCCTTTATCTAGTTAATAGACTGTTTGAAAGGACAAATAAGCTCATAAAATTGGTTGTGTGTTTAGGTGTTCAATGGAAGTGATTAGAGAAGACATTATCAAAGGTTGACATTTAACCTTGGCCTGAAAAGAAAAATTAATTCCTCAAACATTATTCTCATTCCATGCTAAGCACTTGGCTAGGTCCTGGGGGATGGAACTGAGCTGGGAGAGGGGGTTGCTCATCCTGTCCCCAGGCGCTGGGAGGGTCAGAAGAGGCATGGAGCTGCCCCTGGGGCAGCACTGGATCTGCTGTTGAAATGCAGGTCTTCACATCCCTTGTCGGGGGGGAGGCAGTGGGTTTATTTGCTGAGTTTGGCTTACAGAGGCCACCTTTGAGTAACAAGGAGGGTGTCAGGAGGTACCTCCAGGTGATAGTCATTCAAGGGATTATTACAAAGCACCCACCAGCAATGCATCTGGAAAAAGACATTGACCAAACGGGGGAAATATTAAGTACAGATGAGCTTATATGGCTAAGAGCTTTCAAAGTGAGTCAGGAGGACATTCCAGAGGTTACGCTTATGCATGTCTCAGGAGGATCTCACTGACCGCCACAGTAAACAGTGCCTCAAACAGCGGGGGCTCCTGGGGGCTCTAGAGACATCCAGGCACTCTAGGCAGGGCAGACAAGCTCAGGAATTCGGCACCCTGCCAGTGGGCCTTACCTTGGAATTTATGATACTCCATCTCCCCCAGTGTAACAGAGTTATAATTCCCTGCACATCGCTTTTCTGCCCCTTTTATCTGAACCTATAATTACCACTACACTCATTAAATGTGTGGCCCAGAGACCGAAATCTTCCGTCTGTTCGTATGCCGGCTGAACCCTGAATCTCAGCAGAGCTGCAGCCAACACCTGCTCTCCAATTCCTCGGACTCACCCGGGACAACTCACAAAATGATGATGATGGACAACGCCCATCCCCAAAAACAAAGAGTATCTACAACTGCGAGCAAAACATTCCTTCCATCTGCCCCATGGGACCTAAGCCCCCTCTCGATCAGAAGCAGAGTGGGCGTCCCCATCCCCAAATCCTAAAGGAATGAGCAGCCATAAGGGGGGAGTGTAACTATGGGCCAGAGCAGACGTTATTATTCTAGTCAGGAGCTTGTCACTTTGCTGTCAAGGACAGTGGCCACCGGAGGCTCTGAGGCGAGCGGGGAGGAGGTGTGGCACGGGGCATTTCTAGGGCGTTGGAGTCGTTCTGTGTGATGGCGCAATGGCAGATGCAGGGCATTATACATTTTGTCAAAAGATTGTACGATGCAAAGTGTAAACTATAGTCCATGGTTAGTGGCAATGCTTCAATATGTGCTCATCAATTGTAACAAATGGGCCACACTAATGAAGGATGGTGTTAATAGGGGAAAATCCGAGAGAGCAGGGGAGTGAGTGGGGTATATGGGAATCCTCTATACTTTTTTTTTTTTTTAAACAAATCTGTTTTATTGAGACATATTAAACAATATCTTTTTTATCCAATGTGTGCATTCCCTGGTCCTTGGTATATTCACAGTGGTGTGCACTCATCTCTACAATCATTTTTATTATTATTATTTAAATATAGATATATATTAAAAGGTGCTTAGATTACCTAAATATTACACAGAAATTACAGGGATTCCCATGTTCCCCACCTCCCATAGCATCCCACACAAACATCCTTCATCAGTGTGGCCCGTCACCTGCAATGGACTTACACATCCTGGGGCCTTGCCACCAAGCATAGACCACAGTTCACATCGTAGACCACACTCTCTCCACACAGTTCTGCATGGTATATGCTGATATAAAATGGCCTACATCCGTCTCCGCAACGTCACACACGACAACCCCCAAGTCCCAAAAAAGTCCCTGTATTTCAACTGCCCTTCCCCTCCCTGCCCTGAAAGCGTCCAGGGGCCACCGGCTCCACCTCACTGTTGTAATTTCTTCCATTGCTTGAATCACAATATGTCTACAACAGAATACCAGTAAGTCCACTCTAGTCCATAGCTCTTCCCCCAGTCCTGAGGGGACTGGAATCCTCTATACTTTTGATGTGACTTTTCTGTAATCTAAAACTTTTTAAAAATTTATTATATGAAAAAAATGCAGGTTGTGATTCAGCAGTTTGGGGTAGAGATGTGATGAGATGTAAGGGTTTAGAAGAGAATCAATTTGGGGTGGAGATAGGGGACTGGGTGGAAAGGAGACCATTGTAGCCACAAGGATCAGTGTAAGCAGATCAGAGAAAGACAAATGTGAGTGCCTAGAGAAGTACAGCCATGGAGTATGTGTGCAGGGATGGCTTAAGAGGGGAGGGAAGACGGTGGGAATGAACCCTTGGCCTGCCCTCTATGTCTCTTTTGAGGATTACAGAGAATATTAGCATCCTGGAGAGAGTGGGAATTACACATTCTAGACTGTCAAGACCTTAGTTTTCTCTCTTTGGGAGATGGACTTGGAAAGGCCGGGAGGGCAGGACTTGGGAAGTCTAACACAGTTGTTTGGACAAGCTATTGGGGAAGGAATAAGGATTTGTAGAATGTGGATTGAGAGGAAATCAATGAAATACATGACAAATTAGAAAAGCTCATGGCTTACCTTGGTGTCAGAGAGCAAAGCAGGCTGACTGGAGCACAGTACAGTGATGCAAAAGAATAGTTCAGGGACGAGGCTGGAGACAGAATTGTCATGCCAGGCTTGGAGCTAGGGGCCTTGAGCTGCTTTTTCTCTGTTAAGGAGAAATTTGTATGAGTGAAATCACTGGGACAGGGCAATGAAGAGTACTTTCCGAAGGGGTTCTACTCACTCACAGTGCCGTTAGCATTATGTGACACTATCGTTTTCATCCAAGGGCTTGTTCAACTCTGATGTTCTTCAGGTAAGTGGTACCTGTACCATTGAAAGTCTTAGTTCTAGATGATATGGGGACCTGGGGAAGAAAAGCTGATTCCAGTGTTTTGAAGCTGGGTAAAGAAGAGAAAAATGGTGCTATGAGTAGCATAATTAGGAAATTTAAGAGGGCATGTGATTATACAAATGGAAACACTCATGAAGTTATTAAAAATGTGAGTGACAGTGGGACTTGGAGGATAGCTCTCCAGGTGAGAATTTAGGAGCCATCCATGTAGGGCAATGGTTTGAATAAAGTAATGAGTGGGTTCTGCAAGCGAGCTGGTGTGATGAGCTGTGAGCAGCTGACTGAGCTGGGGAGACGCCCATATTTAGGTTGCAGGTACAAGTAGTGTGTAGTGCGGTTCAGAGCTGGCAGGGAATATCACGGATGCATATTTCACTGATACACAGAAACGTTTGCTGCAAGAAAGAGAAATTTGAGTAAAGACCATTTAAGGATGGCAAATAACCTGGAGAATAAAGATGAAAAGTTGATCTGAAAAAGAACATTGGTGGTTAGCACCACCTGGTGTTAGGTACGAGGCATTTTCACGTGAAGTTTTTCTCATCAAATCGAGTTTTTCTTCCTAGTTCGGTTTGAAAGTTTTCACTTGTGTCTTTTTTATATTGCAGCCTATGATGTGCATGAATTAACTTATTTTTTCATCAGCAGTGTGTGTGTGTGGGGGGGCATTTTCAATTTGTTTATTCTCTGATATCCACTTTTCCGAAAGTTCTACCACACATGGCTCTTTGATAGCTCTCTGCATCAGAGACGGGTGAGTTAGTTCCCTCTTCTGTCTAATTGCCCCGTCTCTGCTCTGCTGCCTCTAAATTATTGTAAATAAACAAACCTTCCATCCTTTTTTGTGCTTTGGCTCATCTGTTAGTGCAGGAGTTGGAGTTTAGTCTTAAAGTCCTTTTCAAAATGAAGAGCGATAGAAACTTTTTTTTTCTTTTTAACCCCAAGGAAAACCTGCATCCTTGAAAACCACACAGACTTCCTGGGTGAATTTGCCAAGGCCACTTCCTAAATCCAGAGCATGTCTGAGGACTTCTGTGCTGCGGAGAGCGGGAAGCGCCTCGTTTCTGGCCGGCGGCAGGAGCGCTGAGGGCAGTGCCTGTAAGTCCCCCCGATGGCAGGCTCCGGGCATCGCTGGACGTAGTGAGGAGAAAACTCCAGCTCCACAAGCGGTTGTCAGGGTTTCTATCCTGTGCTTTAGAGAAAAGTACACAAGCCGCTTCTCCCTGGGAATTGCTGTGAAAGTTTGGCAGGAAAAACATGCTTTTAAAAACATCCTTTTCATTTACTAGATGTGCTAGGAAGCCCTGAAATAATTGTGTTAAAGCCACCTGGCATCATTTTGCACGGAGGACTCCAAGGAGTGTGATTTGAAGTGCTAGTGTAGTTAGGGTTTGAGGAAAGAATAGCAATCCAGGGGCTGTTGGACTCCAACGGGAAATCAGAAAAACTAGTCCTGCAATTCCATTTACTTTGTAAAAGTATGTTTTGTAATCCAGTTTGGATGCTTGATTCAGTGTCAGATGGCTAATATAACTTCAGGTCTAAAGCTTAAGTAATTTGAAATCAGGAGAATATTTTAAAAAGTTTTTCAGTTACCGTGAATTGTGTTTTCTTTGTATAAGATGTGAGAATTAATTGAGCTATCCCTTTCATTCAGAATTTGGATTTGGATTTTGTACTCCTTTTATCATTTCTTTCTTAAATTTCCTCATAAAATAATCCCTGGATTAATTAACTCAGACAATTTTGGCGTGTTTGCTGTTTATGAGGCATCGTAAATGGGTGCAGTGAGGGACACGGGTTGTAAAAGAGATAGTTCTTGCTCCAAAAGGTAGTTGAGAAAGAAGATTTTTATACAATGAAAATATCAGGTACACCAACATGTGAGGGCGTGGGAGGTGGGGCCCTCGCTCGGCTTTAAGGAGGCATCAGTTTCTTTTTTCTGGTGAAGTCGTGGGGACAAAGGAGGATACTGTTCACTCAGCCCTTCTCGTGTGGCCACTATTCCATGGTTACCACACATAATTTCATTCCCCCGCGTAACTTCTGCTGGTTTTATAGATGAGGAAAGTGAGCCAATATGTGACAGAATTGAGAATGTTTGTGGATGATAAGATGTTGATTGAATGACTGAATTAATGGGCAGATTTCTGACAGGTCATCTAGCTGTGGTGGCTGGTCTTAGGATAATAGCTGTATACCAGAGCTTTAGCAACACTGGAATATGATATTTAAAAATTAAGCAGGATTATTATCTGCTTACTGCTAGGTTTTTTAAAAAAAAAAAAAAAAAAAATTTTTTTTTTGAGGTTCCGGAGCCAAGGATTGAACCCAGGACCTCATATATGGGAAGCCGGCGCTCAACCACTGAGCCACAGCAGCTCCCCTGAGTTAGGTTTGGTTTTTTTTGTTTTTTTTTAGGAGGTACCAGGGATTGAACCGGGGACCTCTTACATGAGAAGCAGGCTCTCAACCACTGAGCCACAGCAGCTCCCCTGAGTTAGGTTTGTTTTTTTTTTTGTTTTTTTTTAGGAGGTACCAGGGATTGAACCCGGGACCTCTTACATGAGAAGCAGGCGCTCAACCACTGAGCCACAGCAGCTCCCCTTGCATTTTGAAGTTGTGACACAAGATCAAGAGGGTCTGCACGCAACAGCCAATTGTCCACGAATTTGAAAAGACAGTCCACACGTGTATTATTTTAGGACCGCTTTGCTTGCAGCTTTCTGCTTGCAATGTGCGTTTTAAACACAGACTGCCAAAGGGCTCGCCAGCCCGCTCGGGGGCCTGTGACGGCGCTGGGCTTGGGGGGGGGGGCAAAGCAGATGCGCTGCGGGGTCCCGTTCCCGGCGTCTTCCAGCGACAGCCTCGCAGCCACGTGGACTGGGCCGCTGGTTCGGCCGTGGCTGACCCTCCTGAGGAGGCGGTGAAAGGCTTTGTCCGTGCCTTTTTGTCTCTTAACAAAGGCGTGCACCGTTCACCCGCAGAGCCTGGTCGCGGCCACGAGGCCCGCGGCCCCAGCAGTCTGTGCCCTGGTCTGCTTGCTGCCTGCCTGGGTCTGTTTCCTCCAGGGCCTCGGCACACACTTTCCCCTCCACCCTGACTCGCTGCGAGCGAGCACGAGGGAGCATGGCTGCAGCTTTCCCCGCCTGAGCTTGCTCCCATCCTCTTAAATGACTGTACCAGGAGGATTTCGCAGCTGCACAGAAACCGATATTTCTTCAAAATTTTTCATCAATTCTACCCTCACCCCACCGGCTGGCTCGGAGAGGCACTGTGATGTGACCTTATTGACACTGCTGGTCCTCGGATCCTACAGCCTTTGTGTCATTCCTTTGTTAGCCACGTTTACTGGGAAAAGAAGTAGGTCGATGATTGCTGCTTTAATTCTTCTCTTTATAAGCATGCTTGAATTTGTGTTCAATAAATTTATTTAGCATCGTTTTACTGCTGTTTCTCTAACTTGTAATTTGTGTTAAATGTACTGTTTCTTGGGCATATTTAGGTGTATTTAAATGTGAATGAATTCATGTAGAGTCAGGTTTATTGTATATTTTATATGCCTGGATCGCTTCCTAAATATAAGCCAATAGAATTGCCAGCCTTTTTGGCACATGAAATTACTCTTATTATCAAACGGTGATTATTAAATTCCCATTATATTTGATGGTTTAATCTCTGATGAAATAATTAATAGTCTTTGTGTTGATAGTTTACAGGAAAAACATTTTCCTCAAATTAAAATTAAAGCAGCACATCTCTCATTATTTTGCTCAATTATACTAAAAAATGTTAAGCATGTTTACTTTTAAAAGACTACCTTAAACACGGAAAAGCATTGCGAGCTGAAATTTTCCTGCTTCTGATAATGAAGGATCATGTTAGGGAAGAATCTTTTTGACCAGTGTTTTCATTCATGGTGGCTGAAAGCATGTGAACTCTTTTCAAGAATATTGCTTTCTCGCTTTGTCTGCTCCTTTCATTGTGATGTGATGCTGTTAGTGGCATCTCTAAGAACTGCTGAGATTGTATAATGTGATTGTAAAATTACAATCTGGTTCTCTGTCTTCTTGGATCCTATAGAAATAACATTGACAACTGAACCAAAATATGTCAGGCAAAGAGTTTTTCTTATTTGGTGGTCATTGCAGGTTCTTTGTGAGTGAGCTTTTAAGCGTGGAAGGTTTAAAAGCTAAAATGCTATCGATTTCTTTTTGGATATTAGCATAAAACATTGCACAGTAGTTTCTAAACCATGTGTGCTCATTTGTAGAGACCAAATATTTTAAGCTCCTTCAGAAGCAGGTATCTAGTTTTTAAGATTATTAAAGTAACTGGATAAAAATAACTGATACATTGAGGTTACTGAAGGTTTGAGGGCCGTTGGGCAAGTGTAGGAGGCAGCCTTCGGAGAGGATGTGATTTTGGCACATGAGCTGGAATCTGAAGTCAAAGATTTACTTCTCCTTCCACCTTGGCTGCAAAACGATGATTGTCTTTGAGAGGCAGAGGTGAGGGCAGATATTAGAGGACAGAAGTAAGCAAGCTCGAGAAGGCGGGGCGTTCTCCTTTTCCTTCACAGCTGGCAGCAGAAAGAGGCACTCCCCTCAGACTCATTCTCCTTTGCCACCAATTCCTGTGACGCTGGACAACCTTTACTTCTCTTGGTCAGTTATCTCATTGGATGAATAACAGGGAAGAATTAGAGCCTCTACGTGTCTCTTCTCTTCGCCTCAGTAAGGTGGTGCCAACAGCCGGAAGGAGGGTGGCTGCATTATCAAGCTCATAGCCATGAAGTGACTCTTAGTTATCCTCAGGTTTTTCTCACCACAGAAAAGGCAGGTGGGAATCGTCTCACCTGCCAGCACTAATCGGGTGATGGGAGTCACTGGGCGAACAGTGTGGAAGGCTTCTCAGGCTGCCCCGGGTTCAGAGGGCAAGCTTTGTGGTTGACGAGTGATGCCTGCTGGAGGTGAGGAAGGGTCTGTGTTATGAAATATGCTCAATATTTATGCACCTCTTAATGAGCTGGGCAGTAATTGTTATGATCCAGACTGGCACTAGTTTTTTGCATTCTTTCTTTTTGTAATGCTAAGGCTATATATATCATTTTCCTTATTTAAAAAGTTGAGTAATTTTGCTTTTGGAATTTGAAAGCTTAGACACCACCCGTGATTTGATTTTAAGCCAGGTGGGCAGATGAATTGGCACAGCAGCTCACCAAAAATTCAAGAAGTGAACAGAATGTTGGCTCTGTGTGTATATACATAATTTAATAAACAAAACAAAAACCACTTTTAACTAGATGCTAGAATGTAGTACGAAGCGTTAATTTACAAAGAATGTCTGAAACAGTGAGGCTCCTGTCTCTAATAGGAAAATCATTTTAGACGATTCTGAGTATTTCCCTTCATTTCCTCTTTAGACTTAGCCTCCCGATCTCTTTTCACATGAAACACATTTTGGTCATGGGGAACTAAAAATAAAAATAACCTATTTTTCTGGCATAATCGAGATGGCTCGGACCAAGGTTGTCAGTGGTGCACGGACAGTTTTAAACCACGTATCAGAGCTGGCCGGGACCTATGCGGCTCCAGGTGGAATTTCACATGCTGACCGTCAGCCTGACTGCCATCGGGCACAGTGGCAGGGCTTGGAGGGCGCGCGTCTGGCCGTGGTGGGGCCGTGTGGCAGCACGCGCACGTCTGTTTCCATTCCTGGTATTCAGACCCAGTCAGCACGCTCAGGGAGCTGAAGCGACTCAACACTGCCAGGCAGTGGCCATGCCTGGACCAGAACTCAGAGGCTGTGAGGCCAGTCCCTCGCTCGAATCTCACGGACTTCCCTTATTCTCTTGGATTGTTACCGCGGAAAAGTTTGGCATTTGGATATATTAACTTTAGACGAGGGAGAGTTAGACATCAACAGGATACCCAACCAGCTGCCATGTTGGGAACTGAAGAAGAGGGCGGGAGAAGCACATCCTTCAAGCTGTGGTCTGCTAAAAGCAGTGGCCCAGCCTATGGTAGAGTGTTGAGAAATTGAGGGAAAGATGTGGGAAAGCTGGTCATAAAAGTAGACGTCCCAACCACTAGTAGAATGGGAAAGAGAGAGAGTGGGAAGCGTGTCTAACAGACGATCATAGAATGTATAAATATAAACCACGATTAGAACGTACAAATGTACACCATGGTTATGTGTAGAAACACCAAAGTCAAACCCAGACATTTCACCCTTGAAATGTGAACCTGTGACCCGTGCGTGTTACGAAGTTGATCACCGGTGTGGTGTTGATCTGGTGTTGTCCTGAGACAGTTTCCAGGGCAACACGTCCTGCTCTTTGTGTGACAGTGAAAAAAGGGGCAGGAGCACTGTGCCTCAGGAGAAATGTCTTGCTTTAGTGAGAAATCCTTTTACTCAGGTCTTTGTGAATTGAAGATATTTGTGTCTAAGGCTTAGAAAAGAAAAATATGAGTTTAGTCATAGAGTTGTATGATAGGTCTGTAAATTGAACTCACTTTAATTTTTCAATATCTAAATAGGTGCCCTGACTTATTTGCTGCTAAATATAATGGAAAGTTGTTTTCACAAAAAGTAAGACTAAAATCTAGATTGTTATAATATGTCTTCACAGCTAAGACTCTATAACATCATTCACTTCCTGTCTTGCATTTTGATTGAGCAAAAGCTGAAATGCTAACTGATAATGAGTAACCACTAAAGCATTTGCTCTATGAAATTTTGATTCTGTCACTTTAAGACCTGTCCATCCTTTTTAAAAAATTATGTTGAATTTCATAGTAGAAGTGGCTTCAGTGGTGTCATTCCCATTAGCTTCCTCTATCAACTTCTAGAAAACCAGGCCTAGCTCTGGGGAAAGATGGGCTTAAAAAGGAGAGTAAATTGACAGAAGCTCGTCAACAGGAGGGCAACTCTGTTAATTTGACCTGATGTTGGAAATGCTGCCTGGGCACAGGAAGAAGTACAAATCCGCTCTTTGTAGAGGAACTGGATGTGGTTCAGGCAGAATAACTGTACGTCTTTACAGGGTTTGACTGGAAGATCCATGATCACCATTACAGGAGTTGAGATAGGTTAGCCTGGTGAAACCATAATCTGTCTTCAAATTTATAATGTGTTGTAAACAAGACAGGCCTCTCAACCTTTGCTAGGAATGTGGGGGTGACGAAAGGGATCAAGGTTGGTAATTAAAAATATATATGATTATAAATTTTGAATATTAGAATAGAATTGGATACTTAGAATTGGGTATTGAAGATTATTTAAAACAATAAAAACCCAGTTTGTATTGGTGGAGGGGAAATTAAGATTGGAACCCAGGTAGTGGGTGGGAGAACTTCCAGATTTCCCCTCTGCCCCATCGAGGATACAGTGACCTAAATGTGCCAGTGGTCTGATGACTAGAAAGGAGGGGCAGAGAACTAGAACTCTGTTTCCTAAGGCAGCCACAATTTATGTTGTGAAGATTAACTTTTATGGGGAGAGAGAACCAGAAAACTTTCCAAGTACGTTGTTCGGATTTTTTTCTTGGACATGTGGATAGAAAGGAACAAAGTGCTCTATTTACACTCTTGAGCATCTTGTAAAAAGTTAATCTTTTATGTAGGAAGAGCAAAATACAACTATTAAGATTCCTTGTAGGAGGTAAGCTTCTAGATAGAATGCTTTTTTCAAAGATTAAAAGTTTCCCGTTCTAATCCAGTGGATACTCATTAATATGAAGGAGAAATTCACAATTTAGCTGCACTTTGGACACGCTCACTACATAGTGTGGTTGACCAGATAATTTATCTGCACGCTTTTATCTTGGGTGAAAGCCGAACGGGACAGGATGCAGGACCTAAAGGCACACAAGTGAGCTGTACCAGGCAGAGCAGAGCATGGGGGACCCTCTGGGTAGAGAGTTTACCTTGCGTTGCACTTACTGGGACATCCCTGAGACGGGACCTGCCTCATCGATTTTGTATTCCCAGCACTCGGTCATGACTGCATGTTGCGGGAGCTTAGTGAACATTTGTTGGTTCGAGGAGGAAGGAATACATTGTAGCAGATTGGTACTGTATTTAATGATAACACAAAGTGGTCTTTTCTGTTTTACCACAGCTGGTAATGCCACTGTCATCAAGCACGAGGAGAGAGCTCCAAAACCAGCATTTCAGAACGCGTCCTTGGGATCCTCATGTCTGAAGCCTTTGGTGGCCAGAGCTCACGCACACTTACTGAAATCTCCTCTAAAAGGTATGGTCCTCACTGTGGATGGAAGTTAAAATGTGGCAGTTAGGCTCATGGTCTATTTAACGGTTATTTATAAACAGTCTGAATAAGCAGAGATAAAGCACTTTTTATACTGAGGGAGCTATACTTGTACTGAGTCGGAAGGTTCTGTGGTTAAAACTTGATACATAGAAATCAGAAGGCAGAAAAAGGTATAAGGGAGAAATAAAAAGTGAAACTTCTAGCGTTAAATTATTCTAAGATAGTGCCCTAGAGTAGTGAAGAGAGAGGAGGAGGAATGAGTAGTTTACTTCTTACCTCGGTAGATGTTTCATGCTTCTTACTAGATTTGTGTCTTCATATTTTCAGCCCAGTATGTCGTTCCTTTTCCTTTTTTCCTGCTCTTTAGTCCTTCCTTGGATTAACTCACTTTGCAATTGCTGTGGTTATTAGGAATGACTTTCAGGCGGACAGAATCTGTGGTATGTGCTTAATGTGCGGTGTCTCATGCAGCGGTGTCACCGTGGACCTGAGGCGTCAGACAGTCCCTTCAAGCTGGGTGAACTGAAAGATTGCTTGACTGAAACAGCTTGTGAAGTTGACCTGTAGCATGTGCCCCATATTTATACTAGACAATTTAGAAAACACAGAAAGATACAAAGAGCCCTACCTCATCCCACCAGCCACCAGCAACTGTTGCATTTCCTTCCATTTATTTCTCTACATATATACATGGTTTTGTTTTTATTTCAACAGAGCTGAAGACCTAGAATGTTCTCTCTTCTGTAGCTCGCTGTTTATTAGTTCACTAGTACATCATGAAAGCATCCTCGTTTTAAATGCCTATGTAATATATCCAGGGCTACCCAGTTCCATTTTTGCCCAGTGTAGTTTCTATTGGACAATCTCTGACTTTTACAATCATGCACAACACAGAGATGAACATCTCTGAATGTGAATCGTTCATTTTTTCAAGGTTTTCTTTCTTCCATGGGCTATCCCTTAAAGAGGAATTAAACACATGAACCTTTTGGAAGCTTTTAATAATTATGACTAAATAGCTTTCCAGAAGCTGTTAGTCTCCTGCCAGAAGTGTGTTTCCGGACTTCCTTGCCAACATCGATGTCTGTAGGTATGGGCACACACACGCGTGTGTAGGCACACACATACATGGACACACATATGTATGTCAAGGATCATGTGAGTGCTTCAGATTAATTACCTAGTGAATGTTTATCAGCACGTTTTCTTTCCACTGAATTGAAGAGAAAATAGACATAAACACTGACAAAAAGATTCTTCCATGTGCACGACAGGCTCTCATCTGTCCAGACACTTTGAAATAAGTTTCTGGAGCTTCACATGATCTCTTGCTGGAATGACATCAGTATGTGAATCTGGATGTTTTTATGGTAGAGCCAAAATAAACATTGTCAAACTTTGATACTGAGGCAACTTTTAGAGAATTAAAGCTTCAAGAGTCCATTGATAACTTTATAGAACAGGGAGCTCCAGTGTTCTAAAACTCCCCATTTGCACGTGTAAGTCCTTGTATCACAAAGGTTTTACTTGAGGGGAATCAGTGCTCTCCATTTATAGCGGCCACATATTTTAAGAGACTATCATTTCCGTAAAATTCCACAGGTAGAACGTGGTGGCTGTTCCAACTAGTAATCTGAAGATGATTTTGCCCTTGAAATGACTTTCACGTGACGGAGAGCCACTCTGTGTTCTCGTAATGCCTTGGCTTTGCAGCTCTGCTCCCATTACCACTCCTGTGACGTTTTATATTCTATCACTTCGGAGAAAACGCTTCTGTAATTTTTTCTTAGCAAAGTAGCTAATGAACTGGATTTAACACTTGGCAATTTCAGAAATCATACACTGATGGCTGTCTTTCATGAAGTCTGGCCCAATTTGCTCTGTCAACAGTGGCATAGCATTGTGTACTTACTGGTAAATGAGTGAATTCGGTATTATTAAAATTTTAATTTCAGCTGTTCTTGACTGAAAAAATACTGTGGTCTGTTTTTTTTTTTAATTTTTTAATTTTTAAAAATATTTTAAAAGATGCTCAGACTACATAAATGCTACACAAAAACTACAAGGATTCCCAAGTTCCCCACCTCCCCCACCTCCCACAACATCCTACACAAACACTCCTCGTCAGTGTGGCACATCACTGTGGTCTGTTTTATTAAAACTGGCCATATTTAATTTGTTTAAAGATGAATTTGTATCACCCTTAAACTATCGTTTTGATGTTATTTGGAATATCATTTTATATTTAGAATGTACTAGATAAAGTTGATTGCGTCTCAGTGGTATGTACCATCTGGAATTTAGAGGTGAAAGGATTGTTTTAGAAAACAAAACCTTATTTTTAATAAAGGTTTGTTTGTATGTGATATTTCATTTAAACCGTATGTGTAGTTTATAGATTTTTTTTTTTATATATATATTTCAGGTCCTTCAAGAAAAAATGTATTTTCAGTTTTTAATGCAGGTAAGTGTCTTAATTCTTTGATCATATATACTATTTTAAAGTATATTTCTTCTGACATGCATAGTAAATAATTATCCCAAACACATATCTCTTTACTGTAGAGAAAAGCTGGTAGCATTAGGCATTTTGTCCCTTAAGTTGCTGAACCAATATTGTGCCTTAATTTCCAAAGCAAGTTTTACATGTTGGTGACCCTTAACAAATGAGGTTATCAGAATAGCAAATTAATTCCTGATTAAGTGAGAAAAAAATGGAAAGTATGGATCAAGTGAGGGTTTTGTTTAGCAAAACCATGGAGTAGAAATGGAGTGTACGGCAGAGTTGTCGAATGCCTGTCTCCAGTGAACTCTTAGCATTTTAACATAATTTTAATTGATGTTCTAGTAATAACGGGGCACAGTATATTTTAAGGAGTCAGTGTTGAGATTTCATCTAGATTCTTTGGTGTGTTCATGTGTTCGCCAAAATCTTGACCATGACTTTGCCAGGCTCTTCTGCTGTTGGTTAATTCTCGCCGTGATCTGGGCTAGCGCAGGTAGGATGAGTCTGCTGAGCATGTCCCCTCCAGCTGGTTTTGGAGGACCAGCTTCTAGGCTAAGAATGCAATCGAACTGCCAGTGACTCTGGGGGATCGTTTCACCTCTTTTGTATTAGTGTTCTTTTCTAAGTAATTGAAAGCATTAAAAACCGAGGTTTCTCCCTGATATAAATAGGGCTGTAAATCATCTTAACCTTCTTTATATTCTGTTGGCAAATGGTCATATTTTAGATAATACAAGAGACACAAATAGACATGCTCCTTTGAGCATAAAATTTTAAACAATTGCATTATTGGCTTTGAGGTCATTTTATTTCAGCAACAAACAGTGGCGAAGATCACAACTGAGGAATTAAAATCCTTTAGTTTTGGTAAAATCCTCACTTATTTAAATTATAATGGTATTCTCAATTCCAGTAAATTTGCCATGTAGAGATTTAAAAATCACCCTTTAGGGGCTTTTTTTTTTTTTTTTTTCATGATATTAAATAAAATTCAGATAATTTTATCTTCTGTTTTGTCACAACATATAGTAACTGCTTTTAATGACTTTCACATTTAACATATTCAGTAACATTTGAGATGCTTCTCTATCACATCCATAAATGATTCTGTGATAAATATCTTTATAGTTAGCACTTTCAAAGTTTTGGGAAGTTACTTGTGATAGATTCTTAAATGTAATTTCAGTAAATTAAAATACGTGCATATTTGTAGTCACTTCGCGTAGATAACCAAATTGTTTTCCAAAAATGAAATATTAGTTTATACCATGACTTACAACATGAAAGAATGCTGGCTCCACTATATACCGATCAACTCTGAGTATTATTTTAAGAATTGTTGACTAACATAGTAGTTGAAAATGGCACATTGTTGTTTTAGTTCAACATTTAGCCAGGAATTTTAAATACAATTCCATTATCTCATAAAACGGTGACATTGGATATGGGTTTAAATCTTGGTCTTGCCACTTTCTATTTGTTTCCTGGCCTTGGGCTAGGTGCTGGTCTCTACAAGTCTCACAGTTCTTATCTGCTATTTGGGAATAATTTAGACTGCACAGAAATTTTGTATAACAAGCTCTCAAATAATAACTGCTTCTGGGCATGGTGGAGACGATGATCCTTCCCATTGTTTTTTATAATTCTAGTGGCTTAGTTTTAGAGTTCTTTTCCAGGAAGTCGAATTATCTTGCACCCTAAAAGCAAGCAGGAAAGACCACTTAAATTCAAGAGCCAATCATATGGGGTCTATCTGTTGTCATTTATTTCAGGGTTCACTACAAGATTCTAGTCAACATCGACGCTCAATAAAACTAATGTTACTGGGTGGAAGGCGGGTGCCACACACACCACAGCATACTGTTATTACCTTGCTCTGCCACGCACTGAAGCTGTTTGGGATGCCAAAGCCCTCAGAGCTGTATTTATCCAGCGCCCTGATTATTTTACACAAGATCATCAGCCGTAGGTGCCATGCTGTCTGCCCTGGAAAGTACAAAATACACTGCTCCTTCCATACCCACTTACTAAATCTAGCATGGGAGGATAAGGTTGCTTTTTGGATCCTTTCTTCCAAGCGTTGGGAAACGGTTGAGAGTTGCAAAGCTGCTTGGTGGGCGGCGTTGGCATTGCCGAGGTTTCCTCTGGTCAGAGCAGAAGCGAGGTGTCTCTCAGTGTGTGTGTGATCTCACCAATTTCCTCCCATTCTTAAGCAGGTGCTATTTTCATGTGTGATAAATTTAGAGTTTCAGATCTGGGGTGGTGGCGGAAAGGATGACCTATTAGCCAACCTCGTCGGGACGACAGCTGTGCTTTTAGCAAGGGCCAGATGCCTGCTTCACAGGCTGCCTGCGGGCGCGTTGCCGATGGATTAAAGCTTTCAGTACAGAAGTTAGAATACTAAAAGCACAAAGAATGCAGGCTTGGGTAGAAAGGCCAGGGCACCGGTATAAAAGAAAAGATTAATAATTATAGCAAAAGTTTTAAACTTCGCCTTTGTCAAAAATCTCATGAACGATGTTGACAACCAAACAGCAAGCGGGGCCAGCCTCAGTGTCGTGCTGACTGCATAGGACCCTCTCAGCTCAGCAGGCTGAGGACAGCTCCTCAAGCGGAAAATGCACAGACACAAACAGCCACCACGGAGGGCAAGAAACATGTGGAAACACTGAGGAATCGTGCTTGCCTATTGTTTTTTAGTCATTTTTTAAACTTCATTGAGGTATAATTTCTGTACAGTAAAATGTATCCTTTTCACTTGTTTGTACAGTTTGAGTTTTTAAATCAGTTTTATTAATACATATTCAGAAAACGTACAGTCCAACCAAAGTGTGCGCTTGGTGGCGTTTGGTATAACCGCATAGCTGGGCATTCATCACTTTCTTGCCTACTTTCTTTCTTGTTTACTTTTTCTTGCCTGTTTTTAATGGGAATCCCTCTTCTTAGAGAAGGAGCAAGGAGCAGGGGCTGGTACTGCTGAGAGATGAGGAACTAGGACGGCCTTAGGCTGGCACTTTTTGGTGACATATAGCAAAAGCCTTATACCTAGGAATTCCATTTATCCGAATTGATCCTAGGGCAGTAATTGACTATTATTTACTGCTTTTCAGAGTTATTTAAAATGGGAAAAAATATTAGAAATGGCCTGAAATATCTTACAGGGATTGTTTAAAATATGTTGTATTCATTGACATCTTAATGTCATTTTTAAGCCTTTAAATTAACAGTATTGAGGGTTATTTAATCCCAAGGAAATACATATATGTGAAAAATTTACGCTTCATAAGTTTACTGAGTTTATATTAAGTAATAAAAAAACAGGTTTCAGAGCAGTATAATATACTGGTAATTTGAATTTTCTTTTTAAGAAATATTCTACAGTGAACATGTATTTTTTTGTTTTTAAAAATAGTTAACACTGTACATGAGTAAAGTATTGCTGCTTTTAAATTAAGCTCTTATTTTGGGAGACCAAAGAAGTAAAAGGCAATGCTCCTTCTCTTAGCTTATCTTATGGGTAGGTGGAGGTTGAAATTTTTTCTAATTCTATGGGAATTAAAAAAAACATTTTTTTGGCCTACTAAGGAAGGGAATATTATAGAAAAATGAAACTTCAGTTGAGCCATCTACAACTTAAATAGAGAATTGAACATATGACATTAAAGGTAATAAGAATAAAAATGAAGCAAATGTGACGCTGGGGAAGGGGAGGGGAGGGGAGGAGGTACACGCCAAGGCTGAGACCCCATATTAGTGTTCCAGACAAGCGAGGTGGGATGAAGACGCTTGAATCCCTGGACAAACCAGGTGGTTTAAACTAGAAGATCTTAAGCTTCTCCCCAATTCATTATGAACAATTCATTAAGAACAACCAAATCAGCCCTAGTTTAAGTGCATTTCCTAGCATTCGAGCAACCCTACAGAGCACGTGCTAGGGTAACGTCTAGAATCATAACGTGGTTGTCTTCCGAAATCAAATCACTGGTTCAAAAAACGAATGACAGACACACACTCCTCCGCAGGCTGCAATGGAGTTTGTGATCCCTGTCGTTTGAGTATCTGCGATATTACAAGACATTGACGTGCCAACACTTGTACCATCCATGTCATGTCTTCTTTTGTCTTCTAAGCCCTACTAAAAACTGTTCTCTGATTAGCTTTTCGTTGTTTTTCTTTATCTGTGCCATTAATAGAAACTCAGCTTATTTCACAGGCTTTTTGTAAAGCTACTCATTTTTATAGAAGTTTATTTTTTTCAGATTTATGATTGTTGTAAAAATTAATGGGAAGAAGCATAAATACATAGTACAGAAAAATAAAAAGCATGCATCCCTCACATCCCAGAGCATTGCTGGCATTTTGGTCTATTTGCTTCTATAATCTTTATTCTTTTTGCTTATACTTGATATCCTACTATGCCATTTTAAATCATGGTTTTGTCTTTCCACTTGCCGTCATAATACAAGTTTTGTTCCACTTTGTAAAAATTCATCTTATATACAATTTTTTTTTTTTTTTAATTTTTTAAATTGTAAATTGGTCCATCTTAGGTAACAGAATTTGCTTAATTTTCTCCCTACTCTCCTTGGTGGCCCTTCTTATCAAGGGTTTATATCTCTTAAATCAAATTAAGACCTTTTAAAATAACAGAGATTGGTACTCTCTTATCTCCTCTTCTACCATTCTCTACTTAATGTGGCTTTGGAAACTACACATAGTGCACAAGTAATGAGAGCTGATCAAATAAGGAAGCAGAGAACATCTTTGAACCAATTCTTTAAACTTTGTTTCCTCCCTCATGTAAGTGGATGTAAGCCTGCATCCGTGCTTGTTTGGTTATGGACAGGATGTGTGTGCAGCCTTAGGATGGGGCCGCCTGGCACGTGGGTATCTGTAAACTTGGGCCATTCATGGAGTGCCATTTGCTCTGGCGCCTCGAGCTAGACTGCCACCAGGGGGCAGGCGGTGTCTGGGCTTTTCTCCCTTCCGGCTTCAGTGTGTGTGGCCAGATAAGAACCACACCTGACTTCACTTTTCCTTCCCATTGACCCCATTTCTTTTTATTCTTGCAGAAACTTACTCTGCTGTTTAAAAAAAAAAAAAAAAAAAAAAAATTCATTACAATTTACTTTTTTTTTTTCCTTCACAATTTACTTTTAATATACCTGGTGTATGTGATCACATTCAAGTGAATGCAATGAGTTGAGGACTGAATTGCTAATTCCTTGGCTTAGGTAATCTAGGCTAAAGGATATTCCCTTTGACCAGGATAATTTAGAGTTTACTGTTATTTGACAAGCAAACAAAAACCTCCCACTGTTTAGGGGTGGTAGCATGCCTTTTTTTTTTTTTTTTTTTCTTTTGAGGTACTGGACCAGGGATTGAACCTGGGACCTCATTTGCAGGAAGCCAGTGCTCAACCACTGAGCCAGCCAGCTCTCCTGAGTTGTTTTGTTTGTTTGTTTGCTTGTTGTTCGTTTTTAGGAGGCACCAGAACCGAACCCCAGACCTCCCATGTGGGAAGCAGGTGCTCAACTGCTTGAGACACATCTGCTCCAGCATGCCTATTTTTAATGATATCAATATTTGTCTCTATCATTCTATTTCTAATTTTATGCTGATTGGATTTTAAAGGTTTTTTTGTTTTTGTTTCTTTAGGGGGTGAAGTTATAGCATGTTTTTAAAATTCAGAATCTGGAAGAAAAATAATGCTGTTTTTAAAATAACAGTAAACAGTGATAAAGTGAAAAGGCTACACCTAACGGTAGCTTTCTTTGACTTTAATTCCTTGATTACTTGAGCTTCAGTTGCCATGGATACGGTATGTTTACAAGATGCATTGTGTATGTATGAATCAATTGTAGCTTTCACATGCTGAGTCTCTATTGGGTCTTTGTCTCTTGTTGACAGTTTCTACAAAGGCAGGGGGTGCTTGAGTGACGAGAAACAGACTTGTTCAGATTTCCCTTTCCTGCTTATCTCTTCCTCTCTTCGTATCCTAAATGATCCTTAGAATTTTCTAAAAGAATAACTGCTTCCTACCCGTTTAAATAGCATTAATAGGGTTTTTATGGCTAACATGCTTTTGCATTTATTTCTGTTAGTCTAATTTTGTAGGAAATCTTGGAAACAGACATAGATCTTTCCTTACACATTGTTTTGTAGTACTTCCTAAAATTAAAAAAAAGAGTTTGGAGCCAGTTTTGTCCTAGGAGAAGAGAAAGCTAAATAGAATTAACTTTACTTAATTCTAGCTTGACTTAAGTGAGAATATTGCTGGTATAATTTTCTTATATCTGTTCCTTTAGCTGTCAACTTCTCTTTTTGTGTGTTTGCTTTTTGGCCATGATTTTTTAATTCATTTTTACAGACCACTCTGATAAAATAAAAACTTAAGAGGTACCAGTAAAGGACACCCGTAACCTCGGCCCTCCTGCGGTCCTAGACTCAGCCCTGGTTTCCTGTGAAAGCAGTTAACCAAGGAGGGCCTGAAACGCAGCCCACCTGCCTGATTGTTCCCCTCTGGGGCTATTATGGCAGCAGGTAGAGAAGCTGCATTAACGTTGTATTATTGGCTAGTACACGACATCCTCAGCATTTGAGTATTAAAGTTGAACTTCAACCTTCTATCAATCTGACATTAATATGTTGTGGTAGAAATTTTGTTAAAATTCTAATTGGGCACATTTGTTCCTTGAAGCAATTTTTTTTTTTTTTTTTTTTACTTTATTCATAGTATCAGGTTTCTTTATAGGTTTGCATATATAATATCTGAAAGAAATGCTCAGTGTTAATGCAAGTATAAATAATTGAAAATTTCTAAACCGGAACACAGCCTACTTGAATGAAATCTTAATTTTTTCCCTAATTCCTAAATAAACCTTAGGCACTTGAAGGCGTCAGTGCCCCTCAAGGATCTTCCAGGTAGCTACAGGCTCTGCGACATTATCGGCTGGGCCCATCAGGCTCCTAATAGCACCCACTGCCTCCTCCCCTTTCCCTCTCCCACGTCTCCCACCCACGAGTGCCGCTCCAGCCCCATCAGCACGTACAGCCAGATGCAGTTCAGAGGCTGCTCCCTGCTCCCTTGGCCGCAGGAGCTTGTATTCAGGGGAAGAGCATTGTTTTGGCAACATCTTGGGAGTGCAAACGGAAGCCAGAGGCTCCGAGAGCTCTGAGATTTGTTTCTTTTGTGGTGTGCTGGAGTGACGCTTGCTGTTTGGCTTGTTTTCTCCCGCTGCATTTCTTGGCTTTGAAGAGTGTTGAGTTTAAAAAGACAGTATGTAATAGTCCTGGAAGCTGTTTCTTCTGTGAAGTCTTCCCACCTGCTCTGAAGACATGCTGTTGTCTCCCAAATTCTCCTTATCCACCATTCACGTCCGACTGACTGCCAAGGGTTTGCTTCGAAATCTTCGACTTCCTTCAGGGTTTAGGAGAAGCACCATTATTTTTCATACAGGTTTGTCTGGCATAGATCACTGTTTAGTGTTGCGTGGGGGGGGCATCTTGTTTAACTCTGCAGGTGTTTAACAGAAATTTTCTCAGAAGGCATTTGGGGGAAAGAAAGCTCTTACTAATGAGAGAACAGGGCTTAATTTGTAAAAATAAGCAGAGTTTTCTCTTTTGTTCCAGCTCAGGGGTGCAAACAGATCTGTGTTCTATTTGTGTTTCTAGAATGTAGCATGTTGCTTCAGTGCTCCCCAGCTCTCTTTCCAACACAAACCAAATCTTTGGAAATCAACGCCTGTTAACTTCATTTTCCTTCCAGTGATTTTGGAAACAGAGCATAGGTAAATTAAAAATAATAACTCTCTTTCCTTTAAAGAAGGCGATGAAATGAGAGGTTTCGGTACTTTTTCATTACCTAGCTTCTCACTGAGATTGTAATAGATTATTTTAATATACCAAAAGATTCAGTATTTCAAACATTTCTGAAACAAACCATCCTAATGGTTGTAAAGAAGTAATAAGTAACCCCCAAATTTAGCTTTCTAAACTTACAGTGAAAATGTATGGGACTGCAAAATACTGCCTCTGATGCTCATGTTTGTATCAGCTCTTGTCTTCTGTGCCTAAGATGGAAATAAATTCAGTGTATTTTTTTAAAGCTTATGTAAACCTGCTTGGTCACATCAGAATATTTGGCTGCCCCCCATTACTCCCTCTTGATCTAGTTGGTAATTACTATGGTAAATTAAGTTGATTTTATTCTGTAGAAACTAGGGTGCTATTTATTTCTTTTTGTCGGGTTAGTGTTAACTGTAACTGAATTGTTAGACCAGGATATAAATAGAGGACATATGTATATTTTTCTGTTTCACGAGCATATCAGCCCTTATGTGTCTTGTTTTCTGTTTGGCTCACCTCTGTCTCTAGTGATTTTTTCCCCAGCTGACTGTTTTTAGTTTTCCCAGAGGCATCACTCTTCTCTGAGGGATAATTCTCATTTTTTCTGGCACCTCTTCCTCGTGTTTCACAGCTCCCCTTGACCTGTCATTTGACTCTGCTGGCCTTTCCCTCTAGGTCTGAGCTGACAGCCAAAGGTAGGTGAGGAGAGCAGCAGGAAGCCGCGGCTCTTCCTCTCCCATCCTCTCCCAGCCTAAATGCCACTGAAATCTTTAACCTTGAAAAATAAAAGCATGAAAAAATGAAAATAAAAGTATGGTCCTATATTTGAAATAATTCATATTATCAAAAATAGCTCTAAATAGCTTTTATAAAAAGAGAAGTTATAGGATTACAGAAAAACCATGCAGAAAATACAGTGATCATATACCCTCCCCCCAATTCATATCTTGCATTAGTTCAGTACATTTGTTACGGTTGATGAAAGAATATTATAATTGTACTATGAACTGTATAGTCCATGATTTACATTAGAGTTCCCTGTTCCCTGATAGTCATATGATTTAAAAAAAAATTTTTTTTTGTTCAGTAACATATACAATCTAACATTTCCACATTCAAACATATAATTCAGTGCTATTAATTCTTAACTAGATTTAAAAAAAAAATGTAATCCATGCTTCTCCTTAAAAGAAAACCAAACACTACAGAAGCTTGCACAATTCCAGGTCAGCCTCTTTCTTCCTCAGGAGCCCTCCCCTCTCCATGGAGGCTGCCGCTCCCGGCTGCTTGACTATCTTTCGGATGCTTTTCTAATCATGCAGAAGCCTGTAGAGGCCTTTTATACCTTTCTTTGTTATACACAAATGGAATCATACTATCTTGGGTTTTCATGGTAATACATTTGTCCACTTCATTCTTTTTGGCATTTATCACTTCAGTCCTTATTAAAGCATTTTCATTATTTCAATAATAATAAATAAAAAATAGACAAGTAAGAAAATTCTTCACCTCTCAATCTCTCTATGCTTCCCCTGCTGTACATAGCTGCTATTTCTGGCTATTCTTGCACAACTATTTATTTTTAAGCAGTTTTATTGAGATGTATTCACATACCATATGCTCTATCCAAAGTATATAATCAATGACTTTTAATATAATCATAATTTTGGTGCTTTCATCACCACCAAAAATTTTAGAACAATTTCATTACTCCAAAAAAACTCCACACCTCTCAGCCTACATAACCACTAATCTAATTTCATCTTTAGAAATTGATTTTTATTTACATTTTACATAAATGGAATCATACAATATGTTACACAATATATTTGGTTCATAGTAACGCAATCACACAGAATTTGTCCTTTTGTGTCTGGCTTCCTTCACTCAACATAATATCCTCTAGTTTCATCTATGTTGTCATATGCTTTACAACTTCATTTCTTCTTCTTTTTTTTTTTAACACGAGGTACTGGGAATTGAACCCGGGACCTTGTACATGGGAAGCAGGTGCTCAACCACTCTGCTATTCTTCTTATAGCTGCATAATATTCCATTGTGTGAATACACCACAGTTTATCCATTCATCTGTTGATGGACACCTGGATTTTTTCCAACTCTTGGCAATCTTGAATAATGCTGCTATGAACATAGGTGTGCAGATGTCTGCTCGTGTCACTGCTTTCAGTTCTTCTGGGTATATATCCAGTAGTGGAATTTCTGGGTCTTTTGGAAAATCTGTATTCAACTTCTTTAGGAACTGCCAAACAGTCGTCCACAGTGGCTGTACCATCCTGCATTCCCACCAACAGTGAAGAAGTGTTCCTATCCCTCCACATCCTCTCCAACACTTGTAGTTCTCTGTCTTTTTAATGGTGGTCATTCTGATGGGTGTGAAATGATATCTCATTGTAGTTTTGATTTGCATTTCCCTAATTGCTAGTGATGTTGAACACTTTTTCATGTGGTTTTTTTTTTTTTTTTTTTTTTTTTGGCCATTTTGTATTTCTTCTTTGGACAAATATCTATTCAAGTCTTTTGCCCATTTTTTAATAGGGTTGTCTTTTTATTGTTGAGTTGTAGCATCTCTTTATATATCATGGATATTAAGCCCTTATCTGACATGTGATTTCCAAAGATTTTCTCCCATTGAGTCAGCTGCCTTTTCACCCTTTTGACAAAGTCCTGTGACATGCAAAAGTGTTGAATTTTGAAGAGGTCCCATTTATCTTTTTTGTTGTTGTTGTTTTGTTGCTCGTGCTTTGGGTTTAAGGTCCAATAAACTACCATCTCTCACAAGGTCCTTAAAATGTTTCCCTACATTTTCTTCTAGTAGTTCTATGGTCCTGGCTTTTACATTTAGGTCTTTGATCCACTTTGAATTGATTCTTGTATTGGGAGTGAGACAGGGGTCCTCTTTCATTCTTCTGATTATGGCTATCCAGTTCTCCCAGCACCATTTGTTGAAGAGACTGTTTTGTCCCGTACATGGCTTTGGTAGGTTTGTCGAAAATCAGTTGGCCATAGAGGTGAGGGTTTATTTCTGGATTCTCTGTTCCACCAATAGATGTTTCTATCTTTATGCCAGTACCATATTTGACCACTGTAGCTTTATAATATTTTTCACTGTTAGGCAGTGAAATTCCTCCCATGTCACTCTTCTTTTTCAGAATGCTTTTGGCTGTTCAGTGTACTTGCCCTTCCAAATGAATTTGGTAATTGCCTTTTCTATTTCTGTAAAGTAGGCTGTTGAAATTTTGATTGGTATTACATTAACTCTATAAATCAGTTTGGGTAGGATTGACATCTTCACATTATTTAGTCTTCTAGTCCATGAACTTGGAATGTCTTTCCATTTGTTTAGGTCTTCATTGATTTCTTTTAACATTGTTTTGTAATTTTCTCCATATGAGTCCTATACTTTTTTGTTTAAATTGATTCATAGGTATTTGAGTCTTTTTGTTGCTGTTGTAAGTGGAATTTTCTCCTGATTTCCTCCTCAGATTGTTCAATACTAGCGTACACAAATATTACTGGTTTTTGCATGTTGATCTTGTATCCTACAACTTTGCTGAACTTATTTATTAGTTTACATAGCTTTGTTGTAGACATTTCAGAATTTTCTAAATATAGGATCTGGTCATCCACAAATAGAGTTTTACTTCCTCTTTTCCTATTTGGATGCCATTTTTTTTTTCTTGTATTATTGCTCTAGCTGAACTTCTAGTACGATGTTGAATAACAATGGTGACAGTGGGCATCCTTGTCTTGTTCCCAATCTTAGAGGGAAAGCTTTTAACCATTCCCCATTGAGTATGATGTTGGCTATGGGTTTTTCATATATGTCTTTATCGTATTGAGGGATTTTCCTTCTATTCCTTTCTTTTGAAGTGGTTTTATCAAGAAAGGATGCTGGGTTTTGTCAAATGCCTTTCTGCATTGATTGAGATGATCATGTGCTTGTTTCTTCAATTTGTTAATGTGGTGTTTTACGGTGATTGATTTTCTTATGTTGAGCCACCCTTGCATACCAGGAATAAATCCCACTTGGTCATGATATACAAGTCTTTTGATATGGTATTGGATTCTATTTGCATGTATTTTGTTGAGAATTTTTGCTAATGTTCACTAGAGAGACTGGTTTGTAATTTTCTTTTCTTGTAGTATGTTTATCTGGCTTTGGTATTAAGGTAATGTTGGCTTCATAAAATGTGTTGGGAAATTTTCCCTTCTTTTCAATTTTTTGGAAGAGTTTAAACAGGATTGGTGTTAGTTCTTCTCCAAATGCTTGGTAGAATTCACCTGTGAAGCCATGTGGTCCTGGATTTTTCTTTGTTGGGAGAGTTTTGATGACAGATCAATCTCTTTAAATCCAATTGGTTTGTTAAGTTTTTGTATTTCTTGTAGCATCAGTGTAGGTTATTTGTGTGTTTCTAGGATTTTGTCCATTTCATCTAGGTTGTCTAGTTTGTTGGCATACAGTTTCTCATAATATCCTCTTATGATCCTTTTTATTTCTGTGGGGTCATTGATAACTTCATCCCTTTCATTTCTGATTTTATTTATTTGCATCTTCATTCTTTTTTGTTATTATTGTTAGTCTAGCTAGGGGTTTGTCAATTTTATTGATCTTCTCAAAATTATTTTCCCTCTTCCTCTCCCTCTTTCTTTCTTTTTTCTCTCTCTCTTTCTTTCGGTTTGTTTTTTTTTTGTTTGTTTGCTGTTGTTCTCATTTTCATTTATTTCTGCTTTAATCTTTATTATTTCTTTCCTTTTGCTTGCTTTGGGACTGGTTTGCTGTTCTTTTTCTAGTTTCTCTAGTTCAGTTAGATCTTTGACTTTAAATTTCTTCTTTTTTAATATAGGCATTGAAGGCTGTAACTTTCCCTCTCAAGATTGCCTTTGCTGTATCCCCTAAGTTTTGATAGGTTATATTCTTGTTTTCATTCGTCTCAATATATTTATTAATTTCACTTGCAATTTCTTCTTTGACCCACCAATTATTTAGAAGTATGTTGTTCAGCCTCCACACATTTGCCAATTTCCCCCTTTCCTGTCTATTACTGATTTCCAGTTTCATTCCATTATGATCTGAGAAGGTACTTTGTATAACTTCAAACTTTTTATATTTATCGTGACTTGCCTTGTGACCTAACATGTGATCTATCCTAGAGGGAAAGATCCATGGGCCCCTTGAATTTTTTTTTTCTTTTGGTTGTACTTATCATAGTCTGTAATTACATATTTAACCTTTTTAAAAAGCTATTTGCACCTCCGCTATGCTGTAAACTCCATTATATCAGAGGTGTGTTTTGCTCGCTATTGCAAAAAAGCCCCTGAAGCAGTGCCCAGATCATAGTAGATTGTGATAAACATTTGGTGCATGAGTGAGGAGGTCAAAGTGTAGACAAAAAAGTAGACAAAATCATTTACTACATTTTGCGTTTCGTTTTATGTTTCCTAGAAACCGAGACAGACTGGCTAGTTCTGCTCTCTAACTTGACTTAGTAATTTGGGAGGCTAGCGGACTCGGTAAGGCCTTGCAGGACCATGGATGTGTCCACAGCAGCTAGTACGCCATGGTGGTGATCCTTGCCTTAATGGTTAAGTCTTTCAAAAATGTTTAGTCTGGAGATGAGGCTCTGCATTCCCGATGACCTGAGCCTGAGAAATGGGCCTGCCGCTCTTTATCCAGTTCCTTTCTCTTGAAAGATGGTGCATTTGTTCTTTAGTTTCAAATGTTATTAAATCGAATTGTCTGGGGACAAAAAACCAAGATAGCGAGATGTTATCTAGCAGTATTATTATTCAGGACTTTTGTTTTCCTAGTGGAGGTTTCTGCTTCATTAGAATGGATCAGGGGTGGTTGTCTTGTTGAGAAACATCTGACTCTAAGGAGCAGTCAACGTCTCATTTTAAGGCTTCTGATTAGATTGATTCTTCGAAATCAGGACATGTCCTGCTAATAGGTATAACCAACAGAATATTTTATACTTTAAAATACAGCCGTATTTTCAAAATTATAACACGCTAAAAGCAGAATGAAAGTGCAAAGGTTCATTCATATTATGCTAATTTCATGTAAATAATGACTCCTGTAGGATTTAAAGGAAACCCTTGATTTTAGTATTAAAAAGAGGTGCCCTCTATATGAATATCAGGGCTGTGAGTGTCATTGGAGGGTTTGCATCATCTCTTATTTTCACTCGAGCCAGGGATGAGGAGAGAGGAAAGGATGCTCTAACTGGGTCATAATGACCAGGTGGTACAGTCTTGTCCTTCGGGAGCAGAAGATTGAGGTTTCAACATGCTTTTCTAGCTCTCGGGAGAAGGCAATCTGTTTACGTATTTGCTCTTATATTAAAATTTAAAGACATGCTCTTAGTAAATATGCCCATTTTTTTCCTTTTCTCAATTTTAAATCTATTGAGTATTTACATATAACAAAACCCATGTTGTCTAGATTCCCCAAGGAAGAGACTGGATTGATTACATCTTCTTGATGGCCAAGTGTTAAATAAAGATTTATGTGCTCAGTATTAATTTCAGCCACTTTTAAAAAATGATTTTGTGTACTTTTAGTTTTTATGTAATTTTTGAATAGGTAATACATTCACCCTGTGGTTAAAGGGTAAAAAATTACATTAAAATACCTTTTATCTGTCTGGTCCCTGTTCCTTTCCTTGAAAAATTAAACGCTGGTACTTTTCTATGTATTCTGCAATGATTTTGTTATGCCTTTATGAGCACTCAAAGAAAGAAGCTCTTATTTTCCCTCCTTTGCAAATGGGCACACACTAGCTGCGTACTCTATAGCTGGGCTTTTTCCTTTGCCAGTTCCCATCGCGAGCTTCCTAGGTCTCTGTTATCATTGGGATATTCCACTGTAGAAATGCACCATAAACTTATTTAACCAGTCCTCGACTTACAGACACTTGCGTTGGCCTTCGATCTTTTCTTTGCAGACAGGTTGCAGTGAAAACCTCTCTATGTCGTTTTGCTCATTTGTGGGTTTCGCCATAGGATAAATTCTTGCTTACTGGCTCTGAATTCAACAGTTTGTACTAGGGTGTATTAGGAAAGGCTTATCACCAAGTTTTTGCTCTTAAACTTCGATTTGAACATATGGAATTATGCAGATGTGACCAGAATTGTTTTTAATGCTTAAACGGAATTCTGGGCTAAAGCTGCCTTGAAAACTGTGTCTTGTACAGATGTGACAATTTCTGTCACTACCTGAGGCAGAGCAGTCTTCTCATTCAAGGTAGGTTTTTGGGTATTTACATCCTCAAGCCTCACTTTCCCTTTCAAGGATGATTCCAAGAATCAAAAGAAAGTAAAAGTGAGATCACTGTGAAAAGTAAAACACTGCGTAAGCACTATTAATATATGCTATAAGACAAATGTAATCTCTAGGAACATTTTAGGAAGTGACATAGAGTGACATAGAGGACTATTGATCTCAGATACTTTGCAGTTATCAAATATTTAGATGCTTTTTCATTGATACAGTGATCCCAAAATTATTCTTCCTTTGAGACGTTAGAATTGTAACAGTATTTAATTAATTACTTTCTCCATCTGTGGATGTGGCATTTATTGATGAACAAGTATTAATAATTGCTAAGAAAGAATAATATATAAATACTTTCCCTCTCTCCAAGTTTTTTTTTTAAACACCTTGGCTATTTTAGTTTTTTCAGAGCTGAGAGTTTTCAAGGATTAATTCAGACATGAGTTGCTTAGCCATGAGAAGCAGTGATAGGAAATGACATTTTCTTTCTTCTTTTTTAACTTAAAGTATATGTTGAGTGTATTTTGCCATTGGTTCTTGGAGCATGAATCCTGGAGTTTTTTTGTTTGTTTCCCTTCAAGCAATCACTGCAGTCATTTTCCTCTCCCCACCCCCAATTAGAGAAAATAATTACTGCTTGTTTGTTGTCTTAGGTTTATGTTAGAATGTCGATGCCATCGGGAATGCCTGGGAGAATAAGGAAACATTAATTTTTTTTAGTTTCTTGTGTCCTTTGTCAAATTTAGGTTTGTTTGGATTATTTCTTTTATTTATTTTAAGAAGCTTAGCCGTTTGTTTCCTGTTTTTCCAGTTCTGTTTGATTTTTAAAGTGACTGAGACATTTGGAATGGGTCCAAAGCTAAATGGTTTTTCATTTAAAATAGAGTAAGCCCAGGGCGCCCTGGCATAGAAAATGAATAATCACTTGGTCTGGCATCTTAGATGGATTTGGAATATTAGCATGTGCTTTTAGAAAAAAACAACTTAAGCTATTATTACCACCTGGGGCAAAATCATCAAAGCTTATGTTTGATAGAAAACAGAATAGTATAGTCACAAGTATAGTAAACTTACCCTGAGCTTAAATTTAAGGGGCAGTGTGGGTAGATTTTCAACAAATGGTGATTTATTAGAGATTAGGAAACAACTCATCTGCTATGTAGAGGTTGTTTTTTTGTTTTTTTTTTTTTTTTACCAATTGCTTTGTTTATTTTTATCTACTATTTATGATCCCAATTTTCCAAATATTCATAAAATTGCTCCCAGTTTTTCTTATTTTGCCTTGATAAACTTATCTCATAATCTGGTATGACCAAATACTGCCCCTGCCTGTGTCTTCTGAGAAATGAATCATATCCAAACCCCATTCTCACATGCCCTTTACATCAAGATCTTGGATTTGATCTTCATCTACTTTTCTCTCTACCTTTCTCAGTATTCACTGCCCTCCAATGTGGGATAAAGAGATACATTTTTTTTTTTTATTGTGGGTAAAAATCAAAATTTTCACAATACATACCAACATTTGCAAAATGATATATAAATATATATGCATATATGTGCATTTGCTTACAAAAATGTTAGTTTTATATATATATATACATATATTTTAAGAGGTGCTTATATTACCCAAAATATTACACGGAACCCACTGGGATTCCCATGTTGCCCACCTCCCACACCTCCCACCACATCCCACACAAACATCTCCCTCAGTGTGGCCCACCACCCTCAATGGACTTACACATCCTGAAGCCTTGCCACCAACCATAGACCACAGTTCACACTGTAGACCACACTCTCTCCCACTCAGTTCTGAGTGGTGTGTGCTGATTTAAAATGGCCTACATCCATTGCCACAACAGTACTCAGGACAACCTCCAACTCCCAAAGAAGCCCCTGTATTTCAACTGCTCGTCCCCTCCCTGCCCCAAAAGTGTCCAGTAGCCACTGGCTCCACCTCATTGTTATAATTTCTTCCATTGCTAGAATTACCATATGTGAACAACAGAATACCTTTATTGCCCTCAAAATCTAAATATAAGAAATAAATTTATATAGGAATTTATACAATCCACATGCATGGAAAAAGATTAAATATATTTTAGCAATCATTAGTCTAATTACAAAATAAAATTATATTCAAATTCCCATCACTTATCCTGAGATGTATGCCAAGCTGATTCTAGAAACTTAAAAAAAAATTTTTTTTTTAATTTTTAAAGAAGCTTTAGATTACATAGATGTTACATCAAGAATATAGGGGATTCCCATATGCCCCACCCGCTCCCCGTCCCATGCTTTCCCCCATTAACAAGCTCATTCATTAGTGTGGTACATTTGTTACAATTGATGAACATATTGAAGCATTGCTGCTAATCGTGGACTATAGTTTACATTATAGTTTACACTCTGCCCCACACAATTTTATAGGTTTTGACAAAATGTATAATGGCCTGTATCTGCCATTGCAATATCATGCAGAACAACACCACTGTCCCAAAATGCCCCCTGTTGCACCCCTTCTTCCCTCTCCCTCCCCTAGAACCTCTGTGGCCCCTGCCTTTGTATCAAGGATAAAAGTTCTTCCACTGCTAGAACAATATCAAGTCTCCTTTAGTCCATGGCTGCATCCCCCCTTATGTTTGTTCATTCTTCCATCTTGAGAATTTGGGGATGGTGATGCCCACTCTGTTACTGACTGAGAGGGAGCTTAGACCCCATGGGCAGATGGAGGGACTGTCTTGCTTGCAGTTGTAGACACTCTTTTTTTTTTTTTTTTTTTTTTTTTTTTTTTGGAATAAGCATTGTCCATCATCATCCTTTTGTTAGTTATCCTGGAAGATTCCGATAAATTGGAGAGTAGGTGCTGCAACTGCTGAGATTCAGGGCTCAACCAGAATATGAACAGACTGAAGATATAAGTCTCTGGGACATATATTTAACAAGTAGAGTGCTAATTATAGGTTCAAATAAAAGGGGCAGAAGAGCCATGTGTAGGGAAATTATAAATGAGTCTAACTCTGTTACACTGGGGAGCATATATTCCAAGGTAAGGCCCACTGACAGGGTGCTGAATTCCTGAGATTGTCTGCCTGCCTATAGTGTCCAGATGTCTCTAGAGCCCTCAGGAGCACCCCTGCTTGGGGCACTGTTTATTGTGACAGTCAATGATATCCTGCTGAGACTTGCATAAGCGTAACCACTGGAATGACCTCCTGACTCACTTTGGTATCTCTTAGCCATAAAAACTCATTTGTATTTAATATTTCCTCCTTTGGGTCATGGTCTTTTTCCAGATACATTGCTAGTCCGTGCTTGGTAGTAATCCCTCAGTGCCAGGGAGGCTAATCCCCATGAGTCATGTCCCAAGATGGAGGGAAGGTAGTGCATTTATATGCTGAGTTTGCCCTAGAGAGAGGCCACATTTGAGCAACAATGAGGCTTTCAGGAGTTAACTCTTAGGCAATATTTAGTGCTAGGTTGTGTCAGTTTCACAAGAAAAGGTTCATAAGTACAACTATGAATATCGAGGGCCTGGCCAGGATGGTTTTATAGGGGAGAGGAAGACGTTGAAAGTTCAATTATCGGTGTTTTCTTTCAGCAGGTGTGGTCAAATATGAGTCAGGGTGCTAGTTCCATTCAGGCTTTGTACCAGTTAAACAGAAATTAGAAACTATGAAGTCAGCATTATTGGCACATAATTTTCATGTTTCTCAGTTGCTACATCTGTTTGTTTAGTGTACATAACTCGCTGCCCCACATAAATCTTTTAAAGTCAAGACTAAAACCACTCGCTATCTTTATGAATTCCAAACATCTAGATATTTATTTCCAGTTCTCATGCATACACTCTCCTTATGTAAACATAACTTAAATGCATTTCTAGGGCTTATCTAATTGTCTTCAAACCCATCAGCTGGTAATTATAAAAATTAACATCACATATTTTAGCACCTGTGTTAATTTCTTTTCCAGTTGAAAAGAGCAGGCAAAAGAATCCCAGAAATTTATGCATCCAGACCCAGACATCACCAGATGGGCTATCCTCTGAAAAAACGCTCGAGTTGACTCAGTGTAAAACAAGATGTGAAAACCAGAGGGGATTGATCCTGCAGCTCAAGCAGCTTCTTTCCTGTGGTAATGTCAAGTTTGAAGCATTGACGGTTGTGATTCAGCACCTGCTGTCTGAGGTGAGGATGGGTGTGCTGTCCATGAGGCTGGGGGTTGGCGGGGAAACCGAGGCACACACTCTTGTCTTCTGAATGTCTTTGTTAATGACTTTGAAAGATCAGATATAATTCATCCAGTGATGCTTCTGCCTACTCACTTGAGAACTCAACCGGTCTCTAGAAATTTGAGGTGGAAACATTCTCTCAGTACTTCCTCCCCCACCCCTGAGCCTCTTGGAGAGATAATTGCCTGTTAGAGTCCTGTATGTCTCTAAACCAGGGGTTCTTAACCTGTTTTTCCCCACGGGCCCCTTTCCAAGTCCACACTACACTGTGCATTATTTAATAAACATATCACGCCTGCACCAACACGTCCCCATCAGAAGAATGGTTTTTTTAATTTAATGGACCCCTGGTTAAGAACCCCTGCTCTGGACCTATGTCAGCATCAACAGTTTTTCCACTTAATTTTATTTTATTTTATTTTTTTGCCTAACTGGGTAGTAGCCTCCAGTATCATGCTTAGCTTAATGCTTTAAAAAAATGAAGTTGATGATATTTATGGGTCAAAGAACACTTTTGAAAGAACTCCTACTATCATGTCTGGAAATGTGTCAGGATTTTCATCATTCCCAAAATGATTTGTACTATGAAAGAAGCAACGCAGATTTTCTTAGTCTAATTACTCTTCTCTGGTGTTCTGTGGGGATGTTAATTTGGGAACTGGTTAAAATTCATTGAGAAAACCAGGTTTATCTGAACACATGCTACTGACATAGCAACAAAACAAAACAAAGAAAAAAACCACTACAGGTTTCTACAGGGAAAACTGGAATGAGAATATAACTTGAGCTCTTCAGAGATTTCCCATCACAGTTTTAAAGACTGATATATCTAACCTCTCAAAAGAAGACGACCTTTCAATCGGAGTGTCGTGTAGGTCAGTTCAATCCAACCAGCCTGTGTTTATTTCATGTGGAGACGCTGGGATGGAGCTGCCCCCTCGGGCAGGAGCTGAGGCGAGTGAGGAGGCTCTCGCCTCTGAGGAGCCCCCAGACTGCTGGAGAGGTTAAGCCAGTGCTTGATGAACATCTTACAGCCTGGTCCAGAAATTTTTTAGGTGGAGTTAGAGACATTTCCCTCATTTTTTCATTGCAGTGGTACACATTAGTTTTGTTTTTTCTTTAATAGGTCAAGGAAGAAAGTAGAGAATTGGTTTATATGACCAAGTGAGCTACATTGGAAACCACATAATATCGAATATAGAGAACAATTCGTTTTTCTACTTAGAGAGAAACCCGTTGTTTGGTTTTACTATATCCAGCCTATCACACCCTGTTCGGTACTTTTCTCCGCTTCATGCCCCATGTGAAGTCAGTCACCAAGTCCAATCAGCTCTCATTCCATGGTGCTTCTCCCTCTGTTCCCTCTTGGCCATCCCCTCTGGCGTCCTCCTTATTCAGGCCTGGACACAGCTGCCCAGCAGGGTGAGCTAACACCTCCTTACCACTCTTCAAGCTTGCTCTGTTCCCCTGTAATCCACCCCGGGCACTGCCGGCACCTCCATCCCTCCAGAGCCTGCAGTGGATCTCCATTGCCTGCAGCTGTGCCGTCCAGTAAGGCAGCCAGGAGCCCGCGAGATGTGGCTCGCCTCAGCTGAGATGTGCTGTGTCAAAATACACACTGGATTCTGAATGCTCCATGAAAAAAGGATGTAAATGAAAGCAGCTCATTAATAGTTTTTATGTTGATTATATGTTGACATAATGCTAGTTTGGATATATTGGATTAAATAAAATGTATTATTAAAATTAATTTTCCTTTTACTTTTTAATGTGGACACTAGGAAGTTTAAGGCCATGCCTGTGGGCCACAGGTCATTTCTGTTGGCTGGCTCTGGCTTGTAACTTGGAGCAAAGGCTTCCTATGATTTGGCAGCATCTCGCCTATTTTTAGCCTTATATGCTCCAGCTGATGTCAGGGAGGTGGGGGAGAGGCAGGAGGGGATTAACAGTCGTTGAATAGTCACTAATGACCAGATATTCCTACTTACCTTATTAAATACTCACCAAAAACACGAGGTGGAATTTGCAAATGGGACAATTGAGGCACAGTGCCAAGCGACTCACCTACAGCTGGCAGAGGAGGGCCGGGACGTGCACCCCAAATCCCCATAAACTTGCTGTGCTTTTCCATCCCTTGTTCAAATTCCTGGGCTGCTCCCATGTGCAGCTCTTCCTTCCAGCAGCGCCAGGTCATTAGCTTGTTTTACATGGAATGGACTCCTGTGCTACCTCTAACGAGAGCAGGCTGTCCCCCTCCCGTGCCCTCAGGGACCAGGCCCGGGGTGGATGTCCATGGGACCCCTCCTATGCACTGCCCTTGTGGCAAGAGCATTCCACGGTAGATGTGATTGTAATGTTTAAAGACAAATGCTTCATCAGGGGCTCAGTTAAAAACCAGCAGATCCAGCACTAGAGGAGAGCTCACTGGGTTGGATATTTTGGGAGATGAGCCATCACCCTGCAAAGTGGCGATCTCTTAATGATTTTCAGAGATAAGTTCACTGTGTGTGAATTTTCACCTTCCATCTAAATTTAGGTGCTGGCACCCATGTACTTTTGACTCCACTGAATTTCTTAAAATACAGCTTAAAACCCCCTCTTTTATGAAGCTTTTCCTGGACCTCCTCACCTTATGTTCTATCCTCCTCCTGGATTCCAGAAGCACTCAGCGTTCTCGTGCAGGCTCTGTGTTATAGAGATCACGGACTCCAGGAGCACTCAGCATTCTTGTTCACTCTCCACCTTATATTATAGAGACCCATGGACCCAGGAGCTCTCACAGTTCTCCTTCACTCTACCTTATAGAGCCCTGTGGACTCCAGGAGCACTCAGCGTTCTCGTTCAAGCTCTATGTTATAGAGACCATGGATTCCAGGAGTAC
>JAKSZT010053830.1:25768139-25845726 GCA_026826555.1 Tolypeutes matacus | reverse complement strand
GGGGCTGTGCGGGGCTGGGGCTGCGCGGGGCTGCGGGGGGTTGGGGCTGGGGCTGCGCGGGGCTGCGGGCTGGGGCTGCGCGGGGCTGGGGCTGCGCGGGGCTGGGGCTGTGCGGGGCTGCGGGCTGGGGCTGTGCGGGGCTGCGGGCTGGGGCTGCGCGGGGCTGCGTCCAGCTGGTACATCAGGAGCCCCCAGCCCCCTGCTGCCCCTTCCCTGTCCCCCCGCCTGCCTTTACCTGGGCTCGAGGGGCCAGCGAGCCTGAGCACTATTTGGGCTCCTGCTTTTTCATTTTTTGTTTTTAAACAGAGGAAACAGCCCTGTCAGGGTTAATGTGAGAGATTCCCAGCGTCTGATTTGCTTTAACGTCCGATGCACCGTGCTTAGATATGTAAAGGGCAGGTAGTTTGATTACAAGCAGGTGTTAAAATGAGAGAGGTACGGCCAGCTGGGAGCGTCGACCTAGGAAGCCCGAAGGGGTCTCCTCGTTGGTGGCCAGGTGACTGGGTCCGCTGAGGTGTTTCTGTCCCTGATAGGAGCAAAGTCAGGTGGACGAGGACCCTGGGCCTTTATATTTTTTCTGTACTTTGCTGAGATGTGAAAAGGCTATGTAGACTCAAAATTGCTCCCACTGAAACAGTGCTCGGTGCCTTTGCTTGCTCTCCTGGGAGGAAGAGTCTGATATGTGAATCACACGAGAAACCTTGCGGCCCATGGCTTTTATTTTTGTACGTTGGGAAGTTTGTTGGTGGAAGCTAATGCTGCATTTACCCATTTGACGAAGATTTGCGTTTTTGAATCTTTCTTCTTGTTTGATAAATACATAATAAATGGAAAAATGAATGTGAACGGGGCATTCTTTAGTTATCCACCTGGTCGTGATCTCTTACTGAGCTACTTTAAAGCAGAGGTAAGCTCCACATGGTGCTCCCGTAGCTGCCTCCACCTTCCTTTTGGGTCTTACCTCCACCTTTTCTCCACTCTGAATTTTCTAGTCCTATACCATTCCCCAAGGCATACTTTGCCATTTCCCACCATTGCTCATGCTGGGATATAATTTTCACTCTTGCTACCAGAGTTTTATTCACATCACACGGCTCAGTTTAAAAACCTGCTGACCAGGTGTTGGTGATGGATGGTGCTGATGGCAGCACACGTGAACGGAACTAGCAGCCCTGAACTTTATATCTGAATGTGGCTGAAAGGGGAAACTGGAGGTTGTACACATGCTACTTGAATAACAAGTTTTTTTAAAAAGAACACTGTACAACATAGTGAGCCTTGCTGTAAAACATGGACTGTAGTTGATTAAATAAAAATTGTACAATTAAATAAAAACTGTTCTTTCATCAGTTGTAACAACTGAACCACACTAATGCAAGGTGTAGTAATTGGGTGGTTTATAGGAACTCTGTATTTTATGCATGGTTTTTATATAAACCTACAACTTCTCTCATAAAAAAATTTTTTTAAATTGAAAAAACAAAATCCACCGACCAAACCTTCCTGCATCCCCGTAGCTGGAGGTACACTGCTCATTGGGCCCATAGGTGCTGCCTGGCATGGCTTCTTCCCATTTATTCGTCTTCTACTCTTTTAGACACGGGCCTCTCAGAGACACACCCCACCTTTTGTCCCACGGTTCCCTGACACGACAGGGAGGCTGGGGCAGTGGAGGCACGCAGGTACGGACAGAACCCGAACCCAAGTCTCGGCTCCACCGCTTTCTTGCTGTGTGCCCTTGGGTAAATTACTAAGCTTCTCTGTGTTGGATTCCGTACTCATACTTTGAGGAATAATATCTTCTTACAAGACTTCTCTGAGGGTTCGATGACATACATGTATGAAGCCCCACTCTGGGCCAGGCAGAGTAGTATTTTTAATCTTGTTTTCCCTCTGCAATAAATATTTGTGGATTTATTTGATTTTTACAGGTTCTCTTTCTCTGTTATTTCATTTATTCCAACGTAGCCCATTGTACCTCTTCAGGAATTCTGATGTGGGACAAGTGAGTTCCAGTTTCCACTGCCACGTGGTATGTCCCTAGGAAACACGTCTACATCATTGTAGGAAGTTCATCCCAGGACTCAGCCAATCTCACATTGCTAGGTAGAATAATCATTGGACTGTGCTATCCTTTTCTCTGCCCTAAAACAATCCTTTTCCTTTCACAACTCCTGAAGCATACATTCTTTACCAAAAGAGAGCTGAGGATTACTTTAACTGCCTGTCTAGTAACCATTTAAAGTGAGTCCATGAGCACTCTGGGATTTTGAGACCATGCAGTCTCCTGACAATTCCAGTAGTTTCAGTTTAGCTGCAGTGAAGGAAGACCTGAACAAAAGAGAAAACAAAGAGATCTTCTAGGATTTATTTTAGTGTGTATGCATATGTATTTGTGTGTGTATTCTTCCAATATATTATATTGGTAGTAATTTTATTTTTGGTATTGTTAGTAAAGAAGTAGGATGCTCTGATTTTAAATCATTTATCAAATTCTTTAAAATATTTTAACCTTTCAGTATATTCAGATTATATTGTAGCTTTAAATATGTGATTTTTTTTTTTCTAATTTATGTTCTGGAGATTTGTATTTGATATACTTTAATATTTTGTTCTTTATTACTGTATTTTTGAAATAAATTTAAATGTGCTCAAATTAAGGACAGGTGTAACATCCATTGGTTTCGTCTTTCTCTGTTAGCTCTGCAGGTACAGGCTGGCCTTGGGTGGAGCCAATCAGAGGGCTCCTCTGGCCAGTGCGATAACTCCTCACCTTGGGACCCTGGCTCTCCTTAAGCCTCCTACTGCTTGCCAGTCAGAGTTCCTGTTTGCTGCCAGAGCCCACTTCCTCTGGTCCTTTGTACCACGTGCTTCTGAACAGTTGTGCTTGGAAATCTGATAACTGAAGCATTGCTGGTTTTGTGCTTCCAGAGTCATCACAGCTGTGCATGAGTGTTAGGAATTTGGGATAGTTAACAAGTTAAATGCCACCTTCCTTTTTCTTTTTCATCTCTTTTCAGTCACTGCATCAACCACTTGTGAGAAATTAGAAAAAGCCAGGAATGAGTTGCAAATAGCATATGATGGATTTGTGCAGAAGCTCAACCAGCAGCACCAGACAGATGTGGCAGAGCTAGAGAACCGGCTGAAAGAGTTTTACACCGGGGAGTGTGAGAAGCTTCAGAGCATTTATATCGAAGAGGCAGAGAAGTATAAAACCCAATTGCAAGAGCAGGTCAGTCTTTGCAGCACCTGAGCACGTCTTTGGCACTGGCTGTTTACTTGAATGCTGACTGTTCCCATCCCATGATGAGTTTCTCTTTTGTTTGTTTTTTAATTTAATCAGTGACTCTAAAGAGGTTTTTTTGTTTTTTTTAATTAAACTTTTTTCCCCCTTATGGTCAAAGCAATATACATACGATGAAAGAAAGGAAGAAAAAAATAAAAGATAAAATTAAAAACAACCCTTTATCCTACTACCCATATAGAATCCCTCGGCAAGCAACTCAGTGTGCTGATAAACCACTGGTTTGTTTGTCCACCTTTTTTTTTTTTTTTTTTTTTTAAATAGCACTTATTTTTTAACCCATTTTACTTTCACTTAATAGTATATCATTGAACTCATTTTAAATTTTTTTTTTTATTTTTAAAGAAGCTTTAGATTACATAAATGTTACATAAAAAAAATAGGGGATTCCCATATGCCCCACCTCCTCCCCCTCCCACACTTTCCCACATCAACAACATCTTTCATTAGTGTGCTACATTTATTACAATTGATGAACACATTTTGAAGCATTGCTACTAACTGTGGACTATAGTTTTCATTATACTTTACACTTTGCACTCCACAATTTTATAGGTTATGGCAAAATGTATAACAGCCTGTATCTGTCACTGCAATGTCATGCAAGACAATTCTAATGCCCCAACAATGGCCCATGTTACACCTATTCTTCCCTCTCCCTTCCCTCAGAACCTCTGGTGCCTAATGCCTTTATATCAATGATAAGAGTTCTTCCATTGCTAGAATAATAATTCTGTAATAGAATAATAATAAGTCTAATTTAGTCCATTGTTCATTCCCCAGTCTTGATTTTGGGATGGTGATGCCCACTCTGTTTCTGATTGAGAGGGGGCTTAGATCCCATGGGACAGATGGATGGAACTGTTTTGCTTGCAGTTGTAGATACTCTCTGTTTTTTGGAATGGGCATTGTCCATCATCATCTCCTTGTTAGTTGTCCTGGGTGAGTCTGATGAACTGAAAAATAGATGTTGCAACTCTGCTGAGATTCAGGGCTCAACCGGCACATGGATGGACCAAAGATTTAAGTCTCCGGGACACATGTTTAACAAGTATAGTGCTAATTATAGGTTCAGATAAAAGGAGCAGAAGAGCCATGCGTAGGGAAACTATAAATGAGTCTAACTCTGTTACATTGTGGAGCATAAATTCCAAGGTAAGGCCCACTGACAGGGTGCTGAATTCCTGAGCTTGACTGCCCTACCTATAGTGTCTAGATGTCTCTAGAGCCCTCAGAAGTCCTGCTGTTTGAGTCACTGTTTACTGTGGCACTCAATGAGATCCTGCTGAGACTTGCATAAGCATAACCTCTGGAATGACCTCCTGACTCACTTTGAAATCTTTTAGCCATAAAAGCTCATTTGTATTTAATATTTCCCCCTTTTGGCCATGGTCTTTTTCCAGATGCATTACTAGTTGATACTTGGTAATAATCCCTCAGTGCCAGGGAGGCTCATACCCAGGAGTCATGTCCCATGCCAGGGGGAAGGTAGTACATTTATATACTGAGTTTGGCTTTGAGAGAAGTTGCATTTGAGCAAAAAGGAGGCTATCAGGAGTTAACTCTTGGGCAATATATAATATTAGGCTAAGTTTCAATTTCATAAGAAAATGTTCTGTTATCTATATCAAGGGCCTGGCATAATAGTCTGTCTTCCTTCACTAGGCCCTGCCCATATACTTGGGATTCTTGCCATTCTATTCGGGAATGTAGAGGATTCCCCAGGATTGGAATTCAATATTCTTTTGGTTATGGTGTGGATCTCCACCCACCGAGACAACGCCCCATGAACACTTGAATGTATTCTTATGCCTTAGAGGCATGCCCTAGTTGCACCTCTCCCATTCATCCCCCAATCACTGACACCCCACAACAGTGATCCTCCCCTGCCACAGTTATGACCCTTCCATGATCCAAAACCTCTCCAAAAATGAAGCCCAAAAAATAACCAAATAAAATTAATAAGAAAATAATAATTTTAAAAATAAAAAATAAAAATAAAATGTGAAATAAAAATCTTTTATACATTATGTTTTTCATCACTGTAAGTACATATCTTGTATATACAGTAACAATTTCTTCTGTATGTTCCCCCAGTGTCTTTTTTTAATTTTTTTTATCTTCAGATACTTTAGGTTACAGAAAAGTCACATAGAGAATATAGGGGATTCCCATATACCCAACGCCCTCTCCCTTTCCACCCACCCCTATTAATAACATTTTACATGTGGATGGTACATTTGTTACAATTGATGTACAAATATTGAAGCATTGCTACTAACCATGGTCAATGGTTTACATTATATTTTACATTTTGCACCATACACTTTGATAGATTTTGATGAAATTTAGAATGGCCTCTATCCATTATTACAAGATCATGCAGAACAAATCCAATGCCCTAAAGATGCCCTATGTTCCATCTATTCTATTCTTCCCCCTCCCCCCCCTCGGAACCTATGGTAACACTAAGTTACCATAGTTTCAATTTTTGAAGAGTAAGGTTCATAGTTACATGCATTAACATTGAAGGCTTGACATACTGGTCTGTTTTCTTTTATTAGGCACTGCTTATGTTCGTGAAGGATTCTTGCCCCTCTAATTGAGAACATAGCAGGACTCCCCAGGATGGGAGTTTAATATTTTCTTGTTTCTTGTGTGGGTCTCCACCCACTGAGATGACACACTATGACAAGATGAACACTTAGATATTCCATAGAAGCCTGCCCCAGGTGCGCCCTGTCCCGCATATCCCTCTACCCCTCACTACCTGCACCAGTAACCGTTCCCTTCGATTTTTGCCAAAAAAGTATTCACACCATTGTAGTTTTAACCACAGACCTGCAAACCCCCAGAGTTCATGTTTCTTCCTCCAGCCCTCCCCCTAGTTCCATGGATAGTCCAACCCAACGCCCCTACTTTACTCCCCCTCGTAGACCAGCACTTCTGGACCCAACCACATCACTGCACCATTCTCACCCCCATCCACTGCCAACCACACCTTTCTACCTCATTGTAGATTTTGCCCATATGGGCATCAGCTCACCACCCTCTTCTCCCTTCTGTCTCCTGTTAACCTACCTTCCAGTCTCTAGCTCTGTGAGTCTGCTCAATTTGCTTGTCATAGATTTCTTTTTATTTCTTTATTCCCCCATTTAACTCATTAATTTAGCAAATATTTACCATGTGCCAGGATGAGCTAAGAATTAAAGAGATAGCGGAGAAGATGGTACCCATGGGACGTATGTCGAACTGATATAGACCTGTCCCCATGAAGAATATCCTAATTCCTTGTGGTGGACTCAGCCACAAGCTTGTGTGTTTATGTTCCTCAGGGGCATGGGGTGGATGAAGAGTTTGGAGTGGTAAATCCAAATTGGGTTGTCTTTTTACATGTGTTAGTAGCCCTAGAGCTTTTTTTTAAAAAAAAAAAAAAATATATATATATATATATATATATTATTAAAGCAATTTAGATTACATAAATGTTGCATAAAAAAATATATGGGGATTCCCATATTTTCCACCCCCTCCCCCTCCCACACCTTTCCCCACTAACAACATCCTTCATTAGTGTGCTACATTTGTTACAATTGATGAACACACATTGAAGCATTGCTACTAACTGGACTATAGTTTTCATTATACTTTACACTTTGCACCACACAATTTTATAGGTTATAACAAAATGTATAATGGCCTGTATCTGTCATTGCAGTGACATGCAGGACAATTCCAATGCCCCAACAATGCCCCATGTTATTCCTGTTCTTCCCTCTCCCTCCCCTCAGAACCTCTGGTGGCCACTGCCTTTATATCAAGGACAAAAGTTCTTCCATTGCTAGATTAAGTCTATAATAGAATAATATTAAGTCTGCTTTAATCCATTATTCATTCCATAATCTTGAGGATTTGGGATAGCGATGGTCACTTAATGCAAACTTACATTCAAAGGTTTTGTAATGTCACTGCTAATAATCAGGTTAGGGGTTTTGGTTTTACTTGTAAGGCATTGTTTTGTTTCTTTCTTATAGTTTGACAACTTAAATGCTACTCACGAAACCTCCAAGTTGAAAATTGAAGCCAGTCACGCAGAGAAAGTAGAATTGCTAAAGAAGGCATATGAAGCCTCCCTTTCAGGCAAGGATGCTTTTTATATTTAAACAGAATAAGAGCTAATGGAACAGTGTGACATGTTTTAAAAGGGAAATGATTCATGCTTTCCTCTCCAGAGAATGCCCTGTGGTATTCAGTTTGGAGTGTTCCTAGTTTCTTTTTGCATTGTTCTTTGTTAACAGATGTCCTTTCACTGAAGGATGCAAATAACAGTTTGCTATAAATGCCAGTCTTTTAGGAAACAGCATGAACTTTTAAAGATTTTAAAGGCTGTGTGTGTGTGTGTGTGTGTATGTGGAGGTGGTGGTGGTGGTGGTGGTGGTGGAGGTGGTGGTAGAGGAGGAGGTGATAGAGGAGGAGGTGGTGGTGGTGGTAATGGTGGAGGTGGTGGTGGTGGGGTGGACCAGGTGGTAGTGGAGGTGGAAGTGGAGGAAGTGGAGGAGGTGGTGGTGGAGGAGGTGATAGAGGTGGTGGTAGAGGAGATGGAGGTGGTGGTGGTGGAGGAGGTGATAGAGGTGGTGGTAGAAGAGGTGGTGGAGGAGGTGGAGGTGGTGGAGGTGCTGGAGGTGGTGATGGAGGAGGTGGAGGAAGTGGAGGAGGTGGTGGAGGTGGTAGAGGTGGTAGTAGAGGTGGTGGAGGTAGAGGTAGAAGAGGTGGTAGAGGAGGCAGTGGTGGAGGAGGTGGTCGTAGAGGAGATGGTGGTAGTGGAGGTGGTGGTAGAGGAGGTGGTGGAGGTGGTGATGGAGGTGGAGGAGGTGGTGGAGGATGTGGAGGTGGAGGTAGAAGAGGTGGTGGAGGAGGCGGTGGAGGAGGTGGAGGAGGTGGTGGTGGTAGAGGAGTTGGTGGAGGTGGAGGAGGTGGAGGAGGCGGCGGTGGAGGAGGTAGAGGTACACTTCACCAGTTCACGTTCCTGGAACGTTGATGGGGTCCCTTACATCCTGACCACAGTGGAAGGACCCACACTCAGCACTCTTGCTCACCAGCACTCCAGCACACACGAGAGCACTGCTCTGAAATGTAGATGGCACTTTTTGAATACAGAAAGAGTATTTCCTTCTTATTGTTTCCCCTATTGTGATCAGAAGGGTTGCAGTCAAGGGAAAGAATAAGCCGCCGATTCTTTCCAAGCAGGATGGCAGGGCAGCTGAAGCAGCTCCACTATACTCACGCGGGAGTGTGGGGAGAACTGGCTGCATGGCGCGTGGCCTTCGGCAAGGGCCTTTCTCATCACGAGGAGTTGTTGCTGAGCTCAGAGGCAATGCCGTGTGAAAGAGACTGGCCCAGGGTAGACGTTTAGTGACTGTCGTTTTCCTTCCTTCCTGCTGGAAACGGGTTTAAACTTAGGTTTCTGTTCATTTCATGAAGAGCGACATGAAAAGAGAGCAGAGGGAGTGCCAGGCTCCTCAAAGCTGCAGGTGCAGTTTTGAGATACCCGGTCCCTGAGGTCTCTTGGCCTCTCTGGGCCTCCTCGCTCTCCCCCTCAGAGGCGTGTGATAGGAAAGCATGGCTTAATTAATTTAAAAGCCGCCCTACAAATATGAAGTAATAGTCATGTCGCTTCAGAATCAACTTCCACATGCTCCAGTAATTGCAGATGGAAAAGCAGACACGTAGAATATCATTGCCTCAAAAACTATCACTTCTTTCCAGAAATCAAGAAAAGCCATGAAATGGAAAAGAAGTCACTTGAGGATTTGCTTTATGAGAAGCAAGAATCACTAGAGGTGGGTAAATCTCAGTTTAAAAAAAACCACCCTCCTCAATGCCTGTGTGCATTCGGTATGTTTCTGTGCACATCTGCTGTTTCTGGTGTCTGCTTCTTAACTTAAGTTTCGTTGTTTGTGTTTTAGAAACAAATCAATGATCTGAAGAGTGAAAATGATGCTTTAAATGAAAAGTTGAAATCAGAAGAACAAAAAAGAACATCAAGAGAGAAATCAAATTCAGTAGGTTTCGTGAGCTCCTCCCTCACTCCTGACTTTTTCTCCTGTCCTTCGCCTTTTAGAGTTGGTCACTTACTTGTCAGCTCGCGTGTTACTGCAGGAGTACTGTTTCATCTCTTACGTTGTCCTTTCTAAATTGTGTCAGACAGCTTCTTCGTTTACTGGTGTCTTTTTTCAAATCCTAAAAAAGTGATATATAGATGAAGTCAGGAATGCTTACAGGTGCAATATTTTTTAAAATTATTTTTCTAAAAGAAGCTTTGGATTACATAAATGTCATATAAAAAATTTAAGGGATTCCCATATGCCCCTCCCCTCCCCTTCCCACCCTTTCCCACACTGACAGCATTCCTCATTAGTGTGGTACATTTGCTACAATTGATGAGCACATAGTAAAGCGTTGCCACTGACCATGGTCTCCAGTTTACATGACAGTTTACACTCTGTCCCGCACAATCTTGTAACAAAATCTTGTGACAAAATATTCAATGCCCTGTATCCGTCACTGCACTGTCATGAAGGACAAATCCAATGTCCCGAAAATGCCTCCACGTTGCACCTCTTCTTCCGTCCCCCTCCCCTCAGAACCTCTGGGGGCCTCGGCCTCCGCATCCACGATAAGAGTTCTTCCATGCAATGTATTGAGTGGTCGAAGCTAATACCGACAGGGAGACGCGAAAACCTTTTGTTCAATATTTATTAATTCAGGCCAGGGTTTTTGTGAAAACCACTTTGTTGACGTAAAATTCACATACTATGAGGTTCACCCTTGTGAAGTATCCAGTTATATGATTTGGGTATATTTGCAAGGCTGTTCATTGACCACCATCTGATTCCAGAACCTGTTTTCATCACTTCAGAAAGAAACCCTGACCCAGTCACCTGCTCCTCGAGTCCCCTCCCCGCAGCCTCAGCAGCCACTAGTTCTCTTTCAGTCTCCCTGGATTTGCCTGTGTTGGCCGTTTCACGTAAAAGGAATCGTATTACTAGAACGTGGGACTCTCTGTGTCTGGCTCCTTTCACTTAGCATCACGTTTCGAGGTTGATCTGTACTGTAGCTGCGTGGGCACTCCATCCTTTCCATGGCCGAATAATATCCCCTCGTGGGAGTAAAGTCCGCTTTTGAAAGTGCAGATTTCTCTTGTAAGCTTGATTTTCTCTTGCAACTTGTCTCCTTATTCCTCTGCATTTTCTTTCTTTTTTGAGGATTTTTTTTTCTCTCTTTCTCTATTTTTAGTACATCATTTTAATTTCATATATTTGTGCTCTGGAACTGCAGAAGCAAAACTTTATCACCACTTAAAATCTGTTGCCAGCTCAGGGGGTACATGTGTGCATCTCTCGGTGATCCTTTTACTGATAATCTCACGAACAGAGTCCAGATATTTTAATAAAATTAGATTAGGTCATATTCAATGACACTGCCAAGCTCTTCATTCTGGAAGGTTATTTTGAAAAGTCAGTGATTTCAGAAAGAAATCTGGACTTCATGCAGCATGTAAACTTCACTATTGCTTCAGGGAACAGGTGTCAGGGAACTTCCTGGGACACAGCAGTTTTGCTGCCGCAGGGGCCTTTGTGAAGCTAAGAAGGAAGCAGGTTGAGGAAACAGTGGTAGCTACTGTCTTCCCGTTAATTGTTCTGGGATGGTAGGAAAAGAGGGTGCTCAAATGTAAGGGCATCGAGAAGGAAAGGGACAGGCTGGCAGAGAAGCAGGGACAGCTGCAGAGTGCAGAGCTATAAATGCTGTCATTTAAAATTTGACAGAGTAAGTTACCCTGTTTCCCTGTAACACAAATGGGGTGGGATTTGTTGTAACCTCAGGGTAAAAAGAAATCTTTACGCAAAAGGAGAGAGAACAGGATATGAAATTTTCAGAAAGGTCCCTGGATTGGCAATCTGGGCGGTTTTCCCAGCCCTGACACTTTCGGCTCTGGATGTGCCGGGCAGAGGCCGCTGTGGAGCATGTTTTCTCCTTCTGTGAAGTGAGGGCTCTGGGTTAAGCAATCCCCAAGGGCCATTCCAGCTCGTCCATTCCGTTTCCCCTGAAGGCCTGGTGGAGCACAGAAACCACTGCCTTTGAGCGTGGCTTTGATGACCAAAACTCCCGAATCTTACCTAAGAAATGCCCTCTTTAGATGCCCGAGCAACAGACCTTGAGCTGATAATCTGCATTCTGAGCGTTGGATGGTTCAATTGAATTTCCACAAAGGAAGCAAGGGGTGGAAGTAATTCTACCCTGCCATGTTCTGAGGATGGTCTCCCCTGATGTGGAGTTTGTTTTGGATAGACTTTCAGCAGAGCAGGTACTATATGCCACAAAGGTTTGGGGATGCCATAAAATGAAATGATAGAGTGTTATGACTGCCCTGGAGAAATAGCCAGACCAGCATTGTCCCACCGTAAGAAAAATCCAGAAGACTCAGGACGCTATGCCCCAGGGCTGCTCCCTGTGATTTTATACGAAGGAAGGTATTTCACGTGGCTGTCATTTCTGCTGGCTGCTACTGCCTCTGCACCCCCCTTTTCTCCACCCACACACCAGTAGAGCACCGGAAGACTGCCTCATCTGTAGCCAGCATTCTCTTTTGTATTGTAAGCACTTTTTCCCCCTTATTTCCAATAAAATATTTGATGCTACCAATATTTTTTCCATATTAAGTTGCTGGTACATGGATGAAATGTTTGTTGTTTTTATTAAAATCGTATAATCAAAGTCTTTGAGAGTAAAATCTTACCCCTTCTTTTTACCTCTCCAAAACTGCTGTAAGAAGAGAGGATGGGACTCCCTTGCTACTTGTTTGTCTCTTTCTAAATCTAATAAAAGTTCTTTATATTAAGAATTTGAACTATGTGATTGTGTGAAATGATCAGTTAGTGATGTCTTGCTATGTCTTTTCTAGAAAAACCCTCAGATCATGTATCTGGAGCAAGAATTAGAAAGCCTGAAAGCTGTGTTAGAGATTAAAAATGAGAGACTGCACCAACAGGACATCCAGCTAATGAAAATGGAGAAACTGGTACGTGTCCTTCAGGATAGTGGGTCGAGCGTTTTACCAAATGGGGTAATAGCGCTGAACCAGAACTGTGCAGTTAACTGCTACCAAAAGATACTTGGAAATAATACAAAAGGGAAAAGTACATTTTCTTTCAAAGTTTGCTCAAAGCTTATTCAATGCAGCCTTCTATAACTTTTTTCCCAAGGAACTTAAAGCAGCCTTGAGTGCTTGGAAAATGTATAAGAAACAAATAAGCGTTTTATTTCGGTGGTCTGCTAATCTTCACCTGCATAAGAAACATTTTTACATCATGTAAAATAACTTTAATATACCACCAAGTCTGGGCAGGTTTCTTACATTCAAAACAGATACATAAATTAATACCATGGGAGAAATTCAGTCTTTCTAGCTAAGATAAATTCTTCATCTTGCTTCTTGTGAATGTGATAAAAGAATTGTGCTTTAATAAAATGAATCCAATTGGAAAAATAGGAAGCATTATGAAAAATATGAGTGAAGTTTAGTGTGTGCCTATAGGATAGAGACCTGAAGTTACGGTGTGATGTCTGCTCAGAACTGTGTGTGAATGTGTGCCCAGCGGTGCCAGCCCTGCCCAGCCCCAGTGCTTGCCAGGGCTCTGACCTATCCGGCAGGGTCAGGGAAGGCAGCTAAGCTAGTCTCCTCTCGACCGTGCCCGCCTCCTCCCACTGCGCGCCCTTCCCCACCCCCTATTATGAGTGACTCACTACCTACTAAGTGCCTCATAAAACCCCACACCACTCCTGGACAACAGGGAGCACGGCGGTCACCCCCCTTTTTATTCTTTTTATGGTGGTGGCGGGTTTTTCCTTTCTTTCTCTCTCTTTCTCTCTCTCTCTTTTTTTTGGTTTTGTTTCCTTCTGGAGACTATTATTTAAGCCCCGATGTAGCTTAATGGGTGCTTTGAATTATTAGGAAACTTTGGTCTTTTGGGGTGTGGTTAGTCAGTGACCCCTGCCTAGCACACATGCCACTTCCTGCCAAAGGGCATCCTCTGATCAGGCCGGGTAACTCTGCTATCTGGCAGTCTTGGATGACTCTGAAACTTCTGTTAATGTGTGGCCTGATGTGTCATTCATGCACCAAAACTTTTCAAAAATTCATATACAATGAAATAGACTCTCCCATAAAATGACCACTGCATCTTACTTTCATTTTGTTGCTCTGTAAGTATGCTTTTTATATTCTGGAGGCGACATAAGGGTAGTCAGCATTACATTCTCTAAATGTGGAATAGGTTGAAATGACGACTGGTAAACCACAGTCACGCTATTTACTTGTAAGCTTTGGGCCTTTGTGGAAGTAAGACCCCCTAGAAAGCAAGAGGGCTTCCTGAGAACCTCTGGTATGAGGACTGGCTGTGCCTGTGACACTCCAGAGCTGGGCTGCTGCTTCTATAAAAGGAGGGATTGGACCAGGGAATGTTTTGTAGCCGGTCACTGCCTGGTCTCTAACTGCAGGTTTCCCACCTTGTATTTAAGCCTGAATTCCTTTATTATCACTGGAAATGCCAAGGTCCCCTTTTTCCTTACATTCTAGTCTCATATCCTGGAAAGTTATTTCACCTGAATGGCTTGTCCTGAGCATTTTCTGGATAGTAGGATATCTTAAAAACACAGTCAACGTAAACGAGCCACGTGCTGCAGTGAGCAGGGGCTTAGAATTCCCTCCGATGGCGCTGTGAGGTTGCCTCCTAAGCAAGTAATAAAATCTTCCCTTTAGAAAGTGAGCTGGGGTGTAATCAGCTCGTCCCGTTACGTGATTAAGTGATTAAATGTCTTCACGCATGCCAGCAGGAAAGCACGTGGACTGCGGTTCCTTCTTTCTTGGGATGTTCTGCAGAGCTTTGTTCAGTTGCTGGTTTCTTGTGGCCACTCAGAGGTAAATGCAGACGAGTAACTGTGAAGCCACAGCCATGGCCATATTAAACAGTGGATCTCTTGGCCTATAGGCTTTTCATCAAATGTGTGACTTTTACTTGCAGAAATGTTCCATTAAGAACACAGAAAGCCCCCAACTTGCTCAGGGCGAGGTACGGGTTCTCAGGATGAATTCTAAAATGGTGTGCCTTGAAACAAATCCGTTTTCAAGTGGATTGGCATCCCTTATTTATTTATTTATTTATTTTTGAGGTACTGGGGGCCAGGATTGAACACGAGGCCTCGTATGTGAGGTCTGAGCCACATCGGCTCCCCTGAGTTGGTTTTTTCATGTTTTGCTTGTTGTTTGTTTTTGCTTTTTCTAGGAGGCACTGGGAACCCATACCGGGACTTCCCATGTGGGAAGCAGACGCTCAACCGCTTGAGCCACATCCGCTCCCCTGGCAAACATTTTTAAAAAAATACTATCTAGGTACTATATTTTGCTACTTTAGAGCCTTTTTGGAATGAGACAACATAAAAGTATTGCAGTAAACTAAACTAGGACGTTTTTCTTGATTAAATCTCTCCAAAGCATGCTTGTGTCACGATTGTGCTGTAGGATACGAGGGAATTTTTTATATTGTATAAATGTTGGACTTCTTGTTTAAACCAAGGTGGATAACAACACAGCTCTGGTGGACAGGCTGAAGCGATTCCAGCAGGAGAATGAGGAATTAAAGGCTCGGATGGACAAGCACATGGCAATTTCAAGGTAAAAATAAAGTGGTCCTATGTTTCCCAAGCTCCTGGCTTCCTTGAATTCCTAGGATTCCTTTCTTGCCACGTTCTACCCGTGTACTTCCTGGAAATGCAACTGAAGTGAGTCGAGGGGTACTACTTTCTGTCTGGCAAATATGATTGTAGCACTGCATGGTTTTACCAACGTGGCCTGGACCAAACGCGGAGACCTAAATGAGGTCCCCCAGTGCTCTCAGAGAAAGAGCAGACGGGAGAGAGCCATAAAACAGGCCAAGTGTTTGTGGAAGTGCGCTCAGCCTGCTGTGAAATTGCCAAAAAAAGGGATGTTCTTCCTTGGGTCAAGCTCCCATTTCCTGGGCTTCTCAGCCAGTCAAATACCTCTGTGCATGAATCCATTTTTGTTCCAAAGGGATGGCTTTTTGGACTTCCAAGTTTAAGACGGTAAGAACATTTTTTCAAGTTACTTTCTACCTGGATATTTTTTTGTTTTTTAAGGCAACTTTCCACGGAGCAGGCTGTTCTGCAAGAGTCGTTAGAGAAGGAGTCGAAAGTCAACAAGCGGCTCTCCATGGAGAACGAGGAGCTGCTGTGGAAGCTGCACAATGGGACTTGTGCGACCCCAAGAGATTCCCCACGCCAAGGAATTCCGCCTCCTTCCCCAGTGTTTCACCCGGACGACACTTCCTGAAAGCCGAGAGCCTGAAAGCATTTTGATCCAGGTCTGCAGGACTGACCGTCACACTCATCCCAGGAGCACGAGCTACGTTAGCTTAAGTGCGGTTATTGCAACATAACTGGAAAGTCACCCCACCAGAACTGGCCGTCTGGAACTCTGGAGTAAGACTTTTGACTCCACCCAAAAGACTCCAAAAGAGATTTCAGAACCGATGACCCACGTGGATGCCGTTGCACAGTGCACTTAGAGAATGAGAGATTCTTGTCCGTTGCCTTTTTCACCTAAGTGTAAGGGGAAAAACTCTCAGGGGCCTATTGAAATAAAGATTTATAACCTTTCTACTGTTCTTCACCACAGATGCCTGCTGGGATTTTTATTTTGGTCTGACTGGGACGTGTGAATGGAATGCATGTAGCTGCCCTATTTCTGTGTGGTAAAGGAAGCTGGATGTGTCTGGACACGTACAAATCACAGTGTGTACGTTTCAGCGGCCATAGAAGAATGAGTGATAGCTGCTTGAGGAATGACCATCTATCACCAACTCCACCCAGTCCTTTGACACGGGTGTGGAGTGTGTGACAAGAAAAGCTTTGACTTGTCAGGATCTGCACACTTTCTGGTATCCACTGTTCAGCCATGGCAGTTGAAAGAAGCTAGATCTTTCTGCTATAGATTTCTAACTTAGCCCTGTAGCCTAACACTGTCCTATACCCCATTTTCTCAGGCTATGAGCAAATGTAGAACCCTAATTTTTCTAAAACTCTGCACAGAGATAAAGGGCAGTATTAATGGACTGTTTCTGCCTCATGTTTACCTTAATCTAAGCTATCCTTACAGATTTAAGCTGTCACCTTCTCTGCCTTTCTTCCACCACCACCCATTTTTTCTCTCCCCCATCCAGAGCCACAACGGCATACCGTCTACCTCCTGCCTACTTCACCCTAGGAGAAGGCTAAGGAATGTGCTTTTCCAGGGCCAGCTAATCAAGGTGCTAAAACCACTTTCCACATAAACTAAGGCCTCATGCTACAAGTTTTGGAAAACCTTAAAGAGAAAGTCAGTGGCTAGCAGAACCAGAAGGGATGGATCAGGAGCACCTTGATTAAACTACAATGCAGTATTTAGTAGAGCAAAGCAGTCTGGAAAGACAGGCTGTTTCTGCATATACTTTGAGGAATCCTTCTGTCCTTGGGAAGGTGGGGATGGTAGCAGAATGGCCAGATGACAGTGGCTTATACAACCGTTCTCCAAGTTGTGTTTCAACTTCATATCAAAACTTTATTACCTCTCCCAATTCTAAAGCTTTGGGGAAGGTGGAAGAAAGAACTGTGCCTTTTTCTCCCTCTCCCTGCATGTGACAAGGTTGGGATGGTCAGTATTTACTAATGTGTTGCCGACGTTTGGCTATACAAATGTTCCCTAGAATAAGAACTGATTCAGGATAATAGAGGTGGATATTTGAGTCATTTAAATATGCACCAGGTAGTAAATTAATATTCATGATGTATGTTTTTTATTAGTGATTGTGTCTGAAGTCTTAAACCTCCAACAGTTTATTATGTGTGCAACCTCCCCTGTTTGTTTCTGGTAAATTGGTAATAGGTTCACTGCTACCTCCTGGAAAATCTCTGCTCACTCTTCCAAGTTTTTCCTCAGTGTCAGTAGCTAAAGTGTTAGTGGAAGACTCTGTGTTCTGGGCTTCTAGGTTATTGGCTGTGTCACATAAAAGAATTTAAGGACATGCCATAGGGTAGGCAAGGGAGTAAAGAGTTTATTATGAAACAAGAAAACGAGACGAGTGCATGGACCACAGACGTGCTGCAGAATAAGATGCACGCATGGGCCCCAGATCAGGGCTTTCTAAAATCTTTCCTCCACCACCCCCTTCATAATGTTGGGGGAGGGGCCCCAGCTGTTTGCTGTTCTGATTGGTTGCCCCACCTGTCAGTTCTCAGGGGCCAATGGCGAGGCCTTTTGGGGGTTTCTGGGGGTTTCCCTTGACCTGGACAGGATTATTCTGGAGGCTAGGGTCTCTCAGGATCCCTCAGGAGGTTTCCAGGTGGGGTCTCACGGCCATGTGGTCTGTCGGCCATGTTGTCTGTCAGCCATGTTGTCTGATGGGTCTCAGCCACCTTCCCCCTTTCACTATACCAGCCTGCCTCAATGCCCCACTTCAGAGAGTTTACACTCTTATTCTTAAGGGGGTGCTGAAGGGTGATGGTCATTCTTCTGTAGCTACTACCTGCTGGCTAGGGGGAGTAGGCCCTGCCTGACAAGGTATAAAACCCTCTGGTTATTCTATTGCAGTTGAGGGAAGATGGGTCCAGCACCCTGGTTGGACTGGATGAAATCCCTGCATAACTAATAAGGTGTTGATTCTGTAAGAAATAAACTTAATTAGAATTTAAGATACATGGTCCCACTAAAAGGATAAAGAAGATGGTGGTAAGTGGGCCCAAAAAGGGGTCAGCCATGACATACTGGACCACGAGAGTGAGAAGAGCCAGGTGCCTTCTGAGGCTGCATCCTCCCAAAGTTGATGGGAAACAGCATTCTTCAGTGAGCTCTTTTATGCTGTTGGTTAACTCTAGGGAGAGATTGTGGTAGACCTGCTGGGTTTGGTATAAATTGCCAACCCTAGTTCCCACAGTGGTGGCTATGCCTAGGACAAGTAGGAGAGGTATAAAGAGAGGCACTGCCCTAGACATAAACTCACAAAGACAGTATAGGCAACAACAAGACAAGCATATGACAAGCAAAACAAAGACAGGACTTAAGAGAGCCACTATTTTGTCTTATAGGCTCATTCATTAATCACTTAGAAAATGAATTAAGCTTACTAAGACTTTTATCATGTTCAGTATCCCTCTGCATATGATCTAGAATAGAAAAGATATCATCATAATCAGGCATATAGGTACAGTACTTAATACTAATCAATGCACAATTTCCTCTTGAAGCTGCAGTTAATAGAGCTAAGCTCCAGGTTTGTAATATACCACACATGTTCTCTCTCCATGGTAGCAGGCCGTTATGCCAATTGTGTTTAAGTTTTACTCACATTACTCTGGTGAGCATTGTTCTACTCGGTATGTCCTCCACACAGCTGGCATGCTGCAGCACCGTAGATCCTCGAGAGAGACGAGAGAGAGACGGCTGTAGTGTTTCACCAGCCTGGTGCATAGTGCCCTTCTGGAGGCAATGCCCGTCATACATCTGGTCCTATTGAGCCATCGCCGGCTGCTGCAGGAGTTTGAAATGGCAACATAATCTCCATCCACTTCAGGAGCACGTCCAGAGATGTGGTAGCTATCCCTATTGTTTTAGGGGTCGTAGTGACTGATGTAGCCAATAACTCAAATGGAGAGGCACCCTGCAGGGTATTGAAGCCTGGTTTGAATATGCAAGTGAGTTTGACAATACTGAAGTCTATCTCTTAATTTTTTATACACTTTCTAAACACTTCCAATGCAATGTATAACATATCAAATGAACTTAACTATTTTAGTACTTTGCTTTTTACTTCTACACCTTTACCATGATGACATTAATAGGTATTTTACTTTAGCAGTACAGGAAAAACTACCTTCTCAATTATTTTATGAAAATCTAAGATTCCCAATGGAATCAAGAGTATCTTTCCTTAACACTACTTTAAAATGCAGATTGAGGTAGCCTCTGACAGGTTTCCCTGTTATGAAGTTACTTTTTTTTTTAATTTTTAAAAAGGATTTATTTATTTCTCCCCACCCCCTCGTTGTTTTTCACTTGCTGTGTCTGTCCGTCTTCCTTGTTTCTTTACGAGGCACCAGGAGCCAAACCCGGGACCTCTGATGTGGGAGGGAGGTGCCTAATTGCTTGAGACACCTCCACTCCAGGTTTGTTGTGTCTCTCATTCTGTTTTTCCTCCCCATGTCTCTTGTTGCGTCATCATGTTGCGTCAGCTCACTACGCCTGCCTGTCACATCAGCTCGCTGTCTTCTTTAGGAGGCATCAGGATCTGAACCAGCAAACTCCCATGTGGTGGGTGGGAGCCCAGTTGCCTGAGCCACATCCACTTCCCATGAATTTACTTTTTGTTATTAATATCAACTTGGGTTTCTAATTAATAATGGCTTCCTGGAATTAGCCATTCAAATGCTTCAGATGCTTTTAAAAACTCCTTTTAATTAACCATAACCACATAGACTAGTTACTTTACCTTTTAAAATGCTTATTAAATTACATTAGCAACCAATGAAATTTACCTTTACCTTAATTTTATTAAACATGAACTTACAATTTTCATCACCTTAAACATTTAATTCATATAATACTAATTTATTTAATTGGAATTCTATAAATCTAGGGAGATAACACCCAAGCCAAATAAAATTGAAACAATTATAGTTTATGCAAGAAATGTTCTTTTTCTTCCTTTACAAGAGGCTAAAATCTCTCTAATAAAATTCTGAAACTGAATAATCTTAAAAGCATACTGACTGCTAGGTTCTGGAATATAGTATAATTGTTGAATTTGTTTTAAAAGATCTTTCCATAGCTTTCAAGGATTTTCTTACTAAAATTTGGTAATAGGATTATTAGCCACTTTTATTTTAAGGCTATTAAAAGGTTTAAATTGGGGAATTACAGGACAAACTGATTCTTAAAATCCTCAGCCTAGAAGATAGAGTTTTAATCTGTCATACCTAAGCCCCTCCTCACAGCTCTTGCAAAGAGAAGGTCCTGGGGGCTGGGTCGGTCAAAGAGCTTAGGAAAAACCTTTTCCTTTTCCCAATAGTTTCTATTTTCAGATTTCTATATGACCTTTCCAACCTGCTTAGCCTAATTTGGGCTCCAGGAATATTCCTCATATATATAATCACATTTAATTTTTGACAATTTGAATAAAGCTCTTAAGAATTTTAATTTGTTAATTTGATATTACCATCCCGATTATGAAAAAAATAGCAAATAGGCAGACACAGAAAGACACAAAAAACACAACTCACAAAAGCTACTTGTAACTTTCATTCTCTTACAAAATAAGTTTAACTGTAAAATAACATTTAAAAGATCTCTTTGAAGGTTATTTCCAATTAATCTGTACTGTGACCATGCAGTTTTGCACAAGAATTTCATTCCTTTTAATTATTGGCTTATAACCAAATTGTTCCCAATACTTTAAAATACAATTTACTTTACTTTAGAGCTTTGCTTATTTCCCGTTTTGACTTTGACAGACCTTGGATGAGCAACACTAATTCCAGTATATTCTCACTGAGGTCACTGAAGCCTCAGGGAAACTGGTTTCTCTCATGACTTGCTGTTTTTAGGAACATCATCACTAGAGGTGGGAGACCCCCTCCCCAGTCCTCAGAGATAACAGGACTTCGGTGGCTGCTAGACTGGAAGAGTGGACATCCAACCCTATGGGCTGAGAATTCCACCAGGCAGCAATCTAGTCTATACATGGAGTCATGAGCGAAAGCAGGTTTATTAACAGCAGTGGAAATATGGGAGATGGGGGGGGTGCATCTTAAATTTGCCTTTCCCTAAGCCATGGGGGGCAGAAGTTGTCATGAAATAACCATAAACCAAGGCAAACTCAGTTTAGAATGATCACAATAGCTGAAGTCTAAGGGCGAGGGGAAGCTAGTAAGCTAGTTACAAAATAACCATAATCAAAGGTAAGTTTAGTTTATAATTGTCATTACTATAGCAGCATATACAAGGGTGAGATTAGACCTGAAGTAACCATAAACAAAGGTAAATTAGTCTAAGATTAAAATCACAGTCGTAGGTTCTAGGTTAAATCCACCCAGTCACAGCAATTTCAGATATTACCCTGCTGTTTTATAATATAAAGGCATCTATAGAATTATCTTAACCTTTAGTTACAGTTTCTAGTAAGTTTTCACTTTAAAAACAAATTGGGCACTTTATTAACTAAGCAACAAAAGCTGAGTTTTTCTGCTCTTCCAGTAGTTGAACTAATTCCATGTGATCTCTTTTATACATCAAATTCAATTTCAAGATAGTATTGACATTTAAAGACTCAAATTTAGGTTACATTTCACTGTTATCCCGTTTGTAACAGGCGAACCCCAAATCTGATTTACAAGTTCCTGGGCATGAGCAGACTGACAAAGTTAAAGCAAATACAAACCAGGACAGAAGAGAGAATTTTACACTTACTCAGCTTAGGGAAAGACCTGCCTTTAGACTCACCTTAACACAGAGCTCCCAATGTCTGCCCACGGCAGAAACCTCATGCGGGACCCTCCAGCTTTGTTCCTCCAGGAAAATCCTTGGGCAGCTGCTAAGGGCAGTGTGGCAGTTTGATATTATTTATGAATTCCAAAAAGAGATGTTATGTTCGTAAACTGGCCTGTTCCTCTGGGTGTGATACCCTTTGATTGTGTTAAATTCAAAGGTGTTACTTGATTATGTTAAGATTAGGGCTTTGATTCGACCGTGTCAGTAGGCTGTGCAGGGTTGAGTCCCACCCCCTTGGAGGGCTTTATAAATGGACACTCACTCAAGGGGAGCACAGGAGAACAACACAGAGGAGGCAGCTCCATAGACATGGTGGGTGTCCCAGGAAGAGGGCTGAGCCATTCGCCTGGTAGTTTGCAGCTGAAGAGACCAGAGCCCTGAGAAGCTGGCAGGCCCGGAAAGAAACGAGCCCTCCAGCCTACAGCTGGGATCAGAAGAAGTGGGGCTGATGGAGCCTTACGAGGGAAGAGGAAGGCTGAACCCTCGCAAATGTCACCTGCCATCTTGTTTCAACACATGGCAACAGGTTTTGGGGAGGAACTAACCTTGAGTTGACCTCTTTAAAGGCTTGTAACTGTAAGCTGCTACCCCAAATAAATACCCTTTATAAAAGCCAACAGATTTCCGGTACTTTGCATCAGCACCCCTTTTGGCTTATACATACGAAGCTCAGGGGTTCTGAGAAGCCCTGCCCCTGGCGAGAAATGAATTGGGCCTGCTCTGGGGGCTGCATCCCATTAGTTATTTTCGCTGGAAGCTTTGGAGTGTTTCAAGGGAACATGCAGGGAGCTAGGAATAGTCAGGAACCTTTTTTTTTTTTTCCTCCCCATCTTAATTGATGGCACATGAGGAGGGTCCTCATTCTACAGGGGAGAGGTTTAGTAATGGCCTAGACCTTGATTGCCCACTCACTCCCCTCATTAGGCGCAACCAAGGTTAGGTCCGGGGCACAGGCCGAGGGATTGGCTCCCATGTTAATCAAGAAATAATCTTACCTGCAGTGTCAAGGCTCACCTGGTGCCTCCTGGTTGATGGTTCGCGCGTGGCTTCAGGCCGCTTCTGTCCTCCCTGGGGCAAGGCCCCAGAGGTGCGGGTGGGGAGGCAGCTTGGGGCCAGGTACCTGCTGCCGTGCAGCCTGGATTCGGGCAGCCCTGAGGTGACGGTGCCGTTAGTGGCAGCTGCTAAAAGGTGAGCCTGCTCCTGGGCCCTGGGCCTGCCCCCTCCTCACCTGCTTCTCCTCCACAGCTTGGTCTTGATTGTTGAAAACTACAAAAGCTGTTTCTAAAAGGGAGTTAATGGAAGTTTGGGGGCCCAGAGAAAGTTTCTGCGGCTTTCTATGGACATCCGAGGCAGACTAGCTGGGTTTCTAGGTTCTGCCTCCGAGTAACTTCCCTGAGCTTATTTAAAATTGACCAGTTTGGTAGTGCGTGTCCTCATCCCCTTAAGGAGATGACCATGTGGTCTCTGGTCCTCAGATGTCCTGTCTTCTCCTTTTCTTTTACACAGGTTTCGCTGGAATTCAGGGTCCCATCTCAGCCATACTGCAGCCATGTGGTATAGCAAGAAAAGATTAGCCTCTTTCTGTCAGACTATCAGTAGGCAGGTTGTCCCAATTAGAAGCCACCCCTCATCCTAGGAGGGATAAACATGTTCATCAGTCTGAGTGGCATTGCACCGCTAGACCTGAGGCAGTGAAAGGGGGAAAGCGGCTGAGGCCCAGCAGACAGCATGGCTGACAAGCCGCATGGCCGTGAGACCCTGCCCGAAAACCTCCTGAGGGACCCTGCCATGAGAACTCCCCGTCACTGCCGCAAAAGTTGTGTTTGCCATTCATCCCTTGTGCATGGTAAGTCTGTTCACTGCTATCCTCCATACCATGAAGGTGTCTGGGGAAACAAATCTTACAACAAATTAATATAAAATGTCTTCAGAGGATGTGAGACAACAGGAGAGAAGAAAGGAAATAAAACAGAGAACCTTAAGAGTTTTTCAAGCCAAATGTTTCGTGTAGGATGCAAAATGCTGGCGTGTCATAAAATTATGGATGTGTAAACAACTGTACTTGTGGGCAGTTTGTAGTAATGGAAAGTGTATTTTACTGTGATCAAATAATGCTGGAATATCTACCATAAGTACTGCAACCTCTGGCATACTTTACCCTTCAAAATGTTAGCCCACTCGTCGGCCTTCTCTCAGCTCTGGAATTAATTGTCTCCACTTCAGCTACTTCCCAGGAATTTTCAACACAACCACATAATTGGTCAGCAGCTGGAATCTGGCTCACAGAATTGGACTTAGAACTAAGCTTTCATTTTCTAAATGCAAACATGAACTGGTTTTAACAATTTCTGTTGGTATGAACATTGAAACAGCTGTTGTGTAAATATTTTTGATAATGATAAAGTCTAAAAGATGACTCTTCCTTGGCCTGTGACTCTGTGTTGTGGAAAGTTAGACTTTTGAACACACATATTCCAGTTCTTAACTGGATGGATTAATTTAGAATTAACACTTTTGACTACAACAATTGAAAGTATATTTGTTTTTCTTCAATACCTACATAAATTATCACAGATTAGCTTTAAAGTTTGCCACTGAGAAAAAGTGACACGAATTTGGATTTGAATCTTGAGTTGTTGCTCATGAGTAGTTGACTATATAATACATATATGAATACATTTTAAAAAGAGCACTTAGTCCACTTTTTATTTTTTACAAAAACTTGCTCATTTAATAGAAATGGTTATATAAAATTGTTTACATAGATACTTAGTCTAAAAATTAGAAATGTGTGTGTAGGTAGGCAATCGCAGCACATGCTTCTGTTAGAAAGGTTAGCACTTGTACTAGCTCGGGTGACGTCCTTTGGTGTGGATGTCTGGGTCTCACAGAGGGGTGGGGATGGGGGCTCGGCCCCAGCCTCGGGCTAAGCACGCACCAAAAGAGCCCAAAGCCGACGGCAAACGGGCTTTCCCTCAGTTCACGCCACCTCCATTTCCACATCAGGAAGACTCAACGGTGGTAGCTACTGTTGTCTGCCCTTGCAGGTTCTGGGCGGTGCAGATGTAGACTCCGGCATCGATGGTCTCAAAGTCTTCAACCGTGAGGACGCTCTGGGAGAGTCTTGTAGTGTGTCCAAGTCCTCTGCGGATCAGCCTCCAAGAGTCTTGAATCGTCACCGGCCTTTCGTCCTGTTTAAGGAAACCCACACAGCCTGAGGCCCGAAGACTAGCTGCTGCCAGCAGCTCCCACCCCAGCGCTGCTGAGCGTTTCTTTCAAAGGGCAGACACAGGCTTCCAGAAGCCTCCTTGGCATGCCTCGCTCACAGCCTGGGGAGCCTGGACACTGGACTCTTGTTCCAGGCTGCATTTCCCCCAAGCAGTGCCTCGAATTCCTTATGCTCTTTGGCTCTCCCTTGCTGCCCTTTTCTTCTGTGAGAGTCTATTTTTTGAAACTCCGAGAAAGTAGAACTGGCATTAGGCATAAACACACGGGTAAAAGTTTCCACTGCTACTCTCTTCCCATTGCCCACTCATCTCCTCCCTAAATGGTTCTATTCACAGAATTTAAAGGAAAAATAAAGCCTGAGACTGTTGCTGAGTAAATGGATAAGAGTTCCCGATTGTTCAGATTTGGGAGAGGGAGACGGATGATCAGTCGGATGTGCCATCGGGCTCACGTGGGAGAACACTTGTACCGAGGTGACTGAGATGCCCCCCTCGTTCAAAAATGAGATGGTCACTTTTGAGATGCTTCAGCCAACTTGGGTGATAAGAACGTGTTTTCTGGATTTGTTTGATTTAACTAAAACATTGAATAAAGCTAAATTAATGCACTTTGTGGTTATAAAACACCATTAGCAATGTAAAAAATAACCCTCTATTGAAAATAGTGTCTTCTAATTGTGGCAGTACCTTTTGAAAACAAGTACCAGGAGGCTGGAAGATACTATGCTCCAAGGACAGGCATTTTCCACTAGTCACAGCTACTGAGTGTGCCTTGGGAGGCCAAATCTCTTGGGCCAACAAAGGGATTTTTCCATGTTGGTGGCAAAGCTATTTGAGTGGGAAGGCTATTTTGAAATGAGCTCTGGCCTCACAGCGCCTCTGACAGGGCTTATGTTTAAATGTCCACTTGGAGGATGCAGCTTGTGTTGGGGAGAAAACACCAGGGGAGACCAGAAGGGAGTTAGAAGAGCCTCCAAGAGACCGGAAGGTGCTATGAAGTTTGAGGCTGGGGGCGTTGAGGGAATTCCCCTCCTTTCTCTTTTGTGCCCCTGCCCCTTTTAAACTAAGGATTATAAGGAAAAAACATATATGAAGACAAGGCCCTGAGCGAATTGCCTAATGCAACCCAGTCTCTCTTTTCTCATATCCTTTTGAAAAATCCAGTGGAAATATATCAAAACATCTTGGGAGAAAACAAGCAAGGCTTGGCCCCTGCCACAGCCCTACATACTTCTTGCATTTTTTTTAAGCTACAGCCTGTCTTGCTGGAGGGGAAAAAAACCACACAATGACCACCCTGTGAATTACAGACCACCAGCTAGACAGGGGCCTGGCACTCACCTTCTGGCCTGGGTAGAGCCACCTGAATCCCACCTCCACACGAGGCTCCCCTAGGACGGTGCAGACGACGTCGATGTCGTCTCCCCCTTTCACTTTGTTGGAGGATGCCAAGATGGTGGTTGATGGGGGGCCGCTGGGAGCTGGAAGCAAGCAGGAAATGGAGAAGGAGCATCAGCCTCCAGACCCATGGTGGGTGCTGCAAGACGGGCTGCCTCACAGCTTCCCAGCGGGCACCAGGCCCTGTCCAGCCGGCCAGGGGGGACTCTTGGGAAGCCTCCTCGCTCTCATTTTGGAGGTCTCAAAGGGGTCATCGTCCAGAGCTCCCCAGCTCCAGCCACCACCCTTTTAACTGGGAGAGGAAGCTAAAAGTTCTGCCAGGGTACCATGTGAAGGAGGGTGTAGTTGTTTGGCAGTTTGATGTAATCATGAATTCCAAAAATCTATATTAGATTATGCTTGTAAACTGTGATCTGTTAATCTGGGCATGATTAGGTTATGATTAGGGCGTTGACTGGGCCACGTCAGTAGGGCGTTGAGCCCCACCCCTTGGTGAATGGGGAATCGAATATAAAAGGCAAGGCAAAGGACAGAGGGAGCAGTTTTTTGAGAAGCAGTTTTGATATTGGAAAGAAGGCCCCAGGAGAAGAGAAGCAAGCCATTTGCCTGATCGTCTACAGCTGACCTTGTGGAGGAAACAGGAGCTAAGCCCGGAGAGAAACGCAGCCCCGGGAAGAGAGGAACCCCAGAAGCCTGAACCCTGGCAAACGTCGTCAGCTGTCTTGCTCCAACACGTGGCAATGGACTGTGGTGAGAGAAGAAACTTACGCCTTCTGGCCTGGTATCTGTGGACTTCTACCCCAAATAAATACCCTCTATAAAGACCAACCCATTTCTGGTATTTCACATTAGCACCCCTTTGGCTGACTAATACAGAAGGAGAAAGTGGAGAAGGGCAAAGAGAGCGCAAGCAGAATGCAGGGATGGTGGCCAGGACGGAGGGCGTCGAGGGGCTGGAAATGAACAGCTGGGGCGTGTCCGCCGCCAGAGAGAACAAGAGAAAGCCTGAGTACTCTCTCTAGAAAGAGCCCTGCAGGAAGGCACACACTGCATGCTCGCGGGCCTCCGTATCAGCGCTACAGCAACACGTTTCATCACGGCCAGTTCATTCAGCAAGTGACTCTCAGGGCAGCTTAGAGCAGGCATCGTGCGAGGAGCTGGGCTGCCGCAGTGGAGGAGACCGGCGTGGTCTCCGGGCCCTTGGCAAGGTGCTTTGGTGGGGGAGGCAGACAGTAAGCTACCGTGTAACTGTGTGGCTCATTGAAAGCGTCACCTCCGTCAAGAGCTGCTAAGAAGCACAGAATGCGCTGGGCGCTTGCTGTGGTCTGGGAGCAGGGAGAGGCCTCCTCGGGGAAGCCAGGTCTCACCTGAAATCTGAAAGGGGAGCCTGACCGACAAGGCCGGGACGAGGCGAGAGGCCAGCAGCCCAGAGCCGCAGGGTGCCAGCCCCAGGTGAGCGAGACCAGGCTGGCGAGCAGGGCGGGCCTTTCGGGCCACGTGGAGGGCTGTGGCTGTGGTTCTAGAACCGTGGAAGCTACTGACTTGTTTTAATTGGAATTAAGAGACAATGAGCTACAGTGTGGAAAACAAACTGGAGAGGGAAGATATAGATGGAGGGGAGAGCAATTGGAAAGGTACCTGAGTTAGTCCAGGAGGAGATGATGATGGCTTCAACTCTGTGTGTACTGAGGATGGAGAGGGGCAGGAGGGTTTGAGAGTGATTTAAGAAACGTCAGCAGGGCTGGGGAAGAGGGGACGCTCAGATCTGGCTGGACATGTTTAGGAATCATTAGGGTGTAGATGATAAATGGGGCCATGGACGTGTCTGGGACTGCCCAGGGAGTGAGAATAAGGAGTGAGGAAGCAAGGGCCTTGGGTCACTCCAATACTTAAAGGCCAGGAGGAGACAAAGCACTGACAAAGCAGAGTGAAAAATTTGGGGAGAAAGTGGGAGAATGTGGAGCCAAGGGGAGTGGACGTTTCGTGTGGTCTCCTGGTTTGTCTGCTGGTCTTAATGGCATGGCAGTCCCCAAGGACCCTAGCAATTAGCTGTTTTGGAGGAGGGAAGGGGAGAAAGCCAGACGGCAGGGGGCTGAGGAGCGTGGGGAGGAAGGACATGGAGACGGATACAGAGAGCTCTTTCAGGGAGTGTGGTTTTGATGGGGGAGAGACCGCCTTGGCAGAGGGCTGAAGGCGGTCAAGGATTGTGAGGTGTTTGGTAGAACGGGGAGGGGCCGTGGCCTGGTGCCTCGGTCTCGTGGCAGAGAACAAGCAGGAGAGCGGCCGGCACTTGGGGACCCACTTCCGTGGGGCTGGCTACAGAGCCCTGTGGCAGTAGAGCAGACCCCTCCGGCCCTCAGACCACCCCCCTGTTCACAACCTCCTGGGCTCCAGCCTCTCCTCTCCCTGGGCCAGCACCTTGAGGTTTGAGGCCGCCCCATTCCCGCCTCACCCAAGCCGCTGGGGGGGCAGCCTTCGTGCTGCTGGGAGAGCAGGGGCGGCTTCCGATCAAATAGGGGAATAAAGCCTTTAAACCAACAGTCTCAGAAACCAGAGTGAGGCTCTTGCTAACCCAGAGTGGCTGTGGGATGTGGAACTGGACACAGAGGTCATCGGTCACCACCAGGAAAGGGAACTAACCCAGCGGAACTCGTGGAAGTTATGAAGGACAAAGTACTTCCTATAAGAACCCACTGAGCTGAACCCCCTCACTTGAAAACAGTTGCTATTTTCAAAGACAGTCATTTTTAATGGAGAGATTTGAGCACATTTCAATTGGCAAGAGAGAGGAAATGAGGCCACTGTGGAAGAGAAGGAGGTGGGTGGAGATTTGAGAACTTTTAGGAGGTTTGTAATGCTCATGGTGGAAAGTGCAGAGCGGAAAAAAGGCAGCGTGCCTGCCAGGCCTTGGGGGCTGGAGACCAGGGACACACAGCGGCACCTCCCACTGGCCGTGAGGTTTCCTAGCAGCCCTCAGTTCTCTGGACTCAGCCATGGAGGAAGGGCACGATTACGTTCATCTGGGATGGCGTTTTCCTGGGACGGTGGAAGGAAAGCACAGAGGCGCCAGGAGCTCGGGGTATCAGCAAGAGAGAAAGCGATGGGCCATCCAAGCTGATGGACTAGTGGGTGGTGGAGGGGAGGACGGGTGCGGAAGGAGCCCTGGGAAGATACGGGCCTGTGGTTGGAATTGGGGCCCCGAGTCAGTGGCACCTCTCTCAGAGCTGGTACAGCTTCTGGCACCGTGGAGGGGTCGTGCAGTTGAGCCAGGCCAATGTGTCAAGCAGAGGGTGGTGAGCCAAGTGACAGGGTCTTCAGTGAATGAGGGGCAGCAGCAGGAAGGCCACATGGCAGAGCCCCCAGAGATGAGGGAACAGAAGATGAGGGGAGTGGGATTGGACACAACGGCACCGACCCCACTGACCTTGAGATGGGGAAAGGAGGGTGCCTGTTGGACAAAGAGGCATGCTAAGAAGAGGCAGGGAACGCAGGGGACTTGCCAGTCAGTCATATTGAGGCAGCACCAAAGGGAAAAATGGGAGGCTCTGGCGGGGGACCCAGGCAGGAGAGCAGAGCTCTGGAAATGGTGGGGCTGTGGGGGAGACTGTAAGGAAAACACTCTGTGACTCCTGCTCTCCATCTGTGAACAGGGAACAGCACCTGACACCGGCCAGCTGGAAGCGACCAGAATCTCCGTGCTGGGGCGGGCAGGCTTACCCACGACGTAGAGCAGCTGGTACTTGATGGAGATCTGGGACTTGCCCCCAGCCTCAGCCTTGCAGTAGACCACTCCCTGGTGGTCAGAGTGAGGTTGCAGATACACAAAGCCTCTCTTCAGGTCATAAACTATGTCGGTTCCATTGGCCGGGACTTCCTTGGCTGGGAACTCCCGGTGGAGTGTGACTTTGGCTGACAGGACAGTCACTCGACAAGGAACCACAGCCTCTTGGTCCGGGTTCAAGTAGACAACATCAAAGTAACTGGGAGAAGGTACGAAGAGCTCTCCTTTCTCTGCAGGGGGGAGGCACAAGTTTGTTCATTCTGGAGTAAGGCCACCTTAAGGGTACTTATACTTGACTGGGAAAATACTCAGAATACTGAGTCCTCATCAGTAGAGAAAAAATTTAATACTTTTTATTTTTTGGAAGAAGGATTTTACTTTCCATCTCCTTAAAGGAAAAAAAAAAAAAAAATCTGTTAGTTCAAGGCCAAATCAAGCCCCTGGAGTTTGCCACATTAAGACACCAGGGAAGGAGACTGATTTCCTTATGTTAAAAGCATTTTTCAAACCTCTATTTTTGGAGAAATTCAGTCCCATTGCCGACCTTGCACTGAGGTCACTGGCCATGTTGGGAAGGATTTCCCAACACTTCCGAGCCTCTCTGAGAGCCTAGCTGGGGAGAGGCCCAGCTCCTGGCATGGGCACCGCCAAGCCTAGTGGGAAGGGAATGGAGACCCCAAGGAACTCTGGGGTTTTGGCAGGGGAGGGATGGAGGACGTGGCACATTATTCAAATCTCTTTTTTCCCCCCAGATCATTCTATGAGTGAACATTTTAGCAACTGGTAAAAGAAATCTTTGAACCTAATCACACCCCAACATTTGTTAAATTGTTTCCCGTGGATTCCCTGCAGTGCTCCTGAAACAATTCTCCTTGGCTTTCTCCATCATTAGCCTTCTTTGTGCCATAATTTATGATATTTTAGGTCAGGGGCAGAATTTCTGGACCCAACATGAGAGGTCTTCATGGGCCTGGAGTCCTTTGATGGGAGTGCCAAGTCCTGCTATCAACAAAAATCCCAACTGTAACATGCTACATCCTTAGTAAAGCACAAAGTAATATGGCTTTACTATGTATGTGAATAGGAGTGCAAGGCTTTTGCTATGGGAAAGTGCTAATGTTCTCTTCCCTGATCTGGGTGGGAGTTACAGGGGTGTGCTCACTTCTGATAATTTATTGGGCTGAACACTTATGGGTTGTTTATTTTTCTTTGTGAATGTTATATGTCAATAAAAAGCTAGAGAAACCCTCACTGGGGTTCTGCAGAAAGATGAAAGAGGAAATATGTAGCAGTGGCTTAATCCAAAATTATACAAATTTAACAACAGTCAGCCCTTAAAAAGAAATCTCACAATATTTTCAACCAAACTCTAGGAAAATTAAGCAAACATAAAGAATAACAGATGTTTCCCTACATGAGTAGCTGGGAAGCATATGGTCTGAAAGAATAGAGAGCCAGCAGAGGGACCCTCAGCTTCCGTTAGCCCAACTTGGTTCTGTAAACTCACCCATGCTTGAAAAGACAAATTGCTCAACCATATACTGAAAATCCCATTGGACTCAACTTAGTGTTGAGGAAGAAGAAAGTGATGCAATGCATTAGATTACCTCCCTTTTTGATCCAGAGTTCTTAAAACTTGAAATAAATATTTATTAGCTTTCCTTTGGTTCACAAAAGGGCCTTGGGAAATTAAAAAAGAGGACCTGCCTCCAAATCGCAAATTGATCCCATAATCCTAATAGGATATTCTGTTCAAGCAAAGCCCTCAGTTAAAAATCTTGGGGGAACGGATGTAGCTCAGCGGTTGAGCACTGCTTTGCATGTATGAGGTGAAGTCCCAGGTTCAATTCCTGCTACCTCCAAAAAAAAAAAGAACTTGGTCATTACTTTGGGAAGATGTGACAGTGGTAATCTTGTCAGATTCTGCAATTTGAAATATGTTATCAGTCTTTGTCCAGAATGAAAAACGTTTTGGGCGTTACTGGGCTTTCCACTGTTGCTCAAAGCATGGCAAAATGCAAAGCGCACGTGGGCGATTCTTCGTGGCACATCCCAAAGCGAGGACCAGAAGGGGCCGCCTAGGTTAGCTATTTGGACAGGAAAGGAAAACACGTGGGGTTTTGCGAACGCTCTGAGCACTGACCAGGCATGAGATCACTTGGGTCCTAGGCCTCCGTCCCTAGGTCTGAAAGGCAGATGGACAGAGCTCATGGACGCCTCCACCCAGACACCACCAAAGGATTCTGGCTTCACTTGAAATGCCCTGGCCAGCCGCACGAGGGGGTGGCTTCTGCAGCATCCCTGAAATCTGCCGCTGATCTCTGAGCCCCAACTTCAGAGCCTAGAGCTCTGCAGAGGCAGGGGAGCTATCTGCAGCCCCTGTTCCCCAGCCTGTACTGTGCCGCCTCAGACACACCCAGCGCCGCAGGGGAGGATAACAATTCTCCACTCCCACCCGTACCTCAGTTAGGCTTGAGCCACGAGGACCCCACCCCTTGGGAAGCCTGCCCCCCCAAGCCTCAGCTCATAGTACACAGCAGAACAAAGTGGAGGGGGCCTTCAGCCAGGCATCCTGTGGCTGTGGGGGCTCCACAGAGATCAGGGGTGCTGGGAGCATGAGGCCCCAAAGCCAGGGGCAGCTCTGCCCAGTAGGCGTTCGCAGCGTGGGACTCTTCTCTGGCTGTCTGATAGGGCTGCTAGTCACGGGTAGGCATGAGCACGTGAACTTGGCTAGTGCAACTGAGGAACTGTATTTTAATTTTTATTTGCCTTTAATTAGAATTTGACTTTAGCCACCTCCTGCTGGTGACTACCATATTGGACAGTGCTGGAATTCTGGGCCGGCCACTTCTCGTGGCATGACCTTACATGACTTCTTTAATCCCACCTGAAAACTGGAAATGATATTCGTACCTATCCTGCAGGGTGGTTGTGAGACGTACAGGAAATGAGAAACGTAAAGACGTAGCCCAGAGCCTGACGGCAGCACATGCTCTCGTAGTGCGTTACTGGGCATCCCGCCCACGGAGGGAAACTTTGGTTCTAGGTCTGGACCAGAAGTTTGAAGAGTTCCACTGATGCCCTGAACAGTTTACCTGTAAACAAGATGTAGGTGGAGCTGGCTTTGGCCTCGTCCTTCCGGCAGATGTGGCCGTTGCAGAGCTGCAGCCAGCAGCTGAACTCGCCTGTGTCAGCTGCCGTGGAGTTGACCAGCGTCAGCTGGCTGTAGCGCTCGTGGTGCTTCACGCTGCCAATGTGAGAGGGAGGGAGGGAGGGAGAGGGGGAGAGGGAGAGGGAGAGGGAAAGAGGGAGAGACGTAAAGCCAGGTGGGACCTGGGCCAGGGCCCTTGCTCCAGAAACACCCCAGGGCCGGGCGACTTGCGCTGCCTGCTCTCCAGATTGCACAAACTAATGAAAGGTGTGTTTTGGGGGAAAGGGTACGTGGGAGGAGGCAGAGCGAAAAGCCTTTCCTAAAAGGAAATAGCACATGACAATTGTGGTTTCTCCAGGGAGGAAATCCTCTTTGACCTCAGAACCGGGCTTTCCTTGAGGAAAAGCGCTGGGGCGTCAGCAGCGCTGGAGAGACTCAACCACAAAGGCTTGCACCAGTGTTTTGCCTGCGGCCTTTGTTTCTAATGAGTTCCTTCAAGCAGCGGCAACACGAATGATGCATGTAGCAGTATCCAGTGTCTGAAAATCTCTCTCATCAATAAGGCTAAGTCCCTGGAAACCAGCTTGGAATCTTAGAGGTGCAACACCATCCTATTAAAACTAGAAGTTTCCTTCTAGGGGAGCAGTGCACTGGCGGCTAAGATGCCGAGCCCCGGGTCCGTAGCCCACCTCCAGCCGGCCCAGGGCCCTCGGGCGTGCCAGCTTTTCCTCCGGCCTCTCCTTGTTACTTCCATTCTTATGGCCTCTTTTTCATCTCTGGTAGTTTTATCTCGTTGCATAATGAATATAATTGCAAAGCCCTTCAACTCCTTTTTGAAACGAGGAGAGATAAACATTTATTATTACTCAACAGTAGTATTAGCCAATTGTAATGGTAACTCATTATAGAGTGTCAGGATTCCAGATGTGCCATCTGTGGGGCATGTGCTCGCCGTGGCTTCTGAATCTCAGAAAGTGAGCGATGCGAGAGACATGGCTTTAATCCGATGCCTCTGAATCTCCATTCGTCTCGCTCCTCTGAGCGCCTAGCGACACGTAGACGAGTCTCCTCTTCCATCTTGCAGCAGTATCAGGTGCATGCACTACTTTAAATTTAGCACACAGCAAGCTGTCCAGTTCGTTGGTCCTAACCGCAGCCCTGCCTGGCACCCGGCTGAAGAGCTGAGTTGCTCCCCGGGTCTGCCCAGAGGCGACTCTGTACTCCCACTCTGCCGACTGCCTCCGTTACCCTGAGCCGAACTCTCCCCTGCCCCAGAAAGCGCCCAAAGGACCGGCTCTCGGGAACCTCAGCTTGTGATGTCATTGGCTGCCTTGTTCCTCCCTCATCCCCTCCACCCCGGCCCAAGTGCTCCTGGCTTCCTGTTACTACACTGGGTGGTAAGAGCCTTGCGGGCAGGGGCTGTGCCACATTTGTTTTATATTCCCTAAGCAAGAGCTCTGCGCAGAGCTCACAGGAGGAACCATTAAAATGAGCGAAATGACATGGAAATGAACCAGACAAGGAGCTGAAGGGGCTCTGGAAAGCAGGCATCCAGCTCCCGCTTGTGCAAAGACACGAGACTGACAACAGGAGGGACTTCCCGAGACGCGCGGGTCGGCCTAAGTATGTGCTGAGCGCCAGGTCATTAATTCAGAAGAGGCAAACGAGGCCCTTCGTGCAGGGCCTGCGTTGTGGTATTGTCCCAGTGATATCTTAATCACAGATAATTACACATTAGTAGTAGCTATTGTGAAACGACTGCCGTGATTTAAAAGAACGCACAGCAAATAAAAATGGGTGGACCTTAAAGATATTACACAATCCAGTTAGGGAGTGAAACCTAGCAGGAAAGTGGGCCCTCCCAAGAACAATGGGAATTCTGAAAAGGGCTCCATCGCTGCGGGTTCGAGTGGCTGAGACCAGCTTTGAGGAGGAGGTGAGGCAAGCCGGGCTGTTGAAGGTGGGGACGGAGGGGGACAGCAAACGGACCGAGAGAGGGCAGGGGTCTGCTTCCATCGCCACCGTGGCCCCCGAGCAAAGCACAGAGTAATGATTTGGGGACTGAACCCAGAAATTCCAGAACAAGACAGAGTCCTGGAGCCTTGCCGAGGCCGCGAGGGGTGCGAGCTTCACTCAGCTTTGGAGGTGGAAGTTGAGAGGACAGAGGGATGCTGAGAGGCTGCTAGAGCGACGAGTGCAGCATGCTGGAGCCTGGACTGGGCGGTAGCCGTGGACTAGAGGCAAATCCGGGGGCAAATGACGACAGATTGGGCATTAGGGAGGGAAGAAAGAGATAAATCACTTATTGCCATTCAACTTGTACTTCTGTGTTGGGAGAGAATGGGGTTGTAACTGACAGAAATGGAATCGTTGGGAAGGGAAAGGAAATTGGGGTAGGCAAAAATAAAAAACTTACTACTAGGGATTTCCCCCTTTTTTGTTAAAGTATATCATTCATACATGAACAATAAGTGCATAGTGAAAGTTGTGAACGCATAAAATAAACATGCGTGACATCATACAGGGGTCTCATACATCACCCCTCCCCCAACGCCTTGCATTGTTGTGAAACATTTGTTACAAACTATGAAAGAGCATCGTCAAAACAGCACTACTAACTATAGTAGTAATATGGTGTATTTTCCCCCAACCCACCCTATTATTTTTTAAAAATATATTTTTACTACTAGAGATTTTGAATTTATGATAGAATGGGGGTCATTTAAGTGGAGATATCTCAAGGGCAGGTGGAAAGACAGACCTGGCACAGAGGAGAGAAAACAGCACTGGATCTGTATTTTGGGGAATTGAGTCATCTACATAAGGGTAAGAATAGAAGTCAAAGGAATGAATGATGAAACAAAGAGTGGAGAAAGAGAGAAGCTTGAGGACAAATCTAGAGTCAAAACAAGGGGATCAGAAGTGGGGGGAAAGTAGGCAGAAAAAAGAAGTATCAGGAAACAGAATCGGCAGGAGAGAGATCCAAGAAATTGATGCTCAACAGCATACCTTAGAGACAGGTTCGTGAAAAAAATTCATTTGGCTGAATGAAAGTCTCAGGTAATCATCAAAGGAGCAATTCTATTTGTGAAGGTGGATTTGGATTTCAGCAGATAAAAGAATGAAAAAGTGGAGAGAAAATGGAGGCGGGGGTCTCCCCACATTCCCCATAGAGCTCAGAACGTGGAATACAGGATGGTGGTCCAGAGTCCGCAGGTAATCAGTACCTGTTTATTGAGCGCCTTCTCTGGGTCCAGCACTTGCTTAGCACTATAGTGATGGAAAGTATGATGCCATTCCTACCCAGAAAGTAAATGGGCTCATGAAAATTTAGCACTTGGAAATAACCCTTCCGCCACCTTGAAGCCTGCATGTTGTATCTTTAGCAGGATTGGGGGTGGAAGGAAGGAAATGCACTGGAAAACATTTCTGGATTTTTCCACCCCCTCTTGTATGCAAGCAATATAAAATAGGAAACAAATTATTGAGCAGGATTACAGTTGAAAAGCCTGGATTTAAAATTTCCATTTCTACTAACGGTCTCATGTAGTCCAGCAGCAGGTTCCCCACGTGTTAGCCAGGGGAGGGGCAGGGCGAGTCTGTGCCAGGGAGACTGAGCCCTGCAGAGATGCCGGTTTGCAGACGTGTCGGCCAAAGACCTGCTCTCCTAACCCCTTCCCGACACCTGCGAGGACGGCACAAGTAGAGGATGTGAAGTTTGGGAGGTGCTATAACAAAGTGCCAGAAAAAGGTGTGATGAGATGAGCAGAATCTATGTGATTGGGAAAAGCTCTGAACTTCACAGCACACTAACTCCCCTCAGGTCTTTCTGGTTCTGAGCCAGCACCTCCAGACCTAACCCACCGTGAGCTCAGGGGCGGACAAGTCTAATGCCCCAGGACATTAGTTCCGCAGTGAAGCTTCTGCCGGTGGCCCCCGCGGCCTTCACAGTCTCCACCGGCGGAGGCCTGGGGCTCCTGCGTGTGGCCAGGCCTGCTCTTCTCTGGAGGGAACAGTTTTCATGGACTAGCACAGAGGAGGCGGCTGGCAGCTCCGGTTAGGAGCCTCGTATCTCACGGGGGCACTCAGCAGCGAGAACAGATGCCCAGGTGAAGATGGGGGCTCCAAGCTGCTGCCCTTCCCCCAGCACTGCAGCCAAAACAGTCCCTTCGGCAAGCCACGGCAGGGGCTGAGCCTGGGATTAAAAGCATTATCCTCGTCTGCATAAATATTTAATGAATGCCTAGGAAGTGGAGGGTACAGTGATGCCTCGAGAGCTCCCTGCTCTCACGACCCTATACCCAGTGCCACGGGTTTTCTGAGGAAGTAACCAGTAAGGCTTCAGGGCTCAGATTTGAACTCACACTAACAGGGGACGCGCACTCTAAGGGAAGAAGATCCCTGAGAGGCAGAGAGAGTGAAGAGGTGCCTGGGACACAGGTGGGAGAGGGCTGTGGTGGGGGCAGCACAGGCCAGGTTCAAATCCCAGGTCCACCCTGACCCTTGGGCTCCTTGCCCAGAGCTCCCAGCCTCCCACAGCCTGGCTCGACCCACCTCTTCAGTCCTGCAGTAGCCGCTGCAATCATAGCGTTAGCATCGAGAAGTTCCAGGCGTGTGCTAAGCCTTCGAATAAGTTCAGGACTGAGATCAGGGCCTGGCACAGAGTAGATGCTCAAGAAACTTCAGGTATGGAGGAGGAGGAGGTGGGGGATCTTCTCCGTCTGCACAGCCACATTATACGGAGGTACTATCTCCTCCTTTTACCAAGGAGGAAACTGGAGCTTAGAGCAGCAGCTTGTTCCAGGTCCCAGCTGGAACGTGGCCAAGCTTCTAATCCAGCATCCTGCAGGCTCAGAAGACGAATGTTTGTCCATGAAAAGTGCGTGGATTTCCAATCTATCAAATGAACTGAAGCAATTTTGACTGAGATGGTGCCTCTAAGTAGCATGCAAAGCCTACACCCCCCAAACGAAAACATGGATGATCTGAATAAATTAACTTAATTTTCTATCTAAATGGGCAATAGGCCATTCAATAACTGATGGAAAGAAACAAGGGGAGGAAAACGACCAGTTATTTAGCATCTACTTGTAACTGACCACACCGAAGATGCCGCCACCTTCTCTCAACCCCGCGAGGTGGCGGTGAGACATTAACCGAAGACAAGGCAGTGCTCAGCTCTAAGCACCTTGTGCCTCTCTCAATCCCCAGAGCAGCCCTGTGCAGTGAGTGCCATTGTCCCCGTGGCGTGGGGAGCAGAGCACGGCCAGGGAGGTAAGGCAGCTTCCTCCAGGCCACCCAGCAAGTGTTGGAGCCGCTGGAGAAGAACTAGAAGCTCAGGGTAAAGAACTTCCCCAGGGCGGCTCAACTACCTGAAACCACGTCTTTTTGCCTTGAATCGCTCTTTTCACCGAGTCTGCGTTGTCTCCATTGGCATAAGGGGGAAAGATGCAACTGAATAGCCGCCTTATTCAACATTCATTTCAGAAATTAATCATTTAGCTTCTGCCACATGCCAGGAACTGTGCCAAGCATCAAAGGATTTAAAGATTCATGGGTATTTGCTCGTCCACATCTCAAGTGTTTGTGAGCCTGGACCTGTGTTTACTCGAAGTGTCTGTTTAAGGATGTGTCAGAAAATAATTGCTCTAGATACGCGGGGGAAGGCGACATAACAACAGAGTACAAATCCTGGGAAACAGACAGCTGGGTAAGACGTATCAAAGCTGCCGCAGTTTGTGATTAAAAAAATAAATATGTATGAGGAACTGTAGAGAGCCAAACATGCAAATTGAGGAATTAGTTAAATATATTATGGTACTGTAGCCATTAAAAAATCAATCTATAGAATCTATAATAACACAGAAAAAATGTTCATAATACGTTAGAGAGAAAATCATAAAATCATCATTAAGATCCTAGGTTTCACATATAAAAGTAGATAATTCTACGCTACGGTGTTAACTGTAGCTTGGAATTTCAGTGACCTTTTTCTTCCTTTGCTTATCTCTAAATTAAATGGGCATATATTATTTTGTAATTAGAAAAGGAATGCTATAATAAAAGCAAAACAAGCTCAACCACTTACAAAACTGCAGAGCAGATGCCCTATAAATGTGTAATGGTGGACAGCTCATCTGCACTTTAAAGAACCTGGAGGTGAGTTTTATATCACATCACCTCTTTAGGATGTAGATTTCCAACAGGCAGGAGTTCCTTTGGAGGCCTAAAAAATCCGGTATATATTTTGCTCTTATTAATAAAAATACTGCCAGCTGGCATGTAAAAAGCATTAAGAATGCAGCGAAACTCAAACCGCTTTGCCCGCGTCCTGGCAAGGCTGTGTTACTTGCGGGGAGCTAACCCCGGCCTCCAGGGCTCCAGGACCTTAGCCAGCCTCTCCTCTCGGCTGGTCCCCTCTGAGTTTCTTACTTCCTTGAATGGGCCCACCCTCCCCTACCCGCCCCCGTCACCCGAGTCTTAGTATCTCCATCGACTCTCATCTCTTTTCTATTCCTTACATGTGACCAGTCCACAAATTGATCCTTCTAGAAAAACATCTGCTCCATCCCTTCAGATGCTCCCCATTACCTGTCACTCTCCTGGAAACCATCTCGTTGTTCCCTCCCGTTTTGCAGTGTCCTTGGCTCCCAGGGGCACAGCCCCTTTGCCCGCTGCTCTCCCAGCCTCCTCTCCAACCAGCCCAGCTCCTCACGGCCCCAGGCACAGGGGCTCATTTCTGCTTCGGAGACTTCCGGCCGCCTACTTCCCATCTCCCCAAACCCTGGCTACCCTTAGGCTTCTATTCTCAGGGAACCTGTCGGGCACAGTGGCATTTGTAAAGCAGGGATCAAGAGCATGCACTCAGAGGTCAGATTTCCCTGCTTCCAGTCCTGCCTGCACCACTTACAACCGGGAACGCGCTACAGGATCACTTTCCTCATCCAGAAATGGAGAGAACAACAGCCCCTACCTCCCAGGGCTGTTATGGGGATTGAATGCGTGAATAAATGTCCGAGGTCCTGGAAGAGCGTGGACTCAGCGAGTGCCCGCGGTTGTGCAGGATTGAGCGCCTTCCCCACCCTGCGCTTCCGCCCTTCGCCTCAGATCTAGAAATATGCACACTGCTTTGCAGCACGTGCCCTTTCCGACGCCCTAGTATATTTCTCTAGTGAGATGCCCCCTTCCCGAGCAGGAGCCACGTCTTATTTTCCAGAACCTTCTGCTTGGCATCATGGCACGCGCTACGCGTGCAGAACACAACGTATTGAGCGAGTGAGAAACTTGTCCAAAGGCTCCTCGTTCCTCGGCCCCATTTCATCACAGGCGAATTGACTACAAGTACAAAAGGTCGTCACATTTGGAACTAGAGGGACCTCAGAGCTCATCGGGCCAGACTCCTCATTTCACAGCGATCAAGAGACTCTCGTTCAAGGCCGACAGCCAGTCGGAGCCCTGAGAGGGGAAGCCCTGGGGGCTCCTGAGAAAGGAGGCTTGGAGACACTTCCCACGGGGCACTGAGCAGACGCAAGAGCCAAATCCTGACCAAATGAGTGACCTAGAGGAAGTCCACAGATGGCCGCAAGACAAAACCTAGCAGACCTGGACTCCTACTGTACAGAAACTCATGGAAATAATTAAATCATGTTCTCACGGAATTGGCAACAAGGTCATCTTTCAAACTTTGCAGCCATCCAATTTGGATGTGTGGGGGTTATTCATTTTTAAAAGTCACATTGTTATACCCCTGGCAATTGTGTACACAGAATGAGTGTATTATAGCCGAGTTAGAATACTGAATGCAGAGCCTGTCACACCCAGGGCAGTGAATTCCCTGCAGAGGCAGATTTGCCCCATCGCCCCAACTTCCCAACATTTTCTTACTAATGCTACTTTGACGAGAAACTTCTGAACAGACATCAGGAATCTAAAGAAGTAGATTGCTTTCTTGATGTAGAGACTAGTAGGGTGTTGGGAATTGGGTTACAATGGAGTTTACTTTTACTGAAAGCTGTGTGGGCTTGAGAAGGCCCCTTTATGTCTCTGGGCCTCACCCTAATCACCTGGCAAACGCAGGGTCTTGGCCACGTCAGTGGCTGCCCAGACTGTATGAACATTGCACCCTCTCAAGGTCGTATGCTCTCCTCCTTGACCCATGTCCTTGCCCTTCCTTTCTACATCTCTCATCGTATTTCCAAGGCCCCGTCTCCAGACACTGGGTAAAATCAATCAACCGATGAGTCGGTCCAGAAGCCTGTCCTACCTCTCCAGCCCTGTGGACAGCTGCCTTCTCCGGCTTTCCCGTCAGCCTCCACGCACTCACACTGACCACAAGCTGTCCCCTGTCACTCTGTAATGGTGTCTGGTGCGTCTGTCGTTTAGTCACTAGTCCATGAGCTGCTGTGGCCAAGAGCATTTCTGATTTCTTTTTCCATACACTTTCCTGGCTTAGTGACTTTCTTTATGTATAACTTAGGCAGACAACGCTATCTGGCATGTACTCTGCTCAGCTGAACACCCACTAGCCTCAAGCTATGGCTCACTCACTGTGGTCACCTCCCGTCCCCTGTGTCCCCCCACAATGCCTTCCAGGGCTCCCGGGGGGTGAGGGCAATTTGTCTCATGACAGTCCTCTTCCACCCACTCACCCCCATCCCAGCTAATAAGCCAGGTGAATAAAAGCAGTTCTGTGCTAGGGAAGGCAGAGCTTGTATGGCCTGACCTCCCTCCACAGCTAGTGAAGCACTAGCTCTTCCCTGGGCCCTAAGAGGTGGGGTGGGGTGGGAGTAGGTGAAAGCCCAGGTGCTGGGCAGATTCCCGGGCAGGAACTTAGCACCTACAGCCGCTGTGTGGGCAGACGGAGCGGTCCTGGAAGCTAAGCCCAGGTATGGGAGGCAAAGCGCTGAGTCTTAGTTTTGCTGTTTTCCGTAATGCGCCATCTACACAATGGCATATGCCAGAGAAACATGCTCTTAACCTTATTCCATTCCTGCGGGTGTGAGCCCATTGGAAATAGGACCTTGACTAAAAAGTTAAGTGTGGGCAGCTGAAGCAGGGTAGCTCTTAGTCTACCACTGGAAGCCTCCTAGAGAAGGCCAGAGAGAGAGAAGCCACAGGAAGCGGCCAGAGGCTGAAGGTCAACAGGACTCGAAGGAGAAAGAAGACGCCGCATGTGCATTGCCATGTGGCAGAAAAGCCAAGGAGCCCCAAACACGGCCAGCCAGCCGGAAGATACCGACCCTGGGAGGAAGCCAGCCTTTTGGCTCTGAAACCGTGAGCCAGTGAATTGCTTTTGCTAAGCCAACCCATTGTGCAGTATTTGTTTTAGCAGCTGGATCTTATGACATCTCAGGGTCACTAGTATGACTGCCAGGGAGCTTTCCACAGTGCTTTAGATGTAGACAGTTGATAAGAAATTGAGATACATTTCTAATATTTTTTTAAAGGAAATTCCTGAAAACCCAGCTATTTCCCTGTGGTCTGCCTCTTTTGGATACTGTGGTGTGAATGAAAACAGCTAGCCTTCATTGAGGGCTTCCTCTGCACCCACCTCACTGCGTCCTGACCACGCCGCAACGCGACCACGACACGACGTGGCCATTCTAGCGTTACCCTCCCCCCACGTCCTGAGGGAATGTGGCCGTGCATTCCCACAGCCTGAACACCGTCCACCCCACCGGGCCATCTCCAGCCTGGCAGTGGTGCAGAAGAGCCTGGGAAGAGAGAGTGCTACCTTCAGGGTTGGACAAGCTCTCCTGGGGTGGAAATCTATTTGATGTTTGGCTGCAGCATATGCCTTCCATTGACCACTGCAAATCGGACCCAAACTGCATGTCCAGGCAAGTCCCAAGGCACAGGGAGAGCGCCAGGATTTCACTGGGCCTCATCTTGTTTGGTTGTTCTGCTCAGAAGATTAAAGTAAAACAAGCAGTGAAGGAGCATGAGCTTGAGCTAAACGGACCCCTTCCTCCCAGAAGACCAGAGGGTTTACCAACGTCTGCACCTCAGTTGCAGATTCTCTCGCAGCAGCGGGACTCCTGGGTTTCCAAGCACCTGGTAACACGGCTCTCTCTCTTTTGAAACATCCCGACCACCCTCCTTCCCCGCATGGAGAGCATGGTTGCACTGGCTGGAGCCTGCTCTTTGCTTCCTCGTCCCCCCTCCCTTTGGGTTGTCTGTGGGTGGGGCAGGCCACTGCCAGCTGGGGCCAAATGAAAACCGAGATGCCTCCCCACTCTCGAGCAGCTATTTATTGTTTCAGAGGAACCAGCCCTCAAAGAGATCTCCTGTGCCCCACCCACTCCTCCGAACTTCCAGTTCTTGCCTGAAAAATGCAGTGCCAACATCCGACCAGACCCCACAGAAGCATCCTGGGAGACACGCCTGCAATCCGTGGCTTCTAGGACGCAGCACCGGGGCCTCTGAATTCCCGCCGGTCCTGCCTGCTTTGACTGCTGCGATGTTGCCGACAACCTAGCTTAAATCTCCAACATCTCCTGTGCCTACCTCACGTTTAATTTATCTAACCTGTCTTCCGGGCTGCCCTGGCCAACTTTCTTCTTTCTTCCCTGGCCCAGCACTGTGCCAAAAGTTCCCCCACCACGAACTCTGGAGGTGGGACATGAGATTGAGGAAAAGAATTTTTCCAGAAAAGCTGGACAGGGAATATGAAGATCCCCCAAGGAGGTCACGAGAGGACCCACTGACAATATCAACTTGCCTTAAAAATTCTGACTCAGGAACTGTCCTTTGGTGGGTCCCCTGCTCTGGGCCCTGGTGCATCGAAGGTCTCATAGGGAGGAGAGTGGCAGAGTTTATATCGCTAACATGCTCGGGAAAGGCGTGCTCTCCAGTTTATTTAGATTCAGGTGGCCACCCCGAAGCCCTGGCTTCAAGGTGTCAGGTGTAAAAGCAGCTCAAGAGCGAGGCCTGTGCGTGCAGGCCTGGGAGCCGAGAAATGGCCTGGTGAGTGGGAGAGTCAATGACCCACTGGCGTAACTCCAGAGTGGGCCAGTGAGCCTCGCACTCAAGACTCCTGGCCCGGAGCCCTGGCACCCAGTATGAGAAACAGAGCATTAGCACTCAGCACTGTCTTTAGGTGGTCACTGGCCCAGCTGTGGGTACAAATGCAAACGCTGGCACCGGCACACTTGGTGGGTCCTTAATGGGGGTTGACCAGATGACTCAGAATATTCTTATACTAAAGTTGTTTTTTTTTTTTTCATGTTATCAACAAAATGAAAGGAAACTTCTAACATTCTTGCTGGGAAGCTTTAGCACATGGCCCTAGGCCCCAGTTTGAGGCTAAGAGGTATGGGGTGCATGGAGAGAGAATGGGTGCACTGCGAAGAGATGCTGGGGTGAGACTACGACAGACTGCCCTGAGGGTACGGACCCTCACGCAGCAGGTTATAGGGCTCTGGGCATTTTCTGCTCATATATTTGTAAAGGCATTACACAAATGGTTCCTAGCTGCCATAGATGTCACTTGGAATTCCTCTGCACAGCCCAGAAGCCCTCCCGCCCCGCCAGCATCACCTCTCCATGCTGACCTGCTCCTCCCTCCCCTGCCTCGAGCCACCCCACCTTCACCCACTCAACGCTCCAGCTACATTGAGCTCTTTCAGTTTCAGGGCACTATGCCTTTTCTTACCTCTGAGCAGTCCTTTCGTGCGGTTTCTTCCTTCTGGAATTTTCTTACATTCTGCTCCTACGCCCTTCTTTACCTGGTTAACTCTCAACCCTCAGAGAGTAGCTTGAGTTGTCCCTTCCCTGACCCTGGAGTTCTGCTAGCCAGGCACTTATCACAGCTAGATGAAATCTGGTTATTTAATAGTCTGCCTTCCGTGGGAATAAAAGCTCTACGGGGTCGAAGCTGTGTTCTTTTGCTCACCATATCTTCAACATCTACCTAGCACGGCACCTACTAAACAAAACAAAATACATAATCTGATTAAAAAAAAAAAAAAGTATTGGAAGAGAGGAATAAAAATTAATTAAGGAGGGAAGAGGAAAGGAAAGAGGGAGAGTGGGAAGAGGAGAGGGTGAGGAGTGAAGAAACAGAGCATTTGATCAATGGTGACAACCATGATCAGGAAAAAATATTTTTGCTGTTTCTGATCTTAAAAGAGGAGAAATCTATGTGATCTGGGATGAAGTGGGCCCGGAGTTAAAAACCTGAATCAATTTCAGCACCTGAAAATGCGGGCTCCTCCACCTTCGCCTTCCTGCTAGCCCCCGAGGGGCCAGCTAGGCGGCTCAGAATGCCCAGTGCTCCTGAAAGATTCAGTGGAGCTCAGAGCCACGCACGCATGAAGCCCTGGGCGGGTGCATGACTTCATAAATGCCCCTTTTGTTTCCTGTAAGCTGAGTTCCATATTGCTTCAAATATAGCTTGGAACTGTGCCCCCCAGCAGCCTAGGAGTGAAAGCACAACTGGCCTCTCACTGGTGAGAGGAAGACGACGGGAGCAAAGCTGAAGGCTGCCATCTAGTGGCCCTTGTGGTGACCTGGGCGGCCGAGGTGGGGCAGCAGGCAGGGAGGACACAGGAGTCAGGTGGGCCGGGCCAGCAGGACTGCGGGGAGCCCAGCTCCCGGCCCCAGCCCCGTGGTCAAGTCCGCCTTCAGGATGTGGATGCTGCATGCTGCTGCTGACAGAACTCCAAGTGGCCCAACATAATGTTTTAATATTCTGATGTCCAAAAAGGAATCCTAAATCAAAGTGGAATTGCTCCCACCCTCAATCCAAAGATATCCCAGCAAAAAAACTGATGCACTACTCTGCTAAAGTATATCATTTTTATTTCTGCTTTGCATCATAACTCTAGAAATCGTTTTATTAGTCTAGTATCCGAGGAGCGAAAAAAACAAGTTAGACCACAATTCGCTCTTAAGAAATCTCCCTTCCCTGAAGCTACCTCCAGTCGGTGAAGAGTGCCCCTCGGTCTGACTTGATCCCACTAGATACACCACAGGGCACGTGAATAGGAAGCAGCTGTACCTCAGAAACAGCGGCCCAGTTTCTAGGACTCACACAGCCACTCGCCAGCTTGCCACTCTGGACCAGCCACCCAACCCCTCTGGCACCCAGTTTCTTCATCTGTTAAAAAGAGGGGGTCGAGCAAAGTAACCACCAAGGTCCTTTTCAGCTCCAAAGGTCAATGAGCTTGACCTGGGAGTCACAGGTCATATGGCACGGGGTCCCAACCTTAACCCGTTCAGTGTCCCCAGCACCGTTTGCCCACTGAGATACGTAAGGATACGTAAGGAGGAACTGTCCTGGCTGCTAGGGAAACACCAGCGAACAAGCAGACAGCAGCTCTGCAAAGCTTACAGGCTGGCCAGGGACATAAGCATGAAGCAAGTGATCAAGGAGAACAAAGTGACCCATTCTGGTTGTGGAAACTGCTTCCATGTGGGTGTGTAACGGGCATATAACAGAGGGGGTGCTGAGAGTGGGAATGACTCCCCAAGGACATGGCAGATAGGATCTGAAAGAAGAACAGCTATTCTGGCAAGGTGGAGAAGATGCATGACAGATGGAAGGACCCAGATGGGCAAAGGGCCAAGGCAGAACAGAGTTGGGCACCCCTGGGAATCAGAAAAAGTCCATAGAGCCTGGACTGTGGAGAACAAGAGAGTGAAGTGAGATGAGGCGGGAACTGGGGGGGGGGGCAGTGCAGATTCCGTCAGGAGTTTCACCTTTATTCTAAGAGCAGCAGAGAACCACTGAAAGGCTCAAAGCAGCAGGGCGATGTGACGAGATGGGCTTTGCTGGAACACCTGGCTGCTGTGTGCAGGGTGCATGGGTTGGGCAGGGTCAAGGTGGGTGTAGAATGACCAGTGATTTTTGCAGTAGTCCAGGTATGAGGCTAGGGTAGCTGTCACTGTGCTGGAAAGAAGTGGAAGGAGTCAAAAAATAACCACCTAGTAGCTTCATTAAGGCTTGGTTGTTGGTTGCATGTGGAAGTGAAAAAGAGGGACATGTTAAAGGTGATTCTAAGACCTCTGGCCAAGATCAGCTGCGTGGAATTAGTGTCATTCACTAACCTGGCCAAAACAGGAGGATGGCCAGGTGTGGAGAAAGGTCATGAGCTCAAGGTTTTGATCATGAGCTGTCACTGTTGTTTAATATTTTACTGTGGTAAAATAGATAACATAAACGTTGCCATTTCAACCATTTCTAAGCATACAATTCAGTGGCATTAATTACATTCACAATGTGTAACACTCATCACTGTCTATTATGAGCTCAGTTTTAAATGGTTAAGTCTCAAGAAAGGCTCAGGAAGATCTCAGTGGATCCCAGTTGGAGAGCTGGAACTAGCACTCAGCCGAAACATTTGATTCTAATATGATAAATTGAGATAAATTGAGAGCACTTGGCAGCATCCAGTGAGAAGAAAAGAAGGCAGAGAAGCAGTATTTAATGGCTGGGAAAGTGGAGAATGCAGAGCTGGTGAAGGAGCCTGCAAAGAGGGGCTGGGGCTATAGAAAGAACCCGGGAAGAGGAGGCATCATGGGCGCCTAGAGGCATGCTTGGCCATGAATGGACCTGGGGGAGCACGTCATGTGAGAACGGAAACGTGAGCTCTGGAGTTAGTGACCTCACTGAGCGTGGGGGCAAAAATGCACGTGGAATAACAGGGAGTCAGGTGGAATAGTTGAAGTGTGAACAGAAGAAAGTGGGGTAATGAGCGTAAGATGCTTCCCGGGAATCTGGCTGTGAAGGGGAAGAGAGAGAGGAAGGTAGATGGAGGGTGCAGGGGGCAAGGTGGTATTTCTTAATAGGGAAAAGACTTATATATAACCATTAAATATTGGTTCTGTGCCCTCTTCTCTTCTCACAAGATGCTGCCAAGAATCTAGTCAAGAAGGGGAGGTTGAAGACCCAGAAGAGAGAGGCAATAGCTTCTGTCTTAAGGTTCCTAAGAAAGCCTGTAGGAATGAGATCCAAGACGCAGATGGAGCTTTGGCCTTCCTCCGCTGTAATTGTAAGAGCAGGGGGGGGGGGCTTCAATTTCCCAATAAGTTAGGCGATAACTTCATTAGCGGAAAATGGGAGCTGGAGGGAATCGGAGGTCTGTGAAGACAGGGAACATGAGCTGACGAGAGAAGTGATGGGGCTTGGCCAGGCAGAGCACGGCAGGCAACCCAGCGTGCCCTTCCCACCAGCGGCATGGGCGCCTCAGCAGTTCTCAATGTCAACGTGCAGACAAGAGGAGGCAGGTGAGCAGGCTCGTGTGGGCTGCAGGTTTCCAAGTGGGTATTAAGGAAGAGCAGAGGGAAGAAGACCTGAAGCTATGTTCAATTTCTTGGTAAAGGCAAGCATAAAATGGCAGAATAGGAAATTTTACAAATTGCTCCCTCCACTGGAAAAACGAAAGAGCTGGACAAAGAGATTGAAATTAATTGGGTAGTAACCCTGGAACCAGAACGGACATTTAGAATAACTACAGGAGTGTCAGAGGAAGAAAGAGGCTGCCGAGAGTTCAGCATTTGCAGTGAAGGCAGAACCGGTGATAAGCTCTCACTGCTTATCCTCAGGAAAGCAGCTCCGGGCGGCTGCAGGGGCAGCAACATAGCCTGGGTTCCAGGAGCAGCTGGCTGGGGCCAGGACTGGCAGAGTAAAACTCCTCCTCTAAAATTTGGGGTCCAGGGTCAAGATCAGTTTAGGTCCCCCTGAGGGACCAACATGGAAGCTGGCCTCGGTTTGACCTTGTGGGCAGCTGGGCAGCCGCACTTCCAGCTTCCCCCCAGCACCCACCTGCACATAAAAGAGCTAGTGCGCCATCCTTGGTGATTTTTGCTAGTTTGTGGTTTACTTTCCTCTGTGTGTGGGGTGTTTCCTGGTCTGGAAGATTCCCGAGAGCACAGCAGAGAAGCTGGCCTTGGTTTGAGCCCTCTCTGCGGAAGCTTCTGGCCTTACAACAGCATATACCAGGACTTAAAGACCCAGTGCACGTTTTCATTGGTTCTTTCTCTCTCTAGCGTTGTTTAGTCTGGTGAATCCCTGAGGGCCCAGCACAAGTGCTAGCCTTGGTTTCTCTCACAAGCAATTATTATCTGCCCTTACACCAGCATCTACCAGAACATAAAGCACCAGTGCACCTCTTTTTCTTCTTTGTCTTCTTTTTGTACTTTTGGTGGGTCTTTTTTTTTTTCTTTTTCTTTCTTTCTCTGTTTTATATTTTTGGGTCTGTCAGATCTCTTAGAGACAAGGAGGGACACTGGCCCAGGATCCATCCCCACCAGCAGAAGCTTCCAGCTTCCCACCCAGCACATAACAAGGGACTTGGAAAGGCAGCAAACCTCATTTTATTTCTTGTTTGTGTATGTGTCTGTGTTTTGTCTGTTTGGTAGTTTTTGTTTTTCTTTTTCCCCCTCTCTCTTACTTTCCTTTCTTCCCTTTTTCTTTCTTTTTTTGTTTTCCTTCTTTTCTTAGTCTGATAGACTAAAGAGTGGGAGAACTAGATTTCCAGAGAGACCACAACATACTACTTAGAATATCCAATTCTCAATAAAAATTTTATAAAACACTTAAGGAGACAGGAAAGTATGGCTCAGTCACAGGAAAAAAAAAAGAATTTGACAGAAAGAAAGTTCAGACTTTGGAATTATTAATCAAAGATCATAGAACAACTTTCATAAATAGGACCAAAGAACTAAAGGAAAATATGAGCAAAGAACTAAAGGAAATCAGGAAAACAATATATGAACAAAATGAGAATTTCAATACTGAGATAGAAATTACAAAGAAGAACCTAATAGAAATCCTGGAACTCAAAAGTACAATAATTGAAATTAAAAACTCAATAGTGAGGCTCAAGAGCAGATTGGAGAAGGTAGAAGAAAGGCTACCTTTCCAAGTCAGAACAAGGCTGGTAGCCACCATTTTAACTCCAACCCCAGCTAAAGGGGAAGCAAGGCTGACTGAAAATCACAGTGAAGTTAGGGACTGTCTTCTTTCAACCCAGACTGGATTGCAGCCCTAGCCTAGGTCCCTGCCCCACTTCTGGCAGGGGGGAAGCTGGTGGGACCTACACCAGCCTCTCCAGGCAACTGCAGGTGCTTTTGGCTAGCACAGACTGGATAGGTGGACACCTGGGGCTCAATCCTCAAAACTCTCCAGTCACCTGCAAGAGCTTTCGGCCTACATGGACTGCAGATGTTTGTTGAACATCTTCAATTCCATCCTCACCCCACATAGGATAGAAGGGGGCTGGTGTTTCCTCAGCCTCTCTGGACATTTTCAGCCCACACAGACTGGATATTTGGATACTAGATACTTGCTCCATCCCTGCCCCATAATAGGAGAGGAGGGGAGCAGTGCTTCCTCAGTCTCTTTGGGCAACTGCAGGTGCTTTCAGCCTTCACAGACTGGTGTGCTGAGTGACTGGGGCTCTACCACTTCAATACACTGCTCTCAGCATTGGACAGAACGTCTGGGCAGAGGATCAATAAAGAAACAGAAGATGTGAATAATATGATAAGTGGACCAAACCTAATAGACATACAGAACATTATACCTCAAAACAGCAGGATGTACATTCTTCTCAAGTGCTCATGGATCTTTCTCCAAGATAGACCATATGTTGGGTCACAAAGCAGATCTCAATAAATTCAACAAGACTGAAATTATACAAAGCACTTTCTCTGATCATAATGGAATAAAGCTGGAAAAAAAAAACAAAAGGTAGAAAAAAGGGAAATTCACAAATATATGGAGATTAAATAGCACACTCTTAATTAATCATGGGTCAAAGAAAAAATTGCAAGAGAAATCAATAAACATCTCGAGATGAATGAAAATGAGAATACAACATATCAAAACCTATGGACTGCAGCAAAGCAGTGCTGAGAGGGAAATTTATAGCTTTAGTCTAAATGCTCACATTAAAAAAAGAACAGCTAAAATCAATGACCTAACTACACAGCTGGAGGAAATAGAAAAAGAACAGCAAACTATTCCCAAAACAAGCAGAAGGAATGAATAAGAAGGTCAGAGCAGAAATAAATGAAACTGAGAATAACAACAACATAAAACAGTAGAGAGAATTAACAAAACCAAAAGTTAGTTTTTCAAAATTAACAAAATCAACAAACCTTAGCTAGACTTACAAAGAAAAAAAGAGAGAGGTACAAATAAAATAAAAAATGAAAATGGGGACATCACTACTGACCCCACAGAAATAAGAGAGACCATAAGAGGCTACTATGAACAATTGTACACCAACAAACTAGACAAGGTCGATGAAATGAAAAAATTCCTAGGAATGTATGAACAACCTACACTGACCCTAGAAGAAATAGAAGACCTCAGCCAACCAATCACAAGTAAAGAGATTGAAACAGTCATCAAACAACTCCCTAAAATGAAAGCCCAGGTCCTGTTGGTTTCATTGGTGAATTCTACCAAGCATTCAAAGAAGATTTAATACCAAACTTTCGCAAACTCTTCCAAAAAACTGAACAAGAAGGAACACTACCAAACTCATTTATGAAGCCAATATCACCCTAATACCCAAGCCAGATAAAGATATTACAAAAAAAGAAAATTACAGATGCATTTCCCTAATGAATACGGTTGCAAAAATTCTCAACAAAATACTTACTAATTGAATCCAACAACACATTAAAAGAACTATTCATCATGATCAAGCGGGTTTTATAACAGGCATGCAATGGTGGTTCAACACAAGAAAATCTATCAGCGTAATACACCACATTAATAAATCAAAGAAGAAAAATCACATAATCCTATCAATTGATACAGAAAAGGCATTTTACAAAATACAGCATTCTTTCTTGATAAATATACTACAAAAGAGAGGAATTGAAGGAAACTTTCTCAACGTGATAAAGACCATATATGAAAAGGCCTCAGCTAACATTGTACTTAATGGTTAAAGACTGAAAGCTTTCCCGACGAGATTGGGAGCAAGACAAGGATGACCACTGTCACCACTGTTGTTCAATTTAGTGCTAGAGGTTCTAGCTAGAGCAATCAGGTTAGAAAAAGAAATAAAATTCATCCAAATCAGAAAGGAAGAAGTAAAACTTTTGCTATTTGCAGATAAGATCCTATACCTAGAAAGTCCAGAAAAATCTACAAAGTTGCTAGAGCTAATAAACAATTTCAGCAGAGTTGCAGGATACAAGGTTAATATGAAAAATCAGTAATGTTTCTATAAACTAGTAATGCACAATCTGAGGGGGAAGTCAGGAAAAAATATTCCATTTATAACAGTGACTAAAAGAATCAGATATTTAGGAATAAACCTAGCCAAGGATGTAAAGCACTTGTGTTCAGAAAACTACAACTGTTAAATGAAATTTTAAAAGACCTAAATAAATGGAAGAACATTCCATGTTCATGGACTGGAAGACAAAATAGCATTAAGATGTCAATTTTACCCAAATTGATATACAGATTCAATGCGATCTCCATAAATATTCTGCCAGCATTTTTTAAAGAAATGGAAAACACAATTATCAAATTTTTGGAAGGGTAAGGGGACCCAAATAGCCAAACATCTTAAAAAGGAAGGGCAAATTTGGAGGACTCTCACTGCCAGACTTTAAATAATATTACCTAGCTGCAGTTGTAAAAACAGCATGGTACTGTCATATGGAGACACATAGATCAATGGAACAAAATCTGTGGTTCAGAAACAGACCCTCACATCTATGGTCAAGTGATTTTCGACAAGGCTATCAAACCCACCCAGCCGGGTAAGAACAGTCTATTCAACAATTGGTGCTGGGAGAACTGGATATCCATATCCAAAAGAAAGAAAGAGAACCCCTTTCTCACACCTTACACAAAAATTAACAGAAAATGGATCAATGACTTAAATTTAAAAGTTAGGACCATTAAGTTTCTAAAAGAAAATGTAGGGAAACATTTTCATTTTCAAGACCTAGTGGTAGGTGGTGGAGTCTTAAACCTTACACCAAAAGCACAAGCAATGAAAAAAAAAAACAAAAAATAAACACGGATAAATGGGACCTCCTCAAACTTAAACTCTTTTGTGTTTCAACAGACTTTGTCAAGAAGGTGAAAAGGCAGCCCGCTCAATGTGAGAAAATATTTGGAAATCACATATCTAATAAAGGTTTGATTTTCATTCTATATAAAGAAATCATACAACTCAACAATAAAAAAGCAAGCAATCCAATTAAAAAGTAGGCAAAAGACCTAAATAGACATTTCTCCAAAGAGGAAATACAAATGGCCAAAAACACATGAAAAAAATGTTCAATATCACTAGCTATTAGGGTAATGCAAATCAAAACAATGGGATATCATCTCACATCACATAGAATGGCCACTATGGAAAAAAAAAACAAAACAGAAAACAAGAGAGGGTGTGGGAAAATAGGAACACTCCATCACTGTTGGTGGGAATGAAAAATGGTGCAGCCTCTGTGGAAGACAGTTGGGGGACGGATGTGGCTCAAATGGTTGGGCGTCCGTCTCCCATATGGAGGGACCTGGGTTCGATCCCTGGGACCTCCTGGTAAAATAAATAAATTAATTAATAAAATAAAATAAAAGACAGTTGGGTGGTTCCTCAGTAAGCTAAATATAGAACTGCCACATGATCCAGCAATTCCTCTACTAGGAATATACCCAGGACTGAAAATGGTGATGCGAACAGACATCTGCACAGCGATGTTCACAGCGGCGTTATTCACAATTGCCAAGAGATGGAAACAACCCAGGTGTCCATCAACCAATGAATGGATAAACAAAATGTGGTGTAGACATATGATGGAAAACCATGCTGCAATAAGAAGAAATGAAACCGGGACATATACAATAACATGGGTGAATCTTGAAGACATTATGCTGAGTGAAATGAGCCAGACACAAAAGGACAAATATTGCCTGGTCTCACTAATAAGAACTAAATATGAAGAATAAATGCATGGAGTTAAAACCTGGAGTACAGGTTACTAGGAGAGAAGAGGAGCGCTGAGAAGGGCTACTGATGCTTAATGTATGTAGAAGTGTTAATTAACTTGACTGTAAAAGTGTGGAAATGGATAGAGTTGATGGTAACACATTATAGTGAGTAGAACTAACAAAGCTAGTTTACAAATGGGATTGTGGCTGAAAAGGGTAATCTAGGGATGTAAATATCAATTGAAAGAAAGCTAGAGAATAAGCTACGGTCTGAGTAACAGTGAACCCAGAGGTGGATGAGAATTGTCGTTAATAGTACAAATACAAAAATGTCCTTCTATGAAGTAGAACAAATGTATATCACTATTGTAAGGTGGTAAGAATGTGGAGAAGCATGGGAAAAGTACAATTAAAGTGACCTATGGACTATAGTCAACAGCAATACTGTAATATTCTTGCATCAATGCCAAAGATGTACTGTGTTAATAATAGTGGGGTATGGAAAAAATATACTAAATGTACACTAAAGGCCATAGTTAGTGGTAATAGTCTGATGATATCTTATAATTTGTAACAAATGTTCCACAACAATGTAATGTGTTGGTGGAGGGGTGTTGTATGGGAATTCCACACATGTGCATGATTGTTTTGTAAGTTCACAACGTCTCTAATAAATATATATATTTTTAAAATACTAGCAAACCAAATCCAATAGCATAATAAAAAGATTATACACCATGATAAAGTGGATTTCATCCCAGGATGCAAGGGTGTTTCAACCTATGAAAATCAATCAATGCAATACACTATATAAATACAATGAAAGGAAAAACCTCACATGATCATCTCAATAGATGCAGAAAAGGCATTAGACAATATTTAAACATGGTTTCTTGATAAAAAGCACTAAAAAAGTAGGAATAGAAGGGAAATTTCTCAACATAATAAAGGTCATTTATGAAAATCACACAGCTAAGAGGAGGAGCAAGATGGTGGCAGAGTAGGATGCTCCAAGAGTCAGCTCATCCTACAGTGTAGTTAGTAATCAGCCAGAGCTATCTAAATCACCTGTTTGGGGGCCCAGGAGACCAGCAGAGCATCCTGCAACATCCTTGAGAGAACGGAAGGCGGAGACTGCCCATCTGCACTGAAGATTCATGAGTAAAGCACTCTGTGCCACAGAGGCCAGTGACATCCCTCGCTGGTGGGGCTGTCTGAAAATCACAGCGATGGCAGGGAGCAGCTTCTTTCCGCCCAGGGCTCCAGCAGAGAGGAAGCTGGGGGGACCTGCACCAGCCTCTCCAGGCAACTGTAGTCGCTTTTGGCCCACACGGGCTAGATTGCTGGGTACTGTGGCTCCATCCCTGCTCCAGTAGGAAAGGAGGGGGGCGGGGTTTCCCCAGTCTCTCCAGGCAACCACAGTCACTTTCAGCCCACATGGACTAGATTGTTGGGCACATCCGTAAATCCATCCCTTCCCCTGGAAGGGAAGGAGGGGAGCCAGTGCTCTGTCAGTCTATTGGACAAATGTGGTCAGTTTTGGCACAGAATTAGTTTACTGCCCAGACCTGCAGCTCTACCCCTGCTCCAGGCAGGGAAATAAGGGGTTTGGACCTTCATCAGTCTCTGGGCAACTATAGATGGTCTTGGCCTGCACAGCTTGGCTTACTGCCCACAGTTGCAGCTTTGCCCTCACCCCTGGAAGCAGAGAAAGGTGAAATCTTCATCAGTTCCTAGGGCAATGCAGGTAGCTTCAGCCTCTACAGCTTACGGTACCAACCATATCCTCAGCTCCTACTCTGCTCCCAGCAAGGGAGAAAGGGCAAGAAACAGAAGAAAAAGGGCTTAAAATTTTCATATGGGTTGAACACAAGTCATTATAAAGTTTCAAAATAAGTTGAAACAAGTATCCAAGTGGGGCTGTAGCACAAAGTCAATAATGGAAAGCCCTAGACTAAAGAGAGAAACTGAGCCCCAGAATAAATACATCAAGTAAATCAGATGTTGAGGCAACAACAAAAAATTACAAGTCATACCAAGAAACAAGAAGATATGGCCCAGTCAAAGGAACAAACTAAACCTCCAGATGACAGAAAAGAGTTGAGACAACTAATCACAGATGTTCAAACAAATCTCCTTAATAAATTCAATGAGATGGCTAGAAAGATTAAGGACATTATGAAGACAATGGGAGATCCAAGATGACAGAGTAGGGAACAGCAGGCTGCACTCCTCCTCCAGAAACTGTGGATAGAATAAGTGAAACCAAGTGTCAAAGAGGACCTTTAACACAAAACAAAATGAAACAAAACCCTAGACTAGAAAGAGAAACTAACCAACTGAATAAGCACATCAAGATAAACAGCAAAAATTACAAGGCATACTAAGAAACAGAAAGACATGGCCCAGTCTAATGAACAAAATAAAAAGTGGGAGGAGATACAGAGCGTGGAACAACTAATCAAGGATGTCCAAACAAATATCATGGATCAACGTAATGAAGTGAAGGAAGAGATAAAGGACATTAAGAAGACACTGGGGGAACATAGAGAAAAAATCATAAATATAGATTAAAAGATAACAGATCTGATGGTGATGAAAGGCAAAATGCAAGAAATTAAAAATATGCTGGAAGCACATAACAGCAGATTTCAACAGGATGAAAAAAGAATTAGTGACATTGAAGATAGAACATCTGAAACCACACAGATAGAACAGATAGAATTTTAAAATAGAAAAAAATCAGCAGGGACTCAGGGAATCGAATGACAGCACAAAACACATAAAAATATGCATTATAGGCATCCCAGAGGGAGAAGAGAAGGAAAGGGGGCAGAAGGAGTGTTGAAGGAAATGATGGCTGAAAATTTCCCCACTCTTATGAGGGACATGGATGTACATGTCCAGGAAGCACGGCACACTACTAACAGTAAAAATCCTAACAGGCATACCCTGAGACACATCCTTATCAAATTGTCAAACGCTAAAGAAAAAGAATTCTGAAAGCAGCAAGAGAAAAGAGATCCATCACATTTAAGGGAAGCTCAATAAGATTAAGTACTGATTTCGCATCTGGAACCATGGAGGTGAGAAGACAGTGGTATGATATAGTTAAGGTGGTAAAAGAAAAAAATCTGCCAGCCAAGAATTCTGTATCCAGCAAAGCTGGCATTCAAAGATGAGGAGGAGTTCAAAATATTCAAATAAACAGAAATTGAGAGTTTGTCAATAAGAGTCCTGCCCTTCAAGAAATACTAAAGGGAGTTCTGAAGCTTGAGAGGAAAAAAACAAGAAAAAGAGGGTTGGAGGAGAGTATAGAAAAGATTATTAGTAAGAGTAACTAAAAGGAAAAAAGAGAAATAAAAATATAATCTGACATATATAAACCTAAAGAAAAAATGGCTAAGTACTGCCTTGACACTAATAACATTGAATGTTAATGAAATAAACTCTCCAATCAAAAGAAAAAGATTGGCAGAATGGATAAGGAAATATGACCCATCTATAGGCACACTACAGAAACTCACCTTAGACCCAGGGTTGCAAGTGAAAGGTTGGAAAACGATTTCACATGCAAACAATAACCAAAAAAGGGCAGGAGTAGCTATACTAATACTGGATAAAATAGATTTAAATGCAAAACTATTGTAAGAGACAAAGAAGGACAATGTATATTAATTAAAGGGGTACTCTATCAAGAAGAAAGAACAATCATAAATATGCACTTAACCGTGGTGCCCCAAAATACATGAGGCAAACAATGGCAAAACTAAAGGAGGGAGTGGATGTGGCTCAAGCAGTTGAGTACCCACCTCCCATGTGGGAGGTCCTGGGTTTGATTCCTGGTGCCTCCTGAAAAAAACAAAAACAACAAGCAAAACAAACAGAAAAAACAACTCAGGGAAACTGCTGTGGCTCAGTGGTTGAACGCTGGCTTCCCACATATGAGATTCCAAGTTTATTCCCTGGTGCCTGGTACCTCAAAAAAAACTAAAGGGAGAAAAATGCCTCTACAATCATAGTGGTGGACTTGAATACACCATTATAACCATTAGACAGAACATCTAGGCAGAGGGCTAATAAAGAAACAGAGACCTTGAATAATACATTAGAGGATCTAGACCTAATAGACATATACAGAACATTACACACAAATACAGCAGGATGTACATTCTTCTTCAGTGCACATGGATCATTCTCCAGCATGAACCACATGCTAGGCCACAGAACAAGTCTCAATGAATTTAGAAATATTGAAAATATACAAAATAATTTAACTGACCACAATGGAATGAAGCTGGAAATTAATAAGGTACCTAGAACCAGAATAGGGACAAATATATGGAAGTTAAACAACACACCCTTAATCAGTGGGTCAAGGAAGAAATTGCAAAAGAAATCAGTAACTACCTCAAAGCAAATGAAAATGAAAACACAACATATTAAAACTTATCAGATGCTGCTAAGTCAGTGCTGAGAGAGAAATTTATAGCCCTAAATGCCTTCATTAAAAAAAGAAAAAAGGGGGAAAAAAAAGAAGTAAGAGCTAAAATCAAAGACCTAACTTCACACTTGGAAGAACTAGAAAAAGAACAAACTAATCCCAAAGCAAGCAGGAGGAAAATAAAGATTAGAGAAGAACTGAATGAAATTGAGAATAAAAAAAAAAAAAGCTCTACAAAAAATTAATAAAAGCAAAAGTGGGTTCTTTGAGAAGATTGATAAAATTGACAAACTCTTAGCTAGACTAATAAAGAGATGCAAAAAAAAAAAAAAAAAAAAAACGAGAGGAGATATCATCACTCATCCCACAGAAATAGAGTATTGTAAGAGAATACTTTGAAAAATCATATGCCAACAAAATGGATAACTTAGATGAAACTGAAAAATACCCAGAAACATACAAGCAACCTAACTTGATGAAAGAAGAAATAGAACTCAACAGACCAATCACAAGCCAGAAGAAAAGGAACTACAGACCAATCTCTCTAATGAATTTAGATGCAAAAATTCACAAGAAAATACTTGCTAATGGTATTAAAAAACACATCAAATTAATTATACACCATGATCAAGTGGTTTTTATCCCAGGTATGCAAGGAAGTTTCATCATAAGAAAATCAATGTAATATACCACATTAACAGATTGAAAGAAAAAAGTCACATGATCATCTCTGTAGATGCAGAAAAAGCATTCGACCAAATACAGCACCCTTTCCTGATAAAAACACTTCAAAATATAGGAATAGAAGGAAACTTGCTTGACATAATAAAGGGTATATATGAAAAACCCACAGCTAACATTATATTCAATGGTGAAATGCTAAAAGCTTTCTAAGATCTGGAACAAGACAAGGATGCCCAATGTCACTGCTCTTATTTAACATTGTACTAGAAGTACTTGCTCAAGCACTTAGGCAAGAAAAGGCATAAAAGGAAACCAAATTGGAAAGGAAGTAGTAAAACTTTCACTATTTACAAATGATATGACCCTATATGTAGAAAGCCCCGAAAAATATACAACAAAGTTTTTAGAACTGATAAATGAGTTCAGTAAAGTGGCGGGATATACAGTCAACAGAGAAAAGTCAGTAGCACTAGTAATGAGCAATCTGAGGGGGAAATCAAGAAAAAAAATCTATTTATAATAGCAACTAAAAGAATAAAATATCTAGGGATAAACTTAATGAAGGATATAAAGGGACTTGTACATAGAAAACTATGCAATATTGTTAAAGGAAATCAAATATAACCTAGATAAATGGAAGAATATTCCATGTTCATGGACTGGAAGACTAAATATCATTAAGAGTATATCTCACCCAAATTGATGTACAGATTTAACGCAATCCCAATAAAAATTAAAACAACATTTTTTACTGAACTGGAAAAGCTAATTATGAAATTTATTTGGAAGGGGAAAGGGCCCCAAATAGCCAAAAACATCTTGAAAAAGAAAAATGAAATTAGAAGAATAACACTACCTGACTTTAAAGCATACTACAAAGCTACAGTTGTCAAAACTGCATGGTATTGGCACAAGGACAGACATACTGACCAATGGAACAGAATTGAGAGTTCTGATATAGACCAGCACATATACGGCCAACTGATATTCAACAAGGTCACCAAGCCCACTCAAATGGGACAGAATAGTCTCTTCAACAAATGGTGCTGGGAAAACTGGATATCCATTTCCAAGAGAATGAGATAGGATCACCATCTCAAGCCCTATACAAAAATTATCTCAAGATGGATTAAAGACCTAAATATAAGAGCCAAGAACATAAAGCTCCTAGAAGATAATGAGGGAAGCATCTATGAGATCTTGTAGTAGGAAGTGGTTTCATAAATTTTATACCCAAAGCATGAGCAACAAAAGAAAAATATGTAAATTGGATCTCCTCAAAATTAAAAACTTTCATGTTTCAAATGTATTTGTCAAGCAATTGAAAAGGCAGTCTACTCAATGGGAGAAAATATTTGGGAACTACCTATCTGATAAGGGCCTAATATCCAGCACATATAAAGAAATATTACATCCAGAAAATAAATTTTTAAAAAGCCATTTAAAAAATGGGCAAGAAGTTGGGCCCTGAATCTCAGCAGAGTTGCAAAACCTACTCTCCAGTTCACTGGATTCACTGAGGACAACTAACAAGGAGATGATGATGGACCACGCCCATCCCAAGGAACGAGAGAATCTATAACTGCAAACAAGATAGTTCCATCCATTTGCCCCATGGGATCTAAGCCCTCTCTCAGTTAAAGGCAGAGTGGGCATCACCATCCCCAAATCCTCAAGATTGGGGAATGAATAATGGACTAGAATAGACTTATTATTATTCAACTATAGACTTATTGTTATTCTAGCAATGGAAGAACTTTTATCATTTATGTGGAGGCAGTGGCTAACAGAGGTTCTGGGGGGAAGGGGATAGGTGTAATATGGGGGCATTTTGGGGACATTGGAATTGTCCTGCATAATGTTGCAATGATGGATACAGGCCATTATATATTTTGTCATAACTTACAAAATTGCACAGGACAAAGTGTAAACTATAAAGTAAACTATAATCCATGGTTAGTGGTTATGCTTCAATATATGTTCATCAATTGTAACAAAAGTACCACACTAATGAAGGATGTAGTTAATGTGGGAAAGTGTGGGAAGGGGAGGGAGAGGGATATATGGGAATCCCCTATATTTTTAATGTAACATTTATATAATCTAAAGTTTCTTTAAAATAAATTAATTTATTAAAAAATGGGCAAGAGATTTGAATAGACACTTTTCAAAAGAGGAAATACATATGGTTAAAAAGCAAATGAAAAGATGCTCAACATCACCAGCTATTAGGGAAATGCAAATCAAAACTACAATGGCATATCAGCTTACCCCTATTAGACTGACTACTATTGAAAAAACAGACAACTACAAGTGTTGGAGAGGATGTGGAAGGATGGGAACACTCATCCACTGCTGGTGGGCATGTAGAATGGTGCAGCCATTGTGGAGGACAGTTTGGCAGTTCCGCAGGAAGTTAACTATGGAATTACCATATAATCCAGCAATCCCACTACTAGGGATATACCCTGAAGAACTGAAAGCAGGGATGTGAACAAATACATGCACACCAGTGTTCATGGTGGCATTATTCACTATTGCCATAAATAGGAAGCAACCCAAGTATCTATCCATCAATGGGTAAATGGATAAACAAAATGAGATATATACATAAAATGTATATACATTTATATACATTACTCAGTTGTAAGATGGAATGAAGTATTTATACACACAACATGGATGAATCTCGAAGAATCTGAGAGAAGTAAGCAGTCACTAAAGGACAAATATTGCATGACTTCACACAATGAGCTAAGCGTATTGAGCTGAGTCCTAGAGACAGAGTCTGGAATATAGGTTACCAGGAGATAGAAAGGAAGTAGAGAGTGGTGTGTCACTGCTCAATCTGGAAAGAACCTATGATAAGGTGAAAGGGGGTGATTTGGCAGTAGATGGGGGTAAGAGTGGTGCAGAGATGGTAGTGGGGTTGATGGTGCTAGAATGTAAGGGTGAGCAGGGTTGGGGGGCTGGGCTGGACTATCTATGGAACTAGGGTGGGGGCTGGAGGAAGCAACAGGTGAACTTTGGGGAGGTGAAGGTATGTGGTTGAAAATACAATTGTGGGAATGTTCTTTTGGCAAATTGGCAGGGGAGAGTCACTGGTGCAGCATGTTGGTGGTAGGGGGATGTGTGGGAAAGGGTGCACCTGGGGCATGCTTCTAGGGAATATGAATGTGTTCATCTTGTCATAGGGTGTTATCTCAGCAGTGCAGACCCACACAATAAACAACAAAATATTAAACTCCCATCCTGGGGAGCCCTGCTACATTCTCAGACAGAGGGGCAAGAATCTCTAGAGTACATAGGCAGTGTCTAATAAAAGGAAACAGACCAACACGCCAAGCCCTCAATATTAATGCCTGTACTTAGGAACCTCATTCTTGTAAAATTGAAACTTAGCCTAATAATATCTATGGCCTAAGATTTACCTCCTGAAAAACCTCCTTGTTACTTAAATGTGGCCTCTCTCTAAGCCAAACTCAGCAAAAACCTCACTACCTCCCCACCCCCATCCCTGGAATGGGACATAACTACCAGGGATGAGCGTCCCTGGCACCAAGGGATTACTACCAAGCACCAATCAGCTATGCATTTGGAAAAAGACCTTGACCAAATGGGGAAAGATTAAATACAAAAGAGTTTTTATGGCTAAGAGATTTCAAAGTGAGTTAGGAAGTCATTCCAGAGGTTAAACTTACGCATATGTCAGGCAGCTCTCACTGACTGCCACAGTAAACAGTTCCTCAAGCAGGGGGGCTCCTGAGAGCTCTGGAGACATCTGGACACTATAGGCAAGGCACAAAACCCCAAGAAATCAGCACCCCATTGGTGGGCCTTACCTTGGGGTATATGATAACCTAGTTCCCCAATGTAACAAAGTGAGACTCATTTATAATTTTCCTGCACATGATTCTTCTACCCCTTTTATTTGAATCTATAATTAGCACTGTACTCATTAAATATATGTCCCATGGGGGTGGGGGTGGCTCAAATGGTTGGGTGTCTGTCTCCCATATGGAGGGACCTGGGTTCGATCCCCGGGACCTCCCAGTAAAAAAAATATAGATAGATAGATAGATAGATAGATAGATAGATAGATAGATAGATAGATAGATGATAGATATAGATAGATAGATCTATCTATCTATCTATCTATATCTATCTATCTGTCTGTCTGTCCCAGAAACTTAAATCTTCAGTCTGTTCATATGTTAGCTGAGCCCTGAATCTCAGGAGAGTTGCAGCCAATACCTACTCTCCAGTCCCTCAGACTTGCCCAGGACATTAACAAAATGTTGCTGATGAACAATCCCCATTCCAAAAAGCAAAGAGTATCTACATCTGCAAGCAAAACCGTTCCTTCAAGCTGCCCCATAATATCTAAGTTCGCTCTCAATGTGAAGCAGAGTGGGCATCGTCCAACCCAAATTAAGAAATGAAGAAAGTTAAGGGGGAAATGCAACCATGGACCAAAGTTGACTTATAATTATTGTAGTAATGGAAGAACTTGTAACATTGATAAAGAGATCGTGGTCACCAGAGGTCTGAAGGGAGGAAGAGGGAGAATGAGTAGAACATAGAGCATTGGAATTGTTCTGCATGATATTGCAATGAAGGATACAGGTCATTATACATTTTGTCAAAACCTAAAAAATTGTATGGTACAAAGTGTAAACCATAAGAGACATTGGTTCAATTCAATATTTGTTCATCAATAGTAACAAATGTACCACACTAATGAAAGATGTTATTGAGGGGGATGGAGTTTATGGGAATCCCCTCTATTTTCTGTAATCTAAAACTTCTTTAAAAATAAAATTTTTTAAATGAGCAAATGATTTGAATAGACATTTCTCAAAAGAAGATATGCAAAAGGCCAAAATACATGAAAAGATGCTCAACAACATTAGCCATTAGGGAAATGCGAATTAAAACCACGATGAGGGAAGCGGATGTGGCTCAAGTGATTGGGCTCCCATCTACCACACAGGAGGTCCAGGGTTTGATTCCCGGGGCCTCCTGGTGAAAGGCAGGCTGGCCCGCACAGAGAGCTGGTGCAGCAAGATGACGCAACAAAAAGAGACACAGAAGGGAGACAACGAGAGATGCAGCAGACCAGGGAACCAAGGTGGCGCAAGAGATTGAACAGCTTCTCTCCACCCTGGAAGGTCCCAGGATCGGTTTCTGGTGCAGCCTAAAGAGAAGACAAGCAGACACAGAAGAACACACAGAGAGCAGACAGGGAGCACAAAAACAACTGGGGGAGGGGGGAATAAAATAAATAAATCTTAAAAAAAAACACAGTGAGATACCACTTGACACCCCCAAGGATGACTACTATTAAAAAAAGGAAAGAGGGAAAGAGAAAATTAGCAGTGTTGGAGAGGATATTGAGAAATTGGAACTCTACTGCATTGTTGGTGGGAATGTAAAATAGTTCAGCCACTTTGGAAAGCAATATGGTGGTTCCTCAAAAAGTTAAGTGTAGTCTTACCATATGACCAAGCAATCCCACTTCTAGGTACATACCCCAAAATAGTGAAAACAGGGTCACAAACAGATACTTGTACACCAATGTTTATACTAGCATTATTCACAATTACCAAAAGCTGGAGATGACAAATGAATAGATAAACTTAATGTGGTACATATACACAATGGAATATTTATTCAACCAAAAGAAAAAATGAAGTTATGAGAATGCTGCAACATGGAATAACCTTGAAATCTTTAGGAAGACACATTAGGACAAAAATTGTTTGATATCACTTATAAGAGTTGACTAGAAATAGCAAAGTTGCAGAGTAGAGTGTAGATTAGAGTTTAACAGGAAAAGGGAAGGAATGGGGATTGGGGGAAGTGGAAGGATTTGTAATTTTTTTTTTATTTAAAAATAAATAAAATAAATGACTAGTAGGAAAAAAAGTTTGTTGTATTAAACAAATACATGTTCCTGAGCTTGTGGCAAATGCAATTAGGGAGACCAGAAGTCAGGTGTAATTATGGAATAGATTATCAGAAGAAGAACATTTATCTAATCATCTGAAGATCATATTGAAACTATAGATGCAAATGAAATTTTTTAAGAGAAAGAGAAGGAGGAATGATCTGATGACAGTCCTTTGAAACAGTCCATATGACTCATTAGCAGAAGACGTAGAACCATCAAAAGAAAAGAATCCTAAAGATAGGAAAATCAACATGATATTGTTATAAAGTCGAAGAGAATGTTTGAAGATGGTGAGAATAATTAATCATGACATTCTGTAAAGAACTCAAGGATAAAGAAGTTGAGAATAAGTAGAGAAAACACAAAGGTAGCAGGTATACAAATTTTTAAGAAAAGATATGGAAAACACCGATGTAGTATCTTGAGTTAAAAATGATCTAGTGTAGGTGTTTCTCTTAGGATTGAACAGATCTGTATGTAGCTTTGGGTTGACAAGAAGGAGCTAAAAAAGAGTTTGGTAGATTTACGGATGTGATTGTGGCTGAAATGAGTAGTCTAGGGAGATTAATATTAGTTGGAGGACAGCTGGAGAAAAATATAGGGAATGTATAGCAATGCTTTTGGCAGTAGTTGAGGACTGTGGTTAATACAAATAGAGAAATGTTCTACTACAAGGTGTTAAGAAAGTGGTGATCCATGGGGAAAATGTAACTAATATACTTTATAGACTATAGTTAACAACATTGTGATGTTTTTCTCACAAGAGCAAAGTTGTTACTATATTAATGCTAAAGGTCAGAAAAAAGAATGTGGGGTTGGTTTTGTGAAATATGAATATGGTTTTTCTCTTGATTTTTTTCATTAAAACGAGACCTTGCCTATGTCATGTACCTAATCTGTCCACCTGTGTGTCTTTCTGAGCACGAGAGGAACACCTGCGTGCTTAGCTGGACTCAGATGCACTAAAAGTGCCTGGACAGAACTTTTTAGGACTGACTAATGCTTCCATAACTTGCTGAGCTGCCTTTTACTGTTATTTGTATTTAATTTGAAATGAAGTTTGAATTAAAAAAAGAGTTTGGTGGCAATGACAGACTTTAGAATCTCAGATAACTAGAAAGAGAAGGAAGACAGAAGGGGGCGGGAAACATAAAATGGCAGAGGAAGTGAAGTGAGCTCGGCCCCATGAGCTCAACCACGCTTAGCTCTGAGACCGCGGGGCGGGAGCCAGGTGCCACAGCGCCCCAGACAATGCATTTAGTAATTTGTCGTTTGCCGGACAGGCCCTCCTCCCCGCATGTACAGAGCACACACAGGCTCTGAGTAACTACCCTGACACGTGCAGTGGGGGAATCCATGAAGGAGCTGACTTCCGACGTGGTCACTAACCCCTGGTGAAACCAAACGTTTCCCAGTTCTGGTCTGCATCAGGCACTGCTCCAGGTGCTAGGAAGCTGATGACGAACCAACAGATTTACTCTGTTGTAGTGGGAGACTGAGGCAGTCCCCAGATGACAAAGGACTAATTAAAAGAAAGAAGCGGAGTAGCTTCTTGGAGCGCAGTGCTGGAAGCCACGCTGCGTGCACAATTCCCTGCTTTGTGTTAGTCTGGGTCAGAATTAATTGCCCCCAAAGGTCGCTTGGCCATGGTGCTGGAGGAGCAGGCTTTGCCCAGTCCCAGTTAAGTTACAGCGCACTGGCCCGTCTCTGTATTGGCAGCACTTGGCATAGGTAAGGTTATCCCCATCTTCCACCCAAGCAAACGGGGCTCTAGGCGGCCAAGGGGGGACTGCTGGCCACAGACGCCCTGCTGCTTAGCAGCTCTGTCCCCCTCAAAGCCTGGCCTCTCTGTTCCATTACACGCTCCCTCTTCACATTCCTAGAAGGCAACTTACGGCGCAGCACGTGCATCCTCACGATCTGGCTGAGGAAATTAAAGTTTTCTTGCTCTCGGTGTTAGAAAGCAAAATGTTTTCTCTTAGGATTGAACAAAAATGTTTATAATTGCACTATTTTCAAGAGCAAAATCTTCTCAAAGAGCCACACACATACTGGGAAGCAGCAAAGAGACAGTGCTACTTTGATGCAATGGAACAATGCATTCTTAATAAACTGAAAAACAGGTAAGTCGTAAATAGATCTGTGTAAAAAAATTGTATGAAATAATTTCTAGTTAAAAATACCAGTGGACGCTTTGATTTACAAGTTGTGAATATTTGTCTGTATACTTTCATTTGTTTATTTAACAAACTTTATAAAGAATTGGCATTTGTTTTCATTCTTTTTAAGGTATTTATATTTAACATTACTACAATATTGGCTTAAAAACACCTTTTTCCACAACCATATGTGGAAAGATCCTTAGAGACCATTGTGGCTAACCTTTTCATTTTCACAGTCTACGATACTGGCAGCATCAGGGTTAAAACACCAATCTGGAAAATCAGTTGGCACAGATGGATTTCTGCATCCTTCAGTCCTGAAGAGGGACCAGATTATATCGGGGCAACGTGAATTTTCCTTTCTTGATTGTTTCAGTTTGCTCAAGCCTGCCAATGCAAAATACCAGAAGTGGGCTGGCTTTCATCATGGGATTTATTAGGGTAAAATCTTACAGCTCCGTGGCGGTGAAAATGTCCAGCCCGAGGCGTGGTCAGAGATGCCGCCTCCTGGTCCTGGGCTCCGGCCACGCGCCGGGCCACGATGATGGCTCAGCCGTGGACAGTCAGGCACGTGGCGGGGGCGGCTCCCCAGCTGTGGGCTGCTTCGGGGGCCTGGCCTCTGCGCTTTGCGGGTTCCAGCCTCTCGGGGTCTCTCTGTGCAGCTCTCCCCCGCGTGCCTGTGCTCTCGTCCTCTGTGATCTAGGCTCCAGCCAGGAATCCACCCTGGGCCCCCCACTGAAGTAACCCAGTCAAAGGCCCCCTGCTGAATCCAGTCCCACCCCCCCACCCCCAGAGGAGCGGGTCAGCTGCTCAAGAACATGGTCTTTTCTGGGACTCACAGAAAGCTGGAAGCTGCCACACCGAGAAAGCACTGTGCTCGTTCACCAAGAAGGGCTGTGCCCACCCGGACACAGCCACACACACGGATTCCTTTAGGTCCTCAGCGAGTGCCTAGCGCATTCCCAGCTCCAAGGTACTCGGGGAGAAACAGGTGTGTACACCTCTTTCCTCTCTCAGGCCCTGTTTCACCCACCTGGGGCGCTACACGTGAATTATACCGCCTTCTTCTTCATGGATTGCCCCCTCCAGCGGCCTGCTTTGGAGGTCCGTGACAGGAGCACCTCCCAACTTAGCGCAAACAGACGCTGCGGTCAGAAGGGTGAATCTGGACAAAAGTGGTAACATGTGAACTAAGTTCCAAAAAGCTGCCAATATTGGTTAAAACTGCCAGGCTGTGTTAGACGTGCACCTGGGACACTTCCAGCCCCAAAGCTGTGCAAGCACTGGAAGGAACTCATTCCATAGGAAAAGAAAATACAGGATGAATTCGTCTCCTACCCAAAGGGACCACGCTGCCGGGAGGATTGTTGGGAAGCGGCTGTGGCTCAATCGGTAGGGCTCCCGTTTACCATGTGGGAGGCCCCAGGAAAACAAAAAGAGTCCACTTGTTGAGTCTCTGGCGTCAAATAGATGGTGATTTCTGTTGACTAGATGTTTTTCACATTTTCCACATTTTTGGTAAGTTCCTTGGGCGCCCACATCTGTCTTTACTTTCTTATAAGGCACTTACTGTGCTTTTAATGGACACTATTTAATATTAAAAAGTCATGTTTGGTTTTTTCAGATCCAGGATATTTCTGTTCAATTCAGGCTCGTGCTTAGTTCACTCTAAGTCCTTGGGATAGTTTCTAACCTATCTTAGTTAATGAAACTGAAAATACTCCTAGAAAATACTAAATCTTCAAGCATTAGGATACAGTACATTGTATAAGTTAAAGACTAAATGTTCAGAGTAATATAAATTAGATCAATTCTGTTTTGTAAAATAAAGTGGATAGACCTGATTTTGTTCAATTAAGTCCTTTAAAACGTACATGGTTGTAAATCTTTCCAGATTTTTCCCACTGTCCAGTCCCAATCCAGCCCAATAATCCTTAAGAACTCTCCACTCTCATGTCCCATGGAGCCAGAAGGGTATAATCAGAATAGGAATGTGAAAGAAGTCTTAATAAAAGAGGTTGGTAGATCTTACTTATGTGTGTATCCAATGTTTTATTCTCTAAGGTGTGTGCGTGAGGAAGACGGGCAGGCACTCCTGGGAGAGGTGGGAGAGGGGCTGTGAGCCATGAAGCAAAGCTGAATGCCGAGAACTCAGCTAGCCCCAGGGAAGAACACAAGTGTTTTTTTAAGTAGTGATAGCGCCAAGGGAGCCCCAGGTGCCCGAGGGCCCACACAGGCTTCCCAGAGGCCTTGGAGCCTGGCCCAGGTCAGGGGGTGAAGGGGGCATGTGCCCCAGGACAGCCAGCCAGCAAGAAGGCCCGAGAGCCTCATGGGGGAAGCAGGGACGCCCACCCCAGGGGGTGACGTCAGGGAGGCTCTGTGGAAGCCCACGTCTGCGTGGTGTAAACCTCGTCCAGCTGCCCTGAGGGGTGGGAAGGGGGCCAGGCCAGGCCTGACAACTGCAGAATTCGAGAGGAAGAGGTCCGACAGGGGGCTCCAGGACGGCTGCGTGATGCTGATTTTGGGGTGCAGGGAATAAGGGAGAGAGGGGGACACTGCAGCTGAGGAGCCGGCAGTGTCCCCCAGGGAGGCGCAGGCTGTGAGGACACGTGCGTCTGTGAGGACCTGCCGGGCTGGCCAGATTTCCACATTCTTTCTCTCTCTCCATCACCCCAAACAAGGCCCTATATTCCTACAGCCCAGTCACAGGAAGACGGAGTGGAAAGAGCCTTGGCATCACTAGCCATTCCCCTTCCTTCCCCTCCGGAGGAAAGTGGCACCAGGGACCTGAGAGCCTCCCCAGAGATGCTCAGTGTCTCACCCCAGTCAGCAAGGACGTGCCCCTTCTGGCTGCAGCTCCCCAAATCACCCCCTTAGCCTCTTCCTAAGCACCCCTGCCCCCCAAGGCACTCGTTCAAACGTGAACAACTGTGGAGTTTCTTACCAACGAGGTCTCTCAATATAAAAGCCCCATAGTCAAGAAAGGAAAAACAACCAGAAGCAGCTGAAAAGTTCAAAAGCAGTTCAGGCTAGTCTCTGGTCCGGTAATTCATGGCAGTCTCCAGGGAGGCCATTTCAGCTTTCATCATGAGTACTTTAAAAATAGCATAAAACATTAAGAATCGTTCTTTTTCATAATATGGATTTTAACTGGCAGTATCAATGCATCCCAGGTTCAATTACTCGTCGTATGATTTCCTATAAAATTCAGCTCTTAACCAGTGTGGATAGGATTTACAATATTTCCCTTAATTAAGTGAAGAAATAAAATCTACGGCTTTCTTTTGCCCCTTGAGCTTCGCTTTTTATAACCTATTAGCGTGAAATGGTGGATGCCGGAAAGGGTGCGTAGTTAAGGAGGAAACAAAACCGTGTGCTTGACCCGATGCGAGTGAAAAGCACTTACCTGAGGCGGGAGGGTAAGGTGTCGAGATACGCAGGGTAGCTCCACCCAATTTTATTCCCTTTGCATCGAAGTTCTAGGCTTTGTCCTGCCGGCAGGCTCAGGGTGGCCTCGGGTCTCCGGAAGCGACCTTTATCCATCACTTGGATCATGACAGACTGTGCCTTTGGCGCCACGTCAGGGGCGTCCCTGTCCTTCACTCTAGGAATTCTGGGTTTCACCCTTTTGTTGGTGGGCTTGATCTTGTTCTCTCCCGGCTCCTTCGGATGCAGGCTCTTGGGAGGGTGTTGGCTGATCGCTAGTAGAGATGGGAGGAGAGAACAACGGGCGATGGTAGTGGCACCCCCCGAGGGTCTGACACCCGGGGCCAAGCTTTTTATTGTGTCAAAATTATTTTCAGTAATAATCATGCATTCTTTAGTTCTAAAACAATCATTAAAAAGGAATATGGGGAGCCGATGTGGCTCGGTGGCCGAGCGCCGGCTTCCCATAAACGAGGTGCCGGCTTCAATCCCCGGCCCCGGTACCTCAAAAAAGAAAAAAAGAAAAGGAATATATTTCAGCTTCAAAGATATGTTTCTAATTCAACGCAATATTTCATGTATGCACTAAAATGTACACTTACCAACAAAAATATTATTCCTTAAAGTTCACACTGTCTCACCATCTCCAAGTGGCCACATCGAATGACAGAATGGAAGCCACTCCCATTCTTCACAGTCTCCACGCTGTCATTGCTTGTTGCGAGCTTACTGTTTAAATGACAACCAACACGGGTGGGAGACGCAAACTGCGCTGCCAGAGCACGCAAAGGATTCCGAGCCATTAGGAACCCTCGAACTGAAGGCGTGGGGTCTGCGTGTGTCAGGAGCTGACAAGTCCATGCAGAACACAGTGTTCATTAAAGGATAAGGAACAAAAGTATGCGAATTTAAATCTTACATACAAATTATTAAAACTCGGCAGTAACTACAGCAAGGGTTTAGGACTTAGCCAAAAAGATATTGTGGAGGGAGGAGTATTTTGTCACCAGCATCGTTGACAATTGCTGGCAAATGCTGACAAGAAAAAGCTGACCTGCTTTTAGTTAGTTTTATCAATATTTATAACTTCTGTACAGACAACGCACCCCAAAGCAGGCTGTCCCCACTGGCCTACACCCAGAGCAGACTGCTTCCATGCCCTTGGTGGGCTTCTGGGCTCTAGAAACATCTATCCAGCAAGGTCCTCACGGCCAGCGGGTGTGTTCACCCAGCAAATGAAAGGGAGACCCAAAAGTCTTCCATTTGCCCATCTGTCTTTGCAAACTCAAAGGCTACCGTGACACATGCTCGTGGCATTACGAAAGTGCCAGACTTATAAGCTCCTTAGACATTTAGCTAAAGCCCTCATTTTTCAGATTAAAAAATGAAGGACGTCTTGGAGAAAATTGTACGAAGGCACTCAGCTGGTTAGTGCCAGGGTGCAGGAGTAGCACTCAGCTCTCCCGACTCCCAGTCCAGGTGCCCATCTCACTCTATGTAGATAAGCATCCTGGATGCATCTTGAATAAATAAGCACACAAACCAGGGGTCACGAGGCATTTATATAAAATGGGGAAATGTGATCAATCAGGAGAAAAACTCAGCTGATTTGGACTCAACTGCGTAATGATGAATTTGCTTTGTGTGTTGCCCTTTGAACTTGAAATAGGAGCCATTTAGCTCCAGTGGCAGCTCAGCCTGCCCCCAGGCTCTGGAGCCAACCTCCCCATGGGAGTCCTCAGCCAGCAGCTCCCCATCGACCCCATTCCTGGGGCCGCTGACTTCCCTGGGTTGGAATGCCTGGTCCCAAGTCCTGCTCCCCTTTCCAGGACCTCAGATCCAGTTGTGACCCTTCTGTCTTCTCCTAGACACGAGTGTCCGCTTACCCCTTCCTTCCTCTAACCCGTTCCTCTGGGCCACGGGCCCTGCTGGGCTTAGTCCTTCCAGCGGGTAGAGTTATGTCCTTGACCTCTGCGTCCCAGTAGCTCAGCGCTGCTGGCCCCGCACTTAGTTTATTTATTTATTTTTTTATTGTCACATCAGTTTATTGAGGAAATTGTACTGCTACATGTTACTTCAATTCACTTGATTACTTTTCGTTGCCCCTGCGGATCTAATGATGGGTGAGGGGCAGGGGGCACCTGCACGCTCCCCAGCCTCCCGGGGGGGAAGCGCTGTAGCTGCTGGGAACAGGTCAGAACCCGCCGAGGCAAGCTCCTCCAGCAGCATCGACTGTGACGCATAAGGCTCAGTTTTGCAATAGTGTAAAAAAATACAATTGTTTCCTTAAGATAGAAAAGAAAAGAACCTGCGCCCCATAAGCATTTTTGTCACGTCATGCCTACAGTGTTGACAGACGTCTGGACTGCGACCATGCCTAACTGGGCGCTTCATCACTGACCAACCTTCTCTATCATGAAACAGGAAGCCAAGCGGACAAACACGACCACCATCTACAGATTGTGTGGGATTTAGGCAACTGGCGCAGCCTGCCTGAGTTCTCAGCTTCCAGTCCCTGTGTGGTGGTCCTGCTCGGGACCATCAGATTAGCCACGTGTGATGGCACCCATCCAGATGGCTGCTATTATCCCCCAAATTAACCCGACCTTTTGGCCAAATGGACCCGGCAGCTGATCTAACTCTAGAGAAGGTCCGGCTGCCTGGCCATGGAATTGGCCCACAGCGTGACGAGGCTCAGATAAAGCAGGCGGCCCGGCGGCCCCCGACAGCACGCTGTCCCCGGCCTGAGAGGGCCCGAGCGCCATGTCTGACTCCCCTGAAGAGCAGGGCTCTTCCACCTAAGAAATCAGTTACATCCTAAAGCGATGAGAAATTCTATTGTAGACAAATAAAAACAAAAGCCCATTACTGTTTCCTTTTCGTTGTTTCTTTTTGTTGTTTTAACTTTTTACTTTGAAATGATTTCAAACTTAGAGGAAAATTGCAAAAATAATACAAACCCCACACAGAGAACCACCTACCCCTACCACCCCTATACCCATATCCACCAACTTTAACATTTCGCCACATTTGCCAAATCATTCTCTCTCTCGCCCTCTCTCTGTCTCTGTCTCTCTCTCGTTCGCTCGCTCCTCTCTCTTTCTCTCTCTCTCTCTCTCACACACACACACACACACATTTGAGAGTAGGTTGTGCACATCATACCCCTGGAACACATACCTTCATGTACACTTCCTATGAACACGAATATTCACTTAAGTAATCACCTTAAGTGCAGTTATCAAATTCAAGAAATTTGACATTGATGTAAGCTTACATCCTACATTCCATTTTTTCCTTATGTCTCAATTATGCCCTTTTTTTTAAACTTTATTTTGTACATTTACTAATTAAAAATATAAACAATAAAAATTAAAAAGTAAACACAGATGAATAATTATATACATTTCTCATTTAAATGTAATGGTTACATATAAATTTTTTTTTTACTCAAACAATATGTTACACAATATATTTGGTTCATAGTAACACATTCATACAGTATTTGTCCTTTTGTGTCTGGCTTGCTTCACTCAACATAATGTCCTCCAGGTTCATCCATGTTGTCATATGCTTTATGACTTCATTTCTTCTTACAACTGCATAATATTCCATCGTGTGAATAGACCACAGCTTGTTTACCCATTCATCAGTTGATGGACACCTGGGTTGTTTCCAACTTTTGGCAATGGTGAATAATGTGGCTATGAACATCGGTGTGCAGATGTCTGTTCGTGTCACTGCTCTCAGTTCTTCTGGGTATATACCCAGTAGTGGTATTGCAGGGTCACGTGGCAAGTCTATAGTCAACTTCTTTAGGAACTGCCAAACGGTCCTCCACAGAGGTTGTACCATCCTGCATTCCCACCAACAGTGAAGAAGTGTTCCTATCTCTCCACATCCTCTCCAACACTTGTAGTTCTGTCTTTTTAATAGTAGCCATTCTGATAGGTGTGAAATGATATCTCATTGTAGTTTTGATTTGCATTTCCCTAATCATGAGTGATGTTGAGCATTTCTTCATGTGTTTTTTTGCCATTTGTATTTCTTCTCCAGAGAAATGTTTATTCAAGTCTTTTGCCCATTTTTAAATTGAGTCGTTTGTCTTTTTATTGTTGAGTTGTAACATCTCTTTATATATCCTGGATATTAAACCCTTATCAGATATGTGATTTCCAAATATTTTTTCCCATTGAGTTGGCTGCCTTTTCACCCTTCTGACAAAGTCCTGTGAGGTGCAAAAGTGTTTAATTTTGAGGAGGTCCCATTTATCTATTTTTTCTTTTGTTGCATGTGCTTTGGGTGTAAGGTCCAAGAAATCACCACCTACGACAAGGTCTTGAAGATGTTTCCCTACATTTTCTTCTAGTAGTTTTATGGTCCTGGCTTTTATATTTAGATCTTTGATCCATTTTGAGTTGATTCTTGTATAGGGGGGTGAGAAAGGGGTCCTCTTTCATTCTTTTGGTTATAAATATCCAGTTCTCCCAAGACCATTTGTTGAAGAGACTTTTTTTCCCATTAGCATGGACTTGGTAGGTTTGTCAAAAGCCAGTTGACTGTATAGGTGAGGGTATATTTCTGGGTTCTCAATTCTATTCCACTGATCGATATGTCTATCTTTATGCCAGCACCATGCTGTTTTAACCACTGTAGCTTTGTAATATGTTTCAAGGTCAGGCAGTGAAATTCCTCCCACATTGCTCTTCTTTTTTAGAATGCTTTTGACTATTTGGGTGCACTTACCCTTCCAGGTGAATTTGGTAATTGCCTTCTCTAATTCTGTAAAGTAAGCTGTTGGAATTTTGATTGGTATTGCATTGAATCTATAAATCAGTTTGGGCAAGATTGACATCTTCACAATATTTATTCTTCCAATCCATGAACACGGAATGTCTTTCCATTTGTTTAGGTCTTTTTAAATTTCTTTTAGCATTGTTTTGTAGATTTCTGCATATAGGTCCTGTACTTCTTTCGTTAAATTAACTCCTAGGTATTTGAGTCATTTTGTTGCTATTGAAAATGGAATTTTCCTCCTGATTTCCTCCTCAGGTTGTTCAGTACTAGTGTACAAAAACATTACTGATTTTTGCGTGTTGATCTTGTATCCTGCCACTTTGCTGCACTCATTTATTAGTTCAAGTAGCTTTGTTGTGGCTACTTCAGGATTTTCAAAATACAGGATCATGTCATCCGCAAACAGTGAGAGTTTTACTTCCTCTTTTCCTATTTGGACGCCTTTAATTTTTCTGTCTTGTCTAATTGCCCTAGCTAGAACTTCTAGTTCAATGTTGAATAAAAATGGTGACAGTGGGTATCCTTGTCTTGTTCCCAATCTTAGAGGGAAAGCTTTCAACCTTTCCCCATTGAGTATGATGTTGGCTGTGGGTTTTTCATATATGCCTTTTATCATATTGAGGAATTTTCCTTTTATTCCTATCTTTTGAAGTATTTTTATCAAAGAAGGATGTTAGATTTTGTCAAATGCCTTTTCTGCATCTATTGAGATGATCATGTGGTTTTTTCCCTTCAATTTGTTAATGTGGTGTATTACATTGATTGATTTTCTTATGTTGAACCAGCCTTGCATACCAGGAATAAATCCCACTTGGTCGTGATGTATAAGTCTTTTGATATGCTGTTGGATTCGGTTTGCAAGTATTTTGTTGAGAATTTTTGCATCTCTGTTCATGAGAGAGATTGGTCTGTAATTTTCTTTTCTTGTAGTATCTTTATCTAGCTTTGGCATTAGGGTGATGTTGGCTTCATAAAATGTGTTGGGTAATTTTCCCTCCTCTTCAGTTTTTTGGAAGAGTTTAAACAGGATTGGTGTTAATTCTTTTTGAAGTGCGTGGTAGAATTCACCTGTGAAGCCATCTGGTCCTGGACTTTTCTTTGCTGGGAGATTTTTGATGACGGATTCAATCTCCTTAATTGTGATTGGCTTGTTAAGTTCTTGTATTTCTTGTTGTGTCAGTGTAGGTTGGTTGTGCGTTTCTAGAAATTTGTCCATTTCATCTAGGTTGTCTAGTTTGTTAGCATATAGTTTCTCATAATATCCTCTTATGATTCTTTTTATTTCTGTGAGGTCATTTGTAATTTCCCCCTTTTCATTTCTGATTGTATTTATTTGCATCTTCTCTCTTTTTTTCTTTGTTAGTCTAGCGAGGGGTTTGTCAATTTTATTGATCTTCACAAAGAACCAGCTTTTGGTTTTGTTGATTCTCTCAATTGTTTTTCTGTTCTCAATTATTCCTGCTCTAATTTATTATTTCTTTCCTTCTGCTTGCTTTGGAATTGGTTTGCTGTTCTTTTTCTAGTTTCTCTAGTTGTTCAGTTAAATCTTTGAGTTTAGCTCTTTCTTTTTTTTTTTAATATAGGCATTTAGGGCTATAAATTTCCCTCTCAAGACTGCCTTCCTTTATCCCATTAGTTTTGATATGTTGTATTCTCATTTTCATTTGTCTCAATATATTTACTGATTTCACTTG
>JAKSZT010053830.1:25697122-25768129 GCA_026826555.1 Tolypeutes matacus | reverse complement strand
TGTATTCTCATTTTCATTTGTCTCAATATATTTACTGATTTCACTTGTACTTTCTTCTTTGACCCACCAAATATTTAGGAGTGTGTTGTACAGTCTCCACACATTTGCAAATTTACTTTTTTCCGGTCTGTTATTGATTTCTAGTTTCATTCCATTATGATCTGAGAAGGTGCTTTGTATAATTTCAGTCTTTTTATATTTATTGAGAGCTGTATTGTGACCTAACATGTGGTCTATCCTGGAGAAAGATCTATGGGCACTTGAGAAGAATGTATAACCCGCTGAGTTTGGATGCAGTGTTCTGTATATGTCTGTTAGGTCTAACTTGTTTATCATATTGTTCAAGTTCTCTGTTTCCTTGTTGATCTTCTGTCTAGTTGTTCTATCTAATGCTGTGAGGGGGGTGTTGAAGTCTCCAATGATTTTTGTAGAAATGTCTATTTCTCCCCTCAGTTTTGCCAGAGTTTGTCTCATATATTTTGGGGCACCCTGGTTAGGTGCATAGATATTTATGACTGTTATATCTTCCTGGAGGATTGTCCCTTTTATTAATATATAATGGCCTTCTGTATCTCTTATCACTTTTTTGCATTTGAAGTCTGTTTTGTCTGATATTAGTATAGCTACCCCTGCTATTTTTGGTTTACTATTCACGTGGAGTATCTTTTTCCAACCTTTTACTTTCAGCAGGTTTGTATCCCTGGGTCTGAGGTGAGTTTCTTGTAAGCAGCATATGGATGGCTCATGGTTTTTTATCCATTCTGTCAGCCTGTATCTTTTGATTGGGGAATTTAATCCATTCACATTCAATGATATTACTGAAAATGCACTATTTATTTCCTCCACTTTATTCTTTGGTTTTCATATGTCATCTTGTTTTTGTCTCTCTTTTCACTCTTTTGGTTATCCTTTCTGCTTTTCTTTCTTCTATACTCTCCTCCAAGCCTCTCTCTCCTGTCTTTTTCTTTCAAGTTCTAAGGCTTCCTTTAATATTTCCTGCAAAGGTGGACTCTTTTTTGCAAACTCTCTTAGTTTCTGTTTGTTTGCGAATACTTTATACTCTCCTTCATATTTGAAGGACAGTTTTGCTGGATAAAGAATTCTCAGCTGGCAGTTTTTCTCTTTCAGTTTCCTAATTGTATCATACCACAGTCTTCTTGCCTCCATGGTTTCTGAAGAAAAATCTGCACTAAGTCTTACTGGACGTTCTTTGTACGTGATCGTTTGCTTCTCTCTTGCTGCTCTGAGAATATTCTCTTTATCTTTTACATTTGACATTCTGAATAGTATGTGTCTTGGCGCAGGTCTATTTGGATTTATTCTCATTGGGGTATGGTGTGCTTCTTGGAAATGTAAGTTCATTTCTTTCATGAAAGTTGGGAAATTTTCAGCTATTATTTCTTCAAATACTCTTTCTGTCCCTTTTCCTTTCTCTTCCCCTTCTGGAACTCCTATGGCATGTATATTGTTGCGTTTTGTGTTGTCATTCAACTCTCTGAGCCCCTGATCAATTTTTTCCATTGTTTTCTCTCTTCAATTTCAGCTGCTCTGTCTTCGGTATCACTTATTCTTTCTTCTATCACTTCGAGTCTGCTGTTGTATGCCTCAAATGTGTTTTTGACTTCACCTATTGTGTCTTTCATTCCCATGAACTCCATTACTTTTCTGTTCAGAATTTCAAATTCTTCTTTGCATTCACTCAATGTCTTCTTGATGTCATTTATCTCTTTAACTATATTGTCTTCCAACTCATTAATTAGATTTTGGAAATTTGTATTCATCTCACTGATTAGTTCTCTCAAAGTTTGCATCTCTTCTGGGACTTTGATGTATTCCTTTTCTTGGGCCATGTCTTCTATTTTCTTAGTATGGCTCATAATTTTTTGCTGGTGCTTAGGCATCTGGTTAGGTTGTATTTTACTTAGATGCTCTATCTCTTTCTCTTTTATAGGGTTTTAGTGGCAGGAGGCTGTGAGTTACCACAGCTCTTTGGTTTTTGGCTCAACCTTGATTGTTAGGATTGTCCTGCTGGTTGCTCAAAACTGGGCACTGGACCCAGTAATTGGTTTCAGAGTCGTTTCCTAGGGCCTTGGGCAGGGAGGCTATAGAGGCCAGGAAAAGCCTCTCCTACTTATTAATTTTCTTATGTGCATTTCCTTGGTCTGCCAGGAGATGGCGCTTATTGGCAGCTCTCAATTCAATGCCTGGTCAGAGTGTATTTGTTGTGACACAGACCAGATCAATGTGATAGAGCTTCCTGTCTGGGGGGTAAGAGCCTTGTAATTCAAACTTTCTGAGACAGTTCTCCAGTCTTCTCTGGTAGCCCCCTCCCTTTTCCCAGCTAGGAAATATTTCCACTCCTCTCTGAATCCTCAACAATCAGTCCCTGTTAGTAGAGGAGGAGATTGGGAGGTTTGTATATCTTTAGCCCCTTGCAGGCTCCAAGGCAAACAATGGCACAGCCCCACCCGGCCTGGAAGGGCTCTAGGGACAGGGCGGACCAAACCTGGGAGTCAAAAGCAGGGTCAGCCCCAGGCTCTCTCTCCCCTCTCCTGTGAAGTACTCAACAATTAGTCCAGGCTAGAAGAGAGGGAGGTTGTGAGGTAACAATAAATATTTCTTGGATGAATGAGTGTATATATGGAATATGTTGCTTCAATTTAATTTCATTTATTCAACAAACTTTTCTGAGCATCTCTTCCAAGAGGGTTGGATTTCTCCAGTCCTTCCTAGGCTCCCAGGGCAAACCACCACGTGGAAGGGTCTGTGGGGCTCCGCAGCCCAAATTTGCGGGTCAGAACCTGAGTCAGCCTAAGGCTGTGTCCCTCTCTCTCCCCTTTCTGGGAGTGGTAGATCCCTGGACCCCCCTTTGTCTGTAGTCACAGGCCCAGGGCCCCAAGAGTTCTAAAGAGTGGGGGGAGGGTGCCGGCAGCAGCCTGGTTCCAACTCACGGTTCTGTTGTTGTGATTTTCCTCTTCTGTCCCTCTCTCCTCTGGGTGGTATGAAGCCTTCACCTGCTGTCCTAAACCCTAGAAGATCTTTTTTGGGGCTGTTTCAGCCTGTCCTCTAGCTATTTTTCTGGAGAAGAGATTCCTGTGTCTTACTAGTCTGCCATCTTCCGGGAAGTCAATAATGCCCTGTTAAGGTTTTTCTCCTCCATGCTTAGATCCCATCCGGTATCATGTATTGCATGTAATTGTCATTGTCTCTTTTGTTTCTCACTCTTCTTCTTTTTTTTTTTTTTTTAATTGTGGAGACATATATACAACAGAAATTTCCCCATCCCATCCCCTCTCCTCCCGAGCATATCACTGAGTGGAATTGATGTCATTCACAGTGTTGCAGTATTCACACCATCCTCTGTTACCAGAACTTTCCATTCTCCCAGACAGAAACCCTACTCTCCCTTTCCATAACTCCCCATGACCACAGGTCCCCACTCCTGGAAACCTGTACTCTCCTTTCTGTCTCTATGAGTTTGCATATTCTCTGATATTTTCTGTGTAGTTACCATGGGGCTTAAATTTAACATCCTAAATCTATAACAATCTCATTTGCTTTGATACCATTTTAACTTCAATAACATACATAAAACATACATAAACTATGTTCCTATCCCTCTCAACCTTTGTACCTTTATGCAGTACTTGTCAAAAATTACAGATTAATTCATGAGTCCCAAATCTTTGATTTATAATTACATTTTATGCATTTGCCTTTTAAATCCTATAGGAAGTAAAAAATGGAGTTACAATCCAAAAACACAATAGTACTGGTGTTTATAGTGACGCATGTCATCTTTAATTGAGATCTCTGTTTCTTCATGTGGTTTCAGTTAATTGTCTAGTGTCTTCCCTTTCAATCTGCATAAAGCCCCTTTTAGCATTTCCTGTTGGGCCGCTCTAGAGGTGGCAAACTCCCTCAACTTTTGTCTATCTGGGAATGCCTTAATCCCTCCCTCATTTTTGAAAGACAGTTTTGCCAGATATTGAATTATTTGCCAGATATAGGATTTTTTTCTTTCAGCACTTTAAATACATCTTCCCACTGCCACTTTGCCTCCATGATTTCTGATGAGAAACCACCATTTAATCTTTTTGAGGCTCCCTTTTATGTGACACATTGCTACTCTCTTGCAGCTTTCAGAATTCTATCTCTATCTTTGGCATTTGAGTGTTTGATTATAACATGGCACAGTGTGGGTCTATTCAGGCTTAACCTGTTCTGAGTTCATTTAGTATCTTGCATGTATATATTCACTCTTTCATTAAATTTGGGACATTTTCAGCCATTATTTCTTTGAATATGTTCTCTGCCCCTTTCTCTCTTCTCCCTTTGAAACTCCCACAATGCATATATTGATATGCTTGAGGGTATCCCACAGACTCCTCAGGCTTCGTTCACTTTCTTCATTCTTTCTTCCTTCTGTTCCTCACACTGGAAGATAATGGTCTTATCTTCAAGTTCACTGATTCTTTCTTCTGCCAGCTCCAATCTGCTACTGAATCCCTCTAGGGAATTTTTTATTTCTGTTACTATGGTCTTCAGCTCTGTTTGGTTACTTTTCATAATTTCCATCACTCTATTGACATTCTCTTTGTATTCATTTGTCGTTTTCCTAATTTCCTTTATGTCTTTGTCCATGTTTTCCTTTAGCTCTCTGAGCATATTTAGGACCCAAAAGTCTTTGTCTGGAATGTCCCAGGTCTGATCCTCCTCATTGATGGTTCCTAATGCGTTAACCTCCTCCTCTGCTTTGGCCATCACTTCCTCTTTCTTTATATGTTTTGTTATCTTTAGTTGAAACCTAGACATTTTGATATTTTAATGCATCACTGGAATTTAGACTCTAAAGTGTCAATTCTGGCTCTCTCTGCCTAGAGGGGCCTGCACCAAATCTTGGTGTGTATTTCCATCTTTCTCTCCCATTTCTCAGCAAGCTCTGTTCTTTCCCCCATTTCCCAAATAAATTGTTTTTACTGGTCTAACTAAAAAAAATAGTTAATTCCTGAAGTTATATCCAGCTAGTGTTATGACAGAGCTTTCCTTGAATGACAGGAGGAAAAGAAGGAGGAGGAAGAGGAGGAGGAGGAGGAGAGGAAGAGGAGGAAGAGGAGAAAGAGGAGGAGGAGGAGGAAGCAGAAGAAGCAGAAGAAGAAAAGGAGGAGGAGGAGGAAAAAGAAGGGAAAAAAAAGAAAATGCCTTTCCCAGTCTTTGTAGATTGACCTGTGTGAGTGCTCTCCTCCATACAATGAGTTTAAAGAAGAGCTCCAGGCCAAAGCGTAGGGGCCTTCCTGATCCTTTCCATACATGTGTCTTGTCTTGGACCTGTGCATTTGGCCCTAGGAATTCTTCCATTTACATGGATGCAAATGTCTCCTCTTCCCTGGGCAACAATTTCTTCATGGTCCCAGGCACTATACCCTGTGCCCTAGAGCCACAATCCCTTGCCCCAGGCAGCAAGACTTGACTGCTCTCCCACAGCATTCTGTGAGCCACCTTCTAAATGCAGGGCAAGTTCTGGGACACAAGTCCCTCGGGCGACCAACAGACAGACTGGGCCAGACATACAACTCCCTGTAAATGCAGAAATTGTAGCTTTACTCTGCTCCCTCTGGAATTGGGACCAAGGATCAGCACTGGCAGTATGCGCCGGCTCCACACGGAGCTGGTTGGGGTGGTAAGGGACCAGCTATGGCACCTCCAGATCCTACAGCTTTTAAGTAGCCTTTTTCTTAATTTGGCACTCACCCTGTTATTGTAGTCCTTTAACTATTTTCTGGAACCTTGAAAAAGCTGTCTTTGCCAGTTCTTGCTGGCTCTTCAAAGCCCCAGTGTGGGTACGGAGCCCCAAAGCTTCTTATTCTGCCATCTTGATGGGGAGGGCTCCATTACACTTTTGAGATGAATGCATGGTATATTTAAAGAGAAATGGGTCATAGATACAAAAACCACCAAATATCTTTACTGATTTCAGGTCATGACCTTGGGAAAGTTACTTACCCTCTCTCTGCCCCAGCCCTCTCATGTGAATTAACTGTCTCCTGGACTGTTGTGGGGATCAAATGAGTTAATATGTTTAAAATGCTGAGAAGAGTGTCTGATCCGTGGTAAATGCTAAGAACTTTCCATGGGTTTGTGGTTGTTATCTCATAGGAGCTCCGCGATAAATTTGTGATGGAGGCACAGCAGCTAAGATACTTTCTAGTTTACAGGTGAAAAACTTGAGGTCACAGATGCCAACTAGCTCACTCTAAATCACAAGACAGTGGAAACCAGACCTTTGACCCCAAGACTAGAGTTTTTTCCTGATTTATCCCACTGCCTCTCGATTCACTTAGAGATTGGCATATTTTTGTGGTTTCATTTTGTTTGTGCAAATCGTAGGCACAGAACCGCTGTAAGTGGATTCTTTGTTTGACTGCTCCAGCCTTTGACAGGGAGTTCCAAGTCAAACAGAACTCGATGCCAGGTATGAAAGTGCTGGAGATGCTTCCCGAAAGCACTGGAAATGCTTGTCCAAGGCAGATGTTAGAATCCCCAAGTGAGGAGATGCTGCTCAAGAACACATCTCTAAGAGGAACGGACAAAGGTTACAAAGCAAAAGTAAGCAGGACAAGCACTGCAATTCCTTAACATCAACTGAGGATGACGATAAGAATCCTAATTCCATAAAGGTGATCTGACTGTTGACCACTAATTCTGTACAATTGTGTTGGAGGAGAAAATTAATTCAGAAGTATCACTGGCTTCTGGTTAGGTAAGGAGTATATGTTAAACACAGTCATTAGCATCAGAGAGCTACCGCTGGGTTCTTTTCTCCCTGATGTGCAATCAATGGGAAAGGCCTGTCCTGAGGATAGCATCAAAATAAACATACTCTAAATCCGCTGAGTTATAATATTTGTAGCTCCGGGGTTCCCCAAATAATTATATAAACTGTCATCAAACACCCCAAAGGAATATACTTTTCAAAAACAAACTGAGAAGGTGGAAGCAGTGATACTGGGGTGACAAAGGTAGAGAGAGAAGAGCCTTTCCTTTCCTACACCCTTTCCAGACCCCTCCCGCTGCAGATTCGTTTTCTCATAACAGTGGTTGGTAAGGCTTAATACTTCTATTCCTGGGTAAAGACCCAACTTGAAACGTTTCTCAGAACATCTGTGGGGAGTTAGCACAGCACAGGGTCCTGGCCTCCCTCCGCCACCTGATGGGAACCCCAGGCTCTGCTCCAGCCACACTCAGTGCACACGGGACCCCGCGCTCCCGTGGCTGCAGCCTCTGCCCTTGCCTGTGAGCTCCAGGCGGGACTATTCCAGGGCTCACTTGCAAGGCTAACAGGCTTCTCAGATGGAGGCTGCACAGCCCTGGCCCCGGGAGCTGCTCCTCCCCCAGCTCCCCTGACAGCAAACAGCAGTTCTGGTCATCAGGTGGCTGGGCCAGATGCCTCCGAGTCCAATGTCAGTCTTCTCTCTCTCTCCCAGCCACATCCAGCCCAGCGGCAGGTCCTCCCGCTCTGCCTCCCAAACAGATCCCGAACCCAGGTCTTGTCCCTACGCCCGCTGCTGCCACCCCGGCCAGGGGCTTTTCTCCAGACTATTAGAGTAGCGTCCTAGGCGGGACCCTGCTCCTGCCCTGGCACTCCTACCTTTGAAAACAAACCCGACCCTGGACACACCTCTATGACTTTTACCTAATTCAGAATAAAATCCAAAGCTGTGCCCATGTCCTACATGGCCTTACACGGCCTACGACCTGGTGCTAGCTTCTCTTCTGGCCTCATCTCCTGTCTCCCACCACGCTGTCCCCAGACAAGCCCCCAGGAGCTGAGGCAGCCCACCCCTGTGGGCTCCAGGGCTCTTGGAGCATCCGCAGGCCCCAAGCAACCAAACAGCACCTGCCCCAGCCCTGCGTCGCCTTCCTCCGATTACTGACTTCACGCCATCCACCACATCCTGAAATTGTAGCTTTACTTGCTCATTCACTTTATGTCTTCTCCACTGAGCAAGGGATCCACAGCCTCGTCCAGGAAACCGTCCTGCCCCAGGATATCACACACTCCTCTGACTGTCACACCTCTGGGGCTCGCTGTCACCCTCAAAGTCCTCTCTTTCTTGGCCCTCAAGATGGCCAAGCATGTAGGCTTCAAAGCATTTGCTATCTGTACTGCTAAACCATGAGACGTTTGGGTATTCTGTCTTTACGTAAGGATTTCTGAACTAAATTTTATTCTTTTTCCAAGGAATCAGCTGAGACCCACGATGATACAGGGGCCCGGTGAGAGTGGGCTCTCTGCGTGCTCCTCTGCCAGCCCTCTTCGGGCCTGGCTGCTTCGCCCCCCATCCCTGAGTCCCTTTCCCATAACCAGCGATTATGCTTCATCATTTGTTCCTGATGTGGAAAAAATACGCAGATGATCAAATGTTGCTAAGCAGCTGTGATTTTACACTTTTAATGTGGAAATAGCCATTGCAGCAATGGCCACTAGGGCCATACCCATTGTGACACGTATTCCGTGTAAATGCTGAAAATCAGGCGCTGTGAGCAGTGTGCGGCTCCAAGTGTGACCCTGGGCTACGCTTTAACTCTTTCCATGCCGCACCGCCTGCCACAGGGATACGATGGATTCTCCCACTTTCATGAGAAGAAACAACAGGGCTTCTAAACATGCCAAGCATTTTAAAAGCAAGCAAGGCAAACGCCCCGGGGTCAGGCCAGACGTACACCATCGCCGGGCGTTTGCAGGGAAGCTTTTTCCCAGGCATGACCGGAGAACTGAAAAGCCTGAGGGAAGGTGCGTGGCGTGCCTGCAGGTTGTGCTTTGACATGGCCCTGCCCATGGCGGGTGCCACGCGCCCAGCCCAGGTCCGCCCTGGAAGGGGTTCCGTGACACACCCCCACCCGTCCCCAGGGATAGCTCGGAACAGGAAAAACCCTTTGATCAGCCTTAGGAAACGGTTATTGATTCCATGAAGCAGGTTTACTTATCTAATAATGAGTTCAATATTTCATCCTTGAACATGATAGACACATACTTTTAAAAACATAACAATGCTTTTATCACTCCTAAATGTATTATTTCTTTCTTATAAAATATTCAGTGTGTTCAAATTTCTCTATTGCCTCATAAATGTTAATTGCTCCTCTAAATTCCATTTCATTGATTTTTGTTTATTTGCTATGTTTAGACAGACGTTTGAAATCATCACCTGGTTTAGGCACACGTTTTGGGAGAAATCCAGGAGGCAGAGCTGAAGCTTTCTCCTGAGCCTCTGCAGCAGGCCTCTTGGATAACGAACTGAATGAGCTATTTGAAATCATTTTGTCTACCATCTCCTGCCCTGTTCAAGACAGCGATACCAAATACTTACTGTCCTTTCAACAGTCACAAACAAGGACCCGCCAGGAGTTCTTACTTTTGCATTTTATGAACTGAACTCATGGCAGCTTCTCTCCAGGCAGAGATGAAATGTTGCCCCACCCCTACCCCCCCGCCCCCCTGCAGAAGTGCTGCCCCCCTTTCTTAAGCCGGGCCCTGAGCTTAAGGAACAGCACACTCAACTTCCACCCATAACCACCCTGGACTTGGCAAAACTGAATGCGGTATTTCTTTGGCAAATGTTTGTAGCGACACAGGAAAGAAAGGAACTGGTCAGGACGGAGGAGTGGATAGAATTAGAGCCAGGCTGAGTCGGCTCCAGTGTGAGGTTGCATAACTGCAAAAAGCTGCTTTTCAAGCAAAACTAAGCAGAAATTGTGGCTGCTGCAGAGGACTCCCAAGGGAGGTTTGAGGACACCAGGATGTATCCAGAAGAAAGCTGTGCGTACAAACGACACCAGCTGAATACAGAATGGGGCGAACTAAACAATGGAATGCTAACGGTTTACATGTGGGTATTTTAAAGCCTGACCCCGGGCTCTGGGTCTCCACAACAAGGTGAGCCCAGGGCAGCGCATATTCAAAACAGGGCAGTGGCTCTGGAGCCCCTCTCTGCACTGAACAGTGCATTTTCTTCACCTTTTCCCATCCACCCGGATAAGAAGTGGGACAGCTGTGGGTCGGGATTCCCGTTGAGGTTTAGTACACAGGGATAGTGGATGAAAGACCCAGCCGGGTCTCGCAGGATTCGAGCCCAGAGTGCTCTACAAAACAAACCCAGGGCTGCGGAGCAGAGAGGCGGGGCGCGTAGCTCCAGGACCAGCGGTGGCCTGCTTAGGTGGCATCGCCCTCGGAGGCAGAGCTCCCGGGGCGCGCGGGGGAAGCGACCCAGGGCTCCCGCGCCCGCTCCCAGACCGACACGTTGACACTGAGGCGGGCCCTGGCGCGGGCGGGGATGCGCGGCCTCCAGCCCCGGGCTTTGGGGAGGGTGGAGCGGTCCCGGCGGTTCCTAAGTTTCGGGGGCCGAGCCCGGAACGTCCACCTTCCTCCCGGGCGCTCAGGGGGGCGGAGAGAGGCAGGGAAGGAGACCCTGCAGGGCGGGGCAGGTGCAAGGGGCAGGCAGGCAGGGCGCCGGGCCGAGCTGGGAAAGGTCCAGGGATGAGGGACCTTGGCCCCAGCCCCGACCCGCAGCCGGCGCCCCCGCCGGGGTCACTCACCATCCTCCAGCGCTCCGTGCACCAGCAGCAGGCCCAGCCACAGCCAGAGCTTCATGTTCAGGGCGGGCAGGGCGCGGGCAGGGTGCACCGGGCGGCGCAGGCAGGGCGCGGGCAGGGCGCACGGGGCGGCGCGGGCAGGGCGCGGGCAGGGCGCACGGGGCGGCGCGGTCGCCGGGGCGGAGGATCCCGTTTCACCGGGCGGAACCCAGTTTGGGGGGAAAGTTTGAGGATTTTTTTTAATTCCCTGCGCCTCGTGACCTCTGCTGCCGCCTGGCGGAGCGTGAGGCGCGGCGCAGGGGGTCCGCGGCTGCGGGAAGGACCAGCTCCAAGAAGAGCCAGCGCAGCCCTGCGGGCTGACCGGGGCACATCCAACCGTAACTGCCCCAACGTCACCAACGCTCGTCCCCACCTGCTCAGGCAGGGCCGCAGTTCTCTGTAAAAAGTGCCCCGAAATCGTTCTCTTCATCCCCAGGGGCCCCTCCTCGCCCTCGCCAACAAGCCCCTTGCCTTCTGCGGTCCCTGCTGCTGCTCTGTGCGCAGACACGCGCTCGGCGCGGGGCCGGTGCCTTCTGGACGCCAGGCGCGAGGTGGCCTGCCGTGGGGGCGCACAGCAGCCCAGCGCCTGCCCCGGGGTCCTTGCTCTTTTGTGCATGCGCCCCACTGCCCAGACAACACTCAGCTGTGTGTCCAGAAGGATCTGGGCCAGAAAAGGGACTCCGAAAGAGCGGCCGCCCTCCTCCCCACACCCCCTTCCTCCAGTGAGTCAAGATCAGAGCTCTGGGCCCTTTCCATCCAGAGGACTAATTTTCTCCCAGGAGCCTCTGTGTTCTAGAAAGTCCCCTTTAGGTTTATTCAGTGCGTTCTATCATGTTTGATGGGACCAGGAAGGTGTTCCCCTCCCCCAAACACACACAGAGGAATAAACCTGGGGACAGGGAGGTTAAAGGATGCTTCCACGGACCCTTCTGAGTACTCACCAGGAAGCATGTTGAGGAGATGCTAAGACGAAAAGGAGAAAAATCAGTGCAAATCAAACTACAATTGACTGCTAAATTGTGTGACATTTGCTCTTAATACTGAGGTCCAGAGACGTGGGTGATGAGTGCAGAGAGGAGGAGTGACTGGGCTCCAGCCTGAATTCGGAAAGCAGAGGAGGGAGGGGAAGGAACGCTCTAAGGAGTTGTGGGCGCCTCTTGTTTGCTGCCTTAACAGCCCACAGCTGGCGCGGGGGACACACGAGGGGACAGCTGGTGTGCGGCCGTGGAAGGCGGAGCCGCAGTGGGTTTCTCAGCTGCAGGCGGCCACCACGGCCGAGCAGTCTGCAGGTGTGGGGTGCCCGTGTGCATCTCCCCAAGCGGCGCAGGGTCTCGGCTTCCCTCCCCATTCCGCTGAGGTCTTAGCACCGAGCATCACCTTTAAAGAGAGACTGATTGGCAATCACAGGAGGAGGGCGCCGCCCTGCACACCCAAAGGCAGCAGCCGTGCAACTTTTGAGGAACTAGCACTTAGCCGCGGCTCGCCGGGAGCAGGGAATTCTGCCCAGGGTTGCCGGGAGCAGGGAATTCTGCCCAGGGTTGCCGGCGCAAGGCCTGGCCCCGCCACTCACCTGTGCCGGGAGGAGGGAGTAGTTGTCTGCGGTGGGGGCGACACTGCCGGGAGCACCCCAAGCGGAGGACTCCGAGTTCTAGAACTCCGTGGGCCGGAGACGCGGGGCAGCCCAGACCCCCCTCTCCCCCCTTGCCTTCTGAGTGAACCCCCACCCTCCTGGCCGCCCCGCACAGGGCCCTGGCGCAGCGCTGCCCTGCTCCCCCCAGGAGGGTGGCCGCGGCCTCCTCCTTGGCCTCTCCCGTCCTCCTTTCCCTCTCTTCATTCTTTCTCCGGCGACGGCTCTCTTCCAGCGAGAGAACGGAAGCCTCCCTGAAGCCTCGCGGGCTCCGGGCCTCTCCAGCCTCCCTGGTGATGCCGCCGCCGCACACCCTCCCGCACCCACCCCCTGCGCCCCCGCCGTGCCAGGCCGCTGCTCCTGCTGCGCGCTCTATGGTGAGCCCCCTCTTCCCTTGGCCCGCCTGTCTCGCTCACCCCACTCCCAGCCCTGGCCGACCGGCCCTGCAAGGCTTGGCTCAGCCCTGCCCCTCCCCTGCTGGAACCAGGACCCCTGTGGGAACATTTCTCCACGGCACCTGGTTACTGGCTTAAGGTTCCTTCACACCACCCTGAGTCCAGGGACAGGAAGTACAGCTTACTAAAGTTTGTGTTCTGGAAGAATTATTATTTATTAAGCACCTACTGTGTGCCAAGCAGGGCACCAGACCCCTACCATGCATTTATCATTGATCCCGTCAGCAAGCGTGTGATCGAGGCAGTATTATCAAGTCTCCCCATTTTACGGATGAGGATGCCCAAAGCCCTAGGAAGTCACAGCCGGGTTCTGGCTGATTCCCAAGTCTGTGAGTCTAACCACTCACGCTACTGGTTAAAATGAACCATTGAAATCACTACAGAAGGCTCTCAGAGCCCACCCACCTCCAGGCAGGAGGACCACAGACCTGCCTCTGTAACACCCGAGGCTGGAGGAAAGCACTCGGAGGCTTCCGTTTTGTTTTTTTTAAAGATTTATTTATTTTACTTTTATCTATTTTTAAGCCCCCCTACCTCCCCTCGTTTTTGCTGTTTCTGTGTCCATTCGCTGGGCAATTCTCTGTGTCTGTTTCCTGCCCTCTCTTCTCACCCTTCTCTTCCTGTCTTCACCGGGATTCGATCGTGGGAAACTCTGATGTGGGAGAGAGGTGTTTTGCCACCTGCGCCACCTTAGTTCCTGGTTTTTCAGTGTGTCTTGTCTTGGTTCTCCCTGTGTCACTCTCCTGCTGCATCATCATCATCTTGTATGTGGCTTGGCGGGGCCTGGTGGCGCACCCACGCACGGGGCCTGGGGGCTCACCTTCTAGATTTTTCTTTATTTTACCGGGAGGTCCTGGAGATCGAACCCAGGCCCATCCATATGGAAGGCGGATGCCCAACCATTTGAGCCACATCCGCGCCCATCTCTGAGGCTTAGCGGAGAGCTGAGGTCTCAAGGCAAGGAGGTAGACAGAAGGCTGGAACACACAAACTGCTTCTCCTTTCAGAGGACAGGAGGCAGCCACCCTAAAAGTACAAGAAAAGAGCTAATATTGTAATGAATCCTTAAAATGTGGACATTTAGGTCCCTGGGAGCCTCAGATGCCAAGCAGAGTCCAAATCCGTCAGCAGCTCTTTTCCACAAACCTGCAGGGGTGCACAGGGGTGAGAGCTTGCCTGCTTCCGGAATTTGTCTCTGAGAGCAAGCAAAAGCCACACGCCACGGGAGGAGGGGCAGGGGACCCCTGTCTCCTACCTGCAGGCAGAGGTCTCTGCTAGCAGAGGGTCCGAAGCAAAGCCATCTGCCAACGAGGAAAGGACATCAGCCCCAGGCCCAGGCCCCGGCACTGAGACAAAGCCGAAAGCTCCTACTTCCGGAGGAGGGGCAGACTTTAAAATTTAGCATGAAAATCCCCTTTTAATAGAGATGCCAAACATTTCTGATGCTCCCAGAGTCACCCACCAGGAAACATCCAGAACCTTGGTCGACTTTTAAAAGAGATGTTATCTGTCTATTAGTAACAAAGCCTCTAAACCATAAGAGGAAGAGGGACAACTCTAAGCTACCATGTAAAAAGGAAAGTGTTGACTGAAGATCCTCCACCTCTCCTTCCTTTGCTTTTTCTTTACCTAATGGCATCCCCCCCTCCTACTTCAACTAACCCTTGTCGATTAGTGTTCTCCTGCTTCCTTGCTCTGAACACTCGCGTATTAGAGAGCATCTGCTACCACTCATGCCTTGGTGCCAATTTAAGCCAAGAGCAGAGGCATTTCCAGCCTGATTTCTAGTGGGCAGTGAACTCTTGGTCCCAGCTGGAGTACCAGGCATCCATGAACAGGTGGAGACTTAGCCTTTGGGGATCCCCAGAAATCTGACCCATGGCAAGGCCGTAGCAGATGTGGGTCTAAGGACCCAGAGCCTGGAAACCAGCTGTTCCCAGCACGGAGATGTGGCCCTCCACCCCCCGGGGCTGTATGGTACAGACATGCCTCAGAGATACCGCAGGTTCGGTTCCAGTCCACTGCAGTAAAACGAATATTGCAATAAAGCTATTCACATGGATTTTTTGGTTTTCTGTGCATATAAAAGTCATGTGCACACTATACTGTAGTCTGTTACGCGTGCAATAGCATTATGTCTAAAAACCCAATGTACCTACCTTAATTTTAAAAATACCTTATTGCTAAAAAATGCTGACCATCCTCTGAGCCTTCAGTAAGTCACGATCGTTTTGCTGGTGGAGGGTCTTGCCTCCAGGTTGACGGCCGCTGACTGATCAGGGTGGTGGCTGCTGAAAGTTGAGGTGCTGTGGCAATTGCTTAAAAGCCAACCATGAAATTTGCCACATCAATTGTCTCTACCTTTCATGAAAGATTTCCCTGTAGCAAGTGATGCTGTTTGATAGCACTTCACCCACAGTAGAACTTCTTTCAAAGTTGGTGTCAGTCCTCTCAAACCCTGCTTTATCAGCTAAGTTGTTGTCATATTCCTAACCATTTGTCGTCTTTTCAGCAGTGTTCACAGCATCTTCACCAGGAGATTCCATCACAAGAAACTGCTTTCTTTGCTCATCCATGAGAAGCAACTCCTCATCCATCAGTCTCTCTTTCTAATTCTAGTTCTCTTTCCACCACATCTGCAGTTACTTCCTCCACTGAAGTCCTGAGCCCTCAGAGTCATCCGTGAGTGCTGGAATCAACTTCTTCCAAACTCCCGCTGATGGTGCTATGTTGACGTCCTCCCAGGATGTTCTCAATGCCCCCTAGAACGGTGCGACAGTCAGGGTCTTCTAGGGAAGCAGAACGGACAGGAGCGCTCTGCAAACAGCATGAGCTTTAGTTAGATTGTCTAACACGACTGTGTGGATGCATGAGTCCAAATTCCACAGGGCAGGCTGCAAGCTGACAACTCCAGTGGAGGTCTTGGGTCAATTCCCCAGGAGAAGCTGACTGACTGAAGAAGAGATGGAAACTTTCTCTTCTGGCTGCTGAATCGTCCCTTTCCTTTTAATGCAGGGGTTCTTAACCAGGGGCCCAAAGATTTCAGGGGCTCCGTGAGCTTGAATTGAAAATTCAAAAAAACATTATTCTTGTAGGAACGTGTTGGTGCGGGTGTGATATATTTATTAAATAATACACAGTATAGTGTGGACGTAGTATGATTTTTCATTTGACGTAGCATGTCCTGAGTGCAGTGGATAACTGCCTGCAAAAAGGTTGGTAAGGATGGCGGAGATGGCTTTTATGCTGTGGGAAAACTCAAATTTCTAAATGTGGCAAAATAACCATTTGAACACATGTTGAACTGTGTTAGGTTATCAGGTATTAAAATTATGGAAAAGTTGTAAAATGTAATTTTGAATAATCCTAAAATTTAATTGAAAAACATGCCAGTGTTGAGTGTCGTGAAACCATCTGCCACTGCATTCTGAGAAGGGGTCTGTGGTTTTCACCTGCCTGGCAAAGGGGTCCATGGAACAAAAATGGTTAAGATCCCGTTTTAAGGCCTTCAGCTGATTGGGTAAGACTTCTCTCATTGCTGAAGGCAGTCTCCGCAGTTGAGTGTAGATGTCATCAGCCATGGATGCAACCAACGCACTGATGACTTAAGTCCATGAAATGTCCTCACTGTAACAATCAGGTCAGTACTTGCTCGACCAAACACTGGGCAACATTACCTGGCTAAGTTGACACATGAACCTAATCATCACATATGGTGAATCCTTTCCAGGTTTTCAATTTACACTGCCCAGATCCATCAGAGGAATCACTATCGACGGCAGCTATAGCCTTATGAAATGCATTTCTTAAGCAATAACACTTAAAAGTCAAAAGGATTCCTGAGAGAGCGGACGTGACTCAAGCAGTTGAGCGCCTGCCTCCCACATGGGTGGGCCCGGGTTCAGTTCCCGGTGCCTCCTAAAGAAAAAACAAGCAGACAACGAACAAACAATGAGCAAAAACAATGAGCAAAAAACAATTAGCAAATAGACGAGGGAGCCATCTGTGGGGGAGGAAATGACTCCTGATCAACGGGCTGCAGAATGGCTGCTGTGTTAGCAGGCATGAAAACGCATTGTGCATCCCCATCACAGCTCTTGGGTGAGCAGACACATGGTCAATGAGTAGTCGTATTTGAAAGGAAACTTTTTTCTGAGCAGTGTAGGCCTCAACAGTGGGCTTAAAATACCCAGCCAACTGTGTTGCAATCAGATGTGCTGTCCTCCAGGCTTTGTTTCATTTATCGAGCACAAGGAAAAATTAGCTCAATTCTTAAAGGCCCTAGGATTTTCACAATGATAAATGAGCATTGGCTTCAAAAGTCACTGGTTGCATTAGCCCCTAACAAGAGTCAGCCTGTCTTCTGAAGCTTTGAAGCCAGGCAGTGATTTCTCTCTAGCTATGAAAGTCTTAAATGGCATTGTCTTCCAGTAGAAGTCCATTTTGTTTACATTGAAAAGTTGTTCATCAGTTATTAGCTAGTGCTTCTAGATAACTTGCTGCAGATTCTACATCAGCACTTGTTGCTTCATTTTGCACTTTGATGTCACAGAGACGGCTTCTTCCGTAAATCTCATGAACTAACCCCTGCTAGCTTCAAAATTCCCTTTTACAGCTTCCTCACCTCTCTCAGCCATCAGAGAATTGAAGAGATTTAGGCTCTGGATTAGGCTTGGCTTAAGGGAATGTTGTGGCTGGTTTGAGCTTCCATCCACACCACTAAAACTTTCTCCAGAACAGAAGTGAGGAATGCTTTAGCACTCATGTGTTTACTGAAGTAAAACTTTTAATTTCCTACAAACATTTTTCCTTTGCATTCACAGCTTGGCTGTTTGGCTCAAGAGGCCGAGCATTCAACCTGCCTTGGCTTTTGACACGGCTTCCTCGCTAATCTTAATCATGTCTAGCTTTTGATTTAAAGTGAGAGACATGCGGCTCTTCCTTTCGCTGGAGCACTTGGAGGCCACTGTAGGGAAACTAGTTGGCTAATTTCAATGTCGTCGTGTCTCAGGGAACAGGAAGACCCAGGGAGAAGGAGAGAGACGGGGCTCGGCCGTCAGTGGAGGAGTCAGAACCCACACATTCATGGACTAAGCTCGCTTTCTTATAAGAGCACGGTTAGTTAGACATAACTGATCACCAGTGACTAGAGGTTGTGATTTGGTGGGGAAGACGTGGACATCGCTGTGCTCTGCAAGAAGCTCCTCAAAGCGAGGCGCATCAAATGGCAGTGGCCGTGGCAGGGTTCCAGGTGAGTGTCCCAGGTGGCTTCAGGAGCCACCGGTTCCTTTTTGGAATGTGTTGTGAGCATGGAGGGTGTGTAAGACGCCTTTATCCCTCAGGATGTGGCAGTGTGATGCAGACTGTGAGCAGCCAGGAGAGCGTTCTTTAACAATACAATCCTCTCCATTTAGACAGTATCATATTTCTAAGCTTTAGAGGGCCCCAAATAAAAAGGGATTTAAATTAGATAAATCTGAAATGTATGCTTTTGGTATGTGTGCTACATATGCATGCTCCATTATTACAAGACTTATTAAAATTTATTTTTAAAAGACATGGTTACATTAGAAAGCATATTTTACAGTGGTAAAGCAGCGATAGTTTTTATTTATTACAAATTCTAAAAAATAATCCAACTTTATACAAAAAAAAAAGAACACTGATTAGCATTAAAACATTTAAATTTAATATTACATACTAAACAAAGTTTACATTCGCACAAGTCTAACACATTTTCGGCTGTTACAGAAACAGTATTTCTTTAGGGTTCTCGGTCCGAGTGACAATTTCCACTAAGTACAATGGTAACAAAATAAAACAATAAAGAATTGGGCACCCCTAGTGGACCACTGAAGGTGAAGGGCCCATCAGCCTGCCAAGGGCCAAGGAAACGGCCCCATGGGCAGGAGAAGGCCCTTTACCAGCAGGCTTCAGCCAGCAGGGATCTTAGCGGCAGCCACCCCTTCCCCAAGGCCCAGAGGTTCCTCGGCCCTTCTCATTCGCCTTCATCTTCTCCTGAGATAGGCAGAACTGAAAATTAAGGATCCCAAACTTCCTTACCTGTCATTTGAAGCTTTACTTCCTCTCCTACCCCTTCACCCCAAGACCCCAACCCAACAGGAGGAGCTGCAGAAGCCCAGCCTGGCCCTGGAACTAGCCTGGGGTCCGGGTAAGACTCTCAAGGGGTGCCAGTGGGCAGGGGAGACTCCTTATGGCCCCGTATTGGGGCAGGGGCTTCAGCCGTGGCGAATAAAAGCCAAGTAGAGTGCTCCCAGCAACCAGGGCTGCCAAATGGATTGAGCCACAACAAAACACATTTGAAATCGTAACACTAAACTGTGTACCTATAAACAAGAATGAATGCTACAAAACCGACAGCCACAGCAAGAGACCACCGGAAAGTCAGGGACCAGAAAGCCATTTAAAGTGTTTAACTACAATTACACAATGAAAAAAAAAATCTCTGCAAAACAACCCAGTCAAGCAACTTTATTGTCACATCTACCTGATCTTGGTTGGCGTTACTAGGTGAACTTCGGTACTTTCTCCCTTGGTATTTCCGGGCGCTTTAAAGAACTTCATAAAGTAGAAAATCTATGAAGACTCTTTTGACACTAGTAAAAAGAGCAGTTGATTAAAAAAAAAAACAACTCCCATTTTAGCCATGTGAGTTTTCATAATCTGTGAGATATGTCTGAACCCTTTATATAATCCGTAATAGTCCTGTGGAAACTGTACTTGGGGAGGGTGACAAAGTTGCTTGTGGAGAAACCAGGCAGACCACGGGGACATCACAGGGCAGGGAGAGATGGAAGCTCGGCCCTGCTTACCCTACAGTTTGTAACCTCTGAATATCACAGAAATGGTGATGCCCTGATTAAGAGTCAAGAGATAAGGCCAATCATCATCAGCATTGGAAGCATTCAAATACATTTAGAAAGTAATTCAGTAAGAAGTGATTCTATTCAAAATGTGTTACAACTACCCACAATCCCCCAAGGTCTTAGACAATATTTTGGCTAATACTTAAAAAGTTCTTTAAAAATCCTTTATTCAGGAGATTTAAAGAGAGGCTTTCCTCTTTTAAAGGAAGTTAGTTCTGAAATTGATATCTTCTATCAACTATGGTTAGTAATAGTAAAGTTTTCCATATCAGCATTAGCTTTTCTTTAACATATACATCTCAAATGATGTTTAGGTCTTAGTTTTCTTGATTTATCTATGGAGAATATGTGATTAAACAAGAACCTAATATTTCAGTATTTATCAAAGGTTCGAATATAAGTTTTTCTCATAAATAGTTTTTAAATTTGAGTTTGCATTAGCTACCTTCTTAAATGTAGGGTTGTCATTGACTTTACATGGTAATTCACAAATCATTCTTTTACTTAAGGGTACAAAGGTATGTTTATGGACAAATTTATCACTGAAATGTTAAAAAAGCTTATTTCCTATGTAAAAAAGAAAAGGAATTTAAGCTTTTACACAATTAAGAGAAAACACTTATGTACTTATTAATTTCTGGAGAGAGCTTCATATGAGCTTGATTCATTATTGTCAAATCTATACAAAACATTTTGGTAATCCCAAGAAAGTGAAAACCATGTTTTGTTCAAAAGTTCTGAATTCAAATGTCAAAACAGAGAGGTGGTAAAAGAGCTGGTAGTACCAGCTTTTACTAAACACACACCTAGACAGGTACGTCAGAAAAGGTGCAAACCAAACAGAAAGGCTTAGACCCCACCCCTCCATTGCAGAGTATAAAGCACTTGCTGTAATGCACTAGAGTTTAGTGATTCCATACTGGAAACATTATAAATAGCTCTTTCTTAAAGACTCTACCTATAGAAAATATTATACATATAAAATCGTTAGGTATTTCAAAATAGTTTAAAACCTAAAAATTTATATAAGCATTCCTATCAATACAAAACAATTTTTCTCCACATCAGTAGGTTTTTGATCCACATAAAAATGTCATTACCAAAGCCCACCATAAACCCAACTTACACATTGGCATTTGAAATACATATCTACACATACCTCACACAAGTAAATGCACTCACATGTACACACAAACACACACCCGTTTGCATCTTCACAGAAAAAAAAGCAGCCACCAACAAAGCATCTTTTCATAGATATTTGTGTTTGCAAATTGTTTCAACATGGAAAAATAATTTTTAACTAAATTCTGTTCCTAACTGAACAGCGGGCATAATAGCTTTAGCTGCCTATGACCCTCGAAAGAAATTTCTTGATTTCGTTACAGATTTTGTTACACAGATTAAATTTTCATAGATGAAATTCCTCACGTGTATGAAGGGTCTCTTCTAGACTGATTATAGAATAAAAGGGTTCTCAGTGTACTGCTACGACAGCGAGGATTCAGGGTTATGTCTACAGTCCTTACAAAAATATTTGACCGCTTGCCTGTCCAACTCCTCCTCTCCAGCTCAAGAGAGAATTCTGGGCTGCAGTCTCGGCCCTGGCACCGTGGACACTGTGGAATGTCAGGACTGAAGTCGGGGTCAGGCTGCTTCAACACTAGCAGCCAGAAGCCCGGCTTTCTACTTGTTTACTTGATATTGAATCACAATAAACTCTTGGTTATATGAAGCAATCACAACTTGTATTTTTAGTGGCATCCATAAACTAACTGATCTCTTGGAAGAGCTGTCAGAAAATGAAATGTTTTCCTTGCCTCTGAATTAATCGGGTCAAGTGGGCTGCTTAGAAATGTCTGCCACAATATCCTGGGAGTGGAACCCAGCTGTGCATCTCCAGTTTCTGGCTTCACCTGCTGAACCTCCTAATTTGTAAGAAAAATACTGCATGAGAAGCAAAACATACTGCAGATAGTCCACTATCAGCAAACTCTATAAGGTAAAATATATCAGAGAATCTTACATATAAAAAACACGTTCTTTACTCCTATACAAAGGCCTTTGTATTTACATAGCTTTAATTCAATTTGATGAACTTCTTAGCTTGAAATTTAAAATAATCGTGTATTTAACCAAATATTTTTTCCTCAGCCATTGACGGGCTATTGTATAATACTGGAGCTTGTATTAATAGCTTTAATGTGATCATTTAAAAACAAATGAAATGAGAAGCACTAAACAATTTACTGGGGTGGGGAGAGAAAAACATCCCTAAACGTTTCCAAAAGGAACATCAGAGGCAAACAGATATAAGCCCCTCAGATTCGGGCAAATGCCCTTTCATATCTAAATAGAGTTCAGAATAGGGGAATTTTCTCTTCTCGTATCTATTCATTTTTTCCCTCTTCTTGCACACGGTAAAAAATAGAATTTGCTAAGCTTCTCATATCTAGGACAAGGCAAAATAAAAATAGAAACAAAGGAGTGAATTCTGTGCCAGAAAAGGTTAAAAAAAAAACTAAGCTGCAATTAGTTATTGAGTAATGGAAAGAAGTATGAGTCATTCTACTAATTGTGTGATCTGGGAGACCCAGTGGCTTATTTTAAGGGACTTTTGAAACAAGGATGCTTCGTTCCTAACTAACCAAGCATGTGTCTAATCTTTGAAGTTCCAGCAGCTTCAAGACTGCCCCTTTCCAGGAGCTGGCTGGCCACGGGGACCGCCTGCACTTCCCAGCAGGAGGGGTCCCAAGCCCCTGGCTGGGCTGAGGGGGCATTCCCAGGAGGCGAGAGCCTCCTGTTTCAGGACCACTGATCTCCAAGAAGACGGGAGTCAGGGGGTAGCAGTGGGCATGCAGAATGCCACCCTGTCCTGCAGAATGCAGAAGCATGCACGCCTGCTGGCTGGAGTTCTGGCAAACTGTCACACCTTGTGAAAAAACACCTGCACTACCTGCAGTGCTGGCACTGACAGCTCAGAGAGCGGCGTCTTTCCTTACGCTCACCACTCACACCTGGCCAGTGACAGTCACCATGATGGGGGATCACATTTTTTGGCACATTCTAAATCGACATTAATGAGCCTTAAAAGAGAGAAGCGTTATTTCCCCACCCACAGTGGGCATTTACCAAACACTTTCCTATTCAGTGAAATACCTCCATTTCAGTATGGGGAACATATGCACCGATTCCTGACAACACAGTGACAGCAAAACTCCAACAACTGTTAGCACTCATATCCCCCAACACCTACACACACTCTCTCTCTCCATTTTGGGGGTCTTCATGACTGAAGAGAGAGCTCGGGAAAAGGTTTTCCCGGGCACATAATTCACCAGCTGAGGAGGTGCTGTCCAAGGAGGAAGTATAAATTAGGGTGAACTGTGTCTGCAGCAAGCTCATGCCGCCCCAGTGTCTGATGACGTCCTGCCATGGCTCAGTCCTGCCACGGCTCAGTCCACGTAGGATATGTACAGTAAGATGAGCCAGCTCTGCTCCTCGGGGCTCAGCACTCGCTTGTCTTCTCGTGGAAGAGGAAAGGTAAACTGAGGTCCCTCTCGTGATGGTCATTTGCTTGAATGGCATATTTCTCTTCTGTTGATGCATTAATGTTGTTTGAATAAGTATCATCATCATCTTCCTCGTCATCCTGTGAATTACCCTCCAGGCTGTGTCTAATGCCATAAGCAAAGTAAATCAGGAAACCTTTGGGGAAAAAAAAAAAATCATGTTTTAGATATGTCAGGATATGGCTGCTTTAATATGAAAGATTTAACATAGAACTTCATAGAAAGGGGTTTTTTTTCCCCCTTTCTCTTTCTCGACTAATTTAAAAGGACGGAATACAGGATAACCCACCAAAGATTTCCTTAATTAATGTCTTCTCAGTAGGATGAGCCTCTTTATTTTTAATAACCAAACTTTGTAGAATGTGTTTCCCTGGATAAATGTTTTCCAGACAAGATTCATATGGGAAAAATTATTTCATGTTTTCAAAACAATACATTTCAGTCAAAAGTTAATGTGGGGTATCATCTCCAATACAAGTATGATTTATCAGAGTCACTGCCAGACACTCTGGAAAGCAGGCTCAGAGTGGAAAGGACGTGCCTTGGACACAGGAGAGGCCAAAAACCGCAGGCAAAGACTGTTTGTTAAGAGCCACCGGCTTGCTAGGCATGGATTGAGGGTCAATGTCTGAAGCAGTCTCACGGGTTTGCTTATTATTTATATGTAGCCATTTTTCTTTGTTTTAGTTATATTTTAGGACATTGGTGAAGAATTTTGGGTTGTGGAAAAATGCATTTTGATTTTTCCCATTTAAAATAATGGGAAGTAGGCTACCAGTTGGTGTTCTGGCATGCCCAGTGACATTCCTCATAAGGAGTGGTTCTACTTCCTCTTACTTATTAGGAAGACTTGAAGGTCTAGCCCTCTGTGCCCTCAACTAAAGGTACTGTCATCGTCATCATTTCACAAAGAAACTGAGGCACAAACATGGTTAAGTAACCTGGGCAGGCCACACAGCTGATAAAAAGGCCGCCGGATGGATTCAAACACAAATAGTCTGGCCTAGTTCGTTCCCTTAGGCCAAGGCCGAAGACATTCAGTCAGGGCAAGCGAAGATCTGAGGAGAGCAGCAGAGCAGCCCTTGGGAAGGAAGGGGGCGTCGAGAAGTCCTCCTCAGCCTCACGGCACATCGCGGAGGGCACAGCCAGCTGGCAGGCGCTCTCTGTCGGGCTCCTGGCTCTGAGGCAGCAGAGCCACCCGACGGGAAGTAGCCGCAGAAACAGGGAGAAGCCCGTATAGCGACAGAAATAGGGAGCCACCCGGCGCAGCCTCCGTGGGCCAAGGCACCACGCCCAGGCTTGGGCAAAACTCCCGCCAAGCCCACGGAGGTTAAACCTCCCATCAAGCCAAGTGGGTGGGTGGTTTGGGATTGAAATTAGGTTAATTTATTGCCAAAACAAACACTTACATTTACGTGCGGAAAGGAATTAGAAGACTAAGATTTGTCCTTACTAAGCCAAGTGGGGAGCTGCCATGAGGCACAAACCTAATCCTTAGGCCCCCCAAATCAATGCTCAAGCTCTCCTTTCCACGGAGGCACTCAGCAGCTCTCAAGTCACATTTTTAATAAGCCAGTCAGTGCCCGAGTCACAACAAACTTCTAGCTCAGTATGAAGGAGACGTGATGAAAAACAGAATGTCTTATGGATAGAATGAAGTTTACTCAAGGTACTTAGTGCGAAATTCCACCCCCAGGTTCCAATAAGAAATTTAGGCTTCCGAAAAGAAACAACAGGCAAGAACGGGCTTTGGAGGCAGAGCCTGACTCGAGGCTTCAGGTTTCTCTCCTCCATAACTGGAGGAAACGGAAGCTTCCAGCCAGGGCTACGGGAGGACTGGACAAGACTGTGCCCGTGAAGCGCTGGCAAGGCAGCACTGCTTCATGCCAAAGAACTGCAAAGGACGCCGAGAGGAGCCCTCACATGCAGGAAGCGGGGCGCATTTCTCTAACCACAGCACGTGAAACAGGACAAAGAGAGCCAAAACTCAGAGTGCTAAAATAGAAGACCTACCAAGTGCCATCCAAATGCTAAACCGGATCCAGGTGTCCGCACTCAGCTGGACCATCAAGTAAATGTTCACGAGGATGCTGAAGGCTGGCAGGAATGGCAGGAGCGGAACCTGAGGACGAGAAGGTCTTCTGAGACACACGTACATCTTGGCAGCAAACTCCCCAACGTGTTTTAACACGGTGGCCGCCAACTTGACATCTATACTATAAAGTGAGTCAGTTCATATTCTCACAAGGAGAACAGCAGGAATGAAAACAGTCTTCTAGAGAACACAGAAAGCATCCAATTTCACACTAGTTATTGCCGCCCAAAGCAGCAGGAGATCTACGGAGCCTGCTTAACACCTGCTTTATCCCCGAGACCATCCAGCCGAGGGTCGAGACTGGCATGCCTCTGGAACCCTGGATACACAAGGGAATCCGAGGAGGCGCTTCCAGGAAGCCCTGCTCGCGCTGGAGCCTGCTTTTAGCTCCCGTGGGATGGGATCATTGCACTTGCAGAGGAAGGGGTTTGGGTGACAGGATCCACCTGTGGAGAAGGCACTGAATTTCTAAAACTGAAATATTAGATTCTCCTGATGCTATAGATTATTTGACAAGAAGTCTGTTTACTCTTTGGTAGGCCAGTAAGCTTGATTACATAACTCAAGTTTTGAAAAGGCCGGTAGGGAGAATTCCGTGCCAGACAGGCCCATCTCCAACAACTCGGATGCCTCTGGCAGCTAGTTAGCTTCTTTAAAAGTGTTTTTTCAAACAACACGAAAACACACGTACGAGCATTCATATTTCAGGACAGCTAAACCTCATTCCACGTACCATAAAGGCCACTTTTTGCTGGTTCTGGGGCTGCCTCCAAATGGTGAGCACGATGGCAATGCAGAGAGCAAGGACGAGCACGAGAAGAGCCAGTGCCCAGGCCTCCAGCTGCGCGAGCGCACGGATGCCATAGGTGGTCAAGATACTCAGGCCCAAAATGAGGCAGGCTGCAGCGGACACAGGTGTGCAAGCAAGAGTCAGCGCACGCCTCTGTTCAAGCCGTCTGTTTTGCTAAGCCATTAAGCTCTCTACACATCTACTCTGCCCAGGGCAAAGGTTCTTCCCTTCATCGTCCTTCACTATGGAAAGGGACGCTGGGCTCACTGACCCAAGACGCTCCCTCCTCCCGCCTGCTCGTTGCTTCTCCCGCCTGCTCGTTGCTCCTCCCGCCTGCTCGTTGCTGGCTCCTCCACAAAAGTCCGTCTCACGCTGGGCACCGCCATCCTGCTCTACCCACCCGCGTGCCACGTGGGTCCCTGTCCCAGAGCACATCACAAGGGCTGACGGGCCGTGGGTATTGAAGGGAAATGGCAGGTCTGTTATATGCTGCCGTAAATGCTGATTGCTCACGTCAACCAGTGATTCTTCACTTTATGCTCCGCATCTTTTCTCCCTGTTTCAGAGCATGACGTCGCCTCTGACGCCTGCTTTCCTAGCGCTCTCCCAGAAACCCGTGCCCCCCTCAGCCTGCCATGGGTAACACAGCACCAGAAAGCCACGAGTGCCAGGAGCATCTCTGCTGAGGCCCCCAGTGCCCAGCTGAGGGCTGACTCACAGACGACGCTGAGAGGATAAACGGTTCCCTGACCGCAGAGGAGCAAACGGCGTTTTCTACACCGCTCCCATCTCACTGATGTGCACTTGGACGGATTCTTTCACACCAGGAGCACCCGACGGCTAATGAAATCGGCCAGTTTTGTATTTCTACCACTCTCCCCTAAGGGAATTTTCTCCCACTCCTCTTCAGTTACCGAGATATAATCAATTTATCCTGCTGATATAAAAATGACCTCCACCAATGACCCTTTGGGTGGAAGGTTTGGGGCTTGGGCTGGTTGCTAACATCATCTAGGGCAATGTGAGGTCTTTGTCCTCCTCCACAGCCTGCCCACCTGCTGCACCTGCCCACCTGCCGCACCTGCCCACTCACACCTGCTCCACCTGCCCACTCACTGCACCTGCCCACCTGCTGCACCTGCTCACCTGCTGTACCTGCCTGCCTGCTGCACCTGCCCACCTGCTGCACATGCCTGCCTTTCCTGGGTCTTTATAAGGTCTGCAGGACAGAGGACTTACCCAGGAGTCCCACCAGAAAGCTCACGAGTGAAGCAGATTGTTTAGTGGGCAGAACGGAGGGGCTGAGGAGGGTCCGCAGGCCAAAGCCCTGTCCTTGCAGCATGGTGACCTGGGACTCGCTCTTGGAGGCGTCACCGGCACATGATCCCAGAGCTTCTCTCTCAGGAGAACATTTGGGTTGCTTGTAAGATAAGCCAGGCTGGTACCTATCCCCAAATAAAGGCATGCATCTTTATTCTCAAACAGACTCTTGGCCAAAACATAATGAGCACCCCAAATTCTGAGCGTCATTGGACAGAGCCAGAGATGGTGCAGTAGGTGACCATCTCCTGGATCCACCCCACAGTGCGCTGTGTCAGGCCACGACCCTTTTCAATGAAATATCTGCCGCAACTCTGAATTTCCTCTGATAACCACTTAATTAAAAAGATATTTTAGATGCAGGCGAGAGTTAAATTTTAAAGTCAGGCAATTGTTACAACACAGTAATTATTCTGAAAATATCTATGTCCAAAGGAAATACATGTAATGAAAACAACGGCACAGAAATTCTGGTTAAAAATTAGCTACGGAGGGAGCGGATGTGGCTCAAGCAGTTGAGCACCAGCCTCCCACACGGGAGGTCCCAGGTTCAGTTCCTGGTGCGTCCTAAAGAAGACAAACAAACAACGAGCAGACAATGAGCAAATATTGTGCAAAAATAACAGGCAGACAATGAGCAAAAACATATGAGCAGGGAGTGGATATGGCTCAAGCAGTTGTGTGCCCACCTCCCACACAGGAGGTTCTGGGTTCAGTTTCCGGTGCCTCCTAAAGAAAAAACAGACAACGAGCAGACGAGCAAAACACAAAAAAAAAGAGCAGACAATGAGAAAAAAAACACAACAAAAACCCAGCAGACAACAAGCACAAACAACGACCAAACAGATGAGGGAGCCATCTCGGGGTGGGGTGGGGGGGCACAAAAAATAAACAAAAACCAGCTACAGAATCACGCACAGCCGCTTCGGTTTGGCCTTCAAAGGCCTCATCACTAACTGCCTCCCTGGCCTCCTTCCCTCAACTTTCCCGCCCGACTCCTCCAGCTGAAGCCCCTCCGGCAGTCCTCGGGACCCCGTGTGTGCTCTTTCTTTATACAGTCCACCCTATTCTGCTTCGGCCCAGCCTTCCCAGTATGGCCTCTTCTCCCTCTGACTGCCCTTTACTTATTTTTCAAAGTAACATCTTCCTCCTTATAAAGAGGAAATATGCTCACTGGGGAAAAACACACAAAAGTTTAAAGAAGAAAATTACCATCACCCATACTACCTAGAGGTATTATGTGCTTATTTTGGTATTTTGTTAGTGATTAACTGTTAGCATTCTGGGACAATTTCATCCAGGCATAAATGCATATATTTGTGTGTGTGTGCATTATGCTCTCTCCATGTAAATCTATAAGGTATTATTTAAAAAAACTCAGTTGCTCTAGATAGCTTTGTATCCTGAAATCGATACATTTCTCCATATAATTAAATATCATTTTATTTGCTGTAGACTCCTCATTTTCCTCTTGATTATTCAGGTTCATTCCATTTGTTTCCTACTGCAAATTACATTTTTCAAGCATCCTTTACATATATCTGCGTGTGTCTCTCTGATTAAGCCTTTAGTATAAAATCGCAGCAGCTGGGTTACTGGGACAGAAAGTCTGGTCGTTGTAGCCGTCGCAGACACTGACCGCTCGCCGTTCACATGGATCGGGCTAATCTCTTCCTAGACATCAACTCCACCCGGCGCCTCGCTTTGCAGAGGACCAAGCGAGCTTCTTCCGCTTTACAGCTGTGCTCTCACGAGCTCGGCCTCGCGCCTCCTCCAAGCCCCTGAGCACACGCGGAGCACGAGCGGGCAGCGAGGACGCTCACCTGAGGATGAGGACGCAGGCCGCCACCAGCGAGTAGGCCAGCAGCGTGCCGATGGACATCATGTCCACGAGCGCCTTCAGGTCGAACAGGAAGGCCATCCCAGCTACGGCGAGAAAGGGGCCGGTCAGACGCCAGACACACGCGCTTCAGGCCAGACAAACTGCTCATGACACTTCACAGCCCCAGCTGTCCGTCAAGCACAAAATACATCTACCTTAATTATTCAAAAAGTATTTGGCCTGACAAAGAGTGAAAATATAACAGCTTACTGTCCTCTGATAGTTCAGAAAAAAACTGCTAGAAAATACTGGATAGCTTTGAAAAAAAATTTATTAAAAATTCAAACAGAACAGTTTTCATTACAGATTTAAACAGTTTTAATTTCATCCGAATTTTGAGTTGTATCATGCACAAAATAATGAACTTTCCAATCAAATGATGTTTCTGATATACTGAATTCTACTCTGATTGGAGCCATGCATTGCAGGCAGACGGCCTACATCGGGAGAGGCCCCTGTCAACGGTTTTAGCATCAAATCCCAATGTTAAGATACAGAATATACTTGATATAACTGAACAGTTAACTTGCACATGGAAAATTTTTTCTCCACTGAAACATCAAAATAGTAATAACATTAATTTGAATTTGCTATGAGCTCCGGTCTACAATAGCTAGCAGGCAACACAGTACATTTACATCTTGTTCTAGACTGCTCACCAGGTTTTATGCTTCTATGATCTCATTTTATCCTCAATTCAATAATTCTGTGAGACAGGGGAGGTTACTTAAGTGCAGTCTCATGAAATGGTCAGAATTCAACTGTTTTTTTGACCAAAAAACCCCAGCAATTTCATATGGTTTGACCTAATGGAATTATTATCCCTTAGGACTCCTAGGTAGAGGAAAAATTCTGCCTAAAACCACATCACCTTGCTCCTTCTACAATGTCATATTTCTTTAAACACTTACTTCGAAAACTCTTCATTACTGGTATACTTGTATATTTGATTACTAAAATTTCAATACGCTTTGCGAGAATCACACATAGCCAAAATAAGGTAGCCAAAACAGAGGCAGACAATTATCTACACAAGCTCTCTAATATAAGTTAAAAATGAGCAAAATTAGGATGTGGAGGTAAAAAATAACAAAAATATAATTTTAGGGCAGTTTTTATAAAAACCCTTCATTACAATTGTCTTCTTTTAATTATTACTTCCAATATCTTACTGAATATGCTGCCAAATTAAATTCTTTCTGAATGGAGAAACACGATTTTTTTTAAAAATTCTGAATAAAAAATAGACTATTACGAGGCAAGTTTGTTACTTGAAATAATAATAAAAAACTTATGGAGTAAATAAAATGTGTGAATGTGTCATCTCCTGTCAAGAAATATCTATAAACTAACTTTAATATCATAAAGCACTGTTCAGTAATAAAATGGGCTTTAATCATCTCATGCAACCTTTACTTTATGGGGGTGGAAATCTGAGCCCTGAGAAAATAAGTGACTTGTCCTTCCAACATGTGTCTGATAAAGTGCCAAATTAATTGAAAGCTTTTACAAAGCTGAGCAAATACTTTCTGACATTGAAAAAGTTTAACTTCATACATATTAAGCATTTGCACTTTCTAACCTAATTTCTCAACATTATCAATTGGTTTAAATGTTTACTACCAAGATTGTTTATCATTTTATTTACAAAATGTGCTCAAGTCTTTCTCTTGCTTCCTATTACAGTACTTTGAAGGACAACCTTTTGGTCTGCAGAATCACCTTTAAAGTTTCTGCACAGAGTAAGAATCTGGCTGAAGGTATTTTACGTAGATGTTCCAACATACCCAAAGGTGGTGTCTGGATTTTCTGAGAATTATGTAAGTAGTGAAACAGATCCTTAGACAGATTCCTAATGGGGCCTCAGAAGACACAGGATTTAACAGCTCAGAGAACTGTGTGGCCCAGGAAGTGGGGATACCCCTCTATCGAGGGCACGGCTACAAAGACCAAGGACAGGTTATCTTTGACATTTCTAATATTTAATTAAGCACGGGTAAAGTTCAGCTTTCAGAAAGAGCCTATGCCCCTTTAGCAATTTTCAACTTATATCCTAGACAAAATAAAATAAAATACTGAATCATTTTAATATATATGTTAAAAATTAAGTAATTATTCATCAAGGTTTTAGGTGTCAAGAATGTAATTTTATATACAAGTTCATTAATCAGATGTGCAGTGAAGAACAATTACAACCCTCTGCACATTTATTAGGAGGCTGAGGAGTTAAACTAATGAATAAAAAACTCCAAAAGGTCGGTTAAGCGTGAATTTCAGGACACCACCACCACCACGATTTTCCGCTGTAATCTCAGTGCTCAAACCCGAATTTACCGGTGATTTTGTTTTTAACTCACATGCAGCGCAAGCAGACCCTCCTGTTATAAGTTCATGCACGAGCGTAAAACGCTCGAGTCCGATGCTGAAGAAGCCGACATTTATGAAGCTTACCAGAAATGACCCCTGCTGTCAACGTGGCAGCGACCGGTGACTGCCTCTTACTCACTCTGGCAAGAAATCTAAACAGTAAACCATCCCGTGCCATGGCAAACAGGATTCGGGGTAAAGGGAACATAGAGCCCAGAAGACTAGAACAGAAAAATTCATAATCCACATGTGAGTCGTATTATTCTAAAGAGGTAAACAGGTAAAGACTGGACACACTAAGGTGCAGAACCTACGCCCTGCAAATTCAAAACAGAAAACATTCACATAAATCAAAACAGAAAACCACCGTACTTCCTGCTTTGCATCGCTCTGAGTGGAAGCCATCCCCCTTTTCTTATAAAAGTCAACCCTCTCTCACCTGCCACTGCACCCGATGATAGAGTAGCAATTACTGGTGTCTTCGTTTTGGAATTGATTTGAGCTAGACATTTGAAAAGCAACCCATCCTCCGCCATAGCATAGATTACCCGAGGCATAGGAAAAATGGATCCAAGAAGACTGGATAAAAAGCAAACACATGCAGTATGGCAGACACTTTCATGCAAGATTACATTCCAGAACCAAAATATAACAGGTGTATAACACTCAGCATGACAGCAGTGATTATGAATTCATTGCTCAAAAAAAGGCACTATACCGGGGCACTTAAAAATATTTGCCGGCATTTACCATAGTGCTACTTATTAATCTCTTATAGATATCTGCCCGGCAAAATTATTAGACAAAAACAACATTGCAAGTAATTTATGTTTGTCTACAATTATTAAGGAATTAAAACTAATTAAGACATTCAAAAACACCAAAACCAAGCATATCATTAAGACATTTTTAGTGGAAATCACCCAGAAAACATAATTCCTATACTGATAATTAAAGAAGAGATTAAATAATTTTATTTCAAAGGATAACCATCTCATTATTCAGTTGTTATGAATTTTGTATATTTATTTTACCATTACTTTCTCATCTCGCTGCTCTTTGATCAAATTAGTAATCATAAGAAAGCAAAGCAGACAAAGATAAAAATAAATCAACTTACTGTAAATATAAATCATGTAAGTAGTCAAGATTAAAAGTTAGTAACAGTGAAATTTAAGACAAAAATTTTTGCTTAAGATGTTTTGAATTAATTATGTTTAGTGGTTGTACCATTCCATACATGGCTTAGTTGTAAAAACTAATCATTTAAGAGAAAAGAAGTAAAAAAATTTTATTTTTTAAAATCCATCCCATTACATGGGAATCCCAGTGGGTTCCGTGTAATATTTTAGGTAATCTAAGCACCTCTTAAAATATATGTATGTATATATATATATATATAAATAACATTTTTGTAAGCAAATACACATATATGCATATATATTTATATATCATTTTGCAAATGTTTGTATGTATTGTGAGAATTTTGATTTTTACCCATAATAAAAAAAAAAAAAAAAATCCATCTTTTTTATCTTTTAATAAAGTGAGGGTGAGGATGGCCATGGATGAATTTTTCTCAATCCCTTTTAAGATCATGATGGAAAGTTATCTTCACAGTTTGGATTTTTAAAACTAGTTGAAATTATTGAAAATAGACCTCACACTAGCAGATGGCTGCAACACCAAAGTGGATCATTTCTAATTGTTACTTAATATTATCTTTAATAGAAAATAAAAGAGACTTTGAGAAAAAAGAGAGGTTGATGAATTTTATATAAAATAATTTCTTTTTCCAACTGCAGGCTTGAAAAAATTATTTTTACTTTAATTAGAATGAAATATCTTACTCATGATCGTACTTTAACTTGAAATATGAGTAGCTCAAGAAACCTTAAAAATTAGTTCTAATTTCCTTTTTATGGAGATATTACATGAACCCCCATCATTAATTTGAGAATGGTAATTTCTATTTCTAGACCAAGTTGACCCTGATCAGTGCGAAGAGGAAAAGTCCGTTTCACAACAAAAAGGAAATTATATTTAACAATGTCATGGCATATAGACTCAATATTACTTCAAAAGGTAGCAGAAAACATCAAGCCTGCACATAAAGTCTCAGTGTACAGTTCTGCAAGTAACACCAAAGGCAGCAGAGGAATATTCTATCTATAAGCATTCCTCAGTAAAGTACACTGTGTCACAGTAAATGGTCATTTTAAATTATTCAAACGACCTCATCCTAAACGTTTATAATACACGCATCAACGAATGTGTGTGACATACATGTTTATGCATATGCGTGTGTGTGCAAATGCTGTTCATATTTCTACTGAGGCTTGGACCACATTATCTTATTGAAAAACTGACTCAACTGACGGAAGACACTTTCTATCACTGTAGAACTTGACATTGGCAATTCTAGGCAAACTATTCAGAGAATGCCTAATGTCTGTATTTGTTTCTCTTATTAGGATACTTGAAAAACATACAAAAGCAAATCCTTACACATTGACTACACTTTGCAGAAATCCAGAGAACTCCTGCCCGAAGGCAGTGCCACGTACCTTGTTGACAAAGCACAGAGGGAGCCTGCTGCAACAACGTATTTGGCAGGACCCCATCCAACATACTCAAATGCTACAGGGAGGGGGCTCTTTTCATCGAGGAGGTAGTATGGCATCATAAGTGTCAACGCTGCGGAGACCCCAAAGTAGGCCATAAAGCACACGAGCAAAGAGGTCACAATTCCAATAGGTATAGCTTTCTGGGGATTCCGGACTTCTTCCCCTAAGGAAATAAACGCAAAGGATTTGCATGTGTAATAAAGCATTAAAAACTCACCTTAAATTCACAGATACAAGCAGATTCAAAGAAAAAGGATGGAAAAAAAATACACCATGCAGGTAGTAACCAAAAGAGAGTTGGGGTACCTACACCAATATCAGACAAAATAGACTTTGTCAAAAGCAGTTACGAGGAACAAACACGGGCATTATATACACTTATGGGGACAAAGACCACTCAATTGGGAAAGAGTCTCTTCAACAAATGGTGCTGGGAAAACTGGATCTCTATTTGCAAAAAAAAAAAAAGGAGAAAGGAAAAGAAAAAACAAACAAGGAGGAACCCTAGCTCAAACAAAAATCAACTCTGAATGGATCAAAAACCTAAATATAAGAACCAGAACTTAAACTCCCAGAAGAAAACACAGGGAGACATCTTCAGAGCCTTGTATTAGGCAAAGGTTCCTTACAGTTTATACTCAACACACAAGCAATGAAGGGAAAACTATACAGATGGCACCTCATCAAAATTAAAAACTTTTGTGCCCCACAGGACTTTATCATGAAAGTAAAACAACCACTTACACAATGGAAGAAAATATTTGGAAACCACATATCTATTAATGGTTTAATGTCCAGAATATATAAAGAAATCCTTCAACTTAACAACAAAAAGAACCAACAACCCAATTTTAAAAATTGGCAAAGGACTTTGAACAGACATCTCTCCAAAGAATTTGTACGTATACAAATGGCCAAAAAGCATTTGAAAAGATGCCCATCATCATCAGCCATTAGGGATAAGCAAATCAAAACATTAGAATGGCGGCTACTTAAAAAATGGAAAATTACAAGTGTTGGAGATGCAGAGGCACAGGAACACTCACTCATTGCTGGGGCAACGTAAAATGGTGCCGCTGCTTTGGATGACAGCTTGGCGATTCCTCAGGAAGTAGAGTAGAGACCTACATACGACCCAGCAGTCCCACTTGTACACCCAAAGGAACGCAGAGCAGGACGCGAACAGTTTTATTTGCACACTGATGTTTACAGTGACATTATTCATAACTGTCCAAAGATGGAAGCACCCCAAGTGTCCATGAACTGATGAATTAGTAAACAAAACGTGGCATATACATACAGCAGAATATTATTCAGCTTTAAAAAGGAATGAAGTCCTGATACATGCAACCACATGGATGAACCTTGCAGACATCATGTTGAGTGAAATAAGCCAGGCAAAAAAGGACAAATATTGTATGATCTCACTGATATGAAGTAACTATATTAAGCAAACTCATGAAGTCAGGATCTAGAATGTAGACATGTTACCACGACGGGGTGGGGATAGCAAGTGGGAAGTTAAGGCTTAAAATGTAACGGGCTCCTATTTGGAATGGTGGAAATGTTTTGGTAATGGATCGTGGTAATAGTAGAAGACATGGTAAATGTAAGCAACAGCATTAAAATGTGTGTCTAAATGAGGCTAAACGGGTTGTACATATGGTAACAGAATAAAATTTTTAAAAAAGATCCATGGAACTGCACTATACAAACAGCAAACACTTATTTAAACCATGGACTGTAGTTAATGGTAAGAATATAAATATGTGCTTTTATCAATTCTAACAAATGTCCCACCCCAATTTAAGTTGTTAATAATAGGGTGCTATATGGGAATCCTCTATTTTATGCATGATTGTTCTGTAAACCCACAACGTCTCTAATAAAGGAAAAAGTAAAAATAAAACATTACTAGGTAACGTATTTATTTTGTATCAAATTCCTCCTCTCCTCTATGGTAATTCTACTCTGCTATCTCTCTTTCTGTTTTCTTAGGCTGATCCATGTACTCTACATAAAATTTCCTCTCTTCTCTCCTCTCTTTTTATTACATAAAATTCTCGGCGGAGAATAGAAAGCAAGAAGTCCCACAAGTCGATTGCCTGTTTCTAGGAAGGAAAAAAAAAACCATGGTACACCAGCACCATCAAATGTTTAGGGATAGAATAGCAGATTAAGCCATTGGAAATCAATCCATCTGGCTATTACATGGAGGCATGGCATCCTGTAGGCTCTTAAATATGAAGGCTTCAGGAAACTACCCAGTACATCTATTTTTATAGTAAACTCCAGTTTCAAAATAAATATTATTCTTCAGATCCTTCTAATAAGATCTGTCATTTGAAGCACTCCAAGCATGGTCAACTATAAAGCCATGTAATGACATAGACCCAAGGGAAGCACTTACAGAGAGATTCTGACATGGTTGGTTGTATTGGAGAAGGAGAAAAGAACTACCAAAATAAATTTGTCCAAGTAAGGAGACAATTTAAGAGCTAAATCTTCATTTGTTACTCATTGTGGTAGCACTTGCAGATAGACGGCTAAAGACAGTAATTACTACTAACACTTTCAAAATATTTGACAGCTTGCAAAGTATTTTTCATGCCTATTATCTCAGGCGACCTTTCTAACTCCAGTTTCCTACGTAAGGAAACGAAGGCTCAGAGAGTTTCGCCGTTTCTTCTTGTCCTGTTCAGCAGGTGTCCCAGCTGGACGTGGCGCCCCAGCGGCCAGCCATGGGGGCTCGTGCCGCCCCCTCTACCCCGAGCGAGCTCTGCTCTTACCAGTGGTGGCAATGCAGTCGAATCCCACAAAGGCATAAAAGCAGGTTGCGGCACCAGCCAGGGTCCCCGCCAAGCCGTAAGGCATGAAGCCGCCAGCTCCGTAGACGCTCGTCCCGTTTTCAGACGGCGGCTCTCTGAGGGAGAGAGGGACAGACGCGGCGCGGTCACCTTCCTTCGAGCTGCTCCTCCCAGCAGCCCGCTTCAAGCCGCCTTCTCGGGAGGCCGCTGTGCTCTGGGCTCTCTTTAGTTGATGTTTCTAAAGCGGAAACGCGGCCCTTCGAGAGAGCTGGTGCCTCGGAGGGGGCTGCGAGTGCAGACTCCACGCCCAGGGCCGGGTGCCAGGCCACCCTCCTCCCGAGACCCAGCCGTGACTCATGGACCCGAAAGCTGGGCAGACTGCACACCCTGAAGCTCACTAAGAAGACACGCGAAAAGGTGCAACAAAACTCCCTGTGCTTGGTTAACAATACTGACACTGAAGGTGACTATTTTATTGCTAAAAAATTTCCTAAAATCAGAAGTTCATTTTTGCCTCATCAGAAAAACTATAAACATCTATAAAGAAAAAAATGGATGTACATCACTTCATGCACTAGGTAGTTTTGTAATCTTATTTTACATACACACGAGTTTAACATTTAAATAAGTTTTAGGATGAAATCTTTGTAAAGCATATAATTAATAATTTAATTTAATTTTTTGAGACCCATAATTTAATGGGATATGCACTGACAAGTCTGTGTATTCAATCAATACAAGAAAATTACTAAAAGGCTGAAATAATACAGTGAAACCGAGTGGCAGTCTCAAAAGAAGAACGAAAGGATGCAAGACTCAAAAAAACACTCAGAGTGGGAAGGGGATGTGGCTCAAGAGAATTGGCCCCTGCCTACCACATGGGAGGTCCCTGGTTTGGTTCCTGGTGCCTCCTAAAGAAGACAGTGAGCTGGTGCAATGGGCAGGCGCCGCGAGTTGACGCAACAAGATGACGCGACGAGACACACAAAGAGAAGAGCATAATGAGAGACACAAAAAGCAGGGAATGGAGGTGGCTCAAGTGATTAGGCGCCTCCCTCCCAGATCAGAGGTCCCGGGTTCGGTTCTCGGTGCCTCCTAAAGAAACAAGAAAGACGAACAGACACAGCAAGTGCAAACAACGAGGGGGTGGGGAGAAATAAATAAAATAAATCTTAAAAAAAAGACTCAGAGTTACTTAGTGGTGGCAACCTGCTGGGCAAAAGAGGTAAGTTCCTTCCAGTGGTTAGGATCTTCCCTTGCTCTTCCCCTAGACACAGAGCAGAGCTTGAGGCTGGGGCTGGAGCTGCCTGGCTCCGTGGCTGCCCAGCAGCGCGCATACCCTGGGTACGAGCCGTGCAAAGAACCACCCTCAGACAGGTCCCAGAAGCAAACAGTTTGAAAACTACCTTTCCAGAGGAAAACACTCACATACGTTCTTTAAAAGGTAACATAAAACAAAAAGCAGGCACATTTAAAAAAAAAAACTCACAGCAGGAGGGAAAAAGCAAACGCCTTACCTGGCAGATGCTGATATATTTTTGAGAAACTCTTCGCTAATCTTCCAGTTGGCCACGTTTCCTTTCACGAACCCAGCAACCATGACAAAAAGAAGGACCAGGATGTTTATAGCTGTGAAGACCTTATTCACCCAAGCCGACTCTTTTACTCCAAAAGATAGAAGACCTACGGGAAAAGAGAGGGCATGTCAATTTTACCTAAGCTTAGGGAAGGCGATGGCATTGGGAGGTCATTGTATGCCTTGGGGTATTTCTTCACCAGCATTTATAGGACCGAAAACCTGATTTCTCTGACTCTAATTCCCATTCCCTCTCCAAAGCACTCTGCTACAATGCTGACGAAGACGGAACAACTCCAGTACCAAGAATGTTTGTCCACATCATGTCTACATTAACAATAACAGGTGGCTTGAACTTGCTTCCTTGCTTGACACCCCTGCAGCTGTGAAGGCATGACTGTAGACTCTCTTCTAGAAGTGGGATGCTTTCAAATATCCTTAGCTGTATCTGCCAAGGTGCATTCATGACAAAACTTTGTGCTTTCTTCCTTGGTGAAACTTCACTGCCATTCCTGCAAGCCTCCAATCAGCGATATACAATTGAGGTGCCTCGTCCTATTGTCTGGTGCATTCCAGATGCCGTTTACCCAGAAGTACTATTTCTACCACTCCACACAATTTAGACTTCTTCTGAAACACCCCATTCCACGAGATGAATGCCATTCCAGCCAGTGATGAAGTCTACAACGTAGACGTCTCTTACGGCAACGTAAGAGAACCTGGTCTTGGCACCTCTGGCTCCCAAATCAGTAATGACCTATTTTCTCGGGACAACTACTCTGGCTCATCCTGGGGAGAAGCATAACTGGTTTTCTTACCTGCAAGAAGTAGTATGAGACACACGGCGAAAAAGTCTGGGTACTCCGCAAGGCCAGTGTAGTTCATTTTGAAGTATGTCTTGAAAAACTGGCCAATCTGTTTGCCCAGAAGTTCGTCAAAGGTCCCACTCCACGCTCTTGCGACACTCGAGGTACCTGTGCAAGATGTGAGATATTTAGGGACAGCGTTTGCACTCAATTCGCGGGTAGACACAGGACGGAACATTTTAAACACGCACAAATTTCTCTTAATTTTGCAATTATCCAACAGTAATCGAACGTCCTTAGCTGTGGAATCAGACAGCTTTAGCCGCATTAAAGAACGATAACAGGTATTTTTAAAAAGGTCTCAGACCCACTAACAGCTACTTTCAGAGATGAGGCTGAGTCCCAGCACGGCGCCCTGGGGGGTCACTTAGCGATGGGGGCAGGGGGACAGGGCGGCGGCCTCGTCGGGTCTCCCCAGGGAGCCGGGAGGCCGCCCCGGTGGCGGGACTGGACCGTACCTATCACGTAGGACAGAATCAGGTTCCAGCCGGTGACGAAGGCCCACAGCTCTCCCACGGTGACGTACGTGTACAAGTACGCAGACCCCGTCTTGGGGACGCGGGCCCCAAATTCCGCGTAGCAGAGGCCTGCCATGACCGAGGCCAGGGCCGCGACGAGGAAGGAGACCACGATGCTGGGGCCCGAGGCCGCCTTGGCCACCTCGCCCGCAAGCACGTAGACGCCGGCGCCCAGGGTGCTTCCGACCCCCAGGGCGATGAGGTCCATGGTGGACAGGCAGCGGCACAGCTTGGAGTCTTCCAGACTGTCCAGGGCGACGACTTTTCTCCGGATCAGGCATCGGGCAAAAGACAGCGCCACTCTGCAGGGGATCATGCTGAGGAGGCGAGCTGGGAAGAGAAGGGACAGGTCAGGGGCCAGCAGGACCCTTCCCGGTTGGGAGAGCGGGGCAGAAGGAGAGCGGGACTAACCGGCTGCGACTGGCCTAAGTGCACCCATCTGTGGCCCTTCACAAGCAGCTGCAACAGAAGGCTTATTTGGGGGGCAGAGGAGGACTAGGAATCACGGGTGATTAAAACATTTGCCATTTCAGTTCACTTACTACCATTTTGTAAGACATGCCGATTGGAATGTGCCCTATGAGATGGCTAACGTGGGCCTCGACAAACAAGAGGGTGAAGCAACTCGACTTTTAGGGCTTCCCTTTCTCCCTCGTTGCGCTTTCCAGCCACTCATTTATTCCTATATAGGAAAATATTCCTATATTTTCCGGCTTTACCTACGCGCCAGTGATTACTCCACGACTGTGCCAAGAAAGGTGTTTGAGAGATACGGTCCTGGCTTGGCAGCACTTACACTCTCTCTGCTGTCGAGCTGGGGGAGAAGACGTTATCGCTACATATTCCACAACTTTATCAAATACGTGCGAGCGTCTCTGTTCTCACTTTAAATATTTAATGTGGCGCCAACTGCACCTTTTAGAATGAAACATTCTCCAAAAAGCAAGCTTGGATTTCTCTAGAACTGCTATTAAACTATTCTTTAACTATGAATTCGTACTATAATACACACGATATATTATTTGAGATTTCTAAAGAAATAAGTAAATCCAAAGTCCATGCTAAGTATTAGTATACGTCCTTTTTTAAACAGAAGGAATGAGATAAACAGAAAGCACTTTACTGTCTATACAACTTAGCACAGGTTCTAAAACAGAGTTTGGATTTTAATTTCACTTTAGTGACATAAAGAAACATATACACATATTACAGTGAAAAGTCTGAAACAAAAATTACCAAAATTTTAACAGTAACTATATTGGGGTGGTGGTCTTTTACTTCTTTATATCCTAATACGTATTTCACACAGTGTGTATCCTATTGCAAGAAAGCATTTCTAAATGATCTGCAATGATATGTAAAACATGTGCAAAACTATATTTTAAAAAACACCCTTTATATGACTATAGAGACATATAACTCAGCAGACAAGGAAATAACCGAGGAATAAGGAATATAATAGTATGTGTGCCTTATTAGTCAATAAATTAAAGTGCGTTTAAGCATAAAGGTGGTGAAGCCGTGTTTGCCATTGTCCTGCACATTCGTCTGCAGACTTTGACCCTATTCCCTTCAACTTCATATTTATCATCGGTAACCTAAATGCGTGAGGCCATAGCTTAGCTTCTTCTCTGAAGAATTCAAAGCTTTCTATCCCATAAAACAAACCTCCAGAAAATTTTCAAACTTGATCCCTGTAAAACAGAACTATCCTTAGAAATATTTTATTTACAAATAAAAGTAATAAATAGGATACATTTCCTAACTAAATCTAAATGAGCTGTTGCTCCGAAAAGAAAGAGACATTTCCAGAATGTGAGTAATCCAGTTTCACATTAAATCCAGTGCACAAACAGAGCTCATTGGACATTATTCACACCTCACTACGTAAATGCGATTTCTTAATACTGAAAGAAGCTAATTTCAAGAACATAAGGAAAAATCCTAAAGACAAATGAAAATGGTGAAAATAAAGAATTTATATGCCTTCAATATCTTCTACACTACCTACCAGACAGGAAGCCAAGCACGGCACTGCAGGCACCTGTTGAAAATCTGATTTATAAGCTTTGTAAATGCAGATGACATCTCTTCCAAATTCAACACCCATCAGTACTTCTATAAGTCAAATACACATCAATTTGTACCCCTAACTAACCCTATTTCCCCTAATACACATCTGGAAGATAAGGGTGGGAAGTCTTCTGTTTAAACACATTCAAGAAAAAAAAAGCTGAAGTTATGTAAGGTCAATTTTGGGGGACTTGGAAGACAGGGGTATTTACTAAATGCTAACTTTCCCTAATAGTTTAAGAGGTTTTTTAAAATATAGATCTGCACAAAGAACAGGAATTATGGATCACTGTTAATTGAAAACTGATCAGAAAAGAAGCCTTTTGAATTTCAGTAATGATTTAAGATCAGGTATGACTTAAGAAACACAACCGATATACAAAATGAAGCATACTTGTTTGTCATTTAACTAAAAACACTCTCTTGATAAAGTGCTTGTTTAATCTCAACTTTCATGAATAGAAGATACAAATTCTACAACTCTGACAGATTTAAAGAGATGGAATCTGGAAGGAAGCAAGGAATACTAAAAAGTGCTTGATTTAGGGGAAGTGATTGGGTGTACGTGAGCTTTTATTTTTTATCATTTTTTCCCAGTATTGTCACAATGTTATTTGTGAAATTTTTAAAATTTTAGCATAAAAATAAAAAGAGATAAGCAAGCCAACCAACATACAGAACGTTCTTTGGTAATAAATATATATATATATTTTTCGAGGTACCAGGGGCCAGGGATTGAACCCAGGACCTTGTAGGTGGGAAGCTGGAGCTCAACCACGGAGCCACATCATTTGTTTTGCTTATTGCTTGTTTTTTGTTTGTTCAGGAGACACCGGAAACCGAACCCGGGACCTCCCATGTGGGAGGCGGGTGCTTGAGCCACATCTGCTCCCCAATACTTTTAATATTAACAATTTCCAAAACTCAATAAATAAAGTGACTTTCATCTCTTCAATATAAAATTGAATTTAATGTACTCTATAGTATCACACCAAGCGGACCCGTTCACAGAAATGTATAGCTTTAATGAGATAAGATCGGATTTCTACTGCTTCTTTCCTATTGAAGACGGAAAGTTTTTGCCCATTTTACGTGCATTTAGTTTTTCTACATTGCTCTGAGGAAACACAGCAGAGATGCCACTTGTCAGGTATCCATTTGCTTTTAATAGAAAAGCACACGTCACAAACTCTTCTCAGAACTATGTTACTCAACATCCTTTCCAAACAATCTCAACTACGCACGACCTGATAAAATATTGACAGGAGAAAAGGAACTTAAAAATATACTGGGTCAATTTAATGAATCATTATTAAACAAACATTTATTGAGTCCTTGCAGGTGAATCAGAGTTTAACAGATGAACAAAAGAGACAATCCTGTGCTTTGGTAAATGATGTTTTCGCAGTCACACACCGATATACAAAAGAAGAATAGCAACAGGGGAATGAGAAAAAAGAAGCTGCTGCCTAATATTAGGATATGATTTGATATTTACACATCTTTCAAACTTTATAACTTTTCATTTTAAAAAAATTAAAAAGAGTAAGTGCCTTATGTGAAGTGACTCACCACCACCTTATTCTCATTTCTACAGAGTTCTTCCACAGATGGAGAAAGCCCACTGGCACCCGTCCCTCTCACTCAGGCTGTGTCCGCTGCCTCAACAACAAGCGGCCTGGTAACGGGGAGGGGTGCTGAAGGTGACTCCGCTGACCGGGGGGGGGGGGGGCACAGCCTTTCAGTTATTTTTCTGCGTCATCGTCCCCACTGTCAGCTACTGCCCCGTGGCCCACGGTCCGTATCTAACATGAACCCACAGGCAGGTAACAAAGGGCTGTGCATGACCCAGGCAGGGGAGAGGCTCGTGGAAACTCACACCCGTGGCTACGCCTCAGGATATAAAAGCTCTAACGACAATCCCGACCATGCCACAAATGAATCTCACGATACCAGAAAGAGATACAAATCTTCCTTCAGTAAACAATTATGTTACTTATTGGGAAGACAGGACCCTTTCCAACGAGGAGGAAAACCATGCACCGATTAGCTTACATTTAAAAATGCAATTAGCTTGTGCTTTGCGTGTGAAGTCGAGGAGACGAACCCTCAGTTAAACCATGGACTTTAATTCATAGTACAATTATAAAAATGTGCTCTCACCAATTGTAACAAATGTTCCACACCGATGTAAGGTGCTGGTGGTGGGGTGGCGTATGGGAATCCTGTAGTTTATGCATGTATTCTGTAAACCCACAACTTCTCCAATAAAGAGCAAAAAACATCTAGTTAGCTATGTGAGTGCCGCAAGGGATCGCCAATACGCTCTGCAGCAGGAAATCGTAAATGATTTTAAATAAGCCTGATGGTACAGTCACATTTCCCTCCACTTCCCCCAAACCATAAGGATAACACATTTACGACATCTAATTCCTTGATGGGGGCCTCTACTAATTCCTGCCAACAAACTAAATTCCTTCTTTAGCAACTTGGGATTTCCTCCTCTGGAACATCTTCAGTCCAAGTCGTAACCCTGGCCCAGCAGAACACACTTCCTTTTAACTCCCCACAGAAATCTTTCAGAAGCTACTGATTACAGTCAAAGGTCGATCCTGGACTTTCACCTTGGTTCAAAAGGCTAACGTAGCATTGACACAGAAATGAATCCTTCCCCTTCTCTCCTAAGTAAGGGCTGAAATTTCAAACTTAATCCTCTATATCAGTATCACAGGCCCCGACAAATAAATCTCACAGGAGAAAGGCAGTTATAAACAGCTGTGGTGAACGGTGAGGCGGCGATTCCAACAAAACCTCAACAAACTGGCTTGCCGAATCGCACTCCGCTTGGCTGTCCTCGTTTGAGTTGCCAGTTTCACGGTGAGACATCTACACCTTCTGCTTTTGGACTGACTGGGGAAAAAGTAACCACGCCGTTTAGAACTGGGATCTTTGCCCCATTGTTTTTCTTCTCTCCAAACTAGACCTTCTGATTTTGCAATCTCCAAAGCCAACATCAGTTGCATCTCCACAACTTTAAAGTTCTAAAACAGATTTTCAAATTATATTGTATACTAAATTATTTGGTAAAAGGATAAAAGATATGGACATAATACTATGGAATAACTGACTTTTCTCTCTTTATTCTTGTTGGTTTTGAGACATTAACATAATCTCAAAAAATATATATATATATCAAAAGCATAATACAACAACTGTTCAGCCTTGGTTATTTAAAAAAAAAACTTTTGCACTCAAACCTAAAATCTTTATTTTCCCAGAAAAGAAAAACACTTCTATATACATATTTGGTTCAAAACTTAAGTTTTTTCTCATATCAAACATTTTGAACAATTTCTTTCTCCAAAGTTTTGTCCACACAGTTGAATGATAATGCAGAAATAAGTAAAAATTAAAGCCACAACTGCAAGCCATTGCAAAGGCACAATCATGATAGGCAGCAATACCGTTGTATATTTTCTTCCCTTTTTATATCAAATCAGTACTGCCACAACATTAGATTTAAAAGGTGTCATTTCGCAAATTCTGATAGAGAAACCAGAATAGACTTGTATCTTTCCAACAAACAACGGACACAGAACTCTGAAAAGTGTGTAAAGGCAAAGCACGGGAATCCTTTAAACTTTAGTAAATGCAGAAATACAGCAGGGAAGGGCGTACTTAGTTGTCTCATTCAAACAGTGGCAGAACAATGAAAAACAAGTTAGGCCCAACTTTGATTTTCAAGGTTGGGGAAGAGGGAAAGTAAAGACTGAGAGGAGGAACAAAGCCCTCAGTACCCCTGTAACCAGAGCGTCTGCATGGCCAGCTGCCACTTCCACGGCCAGAGGACTCAGTGGTACAGCCGTGGCACCAGCCGGCCTGCGTTCCCACGAGGTCTTTAGCAATCTGTGGCTAATAAATCAACCTGAATGCCAGAGGGTACCACCTGTTCCCTCGCCCGCGGCTACCAAAGAAGGCATCCTGCTAGCACCAGGCACCCTCCACCCTGCCTGGGCTTGCTGCGAGCGCCAGGACACACGCCTCTCTAAGCCACGTGGCACCCGTCACGCACTGCAAGGGCTCCGCGAGTAAAGAGCGCTGACGCCAGGTCTGTCTAGGCCCTTTTACGTATTCTTTCATGAATCTTCACATTATCCCTGTAGGGTCAGGACCACTCATGTTACACATGAGGAAACTGAGGCACAGAAGGGCTAGTCGACATCACCGAGTCGGCATGTGCTGGGACCCAGGACGAAAGGCAGGACGTCTGACCCGGAGCCCTCACCCATTACCCCTGGGCCGCACTCACCTTGCCAGGGAGCCCGCGCTCTGCCCACCGCCCACACCGCCCCCGACGCGTCTGCTTTCCCACCCCCAAGTCAACAGGGGCAGAGATGGACCCCTGACAAGCGCTACATATCAAAGGGCTGGATGTACCCCATTAGATTCTCTTGAAAACTGGACGGATCCAACGACCGAGTCAGCCAGATGACCCCAATGCTCAGCAGACCTGACAGCACGCAGAGGCCAGAGGCCCAGCCGCCAGGAGTGGAGAGGAGGGCGGACGGGGAGCCACAGGTCACCTTCTCCGTCCCCCAGGCCCTGCTGTCCTCCTCTAAGCTGATCCCACCAGATACCCTGCACCTCTCACTCAGGCCATCTGCAGTGGGCTCCGCTCCTCGAAACCGAAGACGTCCCAACGAGGGTTAGGGCAGGACCTTCTCCGCGGCTCCACTCCCGCTTCCAACCCTTCAGACCCTCTGCTGCTGAGAAGCTGCAAGGGTCTCCAGCCATTTCTGATGCCATTTCCTGCTAACTACGCCCCTTTCCAAGAGCAGGCTTGGGACAGAATGACTTAAATTTGTTTAGGTATTTTCTCAATGAGGTGCTTGAAGAACTGAACATGCATTAGGGCTGCCCTTTACATATACCCGCAGATATGTACACTGTCTACCAGAAAGAGGTAGCTTTATGTAAGGCAGAGAGAGCTTTCTACAAAAGACGTACCTAAGTATTTTGGCTTCTATTTTCCCAAAGGCCCACATGTAGAAAGGAGGAAGATCCTATACCTACGAATAGTAAACAGGGCTCTATAGCACTTACTAAAGAGGTTTAGAATAATTTTTTCTCCAATAAATTATATTCATAAGCCAGTAGTACAGCAGTTATTCCCCAATAAAGGGAAGATCCATAAGGAAGCACTGAGAGGCTCATTTTTAATCTACTGTCCACAGAAATGAGATCCAACTCAAGGATGCCAGAGAAATCCAGGTGACATAGCAGAACCCACGCTCCTGTCGACTCTTTCAGCAGCCACTGCTCAGAAGAGTTTCTTTGCTTATTTCTTGGTTAGGAGTTGAATCCAGATTAAAGATGCTAGAAGTATGCTCATGGGCTAGGAGGGACCTTACAGTACAAGAACTCTTTTTGTCTGAGGGCAAAGAACTGAGAAATACTTTAGAGCACTTAGATTTTCTCTAACCAGTCTCTTTCCAAACTATGCTCCTGCACTCCTCTCAATCTACCACACCACCCTCTCCACCCCCCAAAAAAGCTAGCTAATGTAATTAATTATAAGAATCCAAAAACTTTTGTTTCACTTCTGGGCAAAATTCCTTCCATCACACTGGCAGAAAAGGAATTTAACAAAAATTCAAGTTCATTTTCAGTTCAAGAAACTTAGGTGGAGAAAATACTGAGTGTACTATGGTTTATGGTTCTGCCACAATGACCTTTCTTGAAAAACTGTCATTTTTGAAACATATTTTCAAATTTTGAAAAGCATGCTCTGATTTGGTACTTTCAAAAATACTGAAACATTGTATCACCAGAGGTTTTTACCTTAGCATTTTGGCAAATTGTTGAAACACGGCTATTGGTTTAGGGACGGCTGCAAGTTCATATTGGTTTCAAATAAATCTAAATAAGACATTGCTGTTGTGTGCTCAGAGACAGCAGCTAAAAGGTAGCAGTTCCTCATCACCATGACTCAGCGCCTCTAAAATTTAAGTTTAGATTTAAAAAAATAAAAACAACAGGGCTAGGAAATATAAAAACAAATTTACCTTGAATGCTTTCAATCATTTACTTACACTTGGATCTGCTCTATCTCTGGCCAACTCCCCAACAACTCTGACCCTTCAGCCCAGCTCCCAAACCGCCCCTCTGTGAGCTGGCCTCAGCGTACCTGTCGAGCCTTACACTTCGCTATTTCTCACGTAAAATTGTAGTCCCACTGGTCCAGCCACTATCCTAGACCGAGAAGGCGGGGGGAAGCCTAGAATACCTGGCAAGAGAGAGTGAGGAGGGGCCGAGAGGGGACATCTGAGGAGTGCTGGTGAGGAATGGGTTCTCCTTAAGAGCTACAAGTGAAGACCCGAAATTCTTCCCTGAAGAGCCTGGGTCGTGCCACACGCCCTCCACCTCCCTCCTCTGCAGTGAAGGTAAAGCTGCTTGCTTGGCGTGCAGGACAGAAGCACACATGTACAGACCACCTCCACAGAGAATTCACTTGGCTTAACATCAATAGTCCACAATGAATCCCTGGAAACGAGCTCCGCAGACCAGGTCAAGGAAGGGCAGCTGAACGCCAAGAAAAGGGCAGGCACATGTGCACATCAGGGTGGGCACGACGACTGCACTTACAGCAGGGCGCAGCAGAGTCCCCAACAATCTCCCAGTGCCATTTCCTTGGAAGTCTTTTTCATGCTCTTCATTTTAATTAGAAAGTGCCCGTAAATATGCATTTTAGGAATCTTAACATCCCATTTGAAACCCTAGTGGACGCTCCCAGGGGCCCTGGAGGAAATGGCTCCCACTTCACCTCCACTGCAGAATCCCTTTCCGCCCTGACCAGTGGCCGTATCCCAAGGCGACCTGTCAAGGTCTCCTGCTGTGCAGCCCCGTTGCTAGAAGATCTTTCTTTCATGGAGCCCCCCCTAACTCCTACCCATGCGGTCTCATTCTGCCCTAGGAACAAACACAGAGAAGTCTTCCCATTCTCATGACTTGGTATGGCTATCACCTCCAGACTCTGCTCCTCAGATAAATCCACCAACTCAAAGTGAAGAGCTCTAGCATGAAATGCCACGCCCACAAAGGCAGAGCATCCAGGACAGGGTCAAGCCTCAGTCTAGGTGCCTATTATCTCCATGCCTTCTGGGAATCTTCCATGCATGCTGCCCAGGGCTACAGCCGTTCTTTCTGCTCTGCTCTATTCCTCAGCGGCCTCAACACAGCATACACAGACTCTGCTGGAGCCGGCTCCTCCTCCCCTTCTCCTTGGCCTGCCCAGCCTCTCCTTACGCCTCCAAGCCATGTGGGTTTCCTTTAGCTTCCTCAGCACTCCAAGCCTCTTTCTGCCCATGTCAGTTTCTTCTTCCTGGAAAGCTACTCCTTCTCCTCTTTGCTGGCGAGTGCCCAATCATCCTCGATGTTCCCACCAAGCTAAATTAGGCTATCGTGTTACTTGTTCTCACAGCATTTTGTATTTTTGTGTGCTTTTCCTTTATCATAATTATAGTCAACGACTTAGATTAGTATCTATATGTTTTACTCCATTAGGCTGAAAGTTTCTTGAAAGCAGGCTTGTATTTATTCATTTGTTGCATCCCAAGTGCCAAACGCAGTGACTGAAATTTGGACAGGATTGCAGTAAACATTTTTTCAGAAAACAAATGCGTGAATGAATGATTCATACTTGTAGTCAACTAAAGTCCTCAGAAATTTTTTTCTCAAAGTTATCTATATTATATGGTGTCTTCATTTCTTAGGTTTCTTAAAGTAGACACCATGAAATGGGTTGGCTTGAAACAATGGGAATTTATTAGCTTACAGTTTGAGGGCATGAGAATGTCTAAATCACAGCATCATGAAGGCAATGCTTTCTTCCCAAAGACTGGCTCTCGCGATCCCTGGCTCCTCTGCCACATGGCAAGGCACGTGATGGCGTCTGCTTGTCTCTCCCCTCTCTTCTGGGTTCCAGTGATTTCAGCTTCTTGCCACCATCGCTTCTCTCTCTTTTTGTCTGAACTTCATTCTTTTATAAAGGACTCCAGTAAGAGGATTAAGACCCACCCTGGGCCACACCTTAACTGAAGAAGCTCCATCAAACTGTCCTACTTACAATAGGTTTATGCCCATAGGAATGGATTCGCTTTAAGAACATGATTTTCTAGGGAATATACAGTTCCAAACTACTACAGATCGGTTTCCTGGATTCCATTTGTCTCACTGGCTATTTTAAAACCTAAATTCAGGATTTTAAGTTTCATATTATCTAGGATCATTTTGTAATACACGTTCATCAATTAATGTAGTGAGTACCCCAACCATGTTTCTGTCATCTACAATTTTGATAAGCATGTCTTCTATCTTAATGCAAATCAATGGAAAAAAAGTTAGCCTGACAAGAGCTAAGGACAGAGCATCATGGCATGCCACCAAGAATGTCCTTCCCAAGCTGGTATCGATCCATCAAGTCAACCAACTACAAAACCACTTTTCCCTCCTGCTAATCCCAAGGTTATCACAAGGTAAGGTACTAAATGCTTTGCTGAAGTCTTGATGCATTATGTTTCTATCTTCCTAAATCCTCCAGTCTAATAACTGTGTAAAAAGGGTGTACAGCTAGTTAGGCATAACTTGTTCTTGGTGAACTCATGGCACCTTTCGGGGAGAATCCATTTCTTTTCTAAGTACACACCACAAACTGCTGCAGTTTTGCTAGTGAACAATGTCCAGCTTCCCTGATCTATGGTTTCCCAGAATCTATGCTGACCTCTATTTTAAAAACAAGGTAATGTCATCTTCCTTTTTTCTGCCATGTTTCTAACACTCCAGGGAGCCTCCAGGATCACAGAAGTCATTCCACACTCCTGTGTGAAAAACCTCTCAGCATCCCACGCTGTACTTCACCCAGGCCTAGAATGGTGAACTAGTGCAAAGCAGATGGTTCTTTCTCTACCACCGACTCGGGCTTCAGGTTCCTTCTGGGTTATCGGTTCTATCCCTCCAGTCGATGGCCACTCTTCTTGTGAAGACAAAAGCAAAACAGGGGTTTAGTAGCTCTGCCTCCCGGCAGTCATCTACTGCTACCACCCCAGGATCCCCCTATTCTTGTTCACCTTCTGAGTAAATATTTCATAGTCAAATCAAACACTGCTTAGCTATTTTTCACACACCATTCACTCTTTTCTGCCATCTTTTAAATATGAACCCCTCAAATTAACTCCCCCAGCAGCCACAATGGATCCTTCTACTATCTTCCTTTGTTGTTCTTCATTCTCTCTTACATCATAAGGATTTTGACCGTATGTCTTCTTTTCTTTGCAAGCAGTATTACCTTTTAGGGTTACAGTCCCTGCAGCTATAGTTGAATATTTAGAAACTTACTTTTCCAAAACCTAGGGTACATAGATTGAGTCCACTAACTAGTCAAAAGGGAATGTTCTAAGGTATAAGAAAATTATCTCCTTGTCACCAAGAGATGAACATTTTATAAATATTACCAAAAAGCACAGCTTGTGCAAATTCTTTAAACTTCCTAAACTCTCACTACTCAGCCTATTTCATTTATCTTATGTCAACAGAGTCCAAGTTTGTTTAAGAATCTTTCATAGGAAGTTTTCCACAAATCCTGATTGCAGGAATGTTCTTGTTGCAAGCAGCAAAACAAACTTTCATCATCTATGGCTTTAGCACAATTACGTTGCTTAATGCACCTTGAGCCCAGGCTCACACATACCCAATCACTAACCAGGCACACAGAATTCTACCACCGTAATTTAAAGGTAAACAGCTCACTGTCAAATTAAAATCCTGGCAAACAAATCCTTTTGATCATCACCAGCGCCTCCCACATAATTTGTTACTCTGAGAGTTTGCACGCTCAAGTCTTACCTATGTAGCGTCCTTTTTCTAGGACATCTTTCTGTGAGTGTAAAGACAATTTGTTGAGGAATATAAAGAAAATGCAACAAACACTAATAATCACAACCATGGTTTTCTGGCCACTTCCTTGTTTCATATTCTAGAGTTGGTTCGTTTACTTGATTTTTAACTTCTAAATGCTTCCTTTTTTTTTTTTTTTTTTCCAGTTAGAGAAACACTCATAACCAAAATATCCCTCCTAATGAAGCAGATAAACAGCCTAGTACATATAAGATACCTGGTGAAGGACATTACTCAACTTAAAAAGTCAAGGTGAACTTCTCTTGTGGACTGAAAGGATAATTTTAATTGCATTAATGTGGAGAAAACATGGGGAGTTAATGTGAAAAAACGGTTCCATTTTATATTATCACTTTATCTAGAAGCAGGGATAAAGTCGAGCTCTAGTCATCCTTGACTCTTGCCCCTAATCAATAATTTTTGGTAAAGTCTCCACTTCCAAAAGTTAAAGTGCTATCACTATAAACTGTGAGTAAACACAGGGAAACTAATCACGTATGCTAAGAACTGTTTTCCAATGGCATGTTGTGTTTCTCCATATTTTTACCCCTGCTAGAAAAAAATCAGGTGCAGGTGTGAAATTCATAGACTGTAGACATAAATGCATAAACATTACGTCCAATTATTTAATAGCTTCCTGAGGGGTGGGGAAAGGGACCCTTTTCTTTTGCCCTTCCACCAACAGCAACAAGAGAACGATTCTTCTCTTTCTTCCAGGTATCAAACAGAACTTTAAGATGGGCCTCGTGCAAAATTAACCACCGTTCATAGCTCTACTGCGCTCAGGTGGACTCAAGTCGCCATCCACCCCCGTTTAATCACGCGGCCGCCCAGACTTTAAAAGCAGCCGATGGGGAGAAGAGCGTGGGGTTTCACAGGCAGGGAGGTGGGCTTTTAGCCTATCGGCCTCTCCATTTTCTTCCTGGCAGAGTGACAGTGAACAGGGTCACTAAGGGAGCTGTGGGGTCAGTTCTGACAGCGCATGCGAGTGCCCAGTACAGGGCAGGCACACGGTGGGTGCCGAGGGCTGTTGCTAAGTTTGTTATTTTAATAAGAAACAAAGATGTGTCTGGAACTGACATCCTGGAACACCTGAAAGGCTCATTTATAAAAGCCATCTGTTTCTAGATACACAGAAATTAAAATTTAGAATGACCCAGTCCAGTACTCTAATTCTCAATGAAGAAAAGGGAGGCCCAGAGGCAAGGCCTTGCCCAGGCTTGCAGACAGCAAAATCTGTGCCCTCCACGCCGCCACGCCGCTAACACACCGGGATTCTGTCTCCAGTGACACGCGGCTATACCAGGCGCCGAGAAAACCTGCTTACTAATTAGGGGGCCAATGCCACACCACACTCAGTGGTTCTCCAATCCACGGAGATACCCGGTGAAGGGCATTATTCAACCTAAAAAGTCAAGGTGAACTTCTCTCAGGGACTGAAAGGATAACTTTAATTGCCTTAATGTGCAGAAAATATGGAGAATTAATGAGGAAAAGGGTTCCATTTTAGATTATAACTTTATGTAGACACAGGGATTCCTGGGAGCCCCGGGAAACCAAAAAGAGCCGGCGCCTTCCTTCTCTGCTCCTACCACACCTCTCTCCCCCAAGAGATGTTCATACAAACCAGCCTCTCCCCTCTCATCTGAATGTCAGAAGCAGAGGCACTCAAAGGAGAAAAAGAAATCCAGTGGGAAATTTCAACTTACCTCCCTCCGTGATGATAGGTTAAATATGCAAAGAGTTAACAAAGCTACAGATGATTTCAGCAGCACAATAACTTGACTTAGTTCACGGATAACAATAATCAGACTCGACAATATGTTAGTCACTGTTGTAGGGACTAGTTACAGAGCAGTGAACAAAAAGTCCTTACCCTCACGGGGCTTACACCCTACACATTGGCAGACAAATAATAAACAAATGCACATATAAATACACAGTACTAACATATGCAGAACTCTGCAACTAGCACTGAGAAAATCCAAGCACAATTTTTAAGTCCACATGAACATATACAAAAACTGATATAATTTTAGTCCATGAAGAAAATCTCAACACTTTCAAAGGATACCATACCATACACATCTGATACAATGCACACCGGTTAGTCAGAGCAAACACAATTCCATTTTTGTCCTTTATTAGAGAAGTTGTGGGTTTACAGAACTCATGCACAAAATACAGGATTCCCATCCACCACCCACCACCAACACCTTGCATGGGTGTGGAACATTTGTTGCAATTGATGAGAGCACATTGTAATAACGGCACTATTACTTGTCCATAGTGGAACTTGGGGTTCACTGCTTGTGTAGTGTAGTTCCATGAAATTTTCAGAGCATTTTCTTCTGTTACCGTATATACAGTCTAACATTACCCCTCGTAACCATGTGCAGAAACACCTTTCAGCGCTGTTAATTGCACTCACAGTGTTGTGCTACCTTCACCACCTGCATTGCCAAAACGTTTCCATCATTCCAAATAGGAACTCTGTCCAATAAAAAAATGTTTTTAATTAGAAAAGTTGTGCGCTTACAAAACAATCCTGCATAACATACAGGACTCCCACGCATCGCCCCAGCACACTGCACTGTTGGTGGAACGTACGTAACAAGTGAAGAAAGAACATGAGAATACTTCTGCTACCTAGAGTCATAAACCACCCTACCAAGCCCAGGTTAGTACTGCGCATTCGCCATCGCCATGGGCGGACACCCTCACATCGGTGCTGTTAGCCACAGCCCGTCTCCCACCACAGGGCTCTCTGTTACATGGTCCCTGCCTTGTACCTTCCATCCAAAGTGCCCACTCAATGGCTCTCAGTTTGATCACAGAGTTGTGCTGTCATCACCTCAGTTGACTTTATAACGTTCTCATTACTCCAAAAGGAAAATTCCTATACTCCCTTATACCCCCCTATTACTGCCCCTTAGCACTGATATAGTGCTTATTTTTGCCATTGATGCAAGGATATTAAAATATTACCACTAACTATAGAACCTAAGTTTTACATTCATTGTATTTTCCCCATGCATCACTACATTCTCACCACCTCGTAATAGTGATGCACATTTGTTCTAGTTCACAGAAGAACATTCCTGTATTTGTACTATTAGCCCCAATCCTCATTCACCACCAGGTTCACTATGTTATACAGCCCCTAGGTTATTCTCCAGCTTTCTTTCAGTTGACATTTACATCCCTAGACTACTCCTTTCTGCCACAATCACATTTATTAACCAGCAGTGTTAGTTATACTCACTATAATGTGTTTCCATCAACTCCATTCATCTCCACACATTTACAATCTACCTTATTAAACATTCTGCATACATTCAGCATCAGCTCCCCTTTCTCAACCCTCATCCTATCTCCTAGTAACCTCTACTCTAGAGTTGCCCTCCATGAGTTTACTCATTAAATTCGGTTTGTATTAGTGACACCATACAATATTTGTCCATTTGCATCTAGCTTTTTTCACTCAACATCATGTCCACAAGGTTCATCCATGTTGTCACATGCATCCCAAGTTTATTTCTTCTTACAGCTGAATAGCATTCCATCACATTTTGTTTATCCAAATTGGCTATCAGTTGATAGATAATGCGTTGGTGCTATCTTTTAGCAATTATGAATAATGCCGCTATAAACATCAGTGTGCAAATGTCTGTTCACGTCCCTGCTTTCAGTTCTTTCGAATATATTCCTAGTAGTGGGATTGCCGAATCATACAGCAGTTCTATATTTATATTTAGCTTTCAGAGGAAATGCAAAACTGTCTTCCATACAGGCTGCACCATTCTACATTCCCACCAACAGTGAAGGAGTGTTCCTATTTCTCCACATCCTCTCCAGCACTTTTAGTTTTCTGTTTTTTGTTGTTGTTTTTTTAACAATGGCTATTCTATAAGGTATGAAGTGGTTTTACATTGTGGTTTTGATTTGCATTTCCCTAATAGCTCATAATATTGAACATCTATTCATGTGCAATTTGGCGATTTGTATTTCTTCTTTGGAAAAATTTATACACAGAGTGCCTTCTCATTTTATATCTGGATATATTTTCCATCTATTTTCCTAGTGGTTGCCAAAAGGTTAAAATTTGACTTCCTAAATACTTAAGTTATATTTGGTTTGATGTCAACTTAATTCATTCGCATTTTAGCACCTGTAGTAAGAAGTGGAGTTACATACCAAAACATACAATATAATAATACTGGCATTGATAATTACCCAAATGGTTATCTTTGCCTCAGGTCTTTATTTCTTTATGCTGCTTTGAATCACTGTCTAGTGCCCTTTTGTTTCAGTATGAAGAACTTCCTTTAGCATTGCTTGTAGGGCAGGTCTAGTGGTGATGAAATCCCTCAGCTTTTGCTCATCTGAGAATGTCTTAATCTTTCCCTCATTTTTGAAAGATAGTCTCACTGGATATAAAATTCTTGGCTGGCAATTTTTTTTCTTTAGGACTTTAAGTAGTTCAACCCACTGCCTTCTTGCCTCCATAGTTTCTGATGAGAAACTGGCACTCAATCTTATTGAGATTCCCTTATATGTAACACATTGCTTTTCCTTTGCAGCTTTCAGAACTCCTTGTCTTTTGCATTTGATAGTGTCCACTCAGTGGCTCTCTATATATGATGGGGTGTATTTTTCTTTATATTTATCATGTTTGGTGTTCTCTGAGTTTCTTAGATGTTCATATTCATAACATATCTTAGATATTCATATTGCTAAATTGGGGAAGTTCTCTGTCATTCTTTCTTTGATGATTCCTTTCTCTTTTTCTTTTCCTTCTGGGACTCCCATAATGCATATATTATGTGCTTGATGGTGTCCCATAGCTGTCTTAGGCTATTTTAGCTTTTAATATTTCTTTTTTCTTTCTGCTGCTCAGCCTGACTCATTTCAAGTATTTTGTCTTCAAGACCACTGATTCTTTCTTCTGCATCTCCAATCTGTTCTTGACACCCTGCTGGGCAAATTTCATTTCAGTTATTATGGTGTGCAACTCCAGTAACTGGTTCCTTTTTAAAATTTCCATTTCTTTACTAAGACTCTTATATTGCTCCTTAATTGTTTTCTAGATATCCTGTAGTTCTTTCTCTGTATTTTCCTTAATCTCCTTCAGCATTTTTAAGATCATTTTTTAAAGGCTTGTTTAGTATATCCACATTCTCTTCTTCTTCATTGTCTCACACAGCTTTTGCATGGAGAGACACTTCTGGGAATAGCGTCACCCCAGGAGGACTTTCCCAAGTCATTCTTTTCCAGCCAAAACAGGGCCAGGAACCCATGAAGGGGACATAGACCAGTTCCAAAGTGCCCTGTCGAGTGGTCAGGAAAGATACCAAAAACTTCCCTGATGGCTCCCCAAAGCTGAAGTTTCCTGGCCTGCCCAGCAAAGGGAACCCTTCAGCTAACTGTCCCCTGCAATGCTGAAGAAGAGCTGCATCGTGACATCTCCACCACCTCTGCTCCTGTCTGAGGAGGGCTGAAACAATGGCTGCCACTGCCTTTGTATGGAATGGATTGAAACAAAATGGCTGTCTTCAGAGCTGAGACCCAGCAATACAAATTCACTAATCAAATGTCACGATCAGCGCACACCTATGTTCTTGCGGAAGAGGATTTTTATGTCCCTTTCTGTCAGCAGCAGCCAGCCAGGGATTAGATCTCACAGCAACCTGCTGCAAAAGCCAGTAGCTGCTGTGCTGAGAGAGCAATGTACAGTTCTTTACCCTAATTTATCAGCCTCTTTCTCCCGCTCTTCCCTGGATGCTGTAGAGTATGCTTCTGGCCTCTGGAGTTTCCAAATAGTTGTTTCAAACAGTTCCCACCTGTTTAATCCTTGTTTTCATGGAAGGACTGAATCCTCGAGCTCCCTACTCCACCATCATCCCTGGAAGTCAGAAATCCATATTTTTTCTTTTTAATTTTAAACTTATTTATTTTGAAATACTTTCAAACATACAGGACTATACATAAAAACTATACAATTCCCACACAGAGAGCTCCATCATATTCCTATGCCCCCAGACACCCAGATCCATTAATTTTAAAATTTTGCCACATTTGTCATATCATTCTATCTATCCAATCTATCAGCCCCTCTCTTTCTGTCTGTCTGTCTTCTTATCAATCCATTTTCTGAACACTTGAGTGTAGGCTGTATACATAATACTCCTTGAACACTTAATACTGCCATATACATTTCCTAAGAACAAAGATATTCACTTACGTTTCCACCTTAAATGCAGTTACCAAGTTCAAGAATTAACATTCATATAAAGCTTAAATCTATATTCCAAGTTCTCATATGTCCAAATAATGTCCTTCTGAGCCTTCTCCACTGGCCCCCACTTGTTAGAGTCCATCCAGGACCATTGTTTTAGTTTCCCAGGCTGCTTAAGCAAATACCATGATATGGCTCAGCTTAAACAATGGGAATTTTTTCACTCACAGTTTTGAGGCCGGGAAAATGTCTAATCAAGGCATCATCAAAGCGAAGCTTTCTCCCAAAGACGGTGGCATTCTGGGGCTGGCTGCTAGTGATCCTTCACTCCTATGCCACATGGCAAGGCACATGGGATGTCTCCTGGCCTCTTCCTTCTCTTCTGGGTTCCTTAGCCTTCTCTTCTGTGTATGAATTTCATTCTCTTATACAGGACTGCAGTATTAAGACCCATCCTGATGGAGGTGAGTCATACCTTATGCAGCAGTTTGGCAGTTTGATGTAATTATGAATTCCAAAAATAGATATTGGATCATGCTTGTAAACTGGTCTGCTAATCTGGGCATGATTAAGTTATGATTAGGGTGTTAACTGGGCCACATCAGTAGGGTGTTGAGCCCCACCCCTTTGTGGGTGAGGAATCAAATATAAAAGGCATGGCAAGAACAGAGTTGAAGCAGTTTAGAGGAGAAGTTTTGATGTTGGAGTTCTGGTGAGGAAGGAGAGAAGGCCCCAGGATAGAAACGAGCCATTTGCCTGAGAGTTCACAGCTGGCCTTGTGGAGAGAGGCAAAGCCTAGGGAGCCTCATAGTCTACAGCTGACCTTGTGGAAGAAACAGGGGAGCTAAGCCTGGAAAAACGCAACCCCGGGAAGAGAGGAACCCAAGAAGCCTGAACCCTGGCAAATGTCGGCAGCTGTCTTGCTGCAACATGTGGCAACGGACTTTGGTGAGGGAAGAAACTTACGCTTTATGGCCTGGTAACTGTGGACTTCTAGCACAAATAAATACCCTTTATAAAAAGACCAACCGATTTCTGGTATTTTGCATCAGCACCCCTTTGCTGACTAATACACCTTATCTGAAGTAGTCTCATCAAAAAGTCCTGCTTACAATGGGTTCACACACACAGAAATGGATTAACTTTAAGAACGTTTTTCTGGACTATATATAGCTTCAATCATGTATTTTTCAATTGTCATTGTCTCTTTAGTTGCTCTTTTTTTCATTGTGGAAATATGTATACACATAAACTTTCAACCACTCCGAGGCATACCATTCAGTGGGATAAACACATTCACTATGTTGCAGTACACTCACCACTCCATTATTAAAACTTTCCCATCTTCACAAATAGAAACCCTACACCCATTTTGTATTAACTCTCCATTCCCCTTGTCCCCTGCCCCTGGCAATGTCTTCTAAATTCTGTCTACCTATGAGCTTGCATATTCTCCAATATTTTCATTGCAGTTACTATGGAGCTTAAAATTTAACACCCTAAATCTATAACAATCTCATTTGCTTTGATACCAACTTAACTTTAATAATATACACAAACTATGTCCCTATACACCCCAGTCCCCCCATATTTATGTAGCTGTCACAAATTACATGTTTATACATTTTAAGTCCAAAACCACTGATGTTCATTACAAGTTATGCTCTTGCTTTTTAGATCCTCTAGGAAATAAAAAGTGGAGTTACAATCCAAAAATACAACAGTCCTGGCACTACATTTACCCCTGTCATTACCCTTACGAGAGATCTTTATTTCTTCATGTGGCTACAGTCTATTGTCTAGTGTCCTTTCCTTTCCACCTTTAGAGCTCCCTTTAGCATTTCTTACAGGCTCATCTAGTAGTAACAGACTACCTCAGCTTTTGCTTAACTGGGAATGTTCTAATCTCTCCTCATTTTTGAAAGACAGATTTGCCAGATACAGATTTCTTGGCTTGCAGATATTTTGCTTTTGGCACTTTAAATATGTCTTTCCATTGCCTTCTTGCCTCCATGGTTTCCAATGAGATATCAGCACTTAATCTTATTGAGACTCCACTGTACATGACATGTTGCTTCTCTCTTGTGGTTTTCAGAATTCTCTATCTTTGGTATACCTTTTGCTTAATCATAATGTGGCACAGTGTGTGCCTATTTGGGTTTGTCCTGTTTGGAGTTTGCTGACCATCTTGCATGTGTATATTCATGTCTTTCATTAAATTTGGAGAGTTTTCATCCATTTTTTCTTTGAATATTCTCTCTGCCCCTTTCTTTCTTTTTCTGGGACTCCCACAGTGTATATATATTGGCATGCTTGATGGCATTCCACAGGCTTCCCATGCTCTGTTCGCTTTTCTTCATTATTTCTTTCTTCTGCTCCTCAGACTAGACAATTTCAACTGTCTTATCCTCAATTTCACTGATTCTTTCTTCTGCCAGCTCCAATTTACTGTTGAACCTCTCTAGGGAATTTTTCATTTCTGATTAGTTCCTTTTCATAATGTCCATTTAGCTACTGATATTCCCTGTGTTCCTCTATCACTTCCCTGATTTCCTTTAGTTCTTTGCCCATGTTTTCCCTTAGCTATTTGAGCTTATTTAGAATCATTTCTTTTTAAGTCTTTCTCTGGAATGTCCAAGGTCAGATCCTCCTCATTGATGGTTTCTAATACTTTAATCTTTTCCTTTGCCTGGGCCATCACTTCCTGTTCCATTGTATGCTTTTTAATCTTTTGCTGAAAAATGGACATTTTGATATTTTAATGTGTTGTTGCTGGAATTAAGACCCTGAAGTGTCTGTTTCTTAAGTTGTTTCTAGCAAGTGCTACGACAGAACTTTTCTTGCATGCCAGAAACAAACGACAACAAAAAGGGAATAAAAGCAAATACTTTTCCCAGTCCTTGAAGACTGACCTGTGCCAAAGCTCTCATTCTATACAGTAAGTTTAGCCCTGCCCTGATTCTTTTTGCATATGTGTCTTGTCTGGGGTGTGCATATGTGGTCTGGGAATTCCCCCGTCACGAATGTCGCCCTCCCTGGGAAACAGCTGCCTCATGGTTCTGGGCACTGCACTATATCCTACAGCCACCAGTCCATGGTCCTGGGCAGCCATGATCTGACCGCTGTCCCACAGCGGTCTGTAGGGGAGCTCTGTGAGCTGCCTTCCATACACAGAACAAGGACGGTACTGCAGGCCACCAGCAGCCAGACTGGGAAAAACACACATACTCCCAGTGGGCACATGAGGGCTGCCCTGCTCCCTCTGGAACCAGGACCAGGGGTCTGCACTGGCAGCATGGCTAGCTTCAGACCAAGCTGGTAGGGGTGGGTGCAGGTCCCAGGTAGGGTGCCACAAGATCCTACTGCTTTTATGTAGCCTTTTCCTTGATTCAGCACTTGCCTGTTACTGCAGTCCTCTAACTGTCTTCTGGAGATTTGAGAAAGATGTTTCTGCCAGTTCTTGCTGGTTGTTCAAAACTTCTGTTGGGGGATGGAGCCCTGAAGTGCCACACTCACCATCTGGATTAGGGTTGGCCACAAATCCATTTTTAAAACCCAAACACGTGAACGTTTATGAGCATACTGAAAAAAATTCAAACTAACTTTATAGCTTTCATAGAATTGTAGGTTTTGAAAAATTCTTCCAAGTTTTTAAATATTCCACTTTTATGCAAAAAAAACCCACATAAGCCACTCTAGCATAAATGCGCTGCATTTTTAGACATTCATTCCACAACTAGTTCATTCTAGTTTGTTTTAATACTGTTCACTATAAAAAATTATGCTATATTGAAAACTTAAATCCCTTTCGCCGATCTTCATTTCTACTTGTATTTCCAAAAAGTCCTTTACATTTGTTAGGATTCATTTCAGCTGTCAGTGAGAGAAAATTCCCAAGAGAAGTGTCTTGAATCAGAAGCTTATGTATCTGTCATGTAAAGTAAGTCTGGAACCCTGAGCTCCACGGCATAAGGACACGGCAGGCTCTGCAGCCTGTTTCCCTGGCACTCACCTCATGGCACAAGGAGCTATTCAATTCCGGCCCTCATATCTGCATTCCAACCAGAGGAAAGTAGGAAAGGGTGAAGAACAGAACCTCTTTTTAAAGGATACTTCCTAGAAATCACAAAGGACCCTTTCCCTTACTTGATACTAGCGAGAATTAGCCCAGTGGTCGAGTAGCTCAAGGGAGACTGGGAGCCTAGTCTTTAAGCCAGGAGGTCACATACATGCCCAGCAGAAAACCGTGAGAGAGACAGGGAGGACATAGTCTCCTATTGCCCCACCTGAGAAGACAGGGTGAAGCACAGGGAGAATCCCTGCTCGGCCCCGTGCCAGGGTGGTCGGCAGACAGCCCTGCTTCTCCCTCTCGCCTGGGGGCTGGGCCGTGGCAGCCACGAAATTCTGCAACCTCAGCTCACAGCAGAAGCGCTTTCCAAATACAGGTTCCCCACGCCCGGCCACTCAGCAACATTTCCCCCAGGAAGCTGCCCGACTGCAAACTTCTTTTAAACGGGGCAACAGGCATTAAGAAACTGGCCTTTCCTTCTGGGTTTGATTTCTTCCTTTTACGAACTGGCCGACTGCTAGGCACGCTCCTGGGCAGGGACACAGGCTTTCCCCACGGCTTACCTCCTGGGCTTTCCGGCAAAGCCAGGCGATCCCAGCAGCCCACGCTAACGAGACACTGGCTGCCAGGAAGCTGGAAGGAGGTCGCAGCAGCCCAGGGTGCGCCCCCCGCCCACCGGCTCCACTCAGGAGTCACGGGCAGGCCTGCAGAGGCACTCAATGATGGCAGGCTGCGACGAGGGTGGGTAAGAGAGGGGCACTGCCTTAGTGAAATCGCCTAACCAAGAAGTTTCCACAAACCAGCAAGACAGAAAGAGCGTGCCTAGAATCAAGGAGCTATCAGGGTCCTGCCAAACCAAGCTGATGCAAATTCCTGCAATCCTACAGCACTCTGCCCTTGCCATCCATCACAAAGAACAAACAGACCATTTACAAGCCTTTTGTGGGTGGAAAGAGCACAGCTCAAAGTCCTCCAAACACTGCCCAAACTCTACCAGGGCTTCCCTCCATTTTTCTGAAATATTTGTTTTTAGTTTCCTCTATCAAAAGACATAATTTAATATTTTAAATATATGTTTCCTAGAAGACAACAATCCTACCAAGACCCAAGGACTAAAGTAAAGACTATAAGAAAAAATGTATTTACCTTGCACATACTAGCCTAATCAATAGGATCAACAAATCAGAGGAGGAAACTGCCATTACAGCACTGTGTGCTTTTCTTTCAAAACCAAATCACATCTAAAAAATGCTAAGCCTGAAAGAGGTTTGCAAAAGGTAACTTCAGTAACATATCTCTTGGCTCTAAGTTTAAGATTTAAATAACTTGAACACATGTGACAGAACTGATTTGCTTTTAAGATACTTAAAAAATTGTATGCAGCAATTCTGTGGTCACAAATCGATCCTGGCGTATAAAATGAATCAATGTACTATTCTGTTTAAAAACTCATCTTCCTTCTCGAAGACTTAGAATTTTGCAAATATGAGAATACTAACACTACTGCTCGTGGGGGGTTATAACATGCCCCGTTACCTCAGTCTGAAGCTTCAGCCGGCACCACTCTCACTGCTGCAGCCCCAGCTCGCCTCCCAGCCACTCCTTCTCAGGACCTCCTGTTACTCCTCGTTGCAATTCAAATACCTCGTTGCCAAGCAAAATACAAATGCCCAGCACTCCATGTTCAACTGTGACCCTGCTCTATTTCTAGCTTTATCTCCCTTAGGGCTAAATGAGTCAGTACAAGTAATTAAAACAGTGGCTGGTACATAACAGGCATTTAATAAATGTAGCTATGATTATAATTATTCCCCCCACTTCCTCCTTTCCCTTCTCCAATTCCCCTACATTCCACCTTCCTTCAGCCAAACAGAATTCTGTGCTGTTCTGACAGCTCCAGCACTTTCAGCGTCCTTGGCTCAGGCTGCCCTCCCTAGGGAATGTCTTCTTAACCTCATCTCTACTCACACACACCCTATTACCCCTCTGCCACAGCCCCTCTCGAATCTCATCTTCTCTTTGAAACTGCCTGGCCCCTCAACTGGCAGCGCTCCCCCGCTCCTGTGGGAGCCCACCATGCCCTGCCCGGCCCTCCCTGCGTGGCACTCATCACCCGGGCCCTGAACTGGGCTCCGCGCGAATCAGGCTGATCATCTCACGGATAAAGCAGCTAGAGGGAAGAAACTGTGCCCCGCCGGGACTGACCACAACACCCTCTGAATTGAAAAGTATACTGAAATATTGTTTAATTTTTGGAATTGAAAGTAATCATTTTGTTGAAAAACAGTAATAAAATTGTGTATTTAAGAATTAAGTGAATATATTTTATTATAACCAAAAATACATTCTCATGAATCTTTAGGCTTGAGATGACTCTGCTTTGAAATATATTTTGACAGAACTTTTACCACAATAGGAAATTTTCTACCTTTGATGATTCATACCTAAAACACATTTGCTATTTTTTTACACGTAACCTATGTTTTAAGATTTGAAACATATCTGTCACTTATCAAAGTCTCAAAATGCCCTGTATTCGAAAATAAATAGCAAACAAAACTAAGAATAATCTAATTTTAATACATGTGTTTCCCTATGACAGTCACTAAGAATTCCCTCTTACAGAAAACTCTTTCTCTTCAAATTCACTGTTGGAGAATAAGATTTGTCACACCATCAAGTGTTCTACTGGTGGACAGGAATGCTGACTGGATCCCCAGGTCCACAGGGGAGGAGGCAGTGCTCCTCCTGGATCTTCTGGGATGCTTTCCGGAGCGATCTGAAAGAGTCGGCTTGGTAAACTGAGTATGACTTTTGGGAACCTGGAGAAACTAGCCTCTGCTTCAAATGCGTGATCTTTTTATTTTATTTTTTTCCCTTTACCTCTTTTTTTAAAATGCATTTTTAAAAACTAATTTTAAAAGATACTTTAGATTACATAAATGTTACATAATATAAAGGATTCCCATATACCCCACTCCCTCCCCCTCCCACGCTTTCCCACATCAACAACATTCCTCATTAGTGAGGTACGTTTGTTACAAATCATGAGCACATACTGGAGCATTGCACTAACCATGGCCTACAGTTCACACGTAGTTTACACTCTGTCCCGCACAATTTTCTAAGTTATGACAAAATATATAATGGCCTGTATCTGTCATTGCAACGTCATGTAGGACAAATCCCATATCCTGAAAATTACCCCTATTCTTCCCTCTCCCTCCCCTCAGAGCCTCTGGAGGCCACTGCCTCCACCTCAGGGATAAAAGTTCTTCTACTGCTAGAATCACAGTGAGTCTAAGCACCTATGCACATACGTGATCTTGAAGGAAACGAAGGGGCAGGATGGAGAGCAAGGACCCTGAGAGAAGTCGTCTGAGTGGTCTGAGGAGAGGACAGGGAGGCACGTGGCAACAGGAGTCCAGCTCCCCCCTGCAAGGCCTGCAGAGCCTCGGTGGGGGCTGACGGGCCGGTGCAGGGCGGCAAGGCTGGCACTCAGCAACCTGAAACGGGCAGCCTCCGGAGAAGAGCAAATGACCAGGAAAGAAACACACTCCTCCAAACACTGCTTAACAGCTGTCAGTCCTCACTGTAAAATTTAGGAAGGGTGCTGGTAAGTTCCTGGAATCAGACATGCTCATAAAATGTACACAAATATTCTACCACCATTAGGACTCTTATTTCTGATGTTACTACTGAGAGCTAACATCAAGGACGTACAAGGCTTCAGGAGCTAGGCTAAGTGCATTACACAGATGGCCCCGACTAAAGAACCCAACAAACCTAGGAGGTAGGTGCCATTACTGCCTCTGCTTTACAGATGAGAAAACCAGAGCTTAGAGAGATTAAGAAACAGCTAGACATACCAAAGTCAGGACACAGAGGAGTCTGCTGATTCTACCCAATAGAGCATAAAATGGGCCTGAGCCTGCTAGAAGCAATGTAATGGTGGCGTATAATTTAAAAAACAAAACAAACTCTTTTTTTGGCTAATGGTCCTGTTTTGCAGTCACTGACACTTCTTACTAGAGATAAGCGTGAAGTTTACATTTCCTCAGGACTCAAAGTTTTCCGATGAGCTCTGGGTACAGGAGACAGAACATCTCTTGAGTAAAGCGTTAGCTGCACATCGCAGAGAGCGAAGCACAGGCAGTCCTCTGCCAATAAACAGTCCAGCTGGGAGGTGCACATTCTAAACTGAGATGAAATACTATCCCGTGTGCCTTAAGGAAAGAAACTTGTGGCCACAGCTCGGTCAAAAGCCAACGTTAACTAATGATGACATCACCGAGCTAAGTACAGCATGCTGAAGAGAAACTCGGAATCGATGAATTGATGGAGTTGCAGGATATTGTTTCCTTTAGTTTGGGATGTCGGGTAAAAAGAAAAAAAAAAAGGAATAAATATTTGAGAGTATCATCCAGGGAGAAAAAAGGCAATTCAAAGGGATTCCACCTTTAAGCAGAGCCATGCTACCTGACAGAGAGATGAAAATAACTAGGGCCAATCACCGCACTTCTGCTATGTGCTAGATTATTGAAATGCCAATTTATTTAATCCTCGCCACCACTTCAGGAGAAACACTGTCCCATTTTCGGAAGAAACGGAGGCTCGGAGATGTTAAAAAGCTTGCTCAAAACAACAGAGCTAGATTCAAACCTAAGGCCTGTCTGTGTAGCCCCAAACTCTATGCCCTCTCTTCTGTGCCATATCACCTAGAACAAAGAGAAGACAGAAGTCCAGCTGTCCCGGGCTCTCAAAGGCCCATCTAGCAAGCAGCAGACGACAGATAATTTGCAGGTCATCACCAAGTTGTTACCAAAAATATACTTGGGAGACTTCAGAATTGTAAAACCTTATCTCCAATAGCTTTTAACCTTTCAAATTCATGAAACACTACTATCTTAAGACTGAAAACCTAATAGTTACTAGAATATAACAGTGGAGAAAATCAATTTTTAAGGTCCAAGAAAAATCATTTAATAAACAACATGGCCTACATGAAAAAGTCTAACAGATTCTCTTTGGGGTGCTGGGAAGTTTTGGTAATGTACAGTGGTGATGGAAACACAATATTATGACCTTACTAACACCACTGAATTATATATCTGAATGTTGTTGAAAGGGGAAATTCTAGGTGGTATGTATGTGGACAGAAAAAACAATTTAAAACAAAACCCTTGGCTTGTACAATGGAAACAGTGAACTACAATGTAAACTCTGGACTATAGCTAATGGTACATTATTAGAATATGCTCTCATCAGTTGTAACAAGGTACCACACTAATGTAAACTGCTAAAAATGGGGGTGGGTTTGGGAACTCTGTATTGTGTGCATGATCTTTCTAAAAATCTACAACTTCTCTAATTAAAAACAATAATTCCTCATTTTCCCAATGATCTAATGTAAGAAGCCTTTATACAATAAGAAGCTAAAGACTTTTATTGCTTTTACTGAAACCTACCATTTTCTAAAACACTGGGTATTTTCTAATTAATCTAGCTCATTCCTTGTCCATCTCTTGGGTTCTCGAATATCTAATATTTTCAATTCTCTCCATATTTCTGGATTCAAAACTCTTATTTTAGAACAAATAAAGACTTTTGGCTTTGCAAATCACCTTTTCTGTGTTTTCACTTTTCTTAGATTTTATTTCAAATTACCTCTGATAACATCAGGGACCTTTCTCTTCTATTACCAAAAGATGTTCTGGGACCTCATTTTGTGTCTGGAAAGAAATTGGTATAATTAATTTAAAGTCAACAATATTTTAATACACAGAAGGAATGTATATTTGAAGGGATGTATTGGATTAGATGTATTGCTTGACGTTTTCATTCCCAGCCCCCCTTTACTATTTACAGAACAGAAGCTACTACTGTAACTCTGGGTCCCTTGCTTCAGTTCCCAATTTGGTGTTGGTGGTGGGGGCAGGGGTCTGAGGCCAGTGGAAGCTTCACCAGAGCGTGGATTTTGCTGGTCTGCTGTGTTCACTGGTGTGCCCCAAGCACCCAGACAGCACACAGCAGCCACTTGTAAACACCTGCTGAAGGAACAGGTGCTTGGCTCCAGCCACATCTTTTCCTAAATGCTGACCAAATATCTCCAGTAAAAAGTGACCACGAGAACTCCTTCAATGCAACAACAAAAAGACAAATAACTCACTTTAAAAATGGGCGAAGAACCTGAAAAACCATTTCTCCCAAGAAGATATACAAATGGCGGATAAGCACATGAAAAGATGCTCAACATCATTAGCCGTTAGGGAAATGCAAATCAGAACCACAATGAGATGCCAATTCATACCCATTAGGATGAGAATTTTTTTTTTTTTTTAATGAAAAATAACTAGTGCTGGAGAGGCTGTGGGCAAACTGAAACTCTCATGCACTGCTGGTGGGAATGTAAAATGGTGCAGCAGCTATGGAAACCTGTTTGGCAGTTCCCCAAAAAGTAGAATTACTGCATGAACTAGCTATTCCACTCTTAGGTATATAACCCAAAGAACTGAAGGTAGAGACTCAAACAGATAGTTATACACCAATGTTCACAGCAGCATTATTCACAGTAACCAAAAGGTAGAAACAACCCAAGTGCCCATCGACAGATGAATAAACAAAAGGTGGTGCTACTTGGACTCTTCAGCCATGCTACAAAACGGATGGACCTTGAAGACGTCACATTAAGTGAAATGAACCAGATTAGGATTCCATTTAATATGAAATACCAAAATAAGAAAATTCACAGAAATACACACAAATTCCAGCTTACCAGGGGCTGGGGGAGGGAGAATGGGGAGTCATTGCTTAATGAGAAAGAGTTTTCATGAGGGAAGGTGGTGACAGAAGCACCAGCAATGCAGAGGCAGTTAACGCCACGGAACTGTACACTTGAAAATGGTTAAAATGGCAAACTTTATGTCATATATATATTATCATACTTTTTTAAGTGACCAGGATGGGGTGAGGAATCTGGAAACCATGTCATCATCTGAGGGACAATTAAAGAAACTGCAGGCGTTTGGGTTTAATAAGCAGGGCCCCGAGAAGGCCGACTGGCTCTGCGTGGAGCCAGCAAGCCCTGGGAGCCACCGGCCGCTCTGGGCAAGGTGCTGGGGTCCCCACGCCTCTTTGAAACAGACCTTACAGAACTGTGGGAAGCATCAAGTGAATGAGCAAAGAGGGCGTAGAAACAAATCAGTATGGTTTCTACGTGCAGCTTCTCTCAGCTCCTAAAAAGGAAAAGACGTAGAGAAGAGATGACAACTTTCTTCAATTATCTGAATGACAATGTGCAAGAAGACAATGACTCTAACTGTGTTGCTCAAAAGACAAAACCAGGAATAAAGGACATAATACAAAAAGAATACGCCATTGACCCCACCTAATGCAGGCTTCCCTGAGTGTTCTTAGCCATAAAAGGCTGCCCAACGACCCAAGTGTCAGATGTCTGTGATTACTTTAAACACAGAAGAGGTGATTCAGAAATTTTGTGGGCTGAGGATTGGCTAGAAGGGTATTAGCTAAGTTATCTGCCAACTCAGATTCTGAGTTTTAATGATACAATTTCTCTTTTAGGACTGAAAAACTTAAATCTTAGCCCATGATTCTGCATATTTACTAACCAATGGAAGGATTAAAGGTAGATTGTTTATGCCAAAGTCCATGTTGCCAAAATCCTCCTATCCCACCCAACATCCTCATATTCCAAAAAAGTGGCAATCATGTAAGTTCATGGTACTAGGAAAAATTGAAAAACCCACGAGGTGTGGCCTCATTATTGATGATTTTGGAAGAGTGTCAAAGGACTTTACACCCTTAGATATCCACTACTCAGATCAAATAAATATTGATTTGGTGAACCTTTCTTAAGTTTAAAGGTTCACTTGGCACAACAAATCTATTTTAGTGTTAATAACAATAATTTTCCCCATCTCTCTTTTTCTGTAGCCCTGTGCAAAATATTTAATTCAGCAGGCAATCACTACCTTTAACAACAGCTCTACCAACATACATACCCATCGTACATCCAACAATTTCCTACAACACGAAATACTAGGAATATTCTGATCCCACAGAAACAGGAAACTTTATTTCTGTAAAATTTAGCACAGATTCTCCACTGCTTTTGCCCCATTACTGTTATGTGTCGAAGACTTAAGGAAGTTGTGATTTATGAATATGAAAAAGCAGAATCTACTTAATTGAGCATTTTCACAAGACATTTTGGCTGAATGAAAGGACAGTAAATGAGTATGAATAAGGAATCGAAGAAACCAGAAAAGGAGAGTCTACTAACCAAAACTGAATTTTCTTTCAGCTCAGAGTAGTTTTAAGAAAGGAGGGAAATCTGGGAAATGCAAAACTTTCAGTTTTCCGAGATTCACGCAGCTCTGGAGGTCAGCTCCCATACCTTCCCAACCTCTGCCTCTATGTACATAGAAATATATTTGGCGCGGGAGGCAGCTGTGGCTCAATCAGTGGGGCTCCCGTTTACCATACGGGGAGGCCCCGGGTTCGGTTCCCCGGGCCTCCTGGTGAGGGCGGGCCCGCCCGCACCGCGTGGTTGGCTGGCCCGGCGAGCACAAGCAGCAAGGGGGGGATAAATGAATAAATAAATAAAATCTTAAAAAAAAAAAAAAAAAAAAAAAA
>JAKSZT010053830.1:25684928-25697022 GCA_026826555.1 Tolypeutes matacus | reverse complement strand
AAAGAAATATATTTGGCGCTGCTTTACACGCCTGTTCATTCTGGTATGGAACAGGAACACGGGTGTCCTCAGCCGCAGTCTCACTCCACGTCCACTCTTCCCACAGTGCAGGGAATCTGCTGGGTTCTTCCTAAACGCTGCACTGTCCACCACTCCCACACCCAGGCAGGGTTTGCTTCTCTCCGCTTCCCCACAGCTCCCCACAATCCCTTACTGCTTCTCCCCAGCCTGCTTCCCTCACGTATGCTACCTGCCTGGACTCAGGGATTGGGACGAAATCCCTGGGAGGCTCTGAGGGGCCAAGAAACCTCAGGACGTGCAGAGGGGATTCTGCTCGCGAGCAAACCCATTCAGGCTGAGCACATGCCCTTGTAGGGAACGCCAAAGAGATCTGAAGGCTATCTGAGGGGAGAGATGAGTCCAGGAATGCATGATATTATACAGACGTACAGACGTATATAAAAGTCAACTTATCCTGAGAATAGATGGAAATTTTTTAAATCTTGGAAAATTAATCAGGCAAGGTTTTAAACTTCTTTGTGTGTAAATGAAGGTAAAATACCTGGTTTTATTTTTGTAGTTTAGAGCAAATTAACAAACATAAAAACTCTTTAAGAAGTTGAGAAGAGCTAGTATATTTCACTCCAGAACCACTTGGGGGTTCTAGTCTTTAATGATGGATGTTGGATTGCATGTCTCTAGGACTTTTGGAAAAAGTCATGTCTTTGTGATTCTCCAGGGTACCAGGACGCCAGCCAGTCTGACCTGAGTTCCAGGAGCTCAAAGCACGTGTTCTTTTTGATTTGTGTCTATATCTAAGTACGCGGCAAAGCTCCGTGCTTGGTGGTCATTCCCTAACTACTGAATGATTGCATGTTTAAGAAGAAAGAAAAATGAAAGCATAAAGTTTAAAACTGATCTCTGGCTCATTGAACCAAAGATTCCTAAACAAGATAATTACTTGAAGAACAGCAGACAATACTGTGAAATTATGGGTTCCGTATTTCACAGTTTGTCGGGAGACAGCTTGCGGAAAGAACAAATACTTCCACAACCCTGTTATGGGTTCCAAGTTTGTTTTTTGGTTTTTTTTAAATTAACTTTCAGAGTCTAAACTGTAAAATGGGGAACTTTTTCAACTAGGAGGTTTTTTGTTTGTTTGTTTAGGATATAGAAAGCCCCAGTTTAGTGCCTTGTTAACAGTAAGTCCTTATGAAATGGTTATTGTCCTAGAAAAAGCTGCTCTGAAATATGTTCTGCCAATAAATGTTTTTAAGTGTAATGATTCTTTTAATATATACATAATGCTTAATGCTTTAGAGACAAATATTACTTGAATACAAACCTAAGTCCTTGAATTCTACCTATTTTGTGAACAATTTGTACAATAATAAATGTAATAACAAGATTTCAAAAAGCAGTGCCTGTATTTGTGTAATTCAAATCATGCACTGAGCCCTTTCTAGTGCCATTTAAAGTTACAAAAGCAAAGACTCAAACTGATGGCTAATAGAGAAGTTGACATCTCAAAACCCAACACTGGCCCTTTAAGAGTGACTACAAAATAATCTTCCTTGCCAAGTTCACAAGAGGGTATAAATGGACAACACTCCCAAAGTCACCATTTACTCCATCACTCTGAAGAGGCTGTCAATTATCCTACAAGTCAGCATTCAGCGTCGGGATCTACAGAAAGGGAGTGTAAGGAGGAGGATAAGGGGGAGGGGAGAACAAGGATATCCCGGCCCAGAGCAGAGCTGAAGGGAGGTTTCCCCACCTGCCCCCGGCATGCCCCCTAAAGCCTTTGCCCGGCTAAACTTACTCCAAGAGAGAAAACACGGCCTCCTGGTGAGGCCGGCAGCTGCTGAGGAGGCTGTGAGGGCTCTGCAGAGCTCCTCTGGACAGCTGGCCCTGTGGCCAGCAAGCACCTGCGGGGCCACACAGGCTTCACCAGGTCGTCTGGCCACCGGGACTTCCAATGTAAAAAAAGAGGAGCGGAGAGAGGAAGGAAGGAGGACGAGAGGGAAGGAGGGCACAAACTCCCCAAGGGCTGTGGACACTCCCCGACCCACCACAGGCTGCCCCGCTCCAGGAAAATCCAGCTCGGCACCAGGGTCTCCGGGACCTGTGGGTGGCCTCACACCTGCTGTGGTGAGAAGAGGCTCCAAGAGGCTCCCGATGGGAAACAGCAGGAAGAATAAACAAGGACGGGCTCCTCGCCATTCTCCTTCTTTAGAGCAGAGAAGAAACGTAAGGGATCCTCTGATATTCTAACCCTCTTCTTCCTAAGTGCTGAAATAATGAGCTGGAATAATCGACGATGTAATATTGAGATTAAGAACTGAAGGAGAAATTGCTGGCTTTTTCTGCAACTATATTCTCAATATTGTATTGTTTCTAAGTATGAGAAACATGCTACCAGTTAGGGCATTTTGACTCTTCTGCAGATATATCTGCACACGTGCAATCTCCAACTCATTCTTACACCTCTGAGGAATGGGAAGGGGTAAGCTTCTGCTTGAAAGGAATTTCATGATTTATTAAAAAGCTGGCAATACTGTAAATAAGGCCTTTAAAGACATGGGAAATTCAATTCAGGAAATAATTTCAGGAGATAGTTGCCTGAAGTTAAGCACTTAATTACTTACCCTGATTTAAAAACATCATTCCACATATTTCAGTGAAGAAAGGAAAAAAAAAAAAAAAAGATTAAAAATACTTGCATTTTTTCTCCTTTTATTTCATCAATAGAAATAATACCTAATTCGATAAAATGAGCGATTTTCTTCCAATTCTTGAAAATGGCCAGAATTCTGATTCATGAATACAAAATAAGAAGAGAAATTATATAGCTCAACCTTACTGATTTCTCTGGCCTAACATGTAACTCATTAAAATTAATATATATGTGATGAAGTAAAGCCCCTTTCTTAAAACAAAAGACTCTAGAACTTCCCATTACTCCTGGTACCAATGACAACGGCTGGTTCTGCGCTCATCACTCCCCGAGCTACCTACCTCGGCTCCAGTAATGACAGCCTACCTGCTCGTGCCACATCCTGCCCGCCTCTCACCACCACACACGGCAAGAGCTAACACACGACTACGAAACACGTGATGATGGTTAATCAGCAGAAAGGCAGCTCGTGGAGAGCAACTGTGCTAAGTACTTTCAAAAGCGGGCTTAGAGAACTAATGTGGGCTTTTGATGCTTTAAGATTTAAAATTCTTTAAAAAATTAATTTTCAATACTTCAATCTATTAATTGTGTTTTCAGGTTTTAAAGTTACTGATATAATCCATCACTTTTACAAGCAGCCAGGGCATGCAACAGACCTGCAGGCACCAATGCAGTAAGAATAACAAAGTACTCTAAATAATTCACAAGGGTAATTTTTCAAGTGACAATGCTAGGTTGTTTGTCCTTCATATTTTTTGTACTCTGTAGCAAAAAAAAGATCAGAATAATGTAAACATGGGATTCATCATTCAGAAAGTTCACCTGATCCATTTCAGTGCAGAGAAAATGCAGGGTCAACAGAAAGTTTATGCAAAGTCTGCTCTTTTTTTGTTTGGTTCACTGAACTAAGTGCAAACCATCTGTTACCTATGATAATCAGAAAAAGTAAAAATTCATTTTTTTTTTTTTAATAGCACCATAGCACTCTAAAACAAACATATCTGTTTAAAAGTACCATTTACAAGATTTAACTTCCAATGACTTTAAATGGCTTAGAACACATTTAAAATCTACTTATTTTAGGTTAGGATTATATTGTTTCCATTTTGGGGGGATAGAAGTGTGCCATTTAACAAAATTGTCTAAATCATATGAATGTCAGTGTTTGAAAATGTCTCATTTAAACATGTTAATTTCGAGGAACTTTTAAAATATGAGCTAAAATTGTATTTTGATCCCCACTTATAAAATTCCTACCATTTAAGGAGTGTATTATAGTGATTATGATTTGCTTTCACTAAAGCAGGATGGCCTGATAGAATCAGTGCTTTTTCTAAGTCAAAATGCTAGATTCCCAATCACTCGGCCCCTGGCCAGCTGACTGTAGACGGCTTACACCTCAAATCCTCAGTTTCTTTCTTTTTTAAATATATTTTTCATTTTTTCTAAAAGATACTTAGCTTACATAAAATATTACATTAAAAAAATATAAGGGATTCCCATATGCCACACTCCTCACACCTCCCACTTATCTCCACATTAGCAACTTCTTTTATTAGTGTGGTACATTCATTGCAATTGATGAACACATTTTGGAGCATTGCCACTAAGCATGGATTAAAGTTTACCTTGTAGTTTACACTCTCTCCCACCCAATTCTGTAGGTTATGGCAGGATATATAATGGCCTGTATCTGTCGTTGCAATGTCACTCAGGACAATCCCAAGTCCCAAAAGTGCCCCCATATTACACCTGTCTCTCCCTCTCCCTGCCTTCAGCACCTCCAGTGGCCACTGTCTCCACATCCATGATATAATTTCTTCCACTGTTAGAATCACAGTAAGTCCTCAGGTCCTCACTTTCTTAACCTACAAAGAGAGCTCTGACACATCATTCTCAGGAGTTTACTTCCCTTCCAAACATTCTAGAACTGTGCTTGGCCCATGTGCAGTGCCAGGCATTCAGGAACTGTCCAAAGCTAGAGAAGCTACTGAGAAACACTTCCAAAGCTTCAAAAATTTCCTACCACAAAGTTTTAAGGGTATTGTGAAGTTTGGAGTTTGAATACAAAACCAAACATCCCAAGAGTTTCACCATTTTTATAGCAGTGTAACCAAATGACTTTCCAGCATACCAAGACTTACACAGCTAACGGTTTAATTAAAAAGTGATTTTGTCTTAAAGGTAAAATTCTAAATTTCAGGAGAGGTTAATGCAGGCACCAGGCCAGGATGTTTTCACAGCTCTAGTACTACAGATTTCATCAACATCCACATTGTTTCTCAACAGCACGTAAATGTGCTTTGTGCTGTTTTTTTTTTTTTCGGTTTGTTTTTGTTTTTGATGAATACTGAATACACAAGTCCCACTCCACCTACACAACCACTTTGCCACAAATGTAATGCATCTGAAGCAGGCATTTTTGCAACAAAACATTACAAATCCTCACCCCTCACCAAGCAGGTTTTGAAAGGATAAAGGATTTTATCAAATAAATCATTTTTAAAATTCTTCATTTTGCCTCATTGTCAATTGCATATTATTAACCAAACAGGACAGGGAAAGCCATATATAGGTTAGTTATTTTAGACTTTAAAAACTTACAGGCTATGCAGTAATACTTACATTTTTCATATGATCTCTTTAGTTCCATTAAATTATAAGTTTACTAAATTCCAGTGAAGTCCACAAGAAGATCTACATCAATCAGACTGACATAGTGCCAGTGAGATTCAATTTCAAATGTCACTTGAAAGAAGTTCCAGTATAAGAAAAGAGGACACTGACTATTGTTATCCATTCTCTCGTTTTTTTCCCATTCCTCGTCTAAGGGAACATTTACGTATACTCCATTAAAATAATCTCGGCTAAAACTTAAGAGTCAAATGTATTTCCTGATCCATAGACAGAAAATGAAATTGGTCAATCAGAGAATGTGGGAGAGAGAAAGATGGCAATGCTGGACATAACTCAAGTCCAAAGTGTTCCCTTGAGGCCAGGGAGCTGCTTCCACCACAGCACAAAAGAGAATGCCGTTGCTGTGTTATTGTCACAGATCTTCGACTCACAGTCCCCCACTGCCACACCTACCTAGAGCCAGGGTGAAGATGGAAAGCAGTTCTCAGCTCCACTCTGACGTGCACAAACATCTATCAGTGGAAGAAAGCATGTGTGCCAAGAAGGCCCCATCCTGTGCATAGGGGCTGTCTCCCAAGAGTTTTTCCCCAGGAGCTGAAACGGGTTTTGTGGTACAGGGTTTATAACCTGGTCCCTGAAATCCTAGGTGTCCACTGGGTAGGATTCAGGGAGACTTGAAAGCCAAGAAGTCTTTGTTTAAACCACTGGGGAGGCAGAGGTGCATGGTTACGTGCAGTTTTTTAAACGGAGACGTGCACTAGATGGGAAGGGAGGATGCCCACTTTCATCACAAAATGCCCATGACCCTCGCAGCACCCAGAGCCCGTGCTGTGGAGGAGAGTACCAGCAACTGCAGGCTGCTTCTCCTTTCCCTGAAGCAGGAGCATAGCCAGAACGAAGAGAATATCAGAGCAAAGAGGCTCTTCTCTGCATATCGAAGAACTGTAAGTACCATTAGTTCAAATGCAGCCCATCAAAACTGCATGAAACTTGCCATGAGTCTTTCCAATACAAAAGACAACAGAGGTCAATGTTTTCTCTTTCCTACACCCCCCCCACCACTAAATCTCTTTAGTTCTCCCACTTGACTCAGCTATTCAGGTTTCTAAGAGTTGCAAAGAGATTGTCCAAAGAGCATGGACCTCGACATGTAAATATTAATACAATTCTGCCTAGAAAGAATCAAACGATTAACTTCTCCTCTAAGTTTCCTAATACGAGTTCGAGAGAGAGGTAAAAGCCAAAGAGATAGGATTTAGTAGGAAAGTAACTCTGAACACCTATGAGTTCTCCAAGGAATGATAAAGAAATGAAATAAACTTGTCAGAGTTAGTAGCATTACTTTGTTCACTCAAACCTTCCCCAGCTTTCTCCAACATGGAATCTCTCCCACTATCCGCGCGTTTTGTCGGTCTTTTGCCCATTCTGAGCCAAAGACTGGAACCAACAACAGTAAGCTGTCCACACTGCCTGCTCCCTGGCGGCCCTCAGAGGGTCTCCTGCGAGGAGAAGCAGCTCTGGGAGGCGTGGCGGAAGGGCCTGGGTCTTTCCATTCTTGACAAGGCGCTTTGTGGTTTTTAAGCGCCTCTTTGTCTAACTATATCAAGTTTCCCTAATGTAACAAACTGGTTGTGCACACTGCGAAATTAAGATAATTTCATGTCCTTAATTTGATTGTACTTTTGGATGACTCTTTGCTATTTGAAATCTCCATTTAAAAATATAATCTCCTATGTGTTCTGGCTTTTAAGACCTATCAGAATAGTTTGAACTTTCAGTTAAACATTATAATTGTCTTGAGGCCTGGGTAATAAATTATGGGCAATTTTATAAAATCATTAATAAGAATTAACCACCCCCCTCCTCAAAGACAAACTTTGAGGAATGAGTACTCAGCCAGGACTCAATTCCTAATGGCACAAGTTTCACCAAAGAGCGACTGGAAGAGGAGGGGAGGGAGAAGGAGGAAGGAGGAAGAGAAGGGAGGGGGGAGGGGGAGGAGAAGTATTTTTAGCAGCAATAGTTATAACAGTAATGATAAGAACACCTAAAATGGATGGAGCATTTTGTCTGTCAGGAATGCAAAGCATTTTTTCAAGTTTGAAATACATTCTGATTTCTCCTCGTGATACCTGCAGTTCTTTGGATCACTCAGGTGTAGCTTAACCACACTCCTCTCCTTGGACGTGTCAACGTTATCTCCTTTACTGGTTGGTCAGCATCCAGAGGACAGGGACCTAGTGATTTAATCTTTGCTTCTCTATAGATTCTGGGTCTGTGCCATAGATATATACCACATGCATTCGTCTAAAATGCTTTAGACTCCAAATGGAGTATCTCATAGGATATTCTTAGACTCAAAGTTACAAGTCAGACATTTCCCATTCCAAAGGAATCCCAACGTATCAGCAGTACTCAGTAATTTGGTTGCACATACAATTGCTAAACACTATACATTTTGCATATTAGTCATGGCAAATTTTGCATAGTGGCTTCACAAAAATCAAATTCAAGTGTTTCTGCCAAACGCATACCTTCTTTTAGAACCCTAACTTTGGAAAAATAGACACTGCATGTCATACAGAGATGATTTCCCACTTTCTGCCCCCTCAAAAATGCTTCAAGTTCTAGCAATTCTAGTATGACTTTAAAGTAGAAATTAGACTGCTTTCAGAAAATCTGCCCCAAGTTCATATTTAGGGGTGAAAAAATAACCTTGAACTTGCAAAGAGAACACAACTTCTCCTTATGGGTCTATATACAATCCCTGTTAATTCCACTACTGATAATGACCATTATTACCACTATTTACCCAAACGACGGCTATAGATACCCAGAGCCATGGCGAGAACCAGCCTAACCAACCCATCCTAGTACTAGTTCCCGGTACTAGTCTAAGCAGCAAGTGCTCTCTCTCAGCCCACACAAGAGTAAAATGAATAAAAAGTGAGCTTTAAGATTTGCTTTTTTTCATTCCTTGACTTTTTGAAGAGCCAAGCACCTCTTTTTAAGTGGGACAAACAAAAAAAAGATGGACGGAAAAAAAAAAAAGATGGGCAAAAGTAAAAGCATAAGACGAGGACATCTCGGTCTCAGTCGCACTCGGCCTCCCTGGTGGCATCGTCCTCCACACGCTGGTCAGGCCACTGGCCCCTGCTGCAAGGAAGGAGGTTTTGGGGCACAAACGGCCTTGTGGGAGGTGAACTTCCAGGCTGAGGAGTCCTGCTGAAGCCAGCGTGGGTTCAGGAAAGAACACACCCCCGCTCCAGTGTGGGAAAAACTGGGAAGAATCAACAAAGGACATAAACTTCTTTGTTGTGCATTGCTCACCAAATATTCCAAAAATGAGTACAACATAGTCGGGGGGTTGTATATTTATTTTTTTAAACTCCTAGAAGAAAGGTCATGGAGTGTTCACATCTCACCCTCCTCGTTGCTGAATTCAGAGCAGGCTCAGATGTGAAGGGAGGTGCTAGCATGGGTGTGTGGTCTTGGTTTCCATTCTGTTTTTGTTTTTAGTTTATGTTATCATTATTAATTTTTATTTATTTATTGCGGGGGGGATAGGGAGAAAGCATTTATTAAATACATGACATTTGCCATGTAAGTCATCAGATAGGACACTCTAGCTTGATGAGTCAGTCTTGAATGTATAAAGTTCGGTGTCCAGAAACCCCAAGATTTTCAACAATGTATCATGTCCAGTCACACCCAGAAAAACAAAGAACCATGGCTCTCTCTCTGAAGAGAGATCCAAAATAAACACCTAAGTAAGAACAGAAGAGATGTGATCCACATAGTCAAATCCAGCCTTGTCAACAAAGTCGCATTAAGGCGACTCTTCTCCCAAGTCAACATAACTACACTTACCAGTGAGACGGTTAACGTCGCGGCAGCAGGAGCCCTTCTCAGAAATAAGTAAAATAATGTGCTTGCTTCTACAAATTAATATACAGCAGTTATGTTTACTAAGTTGGACAAGAAAAATTAATTAGTAAATCATACTGTGGTTTTCCTAATTAGAGACTTGTAGTGGCCACCCGGCGGTTGTTTTAGTTTTCTCAATGGCTTCCCCAACATTTCCACGGCAACAGACAGTGCTTCTAAAACAACAGCCAGAAAGGCAAGTAAAAGAATACATAAGAGGAATCAGGAAAAAAATGGATGCTCTCAGTTTTTAAAACAAAACAAAACAAACAAAAACCACTGTGCACACGTGCTTTCGATGATGGACTAGTAGTGGCAGCTTCATATATTAGCCAGAAGGAGTTCTTTATTTGCTCTCCAGTGCAGGCAGACAGCACTGAAGCACCATCTTTATAAATGGTGCTATTTTTAAAGTAAAAATTACAAAAAAACACAACTACTCTTAAAGTCCATCAATGTTTCCCAAATGTAAAAAATGATTACAGAATCCTTGCAGACTTGGAGCTACACATTGCTTTTGCTTTCCAGTGCCTGGTACAGAGTAGGGACTCAGTAAGTAAACAATGAAGGAACAAATGTATTTGCAGATGGACATTACACCCTTTTTCAAATTGTTGCAATCAGCAGAATTCACTCAACAATAAAGAAATACTGAGCATATTTTATGCTTCAGACACTTGAGAATGAAAAGTTTTTAAAAGGAAAGACAATGAAAAAGAATCATTTCATTCGTTTCTTTGTTCAGGGCTTCACCTCCGTGGTTGTGAATTAAAGGTTTAGAAATGAGATAACCATTCAGATTTTAAAACCCTTTAGACGAGTGAGTGAGCGGAATCTGACCCTGAGGTTTGTCAGTATTCAGCTGGATGTCAAAGCACGCAAATGACGTAAGGAGTAAAAATCTGAATATTTGGAAATACAGTCAACTGGAATTTTTGCTTTTATTCTAAATGTTTGGCACCCAGTAAGGAGTCTTGAAGAAGGCAGGCTTTAAAATCCCTGTGTTCATAATGAATAAAATAAATAGCAACATACGGATTTTTTTTTTTCAAAATTCTGTTCTAAAAATTACTGAAGGGTTCCAAAGTAAAACCAGCAGATGGCTCTGAACATTACAAAAAAAAAGATTTTTTTTTTTTTAAGGAACCAGAAGAGAGCAACAAGCAAGTACAGCAGACGGGAAGAGACAACTGAGAAACTGGGCTGAGGGAGAAGAAATGGCCGCAGGCAGGGCTCCAGGTCTGGCCAGAGAAACAAGGACGAGTTACGCAAGGAGAGAGGGAGAGGTGGGATCTCTGCAGAGCCCGGGCACTCCCGCTCGGCAAAGGTGTGCTGGCTTGTGGAAAGCAAGAAACACGAAGCTTAAAACTCTTCTGACAGGTACGTTCACACAACAAAAATATCCGGGAGCACGAGGAACACACCCCAAGTCTTCCCAGGCTTTGCGACGACCACAGCTACCAAGTCCCCCCTCCTGACGCTGGGTCCAGCGACACTGATGAGAAACTCTAGGATCACAAGGGCGACGTAACGTGCAGACTAATCCTTGCTCAACACCAAGCAGCATTTTACTCTGGTCTCCAAGCCCGGGGCACACCCTAAAAACATGAAAATGCCTTAAATTAAATGGCATTCCCGGATCAAGGCACAGCATGAAAACCAAGTGAGGGGCACGGAAGGGAACTTCAAACATCACAGCTGAAGCAGCCCATTAGCCACCACCCAGGGTAGCCAACTAGCAACTTTTTAGTAGAGGGAGGAAAAAAAGATTCTGATGTCCTTCTGCACCCATCGCTCATCCCTTCATTTAAAGTTTACTGCATTAAAAAAAAAAAGCTTGATATTACCTGGGGTAAAAATGCAGCCCTAAGAAAGCCTATCTTAGAATATTCTTATCCTCTATGTTCCCCCAGAGAGGCTGGAAGCAGGGACGTTTGCAATTTCCTGAGAAGATGGTGATGATTAACGCCGAGGGGGAAGAGAAGTGACAGTTTCAAAGACTCCGGCAAGAATGAAAAAGTATCAAATCAAAGACCACAGAAAGCCTAACTTCCTCTGCCAGGCCCCTGCGCTGACCACAGCTCATTAAAGGACGAGTGTGTCTTACAAACGCCCCATCCCTCTTGCCAGTCCCGCACGAAGCCTGCAGGTTTGAGGAGGCTAAGCAGTTTTACTCCTGCCATCTCGGTACTGTCTCCACGTCTGAGAGGCAGACAGGGCTGTGGCTTTCGATCAGGGACGCAACACACCGGACGGCCGTGCAGGCGTAAGCTGGAAAGCTCTGCGGAGGGACGGCGCGCTGGGGTGGGAAGAGCTGCTGGACTCATGGCCAAGGGCAGCAGGTCCAGGTCCAGGCTGAAGGCAGGACGAGGCTGCCCACGGCACGGCCCGCCTCACCGGCTCCGAACGGCGCCGGGTTACCTACGATGCCCAGCTCAAGCCCGCCGACGGCGGTCCACCTGCCCGCCCCGGCCCGCAGTGCAGGCGGCGCACGCTGCCAGGGCCGCCGGGCCCCTCCCACAGCTGACCCAAGAGCGCCAGGGACCGAGGGGCCTGCAGGGAGCCCCGCGCGCAGGTGGGGGGGGGGGCGGCGGTGCCGGGGGCCTTGAGCCTCTCGCCGAGGGGCGCCCGGGACCCCTCGGGCAAGGGCCACTGACGGGCCCCGCGAAGTCGCCGTTCCAAGCGGCCGCCCACCTCGCGCAGCCCCGAGAACCAGGGTCCCGGGCGTCCTGGCCTGAAGGTCCCCAGGCGCCCTGGGCTGAGGGTCCCCGGGCGTCCTGGGCTGAGGGTCCCCGGAGCGTCCTGGGCTGAGGGTCCCCGGGCGTCCTGGCCTGAAGGTCCCCGGAGCGT
>JAKSZT010053830.1:25651910-25684918 GCA_026826555.1 Tolypeutes matacus | reverse complement strand
GGGCGTCCTGGGCTGAGGGTCCCCGGGCGTCCTGGGCTGAGGGTCCCGGGCGTCCTGGGCTGAGGGTCCCCGGGCCGAGGCCTCCAGGCAGCCGCCACTTGCCCGCCGGCCGGGCCTGGCCCTCCCCTCTCCGCGGCCGGAGACTCGGCGACTTACTGGGACAGCGCTCTAGGCCGCGACGAGGGAGCCGAGGGGTGCGGGCGGCTGCGGGCGGCTGCGGGGTCCGCGGGCCCGAGGTCCGGGGGTCGGAGGAGGAACCGGGCTCGCCGCGCCCGGGGAACAGAAGCGCCGACTGCGCGCGACGGAGAGCGGGCCTGGCACGTGGGCGCCCCGGGGTAGCCGCTCGGGGGGCGGGGCGGGGCCCCCGGCCCCCCTGCCCGCCCCTCCGGGTCCCCCTGCCCGCCCCGCGCTCCGCCCCCTCCCCGGAGCCCGCCTCCCTCTGGCTGGGTCCCCGCGGCACTGGCCGCTGTGTGGCGGTGTCTGTGCGCCCGGGGCCGGGCGCGGGGGGCGCGGGGGGCGGGGGGCTCGGCGCGGTGGGTGGGCGCGGCGCCAGGGCCGGGGGCCGGGGAGGCACGGTTCCCGCTGGGGCGAGGAAAGACCAGGAGGCCCGTGGCTGCCTCCTTCTGCTCTGAGGAGCTTAAAGCAGGCAGCGCGCTTCTGACTGCAGACTTTGTACCGCTTTTACTTTTACGTTCTGCAAAGAACTGGAAATGAAACAATACTGATAAGATCTAAAAATGCTGGTAAGGGTAAGCCCAGGGGGGTATGGCATGGAAAATAGTCGTGGATCCATCAGTCAAAGCAGAGAAGCTCATCAGTGCCATGCGGGTGGTAGTTTGAAAGCTCCAGTAATGTGACTGGGGAGTCATGACCCCTTGGGGGTGGACTTTTGCTATTTCCAAGAGAAGAGCAGAAGTTACACGGCCCAGGGTTCCCCCACTGCGCTACTGCTGCATTTTAAAAGTCTGATTAGGTTGGTCACAGTCTGAAGCTCTGTGACTTTGAGTCCAGAATGAGGCGTTATGCTGGCGCTGAACTGCACACGTTTGCGTGGTTATTTTTACGTGACTGGTAAACATTTCTTATTCATCTACTAGTCGTGCTACTAACTTTGGCAAAGCGCCAGGTTCATACTGCTGCATTTTATACATATATATTTTGGCTGATTAAAGGTCTTCTTTGGACATGCCTTAAGACCCCTGTTCCCAAGAGAATCTGATAAAAGCTGGTATGGGGGTGGCAGGGGGGGCTTCACTCCAGAAAACAGCACGTGCCAAAACCTCAGGTACTATTTCCAGGCTTCACATACCTCATGAAGTCACCACGGATCACGTTAAAGAGCCCAAGGTCTAGCTGAGTAAATTTCACAGATGATAGGGCTATCGATTTAAACTTATTTTTCACAGTATGAAAAGATTCCTTATCGCTAATAACATTGAGGGAAATAATACACCAAATTCCACTCAGAGCCACAAGGAGGCCAGCACTCAAGGCATTTTGTCTGCTTCTAAGGGCTAAGGATCTGATCTGAAAATTTTCACCTGTTTTTTTTTTTTTTTAAAGTAGAGATTCCTGTCTTTAAGCTTCAGAGGAGTCTATTTCCCCACATGTTTTAATTTCAGTGTCCTGAAAGGACAGACTGTGATTAGCTTGCAGCACAATGATTTGGGATAAACAAATCTGTCTGACATTTAGGAACTGCCAATTTAATTAGAATCCTGATCTTTGAGTTTCTCTAATCTGCCTATCTGATCTTGGCACTCACTGAGACAAGAACACACTGTGTCCATGTGAGTAAATAATAAAAGCTATTTCATCCTAAAGCAAAAGTGAGCAAATCCTTTCTAACAAGCAGGCTGTTTGGTTACTGTCTTGACACACTACAGGCTTTGACTTCTTTTCCTCTTCCCGTTGTAAATTATTGATTAACCATGGATCTTGTCTCGCATCTTTGGTTATTTCTCAATTTTAAAAATGGGTTTAGTTGTGGAAAGAACGGACTTATTAAAATAGAATATGAGGGATGAAAGAAATTAGAATGAAAGTTTTTAGAAATAACGTATTTGAGATAGGTTAAGCTATTTGTATTAATCTTCGCTTCCATTTCCTTCTCCCCTACTCGATTCCTGCTGCCCAGAGGAAAATTAGCGTCTTCTTCCTAGCTGAGCTCAGCCTCCTCTACCCCACCCTGCTCCTTGTACACTTCACTTTCATCAGTCCAGCCTCCTACTCAGGAACCAAACAGAAAATCCAACTTCATCATTTCAGCAGAAAGAGTAACCTAGGTTGTTTTCTTCCACAAATTTCAGAAACATTTGTGCATGTCCGAGCTCCTAAGGTTTCATGAGCTTGCAGGGGATTTCATGGGACTTTCGTAGCTGAATAATTTCCACACCCTGTACTCCTACACTTGCCAAAAACAACCCAAAATAAATCCTAGGTCCACAAATAAGGGGTTACTTTAACTATCAAGGTTGAATGAGTTGACTCTTATTAGTTCTAATTTGTGACTCCATTACCCTCAAGTGATGTCAGTGACAACAAGCTAGCATATCCACTTTTTTCCCCCAATGCATGGATACTGGATAGTAACATATGTGCTATAATTGAATAGGCTTGAGAGGGAAATTGGATTCGACCAGAGTTCAGGCCAGTAGAGTTTCCAGGCTTTCACGGCACTGCTGTTCCCCACTCCCCTTCCAAAAATGTGTAAAAGAAGAAAGTCCATTTCCACTGGATGTGCTCCATATTTGCCCATCCCTTAAAATAAGCAAAGAACTATTGAAAAAATAGTTAGAAAAATACAATAAGTCCTTGTAATGACATACTATCTTTTTAGATTCATGTTTTTCTGCCTGCCTTTTAACTAAGACCAAACAACGGTTTCGCAATGTTTCCAGTCCTCCACTGCTCTCCCTATGAATTTTCCTGCATTCTGTCACTTGGCTTGTCTCTGACTTTTCTTTACATTGGCTATTAATCAAGAATCACCCAGAACTCCACCCACGCTGTGCTGGGCTGTGTTTTCTTCTGCCAGGTTCCTGCTGGGACTGCATCTGCTGGGAAAAGTCAGTTTTCTCAATTCAGACATCTTCAGTTAGCCGCTTGCTCTAAGAAATGAAGAGAGGCTTAGAAGATAGCTAAGTTAATGTATATCCTTCTCCTCTTTTTTCCTTCAGCCTTAACAAAGGTCCTTTTCTCAGCTCTCATCTTCCTTAAGTTCTCTCCTGCTTTTTGGTCCTTTCTTGAAATTTTCTCCTCTTGCGATCCTGACAACTTGTTGTCTTGCTCACTAACTATGGAACTCTTAAGGTTAAATTCTTGAATTGCTCTGATTTCCATCCACCTTTACAGTCCTAATTGTTATCCATTCCTAAGTCTCAGCCCAGTGGGTGGCACGATTCCAAAAACTACGTGGCCAGGCCTTATCTCATTCTTGTTCTGAGTTGTGTCTCTGGTGAGATGGACTTGCCACCGCCTGGAATGACACGGTTGAGATCCAGTTCATCTCTGTCTTAGAATGGTTTCTCTTTCCTACTTCCTTCTTACTATTCTCCCAGTCCTCTGGCCTTAAGACCTTGAAGTTATTGTTTACTCCTTTCTCTCCTTTCCTTTAGATGTTCCATCAGTCACAATTTTCTGCTACTATTCCTCATCTCAGAAACAATGCTTCTGTTGATTTCTATGAATTCACCTCCACAATCTCTACCTTCATCACATTATGTCAAGTTATTGCAGTCTTTTAAAAAATTCATGGTATTGTCTCATAGATTATAGAATTATAGAAGGAAGAGTAAATTCCTTCTCATGTTAGGTCCCCATTACCTGCTTCCATACGTTGTCCCAACTTATCACATAGACCTATGCTGTCCAATACCGTGGCTATTAGCTGCCTGTGACTGCAGCACCTGAAATGTGGCTAGCTAAGATTGCCATAAGTGTACAACACACAGCTGATTTCAAAGACTTAGGAACTCAAAATCATGTGAAATATCTTACTAAGTTTTTTCATATTGATTACATGTTGACATAACATTTTGGCTATATTGGGTTAAACAAAAGATATTATTTCAATTAATTTCACATTTTTGTTTTTTACTTTTTCAATGTAGTGCCATCTAAATTTTAAATGACAAATGTGGCTCACTTTATGTTTCTATTGGACAGTAGATAATCCACAAACCTATTCTAGACTAAGCCCTATACAGCAGATAAAAGGAAATAAAAAAGGAAAGAATCCCTCCTCGGCCCACCTTTCACAACACAGCTGGGGAGACAGACACTGAAAATCAACCATTGGTACAGCCAGTAGGCAAGCCCCCAATTAGCCCCGTGGGAGCTTAAAGGAAAGAAAGGCTATTTCTGATAGAGATGGTCAAGGATGCCTTTCCCGAAAAAGTGGAATTTCAAAAGAGCCTCGAGGGATGCAACAAATAGAAAGGCGTTCTGGGATAAGGAGGTATGAAAGTGCTCAGTAGATTTGGGGTAAAATGTGTAGCTCAGTTTGTCTGGGCTGAGCGCTGTACCCAGATATGGACTCGGGTTTGTAATCTCCTGTTCTCTGTGCCTGCCAGCAACTCCAGGCTGACTTCCTGCCCCACTTTCACCCTCCTGCTTTCTTCCAAAATTAACCACACTCAGGACCTGAAGTGAGAAAATAAAGCTACTGTGATGGTTAGGCTAATGTGTCAACTCGGCCAGGTCATTGTGCCCAGTTGTTTGGTCAAGCAAGCACTGGGTTGATTGTAATACAAGGACATTTATGGGCTTTAGTCATCGGTGGGTTTACTGCATAGAAGGCTGATTACAGCTTCATCAACCAGGGAGATTTCCATCAGCAATGACGCTTCATCCAATCAGTTGGATGCCTTAAAAGGGGAAGTGATTTCAGCATTCAGAGAGAATTTCCCAGCTCGTTTTTGGACAGCCAACGTCTCCTGAAAACTCACCAAGGACCTTCGTTGGACTTTCATCAGAGCCTCCGGTTTGCTGCGGAACCTGGACTTGTGCATCCCCACGGTCACGTGAGAGACTCTTATAAAATCTCATACTATTTACAGATACGTCCTGTGGATTCTGTTTCCCTAGAGAACCCTGACTAATACAGGTGCATACATGTTGTCAACCAGGCTTTGTCCTGCTTCTGGCCAAGTGTTTTAGTTTGCTAGGCTGCTCCAGCAAGTACCATGGAATGAGTTGGCTTAAACAATGGGAATTTATTCACTCACAGTTTTGAGGACAGAAAAATGTCCAAATCAAGGCATCATCAAGGCAATACTTTTTTCCTGAAGACTGGCTGCCAGTGATCCTTGGCTCGTCTGTCACATGGCAAGGCACATGGCGGTGTCTGCTGGTCTCCCCCTTCTCCTCTGGGTTTTGTTGCTATCAGGCTCTTGCTTCTGTGGCTTTCTCCCACTCTGCCAAATTTCCTTCTCTTATAAAGGACTCCAGTAAGAGGATTAAGACCCATCCTGACTGAGGTGGGTCACACCTTAACTGAAGTCACCGCATCAAAAAGTCCTAGGTACAATGGGTCTAAACCCACATGAATGGATTAGAATTAAGAACATTTTTTTCTGGGGTACGTACAACTTCAAATCACCACACCAACCATCTAGAAAGTGTGCTCAAAATATGTGCTCTTGGACGATGCCACCATGTGTTATTGTCACTGCAGATACATTCCCAAATGGGTAAAGCTTTGAATGGAACAACTGATGCATGTAAAGAACAAATTCAGCATTTACTTGAATGACCACGTACATAGGACGGCCAGCCATCCTGTTTTGCCCAGTCCTGTCCAATCTTAGCACTGAAAGTCCATGTCCTGGGGAACCCCTGGGTCCTGGGCAAACCAGGAGGGTTGGTCACCCTCCTTACTCCACCCTGTTGGAAGCTCTGACTTTGGTTTTTATTTTAAGTCACTGGACTCTTGCTAATTTGATTTCTATGATAAAATGACAGAGGTAGCATCAATATATTGTGGCCACCACTGTGCTGCTTTGAAAATATTTTTCCTTAGCCCTAGTTTCATGATGTTCTAGGGTCACTGTTCTTCATATTAAATCCATTTATCTTCCATTTCGAGAGGAAGGATGTCATACACTCAGTCAAATAAAGGAGGAACATTTCATTCCAAAAGTAGGGGCTAGAAGAAGTGCTACCTGGAATTAGGCTTATCTTTGCCTTGGAACCTCTTCTAGCAGCTCCTTGCCACTTCCTTCTGTGGCTCTTCCTTGCAGCCATGCTTCTCTTGGGAGTCCCATCCCTTGTTCTCCAGGCTGTTGGCTCAGGGGTGGCATCAAAATGCAGTGAAAATCTCTGGATGGAGAATTCCAAAAAGCAGATTCAAAGCCTAGTTCTAGCAGCAAAAGTGTTACAGGATTAAGAAGCCTCCAAGTCCCAAAGAAATGATGCCCCAAGGGTGCAACGATAGGCAATCGGTTTGCACTTTGAAGATATTGAACTGGAACCTTCTCTGGTAATACCATCCATTCCACATGTTTGTAAAACTAGCTGTACTAGGATCACCCACCCAAAATTTCTAGCAGAAGTCTGAAAACATATCTTAATTCCAATTTCCTCTTCAGCAACAACTTCTTGCAGAGTGCTGTGAATTCCAAGCTATAAAACTGGAGTCTCAAAATACTTGTGTGGGAAGCATCAGGGTTTCTCTGTAGCCTCATTAAAAATTAAACTATTTACTAGTTGAATTCAAAAATAAAAAAATAATAATTTTAAAAAATTAATTTATTTGGGAGCGGGTGTAGCTCAGTGGTTGAGTTTCCCATGTACAAGGTCCCTGGTTCATTCCCTGGTACCTCCTGAAAATAAAAATAAAAATTAATTAATCAATTAATTACATTATTCGATATCAAACAATGAAAAAGTAAATTAACCTGTGGTGGGGGGAGGGGAGAGGGACGGTTGGTTCTTCCACCAGCGTGACTTTAATGCCTCTAATTGTCTGACTTAGGCACACTCAAAATGCTCTGTGAGCTGGTAAGGTGTCCTCAAGCCCTCAGGGGACAAGTGCTTCCAGAGTGCATTTTACAAGTGCCACTTGTTGCACTTTCATCTTTGCATTGACAGTAATTGAGGGCCCTCAGCAAATCAGTATTTTTCCCTCCTGTGTACTAGACAGAAAGGTAGTATATTTTAAGATAAGCAGTCTGGGCCACTGTGCCTCTCCGTAACAAGTTAATACTAGTTCACTCGATCAGGAGGGGAACACCCGGGATCGTCCTGGACGACGTGGAAGAGCCGCAGCTGCTGGCTCCGATGTCACAGGCCTGCTTGTCCAGCCTGTCAGGTCCACCTACACTGCAGAGAGCGACTGTACGATCCTCCGGAAGCTCTAGAAGGGAAACGTGCCTCCTTCGTACTGTCACCCAGGGCTGCAGAGGGCTCCTAGAGCCCGGCTACCCCGGAGCAGGATCCTAACCTGCAAGAAATTCCTGTTCTGCTTAGGTTTTCAGTTTGATATTTCCCAAAATTTAATTCTGGGGGAGAAAGAATGAAACAAGAAAATGTGATCACTTATGAATGTGCAGTAAAAAGCACAGCTTGGTCCTGCTAGTTGCTGCCTTAATTAACTGTAGGAGTTAGATAACTTGATTTGTTTTTAGTTTCTTTTTCCTGTGAAACGGCGGTAATAAGACCTTAACTCCTTCAAAAGATCTTGAGGAGATACACAAGCGAAAACACTGTGAAAAAGCTAAATCACTAACGAAGGTTTTACACTTACATTAGTTCTCACCTCCATCATTATAAACTGGTTTCCAAATAAAAATTAAAGTTAAAACCTGGCTCTTAATTCTCAGGTTATAGACATAAATCGTGCTCAGTTGCTTTATCTTTAACATTATACTGCAATTAATAAACTAAGGTCTTGAAAAGCAGATTGCTTTAAAGCAGGTTTCTCCGTCACACAGTCCTTCAACAACAGCCGTTCCTGGAGCTGCCTTCCCTGCGTGGACAGCGGTGACTGCCGCCCTGGGACCTGGGACCTGGGACCCCATGCCTGGGGGAAGGACGTCGGCATGCTGCCCACGCTGCTGAGCCTTCTGCTGGCTCTGTGTTGACCTTCTTTCTAGCATACTTAGAATTCAGGGAAACATTGCGAAAAATAGCTAGCAGAAGAAAGGAGAGGAGGGAAAGATCTTGGTACTGTAACATTTTAACTAGAAGTGGTCAGTCATGTCTCAGTAGATGCAGGTTTGTGATAATTATCAGAAATATGCTCACATTTGTTATTAAATGCATCTAAATAGAGATCTTGTGAAAATCTACAGGACCTGCTATTCCCACACAGAAGTCGCATGGAGCCTCCTAGCAAGGCCAGGAAGGTGACATCAAAACTGGCAATTGTTTGGTTTTCAGACATTGGTTGGGGGGGTGAGGGTTACAGAACTAAGAAAGCATTCAAATACAAATGTAAAATACACTGTGCCAGGCAGGTAATACACAGATGCAGGCTGAATTAAGCCCCAAGGGTTGCAAGCTCTCTGCATCTGCTCTAGAGTTTACTCATCTAGTCATGCAGCCCACTGAAATTATTTATTAAAAATTTTTAACCCCAAATGGTAAATTATTCATTCCCTATTCCTTAAGCGATATCTAATTTTCTGTATTATTTTAGTATCATTATTCCATTTAAGGCACTTTTTTATTTGTTGATTTTTAAATAAATACAGAGTAATTTTTTTTCCAAAAAAAATGCATAAACATGTTTCCCATGAGAAACTTCACTTGTTCGTGTGGGAAACTATACAGAGGGGTTATTAGCAATCAGATTGTGTGTGATCATCAGAGCAAAGTGATTTTTTTTAACTGAGTGCATATTCTAATCCTCCTGTACGAGTTTATGAATAAAATCTTTGAAGTATTGTTGAGGAGGTGAGCTTGGCTAGATTGAACCTGACAGCGCCTCTTTATCTGCTTCCAAAGTGCTTAGACTTTGAAGTGCATGCAGAATCATGGAGAATAGTGGTTTAAAATATGACTCACTGAGTAGATTCCACCGCTAGACAAAGCATCTCAGCACGAAGAAAACTGCATTGACCAAGACTAGCTTCAACATCCAGGATCTAACTTTCACGTGTGCGTGTGAGGGATGCCGTTTGCCAGACGGTTTTCCGTCTTTCTATGTATAAGGCAGTTTCCCAGGAACAGCTAAGGGGTTGGCGTTCCTTTCACAAGCACTGCTTGTGGCCTGCACACTCCGGAAGGGACGTGCCGGCGTAAGGCCTGGCTGGCTGCGCAGGAGGAGGCGTTCACGCGAGCCCCGAGGTGAAAGGAGTCCCTGGAGCTGAGCACGGATCACACTGCCTCACAAGGAGCCTCCGGGTAAATACGCACTCTAAGCCATTTGTTGACCTGACCGTACAATTTCCCGGCCTCCTGAAAACGCTACACAGAGCAAGCTTTCCCTGGCACCGTTGGGCCAAGATGAGGAGCATCGCATTACGCAGCATTTCCAGAGAAACAGAACCTACAGGAGTGTTGTGTGCTTGAGCCTTGTCAAAGGTCATGGCACATGCAGCTATAGGGAGTGGCTAGTCCCACTTTTGTAGGGCACGGTGAAGGTGAAGCTGTATTCCCCCAGGAGAAGGAAGACCCCAAGCTGATTGGTGAGGCCATCTCCTTGATTGACTGTAAATGCCATCAGCCTTAGATGAGTCAGCGGTCGATGCCGATCCATCTACAAAGTGCCCTCTCAGCAACAACCAGGCCAAGGTTTGCTCGACCGAACAGCTAGACACCATGACCTGGCCATGCTTTGACACGTGACATTAATCATCACAGTCCATATAGTCATACTTTCTCCTAACATAATTCAGTCCTCCTGTGTACAACAGGAAGTGCACTAACCTGGTCCCCAGAAAAGAATGCAAGTTGTTGGGTGATCTTCACTCTTATGCTTGATATCCTGTACCTTAAATACTATGACATAAAGTTAATACAACTTACGTGATAAGGGGATAAGACAGGGAAGCAAACAAAGATATTTGCTTTATGTCTATATACAAACATATTCACAATAAAACCAGGAAGAAATACTCGTATCCGTCACAGTCCTTGTTTCTGTAACTGATCAAATGGTCATAGCTCATATTTCTAATCATCTATTCCCACTACCCATTCCATGCTCCTTCTACCCTCAGTAAGTGCCTCAGCTGGTCGTGGTTCTGTGACTCATGGGGTGACTTAACCCTTTATTCCTCAACGGTCCGCACCATTGAGTCCCCCCTGAATTGGGGTGTTGCAATTTTCCATTTACTTTTTTTTAAGGATTTCTTTCTCCTCCCCCTGCTCTCACGTTGTTTTGCGCTTGATGTTTGCTCTCTACATGTTCTTCTGGATCAGCTTGTCTTCTCTTTAGGCGGTACCAGGAACTGATCCCAGGAATTTCTGGAGTGGGAGAGAGGCTGCTCAATCTCTTGCACCACCTCAGCTCCTTGCTCTGCTGTGTCTCTTATTGTCTCTCTTCTGTGTCTCTTTTTGTTTGTTGCATCATCTTGCTGCGCCAGCTCTCCTGCATGGGCCAGCTCTCCTGCGTGGGCCAGCACTCCTGCGTGGGCCAGCATTCCACGTGGGCCAGCATTCCGCATGGGCCAGCTTGCCTTTCACCAGAAGGCCCCTGGAATCGAACCCTGGACCTCCCACATGGTAGATGGGAGCCCAATCACTTGAGCCACATCCACTCCCCTCCATTGACTTTAATCACAGGGCATGGAAGTACTAAGAGGCACCCTAGGAATCCCCTGCACTCAAGCACACTCTTCTTTACCTCCATTGTGTAGGCGCAGTCCTCTTCCCCCTTGATGGTCAGGATCAATCACTCCAGCTGGCACAGTAACCTTCTTCTTTGCCACTTGATTTAAAGGCATGAGGAGCCAAAGGGCCAGGTGGCAGTCTTAATCTCCAGTTCAGTGGAATCATTATTGTGTTCCCTGGTGGAAGCACTCCTCCTTTTGGAATGAAGACCTGTAGACCAGCAAAGAATAAGGTCGTACGGACAGGAAGCAAATTTTTCTAGTGAGTCACTAGGGGTGATAGTGAGTGGTGCCACTCCCATTTCCACCCCTTGATGCCTGGACCCATGAATCCTGGCTACGGGAGAAACAGTACCATAGGGTGGATGCTGATTTAGAGAAGACACAGGTTCCTGGAGAACATTGCCCCAGCCCTGCAAGGTATTGCCACCTAGTTGGCACCATAATTGAGTCTTCAAAATGCCATTCCACTGTACTATAAATCCAGCTGCATCAAAATGATGGGGAACATGGGTAGACCAGTGAATTCCATATGCAGGGGCCTCCTGCCACACTTTGAAGTGAGTTCCTTGATCAGAAGCAATGCTGTGTGGAATATCACGATGGTGGATAAGGCATTTGGTAAGTCCATGAATGGTAGTTTTGGCAGATGCCTTGCATGCAGGGAAGAAAAATCTGTACCCACAGTATGTGTCTATTCTAGTTAGATCAAATCGCTGCCTCTTGCATGACAGAAGTGATTCAATGTAATCAGTCTGCCACCAGATAGCAGGCTGATCACCTCGGGGAATGCTGCCATATCAGGGACTGAGTGTTGGTCTCTGCTGTTGGCAGATTGGTCACTCAGCAGTGGCTGTAGCCAGGTTAACCTTCATGAATGGACGTCCATGTTGCTGAGCCCATGCATAGCCTCCATCCTTACCACCATGGCCACTTTCTTCACGAGCCCACTGGGCAATGACAGGAGTGGCTTGGGAAAGAGACTGACTTGTACCCACAGAATGGGTCTTCCTATCTACTTTACTAAAACTCCCCTCTGTTGAGGTCACCCTGTGGTGAGAATTCACATAGGACACAAATATCTTCAGGTTGTTTTGTCCATTCAGAAAGATCTACCTACATACCTCTCTCTAATTTTCCAATCATGTTCCCTCCAAGACCCTGACCACCCAGCCAAACCACAGCCTATGAACTGGTATACAAATGCTCTTCCAGCCATTTCTTCCCCCAAGAAAAATGAAGTTCTGACCACTGGGAGGATTTCTCTTCACTCCTGTCCTTCTGGGATGTCCCAGAAAGGGGCTGCAGTGCTGCAGTTGCCCCTTTAGTGTGATACCTGCACACCATGCAGCACCATCGGTAAAGAAGGCCCACGCTTTCTCATCCGCAGTCAACAGATTGTGAGGAACTCCCCAAGAGGCCGTAGCTGTGGGCTGGGAAACAGAAGGTAACACGGCAGGGGTGGTGACCAAGGGCATTTGTGCCTCTTCCTCATGTGACTTACTTGTGCCTCCAGGGCCTGCTCAAGACCAAGCTCATATGTACCGCTTCCATTTGATGGTGGAGTGCTGCTGGGCATGCCCAACTGTGTGGCTTGGGGAGTCAGGCATCACCCAGCTCAGGATGGGCACCTCAGGGCTCATGGTAACTTGGTGGCCCATGGCTAAGGGTTCAGTCTCTACTAAGGCCCCGTAGCAGGCCAAAAGCTGCTTCTCAGAAGGAGAGTAGCTGTCTGCAGAGGATGGCAGGGCTTGCTCCAGATCCCAAATGTCTGCATTGTGATTCCCTAAAGAGGCCTGCCAAGGGCTCCAGACTCCGACTCTATTTTCCATTGATGCTTCCAGCACCACTGGATCGGCTGTATCATGTGGCCCAAGTGACAGAGCAGCTTGTATCCAACCTGGATCTCCTAAAAAGCCTCCTCTTATTCCTGTCCCTAATCAAAATAGCAGTTTTTCAGATCACTTGGAACGGGCCAGATTAGCACAACCAAACGAAGAATATGTTGCCTCCAAAATTCAAAGAGGTCAACTGAGAGTTGAATCTCTTCTTTTGGTTGTAGGAGGGGCCAGATGCAACAGCTAATTCCTTAACATTAGGAGAAAGATCTTGACATGCCCCACATTACGGGCTGCTTAGAGATTTCACTGAGGAGGAAGGCCCCTGGAGTTTTGTTGGATTTATCTCCCACCCTCTGACATGCAAATGCTTTACCAATAAGCCTAGGGTATTTGCTATTTCTTCTCACTAGGTCCTGTTAGCATAATGTCATCAATATAACAGTGCGATGTCTTGTGGAGAGGAAATATGATCCGGGTCCCTGTGGACTAGATAATAACATAGGGCTGGAGAGATGAAAGATGCCTGAAGCACAACAGTGAAGAAGTATTGCTGTCCTTGTCACAAAAGCAAACTGATTCTGGTGGTATTTACTAATAGGTATTGTGGTGGTTTGAAGCTGTACATTCCCCAGAAAAGCATAACTTAAAGTTAATCCATTCCTGTGGGTGTGGACCCATTGTAAGCAGGGTCTTTTAGTGAGTAGGATCTTAAGTTAAGAAGTGACCCACCTCATTCAGGGAGGGTCTTAATCCTCTTACTGGAATCCTTTATAAGAGAATGAAATTTGGAGGAAGAGAGAAAAGCCACAGAGGCAAGAAGCTAAAAGCAACAAAACCCAGAAGAGAAGGGAGAGACCAGCAGACGCTGCCGTGTGCCTTGCCATGTGACAGAGGAGTCCAGGATCACCAACAGACAGTCTTCAGGACTGTCTGATGATGCCTTGATTTGGATATTTTTCTCAGCCACAAAACTGTAAGAAATTCCCACTGTTAAAAACCAACACAGGGAAGCAGCTGTGGCTCAATCAGTGGGGCTCCCGTTTACCATATGGGAGGCCCCGGGTTCGGTTCCCGGGGCCTCCTGGTGAAGGCAAGCCCGCCCGCACGGCGTGGTTAGCTGACCCAGCGAGCACGAGCAGCAAGGGGGGGATAAATGAATAAATAAATAAAATCTTTAAAAAAAATGAAAAAAAAAAAAAACCAACACATTTTCCCTTATGTGCTTTCAGCAGCTCAGCAAACTAGAGCAGATTTCAAGAAAAAAGGTACTGCTAGGTCAATAGCAACATACCAGGTACCAGGGGAAGTGCTGATTTGCCCAAGCAATGACGCCACATCTGGGACAGCAGCTGCGACTGGAGGCACCACCTGGGTAAGTTTAAGATAATCCACTGTCATCCTCCAAGGTCCATTTGTTTTTTGTCATAGGCCAAAGAAGAGAGTTGAATGGAGATGTGGTGGGAATCACCATCCCTGTATCTTTCAAGTCCTTGGTGGTCGCAATAATCTCTGCAGTCCCTCCAGGAATGCAATATTACTTTTGGTTTACTACTTTGCTAAGTAAAGGCAGTTCTAGTGGCTTCATCTTGACCTTTCCTCCCATAATTGCCCTCACTCCACAGGTCAAGGAAGAAATGTGGGGGTACTGGCCAGTGACTGAGTAGGCCTATTCTAGTTCTGTATTTCAGAAGTGGGGAAATAACCACAGAATGTGTTCAGGGACCCACTGGACCCTCTATGAGATATACCTGAGCTAAAACTCCACTGATCACCTGACGTCCTTAAGGCCCTACTCTGACTGATGGAACCACAGTGAAGTTTTGGGTCTCCTGGAATAATGTCAGTTCAGAGCTAGTGTCCAGTAATCCCCACAGTGTCTGATCATTTCCTTTTCCCCAATGCACAGGCACTCTGGTAAAAGGCCCTGCCAGAGCCTATGCAACTCAGACTATTCTGTTTACTGCTCTGACTTTGCTATTCATTATGGTAGACATGCTTACCTTGTCTTTGTCACTTAAGGGCTGCCACTTGACTCCCGCCAACTTGGAACCGGGACATGAACTGGCTGAACAGTCTACCCACCGTTAGCAGGCAACCTAGCCCCTGCTCCTAGCCCCGCTCATCACCATTGTATTTTTTTTTTCCCGGGAGGTCCCGGGGATCGAACCCAGGTCCCTCCATATGGGAGACGGACACCCAACCATTGGAACCACATCCATCCCCCATTGGTTGCTCTTCTCTGTAAGTCAGGTATTACTGTGGGAACTGCTTCCAGTGACTTGGATCACCATTATATTTAAAGCTCTTCCGTGATGGTACATTGGCTCTAACAAATTTACTCCTCGGAGTCCGGGAGAAACGTGTGTCCTCTGGACATTACCAGAGTGGGTGAAGAGCTCTTATGTGATAAATCCACGCCTTTGGATCCCCTCATTTGGTCCACATTTCAGCCAACCAACTGAACAAATCATTAGAGCCTTTTCTAACCCCTTGAGCAACAGTATTGAATCTACAATCTCTGCTTAATGGGTCCATATCAATAAATTCAGCCTGACCCAACTTTATGTACCTGCCACCATTATCCCACACCCTTAATATCCATTCCCATGCATATTCCCCTGCCTTCTGTCTGTATAATTTGGGAAAATCATGCAGTTCTTTTTGGAGTATAAAGCATCTTCTCATGGGTCACATCTTGTACCTCACTTTTGGGGGCCTGTTAAGACTTCAGTCTAGTTATAGGTCTGGAAGAAAAGAGGGGTTGTGGCATAGGCCATGAAAATAATTAGCAGTGTCTTGCAAGTCAACCACCTCAGGGGATTCCATTATAGTTTCATCTGAAGGTGAAACAGGGTTAATCTCTTCAAACAGAGGTGTGAGGGCTGTTTCCTCAAAAGAGTCAACTATAGGTATATCAGGCAGAGTTAATCTCTTTGGATAGAGGATTCCTTAAGTAGACTGGTACAGATTTATCTGGCAAGGAAGACTCAGCAGAATATAGGGGTTCAGTGTCCCCACCATCAGCAGCAGCCCATATTTCCCCATTCCAATTTCCAGGACCCCATTCCTTCCCAGCCAATGACCTCACTTTAACAACAGATACTCAGCAAGGTTGGGAATTCAATTTTCATTGTAATTTAGCACAGTAAGACTCGTTTTTCAGAAATCCCAAATCTGCAGCTGTAAGAAATGACAGTTTCTTTCAAGGTACACATAGAAACTTTAACATCATTCATGCACCACTTGAGCTGAGAATTTGAAGCTCTGAGCTCATCTTTTCCTTTAACAACTTTATCCAGTGTATTTAGGAACAACCAGCCGACATCATTATACTTTCTAACTTCACAAAACTCTGCTAAGGAATCAAATACACTGTAACCCAGAGCCTTACATCTTAATAAGCATTTGAGTAGCAGTATCTAATGATGATAATTTGCATATCTCTATTGCCAATTCGTGCCATGGGCTATAGGGGCCATCTTGAGCATTGGAAATAGTGCCTTTGGATGTAATCAGGCTAGAGAATCAATTCCAAAACCCCCAGAACCAGCTTAGAAATCTCATCCTTAATGTTTACAAGAAACAGAACCAAAATTGGTATTAGTTAAGGTTCTCCAGATAAACTGAACTGACAGGGTACTTCTAATATGTAGTATGTAATATATAATACATACTAAGAGATTTATTATAGGAATTGGCTCACATGACCATAGAGGTTGGCAAGCTTAGGTTCCCCCAAATCTATGGCTATGACTTGAGATTGTAGAATTAACAAACCAGAAACTACTTTGGACTGGTCTCTCCAGAAGCCACAGAAAACTGAGAAGTTAAGCTCATAGAGTTCTTGGACTGAAACTGGACGTGACTCAAAACCACATTAACAAAAGAACTTTTAGAGAAAATATGGCCTAAAACCTCAGATACTAGTGTATCAGAGGCAATTAACTGCCTTTGAAGTTTTATGGCCTGTCTTATATTCTTTGCTAATAAATTGGTGACAAGGAGCAAGAATCTTTCAATTGACCAATACCCAAAAAGTTCATGTAACTAAAATACTCTTTAACTCAAAATCTAATATCTGCCTCAGCTACAAGTATGATGCCAACCCTGGTCCAACTGATCATTTTTTATTAAATCCAACCACAGGAGTCCACATGTCAGCGCTCACTAAGACCCATGCCTTTTCAAAACAGCCGTATGTCAGCAATTTCCAGGGCAGTAGCTGGGCCAGAGTAATAGGTATCATGGGATTTTTCCTGATTTCTCAGAAGTAAGGTTACTGACTGAGGCTTCAGACAAAAGGGACAGAACCACCGGTAATTGGGGCTTGCTCCTTGTAGCAGTTTGATATTGTTTATGAATTCCAAAAATAGATATTGGATTATATTTGTGAACTCGTTTGGGCACATTAGATTGTATTGGATTCAGAGGTTTCACTTTTACTTGATTAAATAATGATTAAGGCTTTGATGAGGCCACATCAGTAGGATGTTGAGTCCGCGCCCCCTTGGTGGGTGGGGACTCACAGAGAAAAGGACAAGGCACAGGAGTTAGTTGGAGTTTTGAGCTGGAGCCTGTGAAGTAAGCACACAGAGGAGCAATTATGTTAGGCATGGCAGAGGCCCCGGGATGAGAGATGAGCTGTTCACCTGATTGTTTGCAGCTGCAGAGACCAGAGAGAAATGAGTGCCAGGAGAAAGAGGAGACTTATCCCAGCCTACAGCTGATATTGGAAGAAGTTGGGACCATGGAGCCTTCAGAGCAAGAGAAAGGATGAACCCTTGCAGACGTTGGCAGCCGTCTTGCTCCAACACGTGGCACCAGACTTTGGTGAGGAAGGTAACTTATGCTTTATGGCCTGGTAACTGTAAGCTTCTACCCCAAATAAATGCCCTTTATAAAATCCACAGATTTCTGGTACTTTGCATCAGCACCCCTTTGGCTGACTAATACTCTCCCCCACAGAGTAGATCTGGAGAAGAAAAAATTTGGGACAATGTGGTATTCATGGAAAGAGGCTAGTCCCATCCTTCTCTAAAGCCAAGAGTGGGGATGGCTTAAGAAAATCACTTCTAGATTTTAGAAGTAGGGGAGATTGGATTTGGCGAACTGACCCATTGTTGGCATAAAAGAATAGAGAGACGTTGGCATGGCACCGCCATACCCTATAGTGCCCAAAATCCCACCCCAATCCTTGCTGAGTTTTCATTTGAGAACTGGCCTTGTGTTGTGGATTGGGAGGACCATGGCAGTGTGGGGTGCAGAGAGGTTGACACATCAGAGCATTGGCATATGAGGTTACCAGCTGGTTTGAAATTGTGGTCAACTCTTGCAAGGGGTGAAACAACAAAGAGGGTCCTCCAGAGTGATCTCTCTTCTAGAACTGAAACCTTATAGAACCCATGATGAGAACCCTGTCTGTTCCACTAGAGAGGGAATGGTGCGAGCCTTCTGCTCCATAGGCTGCTCTAGTTTGTGTTGATGTGAAGAGAGATGACTATCTTTGAACTAGATGTGAGATTAAAGTTTAAAATGAAAGGGCCTGGGACTTCCCCTGAAGGAATAAGAGGGATCTATCAGATTTACCTTCTCTCCAAAATCCACCAAAAAGCCCACACAAAATATAAGAAAAAAATGCTTTCCAAGATGTGCAAATAAGCACATGAAAAGATGCTCAGCATCATTAACTATTAGGGAAATGCTAATTAAAACCAAAATGAGATACTATTACACTCCTATTAGAATGGCTAATTTTAAAAAAATGACTATATCATGCATTGGCAAAGACTTGGAGAACAGAAAATCTCATCCACTGTTGGTGGGCATGTACAACCACTTTGTAAAAGTTTACCACCATTTTAAAAACATTAAAAACTGACCACATGGCCCGGCCATTCTACTCCTAGGTATTTACCTAAGAGAAACAAAAGAGTATATCAATACAAAGATTTTTACATGAATGTTCATAGCAACTTTACTTGTAATAACCAGAAACTAGAAACAGCCATCAACAGGTGAATGGAATATACAAATTGTGGCATATCCATACCCAGCCAGAAAAAGAAATGAGCTGTTGCTACACACAATGACATGGATGAATCCCAACTATTCGTGATAAGTGATGGAAAGGAGGGAGTGGTGCAAGGGGCAGGAGGTAGGGTCCACAAGGGGCAAGAGGAAACCTGTGGGTGATGAATATGCACATTATCTTGATTGTTGAGAAGTTTCACAGATGTATTATTTTATGCACTTTAGACACATGCAGTTCATTGTGTGCCAATTATACCTCAATAAAATACAAATTAAAAGAAAGAACTGGACAGAGGGTGTAACAACAGAAATGAGAATGATCTAATAATCAAAGATATTGAAAGGTTATGGAATTGGATCAAGAGAGAATTAAGGCAGAAATGGGGCAAGTTAGCCAATACAACTGGGGAGACTTGTTGTTGATACCCCAGTGATACAGCCGAGTCTTCACACAAATCTGCTGCAAAATTTGCAGACACAAGTGCTACAGCCTCGCTCAGAGCCTCTTTATCCTTCTATAATATCACGAGCACCAAGTGTTAGTTCTGCTAGTCCATTTTCAAGGCCTTTTAGCCAAAGCATCATGTGTTGGGGCTTTGGAATTCATCTCATTTTTCTTCCCTCTGAGTTCTGAGCTAATTGAGAAATAGACACAGAAGTTGGGGTCAACATATCAGCTTAGATTTATTATACCTGCATTGGTCAGTACAGCTTGGCCACAAGGTCCAACACTTCCCCTCAAGATTTGGGTTTATCCAGCAGCACCTGGACAGCTGCAGTTCCTCTCTCTGTTCTTCTCCTTACCCCACACACCTCACCCCCATGGCACCTGCCTTAACGGGTTCACACAAGAGGCAGGAGCAGAGAGAGGTGCAGGCTCTGTCTCTTCAGGTACCAAATAGGTCGTTGCAATAAGCTATTTGAGGAAACGCTTGGAATGGTGGTTAATTGGCATTATCAGCACCAAGCTGATCATAAAATATTTAGAGGATGCCTCAGTAGTGAGCTTGCTCTAGTGAACACACAGTTTTCTACTCATTGCCCTTTTCCTCAGACAGACTGAGAAGTACCTCCTGCAGTGACCACTGCCTGATCGAGTTCACGTCTCTCACCATTTACTTCAATTCCGATTCTAGATCAGGAGGTGTATTTTGAATCACCAACTGACCTCTGCAAATAAATCAGTGGTTAGCAGTCAGATGCAAATCCCCCCCCCCATATAAAAGCAGTTTAAACTCTTTATTTATTTTTATTTTTATTTTTTTTCCTGCACACATAGCTAGTATCAACACCGATTTCAGTATATATTTTTTTCAGTTGATATCTAGTTCACAAAAGTCTTTAACTAAATGAAATATACCTTCTTCTGTAGCATGGGTTTTCAAATTTGTTAAAAGTTGCCAAACACTTTTTCTTCACACATATGTCAAGAGCTCTACATCAGTGCTTTAACTGTAAAATGAAATACGATAGGTGTGAAGACACACATAAGAATTGCTCTTTCGTTTTGCTGCAGATTTAATTTAGGTGTATTCAACTTCCTGTGCTGTACGGGGAGAAAGAGGAGAGGCACTTCGCAGTCTCACCCACGTCCCACTCAGAGGGCTTATGCCCCAAGCAGGCGAGATGGGATGCGCGTCTGCTCCTCAGGCCGACTTCTCCGTGTCTCTCATCTCACTGCGCAAAGTATGAGTCAATGGTTTAAACACATCTGCTTTGTACAACTTGGTCCTTAAACACAATCCAGCTCCCTACATCCAGTGCCAGCCAAGGAACGAGTGATCTGTTCCAGTGCTGGAGGAAAACCCGTCTTGCAGTAATTAAGAGATCGTCTGTCTGTCTCCAACATGGTGCCTGTCTGACTCCCCAGTACTGTCATCCAAGAGATTTTCAAAGATGGTGTTTTTTCTTTGCCTTACCCACTAAGCTGTTTAACCTAACCCTTGGGTAAGGCACGATGCCTTTGTAGTATTTGCCATTCACCAGTGTCATTTAATAAAGGAATTTGGGGAGGAGTTAATTCTGTTTTCTCTGCACTTGATATTTGCCTTCAGTTGTATAGCTGGTTTGCCAAGCTCATTGACATATCTGTGAGGCCTACCTTTTTCCCCCTAAAGTGTGGAATTTTGAATATCCCTGTAGTTTCATTTTCTTTTCCATCTTTAGCAACAAAATTAGTTTTATGCTGGAAGCCATTATTTTGTGCTTGTTCTGAAAAAGCTCAGTTGGTTCATCAGAGAGGCCACAATACTTTTTCTTTTAATGATGTGAGAGCTTTCACGGTATTCTGCCACTCTGACAGTGTTCTGGGGACGAGGGTTGACGTATTGCTAGTCTAATCAAAAGTATTCAGGGAGCAGATATAGCTCAAGTGGTTAAGTGCCTGCTTTCCATGTATGAGGTCCCAGGTTCAATCCCCAGTGCCTCCTAAAGAAGGAAAAGGAATTGTCTTTAAAAACAGTATTCAGATGTTTTTCAATATCCTTTCTATCTACTTTTCTTCTTCAGCTACTTGTACAAAATCACCTTACAGATCCCCTTGTCCCTGGACGTACCAGGTGATATTCTATATCCATGCTGATGTGTCATGTCCTCTATGCACACTTCCGACTTTACTCCAAACTATAGTGTTTGATATATTATGTTTAACAAATTATTCTTAAGCGGTCAATTCATTTTTAAGGTTGACTAAAAAAGTAATACAAACATCAAAAAAGAAAAAAATCCACACACACTTCCTCTGGCCCGTGGTCTCCCACTGAACTTCATTGGTGATAAAACAAACGATCTCTGCAACATTTTCAGCACTCTAGGTACATGCCCAGGTGAGCGAATAAGTGGCTGTTCTAAGTGTGGAGAAGATAACTTCTTCAGACTGCTTTTACGCTATGGTTCTCTGTTACTACCCAGCCCCCCAGGAAAAGGAAGGCAAGTGGCAGCTCAAGGTGTCACAGGGCAGTGGAAGCTGGGATTTGCATTCCTGCTTCTCAGACCACTGCTGAGTGGTCCTTCTGGCCATCGATGAACCTGCTGTTGTGACAGAACCGTGAAAACCTAGAGCTGGAGTGGATCTCTGGCACGACCCTGTGCAGCTATTCCATGCTGCTCAAAAGGAAATAGAGACGGGGAATTTACCTGTTTTTGCCAATGCCACAAACCTGGTTAGGGGAAGAGCTAAGTGGGAAAAATGCCCAAACAACCTGGAGCTCATGATGTCTCCAAAGTGGCCCCTGATGTTACCTGTGCAACTAGTTGGGAGAGAGCTGTGGATTTTCCCCCAGTTGACTGGATGTCTTCACTCCATAGAAGAAGGTGAAGGTCAGGGGGGAGCCATTCCTAGAGTCTCGCTGCCCTCCCAGTGAGGGTGGCAGGTGTCCGTGGGGCAACTTTCAGGCGGTGGGCAGGAGATTAGTACCTGCCTCAAACATGCTTCACCACCAGACAAACACAGTATTTCATTACTGAAGACAAGCCATCCTTTAACCTTGTGAGTTCAAACAGAAATGTTACTGGAAATGTGGGCGGAGGCACAGCAGGGCAACTACCCGGCATCTATCAAAAGTGTCTGCCACCTAGATGGAATACACGGCAAGCCTGTGGAAACGCAAAAGAAAAAGTGAACGGGGTCTATTACGAGAAGAGCCAATATCCTCCGGTATTTTCTCTATCTTTAATAGGCCGCTTACTTTTTTTCTCCATATTTAGGGAGAGAGAGGACTGAGACTCACAGGGACTATTACACAAAGGGCAAAGCTCCCAGCAAGACAGGCAAGCAAGGCCAGGTGGTTTGCCCGGCACAGCTGGCAGCCCTGTGATTAGCGACCTCGGGGGGCGTGTGGAGGGGCGTGGGGGGCGTGGCTGGAGCTTGGCCATCGCTGCTGCCCATCTGGGGTTGACGTAGGTGTCAAAACCCAGGTGACAAGCTGCAAACGTTGGGCAATTCTTGCAATAACGTAGTTCAAGCTTCTGCTCTTAGTAAACACCTAAAAGGAAAACAGACGGTCGGTGAACCCGTTTTTGCTCCGTGCAGGGTCGACTTCTTCCCTGCAACAGGACCATGGTGGTACTTTCAGTCAGGCACCCAGTGAAGACAAGCTCCCCACCTTGTACAGTCAGCTGTAGTTTTAAGCAAACCTGAAAATAAGTTTTAGGCTAATATTAATTTCTGTCATTAGAGAAAAATATGCAAGGGTCTAAACAATTTTCCTTAAGTTGAATCTTAATGGTTATAACCACATTTTGTGAGAGCAAAAAGGTGATGCTGTGCAATTTTGCAGGGCAGCTGAAGTATCGCTGGCACTTAATTAAGAGTAAACTTTGTAAGAAAGGGATTGTGAATTGTTGGGGCTTTCAACTGTTTTTTTAAAGTGTGAACCCTTATAAAACTTTGAAAATTCTCTTAATGTAATTGCATTGATAATCAGCCACTTTATAGAGGAGTATGGGGTTTTCTAAATACCATACAAGCAAATAAAATGTGCCCAGTGTTATGGGTCGAATGGTGTCCCCAGAGAGAGATGCTCACATCCTCACCTGTCAGTGGGACCCCATTTGGAATTGGGATCATCATAAGGGTTTAGATGAGGTCTAACTGGATTAGGGTGGGCCCTTAATCGAAATGACTGGACTCAGTCAGTAAGAGGGACAGCGAGAGGGAGGGAGGGAGGGAGCATGCCAGCCACGTGACAGAGGCAGGTTGAGTTCTGCCCGCGCCAGCCAAGGAAGCCAGGAGAGGCATGGAACAAGTCTCCCCTTAGGAAGCATGGGCCTTAATTTCGAACTTCTGGACCTTAAAACCCTGAGATGATGAATTTCTATTGTTTAAGCCAAATAGTCTGTGGTACTTTCTTACAGCATCCTTGGCAAGCTAATTTTTACAGCTGCTGCTCTCCAATAGCTTTCCGTTGAAAATAATCAATCGAGCCAATGTGTAGGAAAATTCAGATTTGCAACGCTAAGGCAAAACTAGAGATAATAGGGCAAAACTCCCATTTTTAACCTCCTTCTTTCAAACCTAACAGTTGACTTAATATAAATAAAATTTCATTCTCCCACTCACCCATTTACCCCTTAAGGAAGAGGGGAAGACAACTTTACTTACACTTAACTTCAGTAAATCTCAAGACAGGATTTTATTTTATTTTTTTAGTTTCCTGTATTAGAAATCATAAACAATGCATTGGTGAGCCAGAAAGCCCAAGGTTGGAAATAAAGGGTATCTTCAAATGAGACACCAAAATAGGGAAAAGTAAAATTCAACTCTATTCAAGTTTTCCCTAGAATTCCTTAAGGATACAAATGAAAAAGAATTTCCCTGTGTTTGGCTGAGAGAAACGCTGTACCAAGCTCTTCCCAGAATATGTTTTGACAACCACTGGCCCCCCGAGTTTTAAGCCCATATGTCTTACAAGTAAATGAAATCCATATGTTTCTGAGTCCCGTGCGTTCAACTCGTCAGCCTTTAGTGTTGTAGGAAATGCTTGATGCCAGAGCAGCTTCTGAACTATACTTCGTCCTTAGGAAAGAGATCTCAGGCGCAGAATGACTCGGAAACCATCCAAGGAATTTTACGGAACTCATACGGCTGGATTTCCCATCTCTTTGAAACAGGGAAGCAGTACAAAACGTTGAGCCAAATCAGGCCTCACTAGCCTTAGTGTCCACTGCCTTTTTGCTTCTATTGTTTTTCAAGGGAAGCAGAAGGAATGTGGCCTGAGGAGAAACCCGCTCTCTCCCCAGGGAACATGCTGGTGACACTTTTTCCCTCTTTCTCCATGTCAGCAGTAATGATGGCAGGTAAGGAGCTCTGTGATTCTCACGCCCAGTTCCCTGCTGGACCCCCTCAGGGAACTTTTGTCAGAGTTTGATGGTCGCTTTTACTTACTTAGCTGAAGGTTTGCTGGGTCAGGGCAATGGCTGCCTCCTTCAGCTTTGCGTCCCCACATCTGGCACGAACCGCAAGTGGGGAAGGAAGGGACGTGGCTGATCTTGTCGCCGTGGCGGGCTCCCTGTGCCCTCGGGCTCTAAAACTTTAGGTGGACGTGCTTAAGAGGAATAGAGGGAGAGCACGGCAGGTCTGACCCTGAGGCTTGCAGAAGATTTAAAATATTTTAACTGCTCAGAGCATGACATCATCAAAATCCTTCAGTCTTTCAAAGCTGCTGCATGAGGATCAAAAGGGAATTCGGGGCAGCCACCAAATGACCAGCCACCGGATCTCTCTGAGGTGTCAGGTCCATGCTGCCTCCTGAGAGAGCGTCTCCCTCAGGCACTGCTCCCAGGACAGGGCTCCCCTCAGCCCTGCACCCTCCCGGGGGAGTCCGGACTAGAGCCTGCACCTTCAGCTCTCCCCAGCGTGCGAGACTTTCAGGCAAGGAGTCGTGGAATGTGTATCTACAGCTTTCCTCTCTTTTCTCCACTAGGTTTACTCCACAGATGGCCCCACAATTATTTTCCAGTCCTTCTAAAGGAGATTTTTATCCTTAATTTCCTTCGTCCCTGCAGGGTTTAAGGTGGCAGTGAGATACAGAAAAAATACAAAAAAACAAAGTACTTAAAGGTCCGAGAGACCTGGGTTCCAGAACGAGCTGTGTGAACTTGGGTAAGTTATTTCAAAAGCAAACATAAGAGCTACCTTGAGTACTGTCATAGGGTGAGATGACAAAATGAGGACACACAGAGTGCCCAGCACAAAATGGATTCTCATAAACATTAGCTTCTCCTCTCTTCTCTGACAGCCTGGAGAGCATCCCATCTACCCACAGCCTCACGTTTGTTATTTCAGTGCGTATTTAGCACCAACAACGAGCTCAGCAGCCTGTCGGGTGAGTTGAGAGAAGGAAGGGACATGGCCGTGCCCTCTCGGGGCTTCACACCCAGCGGGAAAGAGACACGAAACAGTTGGATGAAGTTCAACCGGCTCTGAAGGAAAAGTAGGGTACCGGGAGCCCCACCACTGCCAAGCAGCCACCTCTTGGACAACCGGCTCTTTTCCGGGCAAATATCAGAATCATCACACCCAAGGCATTCCATGCTTCCAGCTGCGTCACGTGATGCTTTCCAATCACATTTCATTTTCATGAAAGCGACAGGGAACAATATTTGTGTTTATCAGCTTTGTAAGAACCCATACAAGAGTACGGCATCCACGGTAAAGTGTTAGTATAAGGAGGGACTAGCATCGCTGACATTTATTTAAACAGTCAAGTTCTTAGCAGATGGTCTCCTAGAAGCCTGGGCCATGGAGGCGTCCTATGCACAGCCAGAGATTTGTGTCGCCCGTGTAGAGCAGGTAGCAGCATCGCCTTTTGGTGCCCGGGGAAGCTAGTGCGCTTTTCCGTTCCTTCGACGTGATTCAGAAACAATGAGTGGCGATCGGGGTCCCAGACCACCTCCATGCCTCGGATTTCCCGAAGCATATCTGCACCGTGGTTGCTGCCAGTGCTAAACCGAGGTCTAGGCGGCGTGGAATAGAAACTGGGAGGCACAGAACGGCTTCCCTCTGACGAGGGCCATCCCAGGCCAAATTTAAAAACAGGCTAGTGTGACCTGCACACCTTCCTGCTTGCCCTCTGCGCCCTGATACCCAGGCACCCAGAATTGTGGCGCTGTCCAAAGCCACCCACCCGAGCCTACCCAAAGTGATAAGTGCGCCAAAGATTGCGGGGTGCTTTATTTATTTACTTTTAGTCGTAAAGACTAAAATTGTCTTTAAAAAGCCTAGGCAATACAGGAAAGAAAAAGTCCCCTCATCTCATCACACCAACACACATATTACACACTTTTGTATATTTCCTTTTCCTCTCTTTTTTGCATAGATGTAAATACATACAATTTAGTCTCTTGATCTTGGCCCTTTTACTAAGTGATATCCATTTTTCCTTTTGCCGCCTTCCACTTTTAACCATGACATTTCATGGCTGCTACTATTTCATTGCCTAGAAGTGCATCCTGATGGCATTCTCCTCGTACTTGCACTGGAAAGTTACAGTACATCCAATATTTCTATTAATACAAAGAATACCATGAAAACCTTCTTCTTGCATGTAGGTTTTCTCTTCTTTAGGATGATATCAATAGATGTACCCAAAATGAGATTTCTAGCTAAAATGTTTGGGGGAAAATTACGCCAAGCTGTTTTCCAAAAATATCGCATCTCTTTAAAAAAAACTGCCCTCAGAAAGGTGTCTGAATACCAGTTATACTTCCTTCTGTCCACCTTGCCTACTGCCTTGTTTTTCTGTTTTAACTTCTTATTCTGAAATAAATGACTTGTGCAAGATAGCGTCTTGCATAAGTCTAATATAGCGCCAGAACCAGGAAGCTGGCCGTGTACCGCCCAGGGAGCTCATTCAAGCTCGGCAGTTAAGCCAGGGCTCGTCTGTGTGTCTGTACGTGTGTATGTCGGTCCTCGCTGTTTTATCACACGCAGAGCTTCGTGTAGTCACCCCCGCAATCGACACACTTCACTGTACTCTCAGCGCAGACTCTTTACCGTTTGCCCTGTATGGCCACGCCTGGAGCCTGACGCCTGCAACAGCTACTCTACTCTCCATCTCTACAATCACGCTATTTCCTGGGTATCGCAGCACATATCTTTTTTGAGATTAGCTTTTTTCCCACTCTGCAGAATTTCCTTGAGGCTCATCCAAATTGTTGAGTGTAGCAATAGTTCCTCCTATTCTGAGTCGTATTCCACAGTGTGGTGTACCACCATTTAACCATTCACATTTGAGGGACATTTGGTTAATTTCCAGAGTTTGGCTCTTATACATCAAGCTGCTGGGAACATTCACGTCCAAGTTTCTGCATAGAAATACACTATGGGAATTTCTCTGGGATGAATGCTGAAGAGTGCAATTGCTTGATCACGGGATGATTGAATGATTCATTTTACAAAGCTCTGCCAAACTCTTTTCCAGAGTGACTGAGGCATTTCACAGCCCCACATTTCTAGGCAATGCATGGATGATCCAGCTTCCCTGCATCCTCCCAGCACTCGGTGTTGTCACTGTTTTTTATTTTAGCCATTCTGATAGATGTGTAGTAATATCTCATTGTATTTTTTTATAAAATTTTATTGAAGTATATCATTCATATATGAACATACATAAACAATAAGTGTATAGTAAAAGTTGTGAGCTTACAAAACAAGCATGCATATCATCATATAGGGCTCCCATACATCACCCCACCACCAACAGCTTGCATTGTTGTGAAACTATGTTACAAACTATGAAAGAGCATCGTCAAAATATTACTAATAACTACAGCCATATCTTACATTTGGTGTAATTTCCCCTCAACCCACCCTATAATTAACACCCTGTGCTAGTATTATACATTTGTTATAGTTCCTGAGAGAACATTCTCATATTCGTCCTGTTAGTCACAGCCCATCTTCCACCACTGGATTCCCTGTGTTAGTCCCATGTGTTGTACAATCCATTCCAAGTGTATACTCAGTGGCTCTCATTTTCATTTTTTATTTTAACCATTCTGATCGATGTATAGTAATATCTCATTTTGGTTTTAATTTGCATTTATCTATGGGCTAATGATATTGAACATCTTTTCATTTGCTTATTTGCAATCTGTATAGCCTTTCTAGTGAAATGTCTGTTTATGTCTTTCACCCATTGCAATTCTTAATTGGATTTTTTAATGTTTACTTTTGAATGTTCTTTATATATTCTAGATACAAGTACTTTGTTGGATATGTTATTTGTAAATATTTTCTTCCAGTCAATAATTTTTCTTTTCATCCTTTTAACAGGATCTTTTGCAAAGGAAAAATTTTCAGTTTCAATGAAGTCCAATTTAGCAATTTTTCCTTTCATGAAATGCCCTTTTAGTGCCAAGTCTAAGAACTCATTGTCCAGTCTTCATTCTCAAAGATTGTCTTCTACTTTTTTCCTAGGAGTTTTATAGTTATATAATTTTTATTTAAGTCCATGATTCATATTCGGTTAACTTTTTTTTCAAGAGGTACCGGGGATTGAACCCAGGACCTCGTACATGGGAAGCAGGCGCTCTACCGCTGAGCTACTTCTGCTCCCCTAGGTTAATTTTTGTGTAAGGTTTGGGATTAAAGTTGAGGTTAAACTTTGCCTATGGATGTCCAATTGCTGTAGCACCATTGATCGAAAAGGCGATTTCCTTTGAATTGTCCTCCATGGAATTGTCTTTGCTCCTTTGTCAAAAATAAATGGATCCAGTGTACATTTTGTGTGGATCTATGTCTGATTTCTCTATTCTTGATCGAGTAAGCCGGAGTGATTCCTTCAACTTTATTCTTCTTTTTCAAAATTGTTTTGGCTATTCCAGGCCCTTTCCCTTTCTATATGCATTTTAGAAAAAATCTTAGTCTACCAAAAACCCTTGCCAATGTTTTGATGAGTTGCGTTCACCCTGTAGATCAATTTGGAGAGCCTTAACATCTCTGCTATGCCTGGTCTCCTAATCCATGACCACAGCTTCTTCACTATTGAGATCTTTGGTTTTTTTCATTCAGCATCTTGCAGTTTTCATTATGTATATCCAGTACATGTTTTATTACATTTATACCTAACTATTTAACTTTCTTTGGAGCAATTGCAAATGATATTAAGGTTGTATTTGGGGGGGCGGATGTGGCTCAAATGGTTGGGCATCCGTCTGCCATATGGAGGGATCTAGGTTCGATCCCCAGGACCTCCCGCTAAAATAAAAAAATAAAAAAATAAAAAAAATTTTAAAAAGGTTGTATTTTGGCTCCCACTTGTTCATCATCAGAATAGAGAAATGTAATTGATATTTCTGTGTTGAGATTGTATCCTGTGACCTTATATAAGTTCTAGGCGTGTTGGGTAGATACTTTGGAATTTTCTATATAGACAACCCTGTCATCTACAAATTGAGACACATTTATTTCTTCCTTTTCAAGCTGCATGTCTTTTATTTATTTTACTTGCCTTATCATCATGGCTATGTTGAACTGTGTAAAAGTGGTTATCCTTGCCTTGCTTCTGATCTTAGAGGGAAAGCATTCAGTCCTTCATCATTAAATGTGCTAGCTGTAGATTTTTGTAGATGCGCTTTATGAAGGTAAGGACATTCCCTTCTATTCCTATTGTACTGAGAGCTCCTATCATGAATGGGCATTGAGTTTTGCCAAATGCTTTTTTTGCATCAATTGATAGAATCATATTATTTTTCTTATCAAGCCTATTGATATGGTGGATCACACTGATTGATTTTGAATAGTAAACTAGTTTTGCTTACCTTTAGTAAATTCTATTTGGTCATGGTGTATTATTCTTTTTATTTATTGTTGGATTTAATTTGCTAAATTCATGATAGATATTGGTCTGAAATTTCTTTTGGGGGGTTGTCTTTGTCTGGTTTGGGTAACTGGCCTCATAAAAGGAGTTGGGAAGTATTCCTTCCTCTTCCTGGAAGAAATTGTATAAAATTCGTGTTAAGTGAGGGTAAAATTGTCCAGTGAAACCATCTGGGCCTTTTCAAGAGCTCTTTAATTACAAATTCAATTTCTTTAATTTGAAAGGACTATTTGGGTTATCTATTTCCTTTTGGCTGAGTTTTGGTAGTTTGTGGAATGTGGGAAGGGGTGGGGGGAGTAAGTATTTGGGTCCAAGCAATATTCCTACAGTGGTAGCAACCTATACCTGGAAGTCAGCCGAAGCTCACCACGCCCTCACAGATCCTGCTTATTACCTTTTTTCACTAAGAGAGTTTCCAAACTCAGAGACTCTCTACAGAATCTGTTGTTTTGCTTTGTTTTTGTTTTTCAAAAGCACACATGGCTACAGACTTAGTTTACAAAGGTAATGGTGGCAGACCATTAGTGCCTATGTATAGTTTGGAAGTTAAAGTCTGCTTTTATAATTACGCTGTGTGGTGATACATGCTCTCCACCAGTGGGAGTCTGGCACTCTGTCAAACTCCCAGTTTTGTAGCAGTCCTCACTCCAAGGTCAAAGTAAGCTTTTACTTTTGTACAGATACTGGACAGTGGCAGGATACCCAAGCATCTGCTGCCGCAGGAGCTAAGATAGAGCCACCCCAGGTGGACTGTATCAAATGAACACCTTAAAAACCAACTCTAGGGAATTTGCTCTTTGTTTTCAAGTTGACAATATTGGCTACAAAAAGAAAAAGATGGATGAAATTTATTTTTCAGAGAAACTGACATAAATGTTAACATAATCATCGCTCATTAGGAGGAACAAGTCCTCATTCCGTTTTTCTGCTTTCAGTAGGGGAGTGACCTCACGGCCCAGCGTTTTTTAGCGCCACGCCCTTGGGGCCACGGTCGGAGGCTCTGCCAATGTCTCCCGCGTCTATGGCACCCACATGCCATAAACAGGGTTTAGTCACTCAAACCTTTGGCATTTTAGTCAGATAGTTGGCAAAGTTGATATTCGCTGCTCACAAAGAATTCTGTCTTTGTAAAAAGCACACCTGGCGAGTTAGCACGGTCTTTCCATGCTGTTTTTTCTTGTTTATCACTTTTTAGCAAATATTCAAAGCCTGGTTACCACCCTTCAGAAATAGATCTGGACATCTAGAGTCATGAGGAATCAATTTTCTTAAGCCTACTGGAAGATCACAGGACCAAGGATGTCAACCAAATCCACAGCCTGGTTTGGTTATGAGTGATCACTAGACCATCAACTAATCAAGGACCCTAGCGGGTCACAAATAACCAGCCAGGAATCTCCAAAGCTATCCTGCCTCATAGTACAACCATTTATCCAGTACTAATCCAGCTCTCGGCCAGAATACCTTTAAGAGGAAACTCTAGCTTTCGGAGGTCACGATAATGGTTGTTTTTATTTATTTGTTTATCTATTTATTTATTTTATAAGCACAAGACACATATTGTAATTCTAAACAGCACACATTGTAGGGTTTGACCCCATAAAGTCGCACATTATAAGGGTTTATCATCTGAAAATTACCAGGCTCCTGAAGCATATATTTTATTTACATTTCTGCTGGTATATTTAAAATACTTCAGACATGTGAATATTTAAATCAGAGATCTCCTTCTAACATTTTAATTCAGACTACCTATTCATTATGGATTTTTTGGTACTTTTTTTGTTTAAATTTTTATCGCCCCCCTCCCCATGGCTCCCTCATCTGTCTACTTATCTTCCTCAGGAGGCACCGGGAACCAGACCTGGGACCTCCCATGTGGGAGATGGGTGCTCACTGCTTGAGCCACATCTGCCCCCTTTTGGTTTTATGAAATGAAAGGGAAAACAGTGAAACACATGTCCATTAATTTTATGAATATGTTTTATTATCAAATAACTTTATAGCTACCCTCAAGGTTAAAGTTTTAAAAATATGTAGGGGTGATGACATGAAGAAGCTGAATTCGGTTCATTTATAATGCAGAGTATGGCAACTGGAAAGAGGCACTGTGTGTGCAGTTACAGCTGCTGACATCTGAAACTGCAATGCAAGGTTCCCAATACTTTCTTCCATGAAAATATGTGGCTAATTTTAGGTTCTTATCCTGCATTGGGGGGTTCCCGAACGTTTCTCATATCTTCTATTTATTATGCCCTTTTATTCCCCCTTAGCTCTGTAAGAAGTGCTCACTGGCAGGGGTGTGTGGGACCAGAAGGGGGGTGGCTTCCTAAATGGCTCCGCCCGGCCGAGAAGCCTTTTTCTCACCAGCACCACCGCGCACAAGTGTTCGCTGCTGGCCGCGATCAGAATGGCCTAGGGGACTGGTCTTACGTGCAGAGCCAGGATCTCTGCTTTGGGTTGTATTTTTAACTGAGTCTCTCCTAAACCCCACCACTGTCTTTCTCAAACCTATGAAGTTTGAGAGCCACCAACGACTTTGATCCAAAACCTTTCAATAGCATTCTCTTCGCTAGATGTATCTCTCTATTTTTCACCCCTAATCTTTGGGAATAATAACAGAAGTTGCAGGTGGCACCGTCTTGCAATGGCTCCCAGTTTCCCCCCTTAGTTTCCACATGGCAGGTTCTGTTCCTCATGTTCCCGGCACACGGCAAACTCATTTCAAGGCTTGTCTTGGTTCTCTCCACAGTTTGCACGGTCTTTGAACCCAGGCTCCTCAGATAGGTCATCTGACACCTCTGCTTGTCTCAGCGGTCACTGACCTCTCGCCAGCGTTTCCTCCAGCGCCTGACAGCTGCCATCGCCCTAACCCTGAACCAGCGACTCTCCCTCAGGTCATGCTGGTTTCCCTCCTTCAGGACGGGGACAAACAGCTCCTCTTGATCCCCACGACTGATTAAGCTGCACAGGGGCTACTCAGGTTCAGACGTTTGGGAACAGATTTTATTGAGTTGTTTTTTATTTACTTTTTTTTT